>JAOPSE010000152.1:1472375-2201351 GCA_029449295.1 Zea luxurians
CCTCCCTAGAGAGACACGGGCATCCTCGCCCGCACGCCTGTGGTTGAGTTCTGCTCGTAGGTCATCGGGCCTCTCCAGAGAGGCTGGAGCATATTCTCCCGCTCGCCTGCGGTTGAGCTCCGCCCACAGGTCCTCGGTCGGTGCAGCCCTCACTGAAGGCAAGCACACCGATACCGACGTCTCATGTTGATGCCGGGAGGACCGAGGCCTGGGCCTGGCTGAGCTAGAGGGCGCCATGCCGAGCAGTCGGTCGATGTCATCACGCCACTGCTTCATGGCCCTGGCGAGGCCGTGGAGCTAGGGGGTGGCGCAATAACTCCCTGGCTGCGGACAGCGCACCGGGAGCAGCCCTTGACGCCCTGGATGTCTGCGCAGGAGTGTGTTGCCACGTAGAGCGCACAACAGCAGCACCAGGCGCAGGTGAAAGTGCATTCATCCTTTTTTGTGAGTTTTGGTGATTTGGATAACAACACATTTAAAGGTCTAACGAGTTTGCTAAGTGTTGAACAGGAAATTCAGTATGATGAACATACTTGAATAGTGTATAATGATCAATGAACAAAGGTTCAACATGAGGTTAAATAACCAATGAGACAATGCAAATGGATATAATATGGTCTCTGTATTGGTTTGAATATATATGGACAAGACCTAAGAAATCACTACATACATATGATCAGAATAGAGGATAAAGTGATTAAGAGGACTGGTTAAGCCAAAGTGGATAAGATATGAGGAATCGTGAATTGGCTTGACCATATTACTATTAGTCCATATATGCTTCTATGAGAATCAAACTAGAGCTTGATTAATCTTAGCAGTTATATCTAGATGTCATTCAAGCAAGGTTCACAATATTGAAGAAATGATTCTCTCATTGGATGCTCAATAGGATGTGACTCAAGAATGGCTTGATAGGGTGAAGATAGTAAGGAAAGGGCTTTGAGGAACTAAGCGAAGGTGAAGGCCAAGCGACGGCTTGTAGACCGAGGTACCATGGCTAAGGTGAAGAAGAGAGTACTTGCACTAAGTCGATGAACTAATCAGCTATGAAGAGTTACAACATGTTGATGCATCAGTAAGGTGACTTGAAGCCATGATTTGAACTTATATAAGGTGATATGGTACAAGTCACAGGGTTTGATTTGTGTTTGCTTCAAAAGGTGATACAAAGATGTTTGTGATCCTTATGAAGCAACGCCATAGAGAAATCACACATGAGACGCCAATGACTCAAGGAGTTTACTTAATTATATTTTATTTAACTTGAGTATAGGAATCGTCGTACTATAAAGGGGGATCCAAAAAGAAGGTTGGTGTTTGCCAAAGCTCAAACCTCTCTATTCAAAAGCTATTTTTGAAAACCAAAAATGTCTTTAAAATTCTTTGGTTGACCATGGTTAGGTTTGAGAAACCTAGAGTGTTCTTGCTGAAAAGCAGCTGAACTTCTTCAACTGCAGCTGAGCTTTCCAGCTGAACTTAACTTCAGCTGAGTTGAGCTTCTTCAGCTGCAGCTGAGCTTTTCAGCTGAGCTGGACTTCAGCTGAGTTGAGCTTCTTCAGCTGCAGCTGAGCTTTTCAGCTGAGCTGAACTTCAGCTGAGCTGAACTTCAGCTGAGTTGAGCTTTCTCAACTTCAGCTGAACTCAACTTTAGCTGTGAACCTCTTTGACCATACACCAGCTGAACTTGCCTCCGGGCAGTTGAGCTGGGGTTTTCTCTCCTAAACTCACTGGTCAAGACCAGTTGAACTGGTCCTGAGGGGCAGTTCAGCTGGTCTCTGACCCCTCTGACCTCTGATCTGCAGTCTGCCAGTCAGACTGGCAAACAGGTCGCCAGGAGCTGTCAGGGGCGGTTCAACCGCCCCCCCTGGGCGGTTCAACCGGTGTTTGTCAACTTTGACTAGTCTGCGGTCAGTCTACGCGTCAGTCTGTCAGTCAGACTGGCAGACAGGCTGCCAGGTCTGCCAGGGGCGGTTCAACCGCCCTAGGGGGCGGTTCAACCGGTCTCAGGCAGAAAAATCTGCCCAACGGCTAGTTTTGAGCTCCACCTATATATACTACCTCCTACCTCTCTCCCCATAGTAGTGAGCACGATTTGAACTCCATTTCTAACCCAAGAAACACCTCCCTCTCTCTCTCACACATCTCTTGCCTCTCCCATTTCAAATCTTTGGAGAGAAATCTTTGAGTGAGCTTGAGAGCTGCGGTTTTGTGCTTCATCTCTAAATCTCTCTTGCTCTTCTTCTTCATTCGAGCTTTGGTACTACATCGAGTTCTTTGTGGATTCATTACTCTTGGAGCTTCTAGCTCCTAGACGGCTAAGTGTCGCTTGTGAGTCTCCAAATCTTGTGGAAGACCACAAGAAAGTTTGTATTACCCGCTCGTTTGAGCAAAGATTAGTGTGTGAGCTTGACCTTTGTGGTCGGCAAAGGGAGGATTAGGGTTGAAAGAGACCCGGCTCTTTGTGGGCGCCTCAACGAGGAAGTAGGGCACCTTGGTGGTGTGACCGAACCTCGGGATAAATCTTGTGTCTCTTGTGTTCTTGCTCATTGTGTTTGTTTGTGTTCTTCGTTCTCTCACCATTGCGTGGAAGATTTGTTTATATCTTTTTGGTGTGTGGATTTTGAGAAGTGCCATTCTCAGATCTACTACTTTGAACCCTGTGGATCATTTAGAACATCTCATTTCCAAAGTTAACTGGGTGAATTTCGAGATCAATTCAGTTTTACCCAGTTTGCTTCTAGTTTTTGTTGAAAAAGTTTTAACTTGCCTATTCACCCCCCCCTCTAGGCAACTTTCAATTGGTACCAGAGCCTAATCCTCGTTCTAACGCTTAACCGCGTGAGGAAAAGATCATGTCGGGGGGACTAAGAAACGAAAGTGCTT
The DNA here is from genome assembly GCA_029449295.1 of Zea luxurians. NCBI lineage: Eukaryota > Viridiplantae > Streptophyta > Magnoliopsida > Poales > Poaceae > Zea > Zea luxurians. The sequence continues at coordinate 1,475,262 of JAOPSE010000152.1, forward strand.
CTAAGCTTGAAAAAGTTGAGGTTGCCTCGACTTCATCTTTTGGTGCAGATGTTAATCCTAGGGCAATAGACCTTGCCATGAGAATCGCCGAAAGGATGTTCCTCAAAATGAAGGAAGATGAGGCGAAGAACATTATTGAAGAAGAAGAAAATGATCGATGGAGACCAAACAACGAATCCTCCTCTTCACAAGGTTCGTCTTTCAAATCCACTTCTCATATGTGCTTTGTTGCTAATGAGAGTGACAGTGAAAGCGAAAGTGAGGATGAGGAGGAGCATGAAAGTGATAGTGAAGATGAGGATGATCTTCAAAAATTCTTCGCTCAACTAAGTAAGAAGAACCGGATGAGCTTGCTCAAACTCATGAAAAGAGCGAAAGAACAAAAGGAAATGCTTCATAAGCAAGAAGATATCCTCATCGAAAAAATCAAAGACATGGAGAAGTTGACCAAAGAGCATGAGAAGCTAAAGTGCTCTCATGATGATTTGGTCCAAAGGTATGAAGACATTTCAATTGAGCAAATTAAAGCTATTAATCATTCATCATATATTGCTAAATTAGAAAATAAAAATGCTATGCTCAAGAACACGGTAGAAAAGCTAAACATTGAAAATCTAGCTTTGCAAGAAAAACATGATATGCTTGTGTGCTCTCATAATAAATTTATGGATTCACATATCATGTTAGAAATGGCTCATGAGGTTGTGTTAACTAATTTTAAATCATACCAACCTCACATATGCACATGTACTCAAGTAGAAACTATATTATCATGTGCTAACAAATGTTGCTCTCAAGAAAGCCAATCTTCCATTGAGCTAGAAATTTCAGGAATTAGTGATATTTCTATCACACAAGAAAATAAAGAGCTCAAGGAAGAAGTTGGAAGGCTAAGAAGGAGCTTAACTATTTTGAAGGGAAAGTGTCATGTTCAACCTTCTCAAGATAACCGTGATAATATGGTGAAAAAGCTTGAGAAGGGGACAACCGTAGCATGCACAAAACCCCTTCAAAAGAATACCAAGCTTTCCAAGAAGGACATGAGCAAGACTCAAGGTAAGAAAATTAATGCTCATATTATTTGCTCTAACAATGTACCTATGTGCTTCAACAAAGAAAGATCAAAGAGAAGCAATAGGAGGTGCTATGGATGCAAGGAGAAGGGTCATGAAATTGGTTCATGCCCCCGCATGAAGAACCAAGACCTTGCACGATCAAGAAAGATGACCATCAAGAAGGATGAAAGCAAAAGGCAAATGCATTGCAAGGACAAGCACCACATTTGCTACAATTGCCGTGAAAGAGGTCATCTATTCAAGGTTTGTCCAAAGGGTAAAACTCCTAAGCCTAACTTGTCAATACATTCAAATATGCTTAGGAGACCCAAATTTGACTCTTGTGCTAGAAAGGTGATGAGTTCACCACATTCTAGGACCAAGGCTATTTGGGTGCCTAAGTCCTTATTGGCTAACCTTGATGGACCTATCATGAGATGGGTACCAAAATGTACTTAATAAGTTTTGCAGGTACCCAGAGATGATGTGAAGCTTTGGGGTGCTTGAGCGGTTTAACTCAATTCTTACCTCAAGCTATCAATCTTACATTGTCTATCCTTTAAGATTGACCCAAAGATGAATTGTGTTGTTATATCACTAACTTCATATTCATCTCTAGCAAGAACTTGTGTTGTAGGGAATAAGGATTAATCTTTGTGGGAATCAAGCAAAAGGCCTACAACCAAGTGATATCCAAAGGATGGTAACAATTAATTCTTAAGTGCACATTGTTTTTTAATTGGTATATTCCTTTGTGTCTTTTGTATCCACATAGGAAAAATGAAACACTTGAGAATGAACTTAAAAGATTTTACCTTGCTTTGGAAAAGATCTAATTATATGGTAGATTGCAAGTTCATATTTTTATATTGTGACAATCTACATGCTTTAAATTGATTGTATGTATCTTGTGGCATATTTCAAGTTAATCATCATATTATTGCCATGACCTAGACATAAAGAGGATTATCTCATGTTCTTAAATGAATGGAGTGCTAAGTAAGAAATTCAAATTCTTAAAGCACTTACCAAAAGGGGAATTCTCTATATGACTAAAGTTGTGAGACTAATATTCTTATCTGAGTGATTTATGTAGTTTCACAACATGAGAATGTGTTTCTAAAATAGAGTGTGTGTCATTCAATCTATGCGTACATTTTAAAATTTGAAATGAGGTTTATTGTGGAAAATTATTTTAAAATTTTCATTCCAAGCTCAACTGGTCTGACCAGCTGAACTTTCTAGCTCAGCTGGGGAGACCAGCTGAACTTCTGAGTTGAACTTCAGTTCGGCTGGTATTCACCAGGAAACCCCCTGGCTGAAACCGGTTGAACTGGTGTCCAGGACCGGTTGAACCGGTCTGGCACAGTTTGACCGGCCAGTCTGACCATTTTTTTTTCAGACTGCGTTAGCCCCTTTTCAGATGCCTTTTTCAGTCTGCAACAACACCTTTTCAGCAACTTTTGCAGCACCTTTTTAGCAACTTTTGCAGCACTTTTTCGGTCACTTTTGCAGTACTTTTCAGCTTTATTTTTGCAGACTTTTACTGTTTCATTTGGTACGTGACCAATAATAGTTCCTTTCAAGTGGCATTCTTTCAATTGGTAATAATCTATTTTATAAAAAAAATGTCAATATGAAAGTTAAATTCTTTTTGGCTTAAATTTGTAAATTGGTGCATATTATTAATTCACTCATCCATGTGCATTAATTTAAAAGGAATTTAATTTATGCCTTTACGCCTAATAAATGATGATTTGTTTGCCATTCATATATAGATATCATCATTCATTAAATACTTCCTTGTACTACTAATACCTCTTTTCAAAGTGTTTTATCGACTAGTTTTAAAAGGAAAAGATATAACAAAGAAGGAAGTCTCCACAAATGATGAAAAGAAGAATACTAAAGTGACACCACCACCGATAGTAAGATCTTTCAAATTGGTACAACAAATGGTACGTTCTATATGGTGGTAAGTATTCTTAGGCATAAGTTAATTCATTGCAAATTTGTCATGCCTTGACCAATATATGTAATGTACTCCTCATGCGACTCTTAATTGAATTGAAAGTGCATGTGGCAAGTCATTCAAATACTTGATGCACATATCTAGTGGGAGAATATTATATATCTTGTGTTGTAGAGAATAAGTTTCCCTTGAGTAAGCTAAACTAAGTCAATCCAAAATGGTAAATTTGTATCTCATTCATATGGATTGCAATCTTTGTCTTCCAAATAGCTACTCTTGATGCAGTTTAAAATTCCCTTATAGTTAAATCTAAAAGTGCATAAGAATCCTTTTTGTTGATATTCATCTCATACATATGCACTAACATGGATATGATTTTTAAACTGTAAAAGGTACAATTAGTGATCCATTCTCTCTAAATTTTGGAAACCCATATTTTGTTATCTTAGAAATCTACTTCAATCGGTATCCATATGCTTCACATTGAATTGGATCACTAAGTTGTAAATTCCATGCATAACTTGTCTTTATGATATGAATGCTTGTGTGACTAACCTTAATAAGCTAGGTGCACCCAAAGTCAAGGTAGGTTCATCATCATGAAGGCAACACAATGATGTATCAAAAAAAAGGAGAAAAGGCTCCTATTCTTAACTCTAGCTTTTATCTGTGTGATTAAATATTGACTTGAAACCATGTAAGATGGTTGTCAAGTATATGTGGGTGTCTACACAATGAGAAATGCCACAATAAGGATTGTGTGGGTACTCAAGGCTCTTCCTACTAATCTCAAAGGACCCAATTCAAATTGGGTACCAAGATATGAAGCTTAAACTTGTTTTGCAGGATCACTCCTTCAATGGATCAAGTTGGGTGCTCGATAATGAATGTATAAATCATCTTTGGAGATAGTAGCAAGGGTGGTAACAACTGAATCTCAAGTGCAAATTATTTTCAAATCTTATCTCTTTTGTGACTTGTGTAGCCACTAAGGGAAAAGAAGCACTTGAGGATATACATCAGTTGTTGATTATGAAATAAAGGTCTAATTGGAAGTTGAATGAATATTATTATATGGTGAACAATCCAAAATTATGTGACGTATTCTCTATCTAGTTAATTTGGATTTGATTCTTCTATATAAGACACTCACCATAATATGGATTAAGTCAGCCTTTTAGACTTCATTGAATAACCATGCATATTATCCATGTCATTCAAAATATATTATGCATGAGGGTTCAAGGCAAATTTAGTCCATATTATGAGGTTTCTCTATTTTAGCAACTCGCTTGCCTTCCACATATAAAGGGTTGCTAAATAAGAAATTAGTGCTTGTGCTACTAATGCCATCTCTTGTGTTGAGTTTATCCATAGAAAATCTATGTTAAGAGATGGTGCTTGTTTTAAATTGGATAAATCACAAGCTTAAAGGATACTATTCAACTAAAGTAAGAAGAAATTGATCAGAGGCCAAGGTATGAAAACTTCCTATCCTTCGGTTGTTTTAGTACTCTATCCTTAGTGGGATGTACCATAGTATAGATTAAATTCATTGCATTATAAAATGTTCAATAGTGCATATAACTTTGACATCAACTATATGTGTGCACTAATTTAAAGGAATTTAGTCTATCCTTTTGGGTTTCAAGAATGATGGTTCATTTTCATCCACATATAAGGATCATCATTTGTGAAACCTTCCCATGTGTTTTTAATGCTCTCTTTTCTAAGTGTTTGAACAAGGTCCTTCCAAGTGCTTTCAAGATGGATTCAAAATCTACGGATATAAGAGTCTTGGTTATTTCAATCATTGAGTTTCAATGGGTCTCATATCATGTATGATTGAACCATGCCAAGATGAATGAAGTTCAAGATTGCCTGGTTGGATGAAATCATAAAGAGAAAAGAAATCATAGTGATTCAAGAAGGGAGTTACAGTTTTTATCAACCAAATAATGAAGATGTAGTGACATATTTATAAGATATACTTCATTATGAGGTTTGAGGTTCATATTAGCATGCTTTACCCTTCAAGATTTCAATTGATATACTTTCAGTTCTTAAATCTTCAATTGGTTTAATTTTCATCATCTATATAAAGCATGTTATGTTAAGCCAAGATATAGTACAAACATCTCCTTTAACCTCACATTGTTAATGTGCATAAGTGTACTTTGTGTACTCTTGCATGCACAAATTGAGGGAGAGTTTAGCCTATATCTTGTTAGACTAATGATTTCTTTCAAGTTCATGATTGTGTAGTCTCACACCTTGGAGAACATCAAATGAGGATGAGTGGTTCCAAGGAAATGATCAAATATTTACCACATGTCACCCCATGGATTAGTTCTATTGGGGATCGATATGTGTTCTCTAGCATAAATTCAATTGTTTCAAATATATTATGCCTTGACCAAGATATATGATGAACTCCTCTAAGAATCTTAATTGAATCAAGTGCATGTTACAAGTAATTCAAGTACTTGATGCATACATTTAGGGGGAGCTCATTCTATATCTTGTGTCCTTAAAGACTAACATTTTCTTTTAGTGAACTTGTGTAGTTCTTTGAAGAGAATGAGTTTCTCTTGATCGTTTAAAGAGGATAAGTTTCTCTTTGAAATATCAAGCCTATCAAAAGCTAAGATAGAAATTCATGATTATAATGAAGACCATATGGCATGGAACAAAGGTGTGTCACTCCATGAACTATTGTATTATATTTGTGTTTCTAGGCAATTTTCAATTGGGAAAGGAATCTTCGGGAAAAGACAATCGCTTCCACTGTAAATTTTGATGGGTATCAAAGATTCTTTGCTCCAATAAATGTATATGTTATACATTTCATAAGAGAATGAGTTTCTCTTTTATATGCTACTCCAACATCATCTAAAATTGGTAAATATGTATCACATCCTTTTGGATTGCAAATGTCTGAAGTAGCATAGCTTATAAATTCTCCTGTCTAGAACTTAATTGATTAAATAGTGCACATGTTTCTTATGTTGCATAATTATGTTCAATTGATACTCCTTTTATGCCAATGGTACTTTAAGTTGCAAATAAGTACTCTCAACAGATATCAATTGAATTCATATATGTGTGCACTAAAACTTGAGGAGAACTTAGTGTAATATGCTATTAGTGATCTATTTATCTATCAAATTGTATCAATTGGTGTTTTTCAATTGATATTTTTCATACATGATCACTAGTTGCATAATCCATACTTGTGCAATTTTCATGTTGCCTCTTGTTGTGATAAGAAAATGCTAGGTGACATCTAGACTCCAGGTATCAAGATTTATCTTTCAGTTAGTATGACAATCTTCATTTGATATCTTGGACCTATGTCACAATTATGCCAACAAGAGCTTGCAAATGAATTCTAAATCCAACACAAGTCTGGAAACCCCTTGAAAAGGTAAAAGGCAAAGGTACATCACTTATGACACTTACCCATTACCTTTGTGCCATCTAAGGACCCTCTTCATGATAGTGTGTTAACATCTTGCTTAAATCATAATTTCTACCCTTTATATTCTTTGTATCCTTTTTGGAGATTTATGACAAAGGGGGAGAAATTTTGCATTAAAGCTTATCTTTATTTTTGAAAAGGGGAGAAATAATTAACAAAAGGGGGTTGAATCATAAGTAAAACATAAGATGAAGGAAATTGATGAGTGCATAATATGTCATGAGCATCACGTTTATTTTATGACACACTGCACCCTATGAATAGTATAATATAAGTTGTCTATACTTTGACCTAAATATGTGCTTTTGGCATTTGAGTACAAAAGTGTTATTTTCTGAAATGCACATATTTAGGGGGAGGAATCTATATCATAGGATTTAAAATCTTATTTATCAAATCTTATGTAAGCTTTAAATGTGTTGTCATCAATCACCAAAAAGGGGGAGATTGAAAGTGCATTCATCCTTTTTTGTGAGTTTTGGTGATTTGGATAACAACACATTTAAAGGTCTAACGAGTTTGCTAAGTGTTGAACAGGAAATTCAGTATGATGAACATACTTGAATAGTGTATAATGATCAATGAACAAAGGTTCAACATGAGGTTAAATAACCAATGAGACAATGCAAATGGATATAATATGGTCTCTGTATTGGTTTGAATATATATGGACAAGACCTAAGAAATCACTACATACATATGATCAGAATAGAGGATAAAGTGATTAAGAGGACTGGTTAAGCCAAAGTGGATAAGATATGAGGAATCGTGAATTGGCTTGACCATATTACTATTAGTCCATATATGCTTCTATGAGAATCAAACTAGAGCTTGATTAATCTTAGCAGTTATATCTAGATGTCATTCAAGCAAGGTTCACAATATTGAAGAAATGATTCTCTCATTGGATGCTCAATAGGATGTGACTCAAGAATGGCTTGATAGGGTGAAGATAGTAAGGAAAGGGCTTTGAGGAACTAAGCGAAGGTGAAGGCCAAGCGACGGCTTGTAGACCGAGGTACCATGGCTAAGGTGAAGAAGAGAGTACTTGCACTAAGTCGATGAACTAATCAGCTATGAAGAGTTACAACATGTTGATGCATCAGTAAGGTGACTTGAAGCCATGATTTGAACTTATATAAGGTGATATGGTACAAGTCACAGGGTTTGATTTGTGTTTGCTTCAAAAGGTGATACAAAGATGTTTGTGATCCTTATGAAGCAACGCCATGGAGAAATCACACATGAGACGCCAATGACTCAAGGAGTTTACTTAATTATATTTTATTTAACTTGAGTATAGGAATCGTCGTACTATAAAGGGGGATCCAAAAAGAAGGTTGGTGTTTGCCAAAGCTCAAACCTCTCTATTCAAAAGCTATTTTTGAAAACCAAAAATGTCTTTAAAATTCTTTGGTTGACCATGGTTAGGTTTGAGAAACCTAGAGTGTTCTTGCTGAAAAGCAGCTGAACTTCTTCAACTGCAGCTGAGCTTTCCAGCTGAACTTAACTTCAGCTGAGTTGAGCTTCTTCAACTGCAGCTGAGCTTTCCAGCTGAACTTAACTTCAGCTGAGTTGAGCTTCTTCAGCTGCAGCTGAGCTTTTCAGCTGAGCTGGACTTCAGCTGAGTTGAGCTTCTTCAGCTGCAGCTGAGCTTTTCAGCTGAGCTGAACTTCAGCTGAGTTGAGCTTTCTCAACTTCAGCTGAACTCAACTTCAGCTGTGAACCTCTTTGACCATACACCAGCTGAACTTGCCTCCGGGCAGTTGAGCTGGGGTTTTCTCTCCTAAACTCACTGGTCAAGACCAGTTGAACTGGTCCTGAGGGGCAGTTCAGCTGGTCTCTGACCCCTCTGACCTCTGATCTGCAGTCTGCCAGTCAGACTGGCAAACAGGTCGCCAGGAGCTGTCAGGGGCGGTTCAACCGGTGTTGGTCAACTTTGACCAGTCTGCGGTCAGTCTGTGCGTCAGTCTGCCAGTCAGACTGGCAGACAGGCTGCCAGGTCTGCCAGGGGCGGTTCAACCGGTCTCAGGCAGAAAAATCTGCCCAACGGCTAGTTTTGAGCTCCACCTATATATACTACCTCCTACCTCTCTCCCCATAGTAGTGAGCACGATTTGAACTCCATTTCTAACCCAAGAAACACCTCCCTCTCTCTCTCACACATCTCTTGCCTCTCCCATTTCAAATCTTTGGAGAGAAATCTTTGAGTGAGCTTGAGAGCTGCGGTTTTGTGCTTCATCTCTAAATCTCTCTTGCTCTTCTTCTTCATTCGAGCTTTGGTACTACATCGAGTTCTTTGTGGATTCATTACTCTTGGAGCTTCTAGCTCCTAGACGACTAAGTGTCGCTTGTGAGTCTCCAAATCTTGTGGAAGACCACAAGAAAGTTTGTATTACCCGCTCGTTTGAGCAAAGATTAGTGTGTGAGCTTAACCTTTGTGGTCGGCAAAGGGAGGATTAGGGTTGAAAGAGACCCGGCTCTTTGTGGGCGCCTCAACGAGGAAGTAGGGCACCTTGGTGGTGTGACCGAACCTCGGGATAAATCTTGTGTCTCTTGTGTTCTTGCTCATTGTGTTTGTTTGTGTTCTTCGTTCTCTCACCATTGCGTGGAAGATTTGTTTATATCTTTTTGGTGTGTGGATTTTGAGAAGTGCCATTCTCAGATCTACTACTTTGAACCATGTGGATCATTTAGAACATCTCATTTCCAAAGTTAACTGGGTGAATTTCGAGATCAATTCAGTTTTACCCAGTTTGCTTCTAGTTTTTGTTGAAAAAGTTTTAACTTGCCTATTCACCCCCCCTCTAGGCAACTTTCAGCAGGGCGGCTGGAGACCCGCGGTGTGGAAGAGGTAGCCTCTTCCTCCATTGGGAAATCCTCAGGAATGAAGTCGTGGTGCTCGACGATATGGACCATGGTGCCGAGCAGGAAAACAAGCAAAAACTAAATGCCAAGCCCCTACCTGGTGTGCTAAATGTCGGAGAGGAAATCTCCGGCCGGGTGGCGGAACGCACCCGCCCTAAATCCTAAGATGAGGAGTGGCCTAAGTGTTTTGCCTGTTTGCTAGATTGTGGAAGAACACACAAGATGACACGAGGATTTAGAGTGGTTTGGGCCGCCGGAGCGTAATACCCTACTCCACTGTGTGTTGTATTGCTGGTGCTCGAGAGCTTGGAGAACTTCCTGAGGGTCTATGTCTGTCTGGATGACTTGCCTTGTAACGTCGTGTGCCCTCCCTTTTATAGCTCAAGGGAGGCACTTACAAGGGTGCTGAGCCCCGACATGTGGGCCCAGGAACATAATGGATGGAACACCTAGAGCAACTAATGCAGGTGACGTCTGTGCAATCTCTAGGTCCATGTTGTCCGCAGCACGCGCAACGTTGATATGTTGCGGCAGCTTCCTTGGTAACGTACGAGTAATGATGGGTGTTGTGCACGCGGCAGTATGGGCGTGTAGTCTGCCAGCGTGACAGACAGGCATGCCGCCTGTGGGATGGTCTAGTCGTTGTCTGTCAGCGGAATGGATAGGTCTCATTAAATGCGGAGGCGGCACATTGCCTGCCAGTGGAATTGACAGGCACACCGCCTGCGGAATGGACAGGTCTCATTAAATGTCGAGGCAACACATCGCCTGTCAGGCGGCGCGCCTTATCCGCAATAAATGCAGGGGTCGCGTAACCCGGAGGCCTTACGTCAAGCTCCGCCCGTTGGCTTATGTCACGCACAGTAGGCCATGTGGCAGCATCGGGTCTCGCCTGGGCGGGGAGCAGTAGCGCATGCGGACAGGTCCGCACCAGACTGGGTCTAGACACGTGTCGACACCGGACCCCTGCCTGGGTCTTGTTCAAGGCCCGGGTATGTACTGTCCTAGGACCTTGGGACCCCCCCTGTGGGGACCCAGACCCCATACGGGGGGGGGGTCCAGATCCCATTCCAGGGGTCCAGCTTGCACATGTGGGGGTCCGGGACCAACCTTGGGGGTCCGGACTGTATATCCGGGTATCCAGGACTAACCCTGGGGGTCCGGACTGTATATCCGGGGGTCCGGCGCTCTCCCGTGGGGGTCCGGACCACTGTTGATGCCTTGGAGCATATCACCTTCTCTGGTCATGTGGCGGCTCCGGACCCGCCCAGTGTAGTCGGGCGCTGCTGTGGGCCCAGAATAGCTGCCTAAGATTGGGGCGAGCCATGGCTTGGTCTCACACGTAGCTCTTCTTCTACACGACTAAGGGATAGCCGCGTGGGTTCTTCGTCTTTGCACAGTAGCAGGGGGTACCCTAGTTTCAGGGTACCGACATACATCATTCAACAGTATCTTTGCTATCAATATCCCAAATATGGAGTACCCACTCTTGCTGGGTCTAGGCGGGGCCATGGGATGACGAGCAATCTACTCCAACCTAGAGTTGGACTCAGCAGGGCCAATGGCCTCTGGGTCACCAGCGTCATCACATGTCCCGATAGTGAGATTGCTCGACATCTACAGTCTAGGGTTGGACCCTAGTGGGACGGACTCGGACCCCTGCGTGTGCCATCCGGACCTCCAACTAGGGGAGGTCCGGTGCTGCCAAGTGTCTAGGCATCGCGGATGGGACACGAACCTCCATAAGTGCCTTCCGAACCCCGACCAGGGGTGCGGTGCTGCCGCATGGCCCAAGACGTATCGCAGAAGCCACCAGGCGTCGTTTGATGTAAGCCTCTGACACCAGGGCCGTCTGCATTAAATATGGGCAGGATTCGCACCTGTCCACATCAGGGGGCAGGTAGTGTGTGCCTCGTATTAAATGCAGGCAATGTGTGCAGTCCGTAAGGCCTGAGGGCACGTTAATAACTCGCGTGTTACCGAGACAAAGACCATTGACCAACTGCGCTGCGTGTGGGTAACTCCCATCATGACTTCCACAATTCCCATTGTAGAGCCATGCATGAGACATGCGGAGGAGACAGGACAACACCATCCACCTACTCCCCTACGCAAGACGACGAGCCAACCGACACCGCTTGAAAGTCACCTAGAGGGGGTGAATAGGCGAAACCTGAAAAATTATAAACTTTAAACACAAACTTCACCCGAGTTTAGCGTTTAGAATTAGTATAATGAAATCAGAGTGCGGAAGATAGTTCTTCTTGCCACGAGTTGCTCAATCAATGTGGATAACCTTGAGAGCTAACTTAAAACGATCTCATGCAAGAGAACTTAGAGAAATTGGAGAGGAAGAATCAAATCGCAAAGCAAGATTAACACATAGACAAGAGCGGTTTGTTTCCCGGGGTTCGGTTCTGAAGAACCTACTCCCTGTTGAGGAGGCCATGTAAACTAGGTCTCTTTCAACCCTTTCTCTCTCTCAAACGGACGCTTAGACCAGTTGAGTGCTTCTTCTTAATCTCGAGGGTCACTTAGACCCACAAGAATCACCACACAATTAGGTGTCTCTTACTAGCTTTACAAGTCACTAAGAGTCTAGAAGGAGATAAAGAAAGCACGATCAAGAAACCAAGCCAAAAGAGCAACAACAAAATCACAATGTCACACTCTCTTGAGTCTCTCCAAAGCACTAATCAATAATGATCTTGAAACACAATTATGGCACTTGTAAAGGACTTTGAAGCTTTGAGTGTGGATAAAGCGAAGAGTTTGCTCTTAGCAATGAATGAAAGTTGTAGAGGCTTGGGTGAATTGAATGGAGGTGATCGTGGTTGTATTTATAGTCCTCAATCACCACATAGTCGTTGCCAACTTTCTTGCTACACGCGGACGGTCCGCCTCTGCATATCAACGGTTGAAATCGTAACGGTTGGCAGTAACGGCTATAAGTGCATTAAATGTGTCGTCAGATGTCAGATAAAGCAGTCGCAGATGATCTGGGCGTGCCCCTGGATAGTCCATGAGGACGCTAAAAATGATTTTACCGAACCCGACACCTTCGGGTTTTCAATAGGCGGATGACCCGCACTCGATCCCGGGACGATGCTCTTCTCTCTTTCGAACAATCCATAGTAGAAGTGTTGAGATTTACACTGTTCCTGTCCAAGGTGTCGCGGACGGTCCACGCACAGGTGATTTTTCCAAAAAAAAACTCTTCTATCCAGAATAATCTATGTTATTTCTGATAGTCGACTTAGAATTGAGATAAATAGACTTATGCACATGTGAATCAATCAACTAGGCAAACTAGTTAGTCCATAAGGTTGTGATATCATCAAACACCAAAAGCAATTAGAGAAAATGGTAAAGACCATTTCCCTTTCACTGGTGCCGACACAGTTGTCTTCGCCCTCATGCCGACGAGACAGGACGAAGGTGCGGCTGGGCATGGAATCCGCATGACGACCAAGTGAAGATCTTGAACCGCAGGATTAATAGCTCCAAGTTCCATTTTTTATACAGCTGAGGCCCACCTGTCGAGGCTCCTCATTGCCCATGTACATGCCTCCCTTTGGCTGTGAAAGGTAGGGCATGCACGCTACTTAGAAATAGACACACACGACACATGGGACCGGACTCGAGCCTATACAGGGACTCGGGGACGGACATTCACACTTGAACTCCCTTGGAGGCATCTCCAACTAGTCTCATACATTGTCAAGCTTTCAGCAATATAACTCACAAGTAGAGTAGGATTACGCTATAGCGGCCTGAACCACTCTAAACCATCGTGTGTTCTTGTGTTCGTCCATCTCTCCAGACAAACCCTAGGTTGTCCCCCCGTTCTTCGGATTAGTAAGGGGCATTCCGCCACCCGGTTGGAGTTTTATCTCCGACATTTGCTATAAGACATTTTCCAATTATGATAATTTACTCCTAGACGTTTTCCAATAGCAAAAATTAGTTACCGGAGGAGATACATAAATTGTTTTGGATTTTGTTCTTTCCAACAATCCCCCTTTATTTGAAGGGTAGGAGGCTATGATTTGAGGAACTGGTGATTTTTTTCATTAAGTTGGGTTCGGGGAGCCCTGGACTCCCATTTTATAAAAAAAGAAAGTACATATTAAAAAAACACAACCTTGTGGCTGCAGCTTTTAGCTAATAACTTTTTTTGTTATTCCTATCCCATGTAAATTGAATGAGATTATAAAATATTATGAAAAATTTTAACTTCTTTAGTATCAAAACCCACTAAATCTCATCCAATTTATATAAATTGAGAGTAAAACGAACAAGCCCTAAGTTGGCTGTCGTATTTTCAGCTGGAGCTGCGGTTGCAACTTTAGCTGCAGCGAAAGGATGCGTTGTTGTAAATACAAGTCCAAGACTCCCCAAATGATCCTAGCAGGTGTCTGTCACCTACTACTTTTAGGTTGGGTCGTTCGGTGTGATGTGATGTTGACACGCACACGCACTCCATCTAATTCTCCAGCGACCAACCACACCCAAAGGCCCAAGTAAACGCCAGAGAGGAGAGGAGTGGAGAGCAGAGGAGAGCAGCAGCCAGCCAGCAGCGGCAGCCGAGAGCCCAACCCCAACTCCACAAGCAAAGATGCTGTCGTCTTCCACCTCCACCCTCCGCCTCCACCAACCAACCCGACCCCACCGGCGCCACCCGCCGGCCCCGGCCCTGGGGGTCGCCACCCACCTGGCCTCCCCGCGGCGGTGGCGCGGGCACGCCCCGGGGGCGGGGGCGCCCCTCCGCGCGCGGCCCCAGCGCATCCGCGCGGTGGACGCCGCCCAGCCGTTCGACTACGAGTCCCGCGCGGCGGGGCTGCTGGAGGAGCGGCAGCGGCTGAAGATCGCCATCGTCGGGTTCGGCAACTTCGGGCAGTTCCTGGCGCGCACGTTCGCGCGGCAGGGGCACACGCTGCTGGCGCACTCGCGGACGGACCACACGGCGCTGGCGACGACGCTGGGGGCCACCTTCTTCGCGGACCCGCACGACCTGTGCGAGTGCCACCCGGACGTGGTGCTCCTGGCCACCTCCATCCTGTCGGCCGAGGCCGTGCTGCGCTCGCTCCCCGTGCACCGCCTCCGCCGCAACACGCTCTTCGTGGACGTGCTGTCCGTGAAGGAGTTCCCCAAGAACCTGCTGCTCAGCTCCCTGCCCCCCGACTTCGACGTCATCTGCACGCACCCCATGTTCGGGCCGGAGTCGGCGCGCGACGGCTGGGACGGCCTGCCCTTCGTGTTCGACCGGGTCCGCGTCGGGGACTGCCCCGCGCGCCGCGCCCGCGCCGACGCCTTCCTCAACATCTTCGAGCGCGAGGGCTGCCGGATGGTTGAGATGTCCTGCGCCGAGCACGACGCGCACGCCGCCGAGACCCAGTTCCTGACGCACACCGTGGGGCGGATGCTCGCCATGCTGGAGCTGCGCTCCACGCCCATCAACACCAAGGGCTACGAGACGCTGCTCCGCCTCGTGGACAACACCTGCAGCGACAGCTTCGACCTCTACAACGGCCTCTTCATGTACAACAAGAACTCCACCGAGCTGCTCAACCGCCTCGAGTGGGCCATGGACTCCGTCAAGAAGAGGCTCTTCGACGGCCTCCACGACGTGCTCCGGAAGCAGCTCTTCGAGGGGTCCCCGCACGCCCCCGACGTCTCCTCCTCCAACGTCCGCAAGTAGACGCGGCCGCCGCCGGGGGGGTTCGTCTCGCCCCAAATCTCATCATCATCTGTTGTTAGTAATAAATTAAATTCCAGTTCCAATTCTCCTTGCCATTGTATTTGTAGTACCAGCCTGTATCTGTATTCTCCATTTCTCCTCCCAACTCCCTCCTGTCAATTCAGTTCAGTTCTACCGCATCCATTTACAGTTGAGGGATCAAATGTGGCAGCTCGGCATTGCAATTTGTGACAAACAAACTGAATAAATAAGCAATCTTTGGTATTGCAAGTCTGTAATAATAACACCAGGACGAGGGACAATCAGAAGAGGTCTCAAATACAGTGCGCAGTCAAAATCCAGATGGCTTTCGGGTCCCTAATCCATGAACGCTGCTCCTGCTGATTACGGTTGGTAAGCTGCTTTCTTGACAGCGGTGGGCAGGAACACTGAGGCCCTGTTTGGAATTGTAGTATTTTTGCAGTTTTGAAACAATACTATGGTATTTAATGATACTATAGTATTAGAGCTCAAAAGGTGTTTGGTTTGTAGAGTCAAAACTCAGTTTTAAATACCATGGTTTACCCAAAACTGCGGTATTTTTGGAGTTTTCGAAACTCCACTCAGGACCTCGGTTTTCTTCTCTTCTCTCTACATATACTTTGTTTTTACAATAAAACCAAACAGATCTCGGTTTTGAACAATACTGTAGTTTTATTGTGGTAAAGCAATACCGTAGTATTTGTGTCATGTACAATTGTAAACTATAGAATCTCAAAACTATAGTATTTTAAAACTGCATTCCCAAACAGGCTCTGACTGCGTCAGGTGCAACACCACAGAGAAAACTAAAAACCGTGTGCTTCGGGGGCGCTGCACCGCCGTGGAAAAACAGCTTCTGGTATAGGAGGTCCGGGTCACATCGTTGTCAGCTGAGTGCTCTGTCTGTCCATCTGTGAGAATCGCGCGGTTGTTAGAGCAAATGGTTGGTCGGAGCTGAAGGTGCTGTGGGAGTAGAGAACTAGAGATGCCCACGATATAATGGGTATTTAGTGTGATTGGTTAGATGTACACAGTGGGATGAGAGGGGGTGAATACAGTTTATATAGCGTTTGATAAGATGTAAACTTAAACTTAAACATCGGAGTTTTTTTGTGGCGGCATGACCTAAAAAAATCGAGACGGTGTCGCCTCCGCTCTATCTCACTTTAACCTTAAACCAAACATATCCTTAATTCATTGGGACATGTATATAGACTTAATATATTTAATCGTGGATTTTTTATTGGGAAAAATCTTTTACTTAATGGGTATTAGAACGTTACACCTCAACTCATGCCCGTTAACCCGTGAATATAAAGTATTCAGTATAAACTTAGTCTAAAAGCATGAACTTGGCTTCATTCATCCGTCTCTTTTACTATTTAACAATCTTTTAAGGCGTAGTGTCATAAAAGGTTTAACGACTATTTGATGACCATATAATAGAACATGTAATATGCTATGTAGTACTATCTAGTGTTGCTACTTTATCCAATTATTTTTTATGTTGAATAGATGGTTAAATGATGCTAGAAATTTTGTAATAATATTTAGATAGATATACTTGACATTTGTACAATATACCATTTTACCATTTTGATAGATGTTTAATTTTTGTGGATCAGGATGACCCGGCGAGTGACCCATACTAACATAGATATAAGTACAAAGTAAATTCAGTGGCGGATCCAGAGGGGGGCAAAGTGGGCCATAGCCCCCCTCAATTTTGTACACCTTTTTATATCTAATGATTATTTAGTATTAAGTGTAGAAAAAATTAAAGTTTTAGATAGTATAAAGTCTTGTTCTAAATCTCTAAAACTAATAGCTAGTTGCTAAAATTAGCCAAGAGGTTTATAATGGATCAACTAATTGTTAGCTATACCCCTCAAATAAGTATTAATTGTTAGATGCCCCAACTCAGCTAAAACCAGTTAACGGTTAGCTCTAGAGGTTTAGAACATGGCCTAAAACAACCATGTTATGAGCCTGCTCACTGGATCCTCTCGGTTCAGTCCTTACATCTACCAGTCTAACTCTAATCTTTCCGACACCATCTAAACCAGTCTGCCCCGCTGTCCTGTTTCCGCCGCCGACCCATTCCCGATACAACGATATGACTTATCCCATGTAGTCGATGGACTTGGCGAACTAGAAAATCATGGCTCTCATATGGTCTTTTTAGCCCTCCCTGAATTTCGTCCTGCGTCCGCCACTGAGTAAATTTCGGTGGATATTTCGGTGGATATTTACCGATTACCGTCTCTATGCGTGGGAGTCATCATAAATCGAAGAAGACGTGCAAGCACGGCCGCAGATTGAACTAAGTCTTTGTTATTCTTTTCTCGTTTTTTTTTCTATTTTTTTAGAAGTGCGTTGTTTTCTAGTTGAGGGCAGCACGCAGTCCCCATTTGTACAGTAGGAAACTAGAAATTACTGCTGCAGTCTACTGGTAATCGCTAGCGGGATTCATGTGGTCAAAAACATGAACTGGCCGGCCCACATTTTTACTGCGAGGCCAGAGCCAGACACGTGCCGTGACGAGTTCAAGCACGACCCCGCCGGCCACCGGATCGGATCAGGGTCCCCGGTCCCTTCCGTCCGTCCAAAACTACCATAGTATTCTCGTGCTTCGTTCAGGGTACGCTCCCCAAACCTTTGTGCGGAAAGCTTATTGACACTGAAATAGCAAACGAATACTCCATTTGTCCTAAAATAAATTCGTTTTAATATTTTAGATCCATAGAATATATACACGAAGCTGCTCTTGTACACGTGACACGTTCCCATATTATTAGATATCGACTTTAACAGTAGAGAACATAAAGTAAACAATGAACAAAGAATTAAGATATTAGTGGGTACTCAAAATCTTTACAGCGTACGGCATCCGGTAAGATAAGATAGCTATACATACGATTATCTCTTGACTCTTGCTTATGAAACGATAGTCATGAAGAGTGGTTACATTTTACACGGTTGGCTATAAACACATGGGTGGTAGAATATAAATGCTAGCCATCGTTGTCATTACATACTAGCTACCATAAACAATTCATACGATGACAAGCAAGCAGTACACACAGATAAGGTTTAGTCTATGCGCCATGTGTTTATATGAAAGCGCTATACATATAGAGCGTAAATCCGCCGTGCTAGCAGAGCGTGTATATGACCATGCAAAACATAGAGTATGCAAAACATAGAGTGTAAGATAGGTGAGATAAAAAGGCCGCTAGAGATGGCCTTAGACCGAATTAGTGTGGGGCCAGAGTCAGGGTACCATATAAACATGGATAAAATGATCAAACGTTTCACTCTCGCGAATTCGCGATGTAAGTAATCTTTACTCCTGAGCAAACAATTATCCGAAGCGAAGCTGAAGCCACCAAACAATAGTGCATATTTATCTATATGCCATACTTAAAAAAAAACTTTAACGAAAGGATACACTTCGTCTCCTATGAACGCACTTCAGAACACCGTGTGGGACTTTTGTGTTCAAAAGGAACATGTTGGGGGTTAGAAAGTCTCTCTGCAAAATTGTCGAGTTTGTTGCCTAGACGGCAAACTCAAAACATGCAGTTGCTCTAGATGAACAGAATATTGTAGATGCCCATTGACTGCAACTCTACCATTTGCCAAAAACAAACACGGATTCAAGAGTTCTAGTAGCAATACAAGAATGATGGGAAACAATACAAGCTGATGAAGGTACCCCAACAAAAAAAACAAAGCAGGTGAACATGTATTCCTCTGTGAAGACAGAATTGAACCACTAAACAACAACAAAATGATACCCCAAAGACCATGTATCAGAACGATCGGTTGCTGGATCCAAGGGCCATGTATTAGATTTTCAGCAGAGAACATAGTTCAAGTACAGCGTTAAAAGCGAATAAAACAGGATAACTTAAATCGCTTCAACCATGAGTCGACAAACGGTATTTGGTGGCTAATTCATGACATCCAACAAAACTAAAGATTACAATTGGTCCTACAACAATCCCCACCCCACCACTCACTCAAATGCTTCAAACATAACTAATCATAATACATATAGTATTATTGCATAGTTTTGAATGATCAGCTTCACAAAATGTTTGCTGGTATGTAGTGTAACAGCTCGCAAAAAAATGCAGTAGTGTCGCAGTACAAGTAATCCTGACCACATTATGCAATCAAATTACCAAGCAAATGAATATATGTTGTTACATTGGATGTGGGAGGGGGTATTGTAAGCTAGGGACTAGGAAGGCCTTAAATCTGTACATTGCTTTAAAAGGACAGGTTAAATTGCTTCACCCATGTGTTATACCTGACATGCCAAGCAGGCAGGACCAAACATGATTTCATGCTATCCAAAAAGAAAAACAAAGGTGGCAAGTGCTGTCATACCCCGGTGCCTCAAACACTACTCACCATACTATTGCATTATTGCATAAAATTGAATGGTCACTCTACAGAAGGTTATGCTAGCTGGCTGGCATAGAGTAGTGTACTACAAGTAATGCTGATCACGGAAGCACTGAAATTAACCAAGCAAATGAATAAGTGTTCAGTTACATTGAGGGGGTAACTGTAAGCTTGGGGGGCTTGGAAGGCCCTAAAATCTGTACATTCTTGAAACCACATATCCGAAATGGCAATCTAGGGATGCAATGTTGTTATGGGTGCTGCTTATACTCGTGAGCAAACAATTCTCTCAGGAATACGACAAGAAATAATGAGCATAATCATTAATATAGCGTTACTCCAGCATTTTAAACAAAATATACTCATTCCCGCCTTTTATATAATAACGTTCGTTAGCGGAATATAAACATAAACGAAGGAGAGAGTACATGGTTAATTGGTTACCCATTATGTTACTCACCTCTCATGAACGCCTTTTAGCACATTGGAAGGTTGGATCCAGGAAACTACTAGTATCCATGCAAAAATAGTATACTTATAACAGCGAAGAAAGACATATACTTAGGCCTTGTTTGGAAGCAACCCGGTTTTTAAGAAAACAATTTTTATCTTTTAGCTAGGAGAGGCCAGCTTCTTGGTTTTTAATAAACTGAGAATCTAATTTCTATAAACTGAGTCATAAACTATTATGTTTGAAACCACCTCAATTTCTATAAACCAGTTTCTTAGAAATTGGGTGCTTCCAAACAGGGCCTTAGGGGGGGTGTTTAGTTTCCAGGGACTAATGTTTAGTCCCTACATTTTATTTCAGTTTAGTATCTAAAGTGCCAAATATGGAAACTAAAACTATATTTCAGTTTCTGTATTTGTCTAGAGGAGGTGTTTGGTCTCTTTAGTCACCCTACTAAACTTTATGAACTAAACTTTAGTCCCTAGAAATCCTATTTGGAAGAGTTATTTACTTATTTTACTCACCCCGTTTGCTAATTTAGGGACTACATTAGTAGTTGGGAACCAAACACCCCCTTAACCATGTGGAGAGGAACTGAAACCACAACCCCAGCATTTGCATATGACTCAAACTAGACAACTGCCATTCATTTCTAGTCACAATACATAACCCAATAACAACTAGGCCTAATGATTGTCTAGTCGTAAACAAAGGCAATTCAACATCGCTACGGCAAGGCATAAGCGACACAGGTGAACATTCGGGCTAGACGACCATATCCAACAACACGAAATATTTATACCTATGACAAGATAAGATCTGCCCCATGAAAATAGAACCCTTAACCCTCAGCTGGCAGTATTAAGCAACGAACAAAAGAATTCGCAAATCATGAACTTTACTTGCCATTAGAGAAAAAAGTAAACAAGCAACATATTTATGCCATTGTTCAAGGAGACCCGATCACATAACAGTACTAGCAGCCATCGTCGCCGGCACCAAAGAGCAGCAACACATACTCAAACATGCCAGAGCTGCCGGCGACGAGATTGATATATAGTTGACACATCTATCACACGACACATGTACCAGCAGTATAACAACGGAAATCAGCAGCAGACTAACAGTACACCGCAGGCCGACTGCGGCAGCCGCCAGGCCGGAGGGCGGCGGTTTGATTGATTATAGATCGGGTCGGCGGCGGATGGGATTGAAACCGAAGGGAATTGTGCCCCATGCAGGCGGGCGAGCCAACCAAGCCAGCAAGCTTACTTCTTGAGGCTGCCGCGGACGCCGGGCTTGGGCTTGGAGGTGGTGGCCTCGGCAGCGGCGGCGGCAGCAGCAGCGGGGGCGGAGGAGTGCAGGTTGAGGAGCTTCTCCGGCTCGAAGGGGAGCTTGGGGTGGCGCGCCTCGTGGTGGATCTGCATGGACTTGATGTCGGGCGCCGGGGTGCGGCAGAGAGGGCACGCCAGCTTCGCATGCCCGCCCTTGTCCTGCCCCAGCCGGTCCGCCTGCCCGGCCTTGCCGCCGCCCCGGTTCGTCGTCGCCGCGTCGATCTTCGCGGCGATCTCCTTCGCCGTGTGCTTCTTCGGCTTCGCCTTCCCCGTCATGGCCGACCCTCCTCCTCTCGCGCTCTCGCCGCTGGCCGCCGCCTTCCTAACCCTACTTGTGTTTTGGGTGATGGGAGTGGGGGACGAAACCGGGGCCGCCAATTATTAGCCTCCTGCGGGCCGGTAGTCGTCTCGCTTCGACCGTCGGATCTGTAATGAACGGTCTTGTTGCATGATCTCGGATTCCAACGAGGTAATAGGGGTGTGTTTGGTATGGCTCTA
This sequence comes from Zea luxurians, assembly GCA_029449295.1. Classification (NCBI taxonomy): domain Eukaryota; kingdom Viridiplantae; phylum Streptophyta; class Magnoliopsida; order Poales; family Poaceae; genus Zea; species Zea luxurians. Next base: position 1,497,059 of record JAOPSE010000152.1, read on the forward strand.
CTCCACCATAGAGCAGCTGTACTCCAAAATTCTGAGTTTAGATTATTTCTGATAAACGGTGGCAATGGTGGGTAAATAACTCTAAACTCTATGACTAGGTTGCTTTTTAGAGTTTTCAGAGCAGCAAAAGAAGTACTCCAAAAAATTGTACTGCAGCTCCAAAAACTCCATAGAGTTTACAACTCTGTAGTTAGAGTGTTTGGCATGCTCTGGCCAGCTCCTCCTTGGAGTTTTGCTCTGAAGCCATGCCAAACACGCTCTAGGAGTTGGAGTATTTTATCTAGACTCTTGAACATTTTAAATAATAAGGGTTAGTTTGGAAACACAAATTTCTCAAGGAATTTCTATTTTTCCAAGATAAGATGAACTAATTTCTTTTAAAAAAATGAAAATCTTTGAAAAATGAAGTTTCTAAACTAGCGTTAAGAGAATTTTATCTCCTCTAATCTATTATGGTTTTGTAGTCCCAAACTAGGTCTAAAAGGTTATTTTTCAAGATTTCTGTTTCATTAAAAAATAAACTAATTTTTATTGAGACAGAGAAATCTCTTCTAAAAATAAGGTGTTTGTTTATTGTGTCCGGATAAAAATATTTCATTTCGCATGTGGACCACATCTGACTCGTACGTGCGATATTTTTTTCTGCGCTCTCATGCCAGTGACGTTTCTGGATAAAATCGATAGAATCCATGTCAAACACAACAGGAGTGGATATATCTTCAACGAATTCAAACAAAAAAAAAGTTCCGGCCCTGGAACCAGAAAAGAGGAAATTGCGTGTTTTTAGGTGTTTGCTACTTTGCTAGTGCACAAGCTAAGGCTCTGTTTGGAATTATAGTATTTTTGCAGTTTTAAAACAATACTATGATATTTGATGATACTATGGCTCTGTTTGGCGCAGCTTATTTTCAGCTTCTTCACAAATTTAAGCAGAGGTTCTGCCAAACAGACTGCAGTAGCTTATCAGTTCAGCTGCTTCTCAGAATACACTAAAAGCAGCCAACAAGCAGAAGCTGCTTTTCACTAACTTCTCAGATAAGCTGCTTTTTCAACAAGCACCAGCTGTGCCAAACAGGGCCTATAGTATTGGAGTTCAAAAGGTGTTTGGTTTGTACAGTCAAAACTTAGTTTTAAATATCATGGTTTATCCAAAATTGTGGTATTTTTGGAGTTTTCGAAACTCCACTCAGGACCTCACTTTATACTTTGTTTTTCTAATAGAACCAAACAGATCTTGGTTTTGAGCAATACTGTAGTTTTACTGTGGTAAAGCAATACCGTAGTATTTATATCATGTACAATTGTAAACTATAATATCTCAAAACTACAATATTTTAAAATTGTATTCCCAAACAGGCCCTAAAAGACGTGGTTTGACAACAAAAAAAGGTCACTGCATAAACAGAAGAGACTACGTAAAGCCAATTTTCAGCCGCTAATAAAGGGCGTGTCTAGCAACAAAGTTTTCGAAACCACAATAAAACCATAGTTTTCAAAAATACTAAGTACTATTTGGCCGTGTGCCCTCTCGCGTACATCCGTACGCATCACATGCAGCTATGGCTGCTAAGGCTCTGTTTGAAAGCATAGTATTTTTGCAGTTTTTGTCACACCCGGTTTTAGAAGGTAAACCGAATGTGAACCATGTACGTGCCAGGATCAGCAATTCACGTACACAGCAGTTACATAACATGGACATCATCACACAGTGCTCAAATAGTATTAAAAAGGGAAATAATAGTCGATTACATCATATGTCTGAGACATCCACATAGTCTTTACAATAAATCAAAGTGCGGAAAAGAAACGTAGATAAATACGGCCTTCACAGGCAGCCGACTGGGGGTTGCCGCTAACCCACGCCTAGAACTCATCGTAGTCTTGGAACTCCTGGAAGTCTCCTTCCACGGCTTCATCTTCTCCTGAGCAGTGGTTGCAATGCGGACAGCCTGGGGGGAAGGGGGGGTTGGTGTGTAGAGCAAGGGTGAGTACACATCAACATACTCAGCAAGTGTCCTGTTTGGCTGTAGTGGACTAGCTTTATGTGGGGTAAGTCAAGCAGTTGCTTTTAGTTGGTCAGATTATTATTACTAGTAGAGAAAGCCAGGTTTTAGATTTAGCCCAAGTTATTAACCCAAACGTACTCATTTCCAAACGGAAAGAGTACCACTTACCATTACCAGAGTCATTACCAAGAACCATCAACCTCGTTGCCACCTGTAATCCGAACATCTCTGAACGAGTATCACTAATCACTGGAGCTCCCTTGGCCGCTCATAACCACGAGCACGGCTGATATATCAGTTTTCTAACACTCTGCAGAGGTTGCGCACTTTACCCACAAGCCGTGATTTCCCTTTCTGCCCGGAGATCATGACTCTCCATTAATCACTACCAAGGTGACCCAGTAGGGTATCACTACGTAGCCTTTACAAAGATTCCCTAGGGCTGTAGCCGCTCGTTAGGTTTCCTAAATGTACCGCACTCCTCCCCAAGGGACAAATCAACCTTGGTAGAGCGAGTCGCATACACCGAGCCCCATTGACGGCACGACGGCTAAGCGAGCTACACCCCGGTTCCTCTAGTTATTCAGCTAAGGGCGTCCCACTCCACCCTCATGGTTGCACAGTTTTCCCGGTCGGTCATCCAACGAACAGGTCCTTACGGAGAGGCACTCGAGAAACCACTCGAGCCTCCTTAAATGCCACAAGTATACCATAAATAAGAGGGAAAATAGCGTATCATAGATAAATCTCATCATGTTCATTGATTAGTGTTGAGCAATAGTGTCGGGTACCATAATTAGGGGTACCCCCAACGCTCCTAATCATGGCTGGTAAACACCCTCAGACCAACTGACGGGTGCGGTTCAGGTCAAGACTTCGTCTACCCGAGGGACGCGATCTCACCCGAGCCTAGTTTCGGGTTGGAACAGTAGTCCCAGACGAATTCACGCATCACCCGAGGGCCTCCTCAGGCAGCGGGCGCCCCCTTGGCTCTCCCGAGGCCCGGCTCGGGCAGGCTTCGTTGTGAAGCAACCTTGGCCAGACCGCCTCACCAACCGACCGCTTCGCAGGCGCATTAAATGCAGGGGATGCCTGTCGCCGTATCCTGACACACGCGCCTCAGTCGGGCAGGCCGAAGTGACCGCAGTCACTTCGCCCCTCTTCTTTACTGTCTGACATGACAGGAAAACAGCGCCGCTCGCTCCGCTCCGACTGCTGTGTCAGCCACCCCGGCGATGACTGACAACAAGTCACGATCAACCACCGAGTTCAGCCTCGGGCGCAACAGGAAGCTCTGCCTCGCCCGACCTCATGCTCCAGCCTCGGGAGGAGGTCTCCGCCTCGCCCGACCTTAGGCTCCGGCCTCGGGAGGAGGTCTCCGCCTCGCCCGACCCCCGGACTCAGGAGGAATCGCGTCCTCGCCCGACCCCGGTCTCGGCCTCAAGAGAAGTCTCCGCCTCGACTGACCCTGGGCTCGGACCGACCGCGCTAACAGGGGATACATCATTTCCCTATTCCTAGCCTGCTCAGGCTACAAGGAACAAGACCGGCGTCCCATCTGGCTTACCCCGGCGACGGGTAATGATGGCACCCCGCGTGCACCATGACGCCGGTGGCTCTCAGCCCCTTACGACAGCAAGGAGACGTCAGCAGGATCCTCGCCACGCTGCCAGCTGTGCTCCTACAGGACTCAGGCGCTCCTCCGATGGCCACGCCATCACATGTACAGGGCCCAAGCTCTCCCCCAACGGCCACGTTGGCATGTACACAGGGCTTAGGCACTCCACTGCCGGACACGTTAGCGCATAGCTACGCCCCCCGCTGTACGACTGGACTCTCTCCTTGCCTCTATAAAAGGGAGGTCAAGGGCCACCCTAAGGGGGGTTCGCGCGAGGGAAGCGGCGGACGAACTCTGTGTCTCTCCCTCTCTCACGCGACGCGCTTGTAACCCCTACTGCGAGCGGCACCCCTGGTGCAGGATAATACAAGGCTTGTCCCACCTCCTGTGTTCCATCCCGCGCCAACCCATCTGGGCAGGGACATGCAATGATTTCACTAGTCGGTCCAAGGGACCCCCCAGGTCCGAGACGCCGACAGTTGGCGCGCTAGGTAGGGGCCTACTGCGTGTTAACGAACACCTTCCCGTTGAGATCCAGATGGGGAGTCTTCAGCAACCTCTCCAGCCCAGGACGGTGCTCCGCTTCGGGAGTCTCGAGTTCATGTCCCTCGACAGTAGCTACAACATGGTACTCCTCCCCCCGCGGCGTGACGACAACGACGGTCTCCGACTCGCCCGGTGGCGGCGAGCTCTACGACAGCATCTCCCCGCGGCAGAAGAGGAGCACTCCGGTCGTCCCCGCCACCCTCCTCGTCGGAGGAGGCGGAGACGAGGCAACCATGGCCACGCAGGAGGCGGCACCTTGTCGGCTGTCGCACCAGAGCGAGTCGACGACGCCGGCACTCCCCCGGGGGACATGTCGGACATTGTCCTCACACCTGAGGCGACGGCTGGTGTCACCTCCCCGCGACGTGTCAGCCCCAAGCGAACTGATGACGCCAGCACCCTCACAAAGGACCTGCTGGGTGTTACCCTCGTACCTGAGATGACGGTGTGCTCCGCCCTCGACGCGACTTCACCACCGTCCATCGACCAAGAGGTACCGTCCGTTTTCCATCTCGTACCTTTTCGGTTCAGCTTCGATCCACCTAGCGACCCCGCTATGGTGAGCGCCTTCGTAAAGGCGTATCCAAACCTTCCGGGGTACCACATGTGGTCGACCTGGGACCGACTGACAGCCGTCTCAACCTTCAGACCGGCGGGTTCTGAGGAAGAGGACGACCCCGACTCCAGTTGGGATTTCTCTACCCTCAATGACCCCGGTGCCATGCGGGGCTTCATGTCCGCATGTGACCACTGCCTCTCCGGTCGTTCTGATGATGGCCATGACCTTGACGACGAGGGTTACGGCCCAAGTCATGAATGTTTCCACGTCGACCTGGGAGATCACAACGAAGGCAACCACCTCGGTATGCTAGAGGTTGACGATCCCCCTGGGCCCGCATCTCGCGTTGACATCCCGCGGGAGCTAGCTGTGGTCCCAGTCCCTGCGGGGGGGTCAGGACATACAGCTTGAGAAAATCCGTGAGATGCAGGCCCGGGTCGACGGGGAAGCAGGCCGGCTTGTACAGCTCCGACAGAACATCGAACAGGAGTGGACAGGCCGCACACTCGCCGAAGAAGCCTGTCACCGGGCCCAAGACATCCGGTGCCGCATCGTCGATAATGCCAGGACAGCGCTGCCCCCGGCCGTCAGTGGGTCCGGCCAGGACCTAGCTGCGGCGGCGATGCTGCTTCGAGCCATGCCGGAGCCATCCACCACCGAGGGACGACGTATCTAGGGCGAACTCAAGAATCTCCTAGAAGGCGCCGCGGTTCGACGAGCCGAGAGCTCCGCCTCCCGCAGGCGAGCTGACCCCTTGGAGCATCACGCGGTGTCCTCCCGGCGCATTCGGGAAGCCTCGGTCCATCTCGAGCGTACGCGGGACGAGGCGCTCGCCGCCTGAGAATGCCTCGGCAACAAGAACCATCATCTCGACCATCGAGCCCACCTCGACGAGAAGGTGCACCGAGGCTACCATCCCAGGCGTGGGGGACGCTGCAACAGTGAGGAGGATCGCAGTCTTTCGCCCAAACCACCTGGTCCGTGAGTCTTCAGCCGGGCCATACGACGAGCGCCGTTCCCTGCCCGTTTCCGAGCCCCGACTACCATCACCAAGTACTCAAGGGAGACGAGGCGAGAGCTGTGGCTCGTGGACTACCGACTAGCGTGCCAGTTGGGAGGGGCGGATGATGACAACCTCATCATCCGTAATCTACCCCTTTTCCTCTCCGACGCCGCCCGAGCCTGGCTGGAGCATCTGCCTCCTACGCAGATCTCCGACTGGGACTATCTGGTCAAAGCTTTCGCGAGAAACTTCCAATGCACGTACGTGCGCTTGGGAAACTCATGGGACCTCCGAAGCTGTCGCCAGCAGCCAGGGGAGTCCCTCCGAGAGTACATCCGGCGGTTTTCAAAGCAGCGCACCGAGCTTCCCAATGTTACCGACTCGGATGTCATCAGGGCTTTCCTTGCCGGCACCACTTGCCGAGACCTGGTGAGCAAACTGGGGCACAAGACTCCCACCCGTGCGAGCAAACTAATGGACGTCGCCACCAAGTTCGCCTCGGGTCAAGAGGCGGTCGAAGCCATCTTCCGAAAGGACAAGCAGCCTCAGGGAGAGCCGAAGACAGACGCCCCTGAGGCGTCCATCCAGCGGGGCACGAAGAAGAAGGCTAAAAACAAGTCGCAAGCAAAGCGCGACGCCACAGACGCGAATCTCGTCGCTGCGGCCGAGCCCAGGAACCCTCGGAAACCTCCTGGAGGGGCCGGCGCGTTCGCCAAGATGCTCAAAGAGTCGTGCCCCTATCACCAGGGGCCCGTCAAGCACACCCTCAAAGAATGTGTCATGCTCCGACGCTACTTCCATATGACCGGGCCCCCGGCGGAGGATGGCAAGGGCCATGACAGCGACAAGAAGGAGGGCGGCAAGGAAGAGGGATTCCCGGAAGTCCATAACTGCTTCATGATCTACGGCGAGCAGGCGGCGAACGCCTCGGCTCAGCACCGCAAGCAGGAGCGCCGGGAAGTCTGCTTGGAGAAGGTGGCGGCACTAGTCTACCCAGACTGGTCTGACAAGCCTATCACCTTCGACCAAGGCGACCACCCCGACTTCGTGCCAAGCCCAGGAAGGTACCCGCTCGTCGTCGATCCGATCATCGGCAACGTTAGGCTCTCCAAGGTCCTCATGGACGGAGGCAACAGCCTTAACATCATCTACGCCGAGATCCTGGAACTCCTAGGGGTTGATCGGTCCGAAGTCCGGGCTGGTGCGGCACCCTTCCACGGGATCGCGCCCGGGAAGCGAATCCTACCCCTCGGACGGATCGACTTACCCGTTTGCTTCGGAACTCCCTCTAACTTCCGAAAGGAAGCTCTCACCTTTGAGGTCGTCGGGTTCCGAGGAACCTACCATGCGGTGTTGGGAAGACCATGCTATGCCAAGTTCATGGCCGTCCCCAACTACACCTACCTCAAGCTCAAGATGTCGGGCCCGAATGGGATCATCACCGTCGGATCCATGTACCGCCACGCGTACGAATGTGACGTGGAGTGCGTGGAGTATGCCGAGGCTCTCGCGGAGTCCGAGGCCCTCATCGCCGACCTGGAACGCCTCTCCAAGGAGGCGCCCGACGCGAAGCGGCACGCCGGTAACTTCGAACCAGTTGAGGCGGTCAAGTCCGTCTCTCTCGACCCCAGCAACGACGCCAGCAAGAAAGTTCGGATCGGCTCCGAGCTCGACCCCAAATAGGAAGCAGTGCTCATCGACTTTCTCCGCACAAACGCCGAAATCTTTGCGTGGAGTCCCTCGGACATGCCCGGCATACCGAGGGATGTCGCCGAGCACTCACTGGACATCAGAGCTGGAGCCCGACCCGTGAAGCAACCCTACGCCGTTTTGACGAAGAAAAGCGCAGGGCTATAGGCGAGGATATCCACAAGCTACTTGCGGCAGGGTTTATCAAAGAGGTATTCCATCCTGAATGGTTAGCTAACCCTGTTCTTGTAAGGAAGAAGGATGGGAAATGGAGGATGTGTGTAGACTATACTGGTCTAAACAAAGCATGTCCGAAAGTTCCCTACCCTCTACCTCACATCGATTAAATCGTGGACTCCACTGCTGGGTGCGAAACCCTGTCATTCCTCGATGCCTACTCAGGCTATCACCAAATCAAGATGAAAGAGTCCGACCACCTCGCGACTTCTTTCATCACACCTTTTGGCATGTACTGTTACACTACAATGCCATTTGGGTTGAGGAATGCAGGCGCCACCTACCAGAGATGCATGAACCACGTGTTCGGAGAACACATTGGCAGAACGGTCGAGGCTTACGTCGACAACATCGTTGTTAAGACGAAGAAAGCCTCCGACCTCCTCTCTGACCTTGAAACGACATTCAAGTGTCTGAGAGCGAAAGGCGTGAAACTCTGAAAGTTGCCTAGAGGGGGGGTGAATAGGCAAGTTAAAACTTTTTCTACAAAAACTAGAAGCAAACTGGGTGAAACTGAATTGATCTCGAAATTCACCCAGTTAACTTTGGAAATGAGATGTTCTAAATGATCCACAGGGTTCAAAGTAGTAGATCTGAGAAGGGCACTTCTCAAAATCCACACACCAGAAAGATATGAACAAATCTTCCACGGAAGGATGAGAGAACAAAGAACACAAGTAAGCACAATAAACAAGAACACAAGAGACACAAGATTTATCCCGAGGTTCGGTCACACCACCAAGGTGCCCTACTTCCTCGTTGAGGTGCCCACAAAGAGCCGGGTCTCTTTCAACCCTAATCCTCCCTTTGCCGACCACAAAGGTCAAGCCCACACAATAATCTTTGCTCAAACGAGCGGGTAATACAAACTTTCTTGTGGTCTTCCACAAGATTTGGAGACTCACAAGAGACACCTAGTCGTCTAGGAGCTACAAGCTCTAAGAGTAATGAATCCACAAAGAACTCGATGTAGTACCAAAGCTCGAATGAAGAAGAAGAGCAAGAGAGATTTAGAGATGAAGCACAAAACCGCAGCTCTCAAGCTCACTCAAAGATTTCTCTCCAAAGATTTGAAATGGGAGAGGCAAGAGATGTGTGAGAGAGAGTGGGAGGTGTTTCTCAAGTTGGAAATGGAGTTCAAATCGTGCTCTTGGCTTTGGGGAGAGAGGTAGGAGGTAGTATATATAGGTGGAGCTCAAAACTAGCCGTTGGGCAGATTTTTCTGCCTGAGACCGGTTGAACCGCCCCCTAGGGCGGTTGAACCGCCCCTGGCAGTCCTGGCAGCCTGTCTGCCAGTCTGAATGGCAGACTGACGCGCATACTGACCTACAGACTGGCCAGGGTTGACCAGACCGGTTGAACCGCCCCCCAGGGCGGTTGAACCGCCCCTGACACCTCTGGCGACCTGTTTGCCAGTCTGACTTGCAGACTGTTGGTCAGAGGACAGAGAGGTCAGAGACCAGCTGAACTGCCCTTCAGGACCAGTTCAACCGGTCTTGACCAGAGAGTTTAGGAGAGAAAACCCCAGCTCAACTGCCCGGAGGCAAGTTCAGCTGGTGTATGGTCAAAGAGGTTCACAGCTGAAGTTGAGTTCAGCTGAAGTTGAGAAAGCTCAACTCAGCTGAAGTTCGGCTCAGCTGAAAAGCTCAGCTGCAGCTGAAGAAGCTCAACTCAGCTGAAGTCAAGTTCAGCTGGAAAGCTCAGCTGCAGTTGAAGAAGTTCAGCTGCTTTTCAGCAAGAACACTCTAGGTTTCTCAACCCTAACCACGGTCAACCATAGAACGTTAAAGAGATTTTTGCTTTTCAAAAATAGCTTTTGAATAGAGAGGTTTGAGCTTTGGCAAACACCAACCTTCTTTTTGGATCCCCCTTTATAGTACGACGATTCCTATACTCAAGTTAAATAAAATTAATTAAGAAAACTCCTTGAGTCACTGGTGTCTCATGTGTGATTTCTCCATGGCATTGCTTCATAAGGATCACAAACATCTTTGTCTCACCTTTTGAAGCAAACTCAAATCAAACCCTGTGACTTGTACCATATCACCTTATATGAGTTCAAATCATGGCTTCAAGTCACCTTACTGATGCATCAACATGTTGTAACTCTTCATAGCTGATTAGTTCATCGACTTAGTGCAAGTACTCTCTTCTTCACCTTAGCCATGGTACCTCGGTCTACAAGCCGTCGCTTGGCCTTCACCTTCGCTTAGTTCCTCGAAGCCCTTTCCTTGCTATCTTCACCCTATCAAGCCATTCTTGAGTCACATCCTATTGAGCATCCATTGAGAGAATCATTTCTTCAATATTGTGAACCTTGCTTGAATGTCTTCTAGATATAACTGTTAAGATTAATCAAGCTTTAGTTTGATTCTCATAGAAGCATATATGGACTGATAGTAATATGGTCAAGCCAATTCACGATTCCTCATATCTTATTCACTTTGGCTTGACCTATCTTCTTAATCACTTCATCCTCTATTTGATCATATGTATGTAGTGATTTCTTGGGTCTTGTCCATATATTCAAACCAATATAGAGAGACCATATTATATCCATTTGCATTGTCTCACTGGATTTAACCTTGTGTTGAACCTTTGTTCACTGATCATTATACACTATTCAAGTATGTTCATCATACTGAATTTCCTGTTCAACACTTAGCAAACTTGTTAGACCTTTAAATGTGTTGTTATCTAAATCACCAAAACTCACAAAAGGGATGAATGCACTTTCAATCTCCCCCTTTTTGGTGATTGATGACAACACATTTAAAGCTTACATAAGATTTGATAAATAAGATTTTAAATCCTATGATATAGTTTCCTCCCCCTAAATATGTGCATTTCAGAAAATACCAATTTTGTACTCAAATACCAAAAACACATATTGGGGTCGAAGTATGGAGATAACTTATATCATACTATTCATAGGGTGCAGTGTGTCATAAAATAAACGTGATGCTCATGACATAGAATGCACTTATCAACTCTCTACATCTTATGTGTTTCTTATGATTCCCCCTTTTTGTTAATTATTTCTCCCCTTTTCAAAAATAAAGATAAGCTTTAATGCAAAATTTCTCTCCCTTTGTCATAAATCTCCAAAAAGGATACAAAGAATATAAAGGGTAGAAATTATGATTTAAGCAAGATGTGAACACACTATCATGAAAAGGATCCTTAGATGACAAAAAAGTAATGTAGAAGTGACATGAAGTGATGTACCTTTGTGTTTTACCTTTTCAAGGGGGTGTTCCAAACTTGTGTTGGATTTTGAATTCATTTTGCAATATCTTGTTGGCATAATTGTGACATAGGTCCAAGATATCAACTGAATATTGTCATACTAATTGAAAGATAAATCTTGATACCTAGAGTCTAGATGTCACCTAGCATTTTCTTATCATAACAAGAGGCAACATGAAAATTGCACAAGTATGGATTATACAACTAGTGATCATGTTCGAAAAATATCAATTGAAAACCACCAATTGATACAATTTGATAGATAATCAGATCACTAATTGCATATTACACTAAGTTCTCCTCAAGTTTTAGTGCACACATATATATATGAATTCAATTGATATCTGTTGAGAGTACTTATTTGCAACTTAAAGTACCATTGGCATAAAAGGAGTATCAATTGAACATAATTATGCAACATAAGAAACATGTGCACTATTTAATCAATTAAGTTCTAGACAGGAGAATTTATAAGCTATGCTACTTCAGACATTTGCAATCCAAAAGGATGTGATACATATTTACCAATTTTAGATGATGTTGGAGTAGCATATAAAAGAGAAACTCATTCTCTTATGAAATGTATAGCATATACATTTATTGGAGCAAAGAATCTTTGATACCCATCAAATTTGCAGTGGAAGCGATTGTCTTTGCCCGAAGATTCCTTTCTAATTCGAGACTACACACATAATAGACTTGGAAATGAAGTTAGTCTCAAAGATTCAAATTATAGACTATTCTCCCCCTAAATGTGTGCATACAAGTGATGAATACTTGTTTAGCTTATGCACTTGGACTTGTGAGGCTAGGGGATTAAGTCCTACAATTTGAACCTTGGTACAAATAAAGTATGAAAATGTGAAATTGTACCAATTTAAGGAATTACTCATAATTAAAAGGTATACTAATAGACATGACATGCAATATTTTAAGCCAAGATTCTTGAGAAGTTAGCATGTTTGACTCATACCTCACAAAGATGACTTAAGACTAACTTATGATATCACCACAAGAGGTATTAATCAAATATCTAGAGATTCTTTAATCGTCACCACAAGTGCAACCTTATGATGTGACTTAAGATATTGCATATACATGCACACACTAGCATGTAAGAGCCTAGATACACAAATGTAATACAATAGTTCATGGAGTGACACACCTTTGTTCTACGCCACATGGTTTCCATCATAATCATGAATTTCCATCTTAGCTTTTGATAGGCTTGACATTTCAAAGAGAAACTCATCCTCTTCAAATGATCAAGAGAAACTCATTTTCTTGATAGGTTCAAGAGAAAATCATTTTCATTTCTATGGAACCATTCATCCTCATTTGATGTTCTCCAAGGTGTGAGACTACACAACATGAACTTGAAAGAAATCATTAGTCTCACAAGATATAGGCTAAACTCTCCCTCAATTTGTGCGTGCAAGAGTACACAAAGTACACTTATGCACATTAACAATGTGAGGTTAAAGGAGATGTTTGTACTATATCTTGGCTTAACATAACATGCTTTATATAGATGATGAAAATTAAACCAATTGAAGATTTAAGAACTGAAAGTATATCAATTGAAATCCTGAAGGGTAAAGCATGCTAATATGAACCTCAAACCTCATAATAAAGGATATCATATAAATAAGTCACTACATCTTCATCATTTGGTTGACATGATAGTTCAACTTCCTTCTTGATTCACTGTGATTTCTTTTCTCATTATGATTTCATCCAACCAAGTGATCTTGAACTTCATTCATCTGTTCTTGATTCAATCATACTTGATATGAGGTTAATTGAAACTCAATGATTGAAAGAACCAAGACTCTTATATTTGTAGATTCTAAATCCATCTTCAAAGAACTTGGAAGGACCTTATTGAAATACTTAGAAAAGAGAGCATTAAAAACACAAGAGAGAGTTTCACAAATGATGATCCTTATATGTGGATGGCAAATGAGTCATCATTATTGAAATCCAAAAGGATAGACTAAATTCCTTTAAATTAGTGCACACGTATAGTTGATGTCAAAGTTATATGCACTATTGAACATTTTATATTGCAAGGAATTTAACCTATACTATGATACATCACACTAAGGATAGAATACTAAAACAACTGAAGGAGAGGAAGTTTTCATACCTTGGCCTCTTATCAACTTCTTCTTACTTTAGTTGAATAGTATCCTTTAAGCTTGTGATTTATCCAATTTAAAACAAGCACCATCTCTTAACATAGATTTTCTATGGATAAACTCAACACAAGAGATGGCATTAGTAGCACAAGCACTAGTTTCTTATTTAGCAACCCTTTATATATGGAAGACAAGCGTGTTGCTAAAATAGAGAAACATCATAATATGGACTAAATTTCCTTGAACCCTTATGCACAATATACTTGAATGACATGGATACTATGCATGGTGTTCAATGAAGTCTAAAGGGCTGACTTAATCCATATTATGGTAAGTGTCTAATAAAGAAGAATCAAATCCAAATTAACTAGATAGAGAATACGTCACATAATTTTGGATTGTTCACCATATGATAATATTCATTCATCTTCCAATTTGACCTTTATTTCATAATCAACAACTGATGTATATCGTCAAGTGCTTCTTTTTCCTTAGTGGCTACACAAGTCACAAAAGAGATAAGATTTGAAAATAATATGCACTTGAGATTCAGTTGTTACCACCCTTGCTACTATCTCCAAATATGATTTATACATTCATTATCAAGCACCCAACTTGATCCATTTAAGGAGTGATCCTGCAAAACAAGTTTAAGCTTTGTATTTTGGTACCCAATTTGAATTGGGTCCTTTGAGATTAGTAGTAAGAGCCTTGAGTACCCACACAATCCTTATTGTGGCCTTTCTCTTTGTGTAGGCACCCACATATACATGACAATCATCTTACATGGTTTCAATTCAATATTTAATCACATAGATAAAAACTAGAGTTAAGAATAGGAGTCTTTTCTCCTTTTCTTGATACATCATTGTGTTGCCTTCTTGATGATGAACCTAGATTGACCTTGGGTGCACCTAGCTTATCAAGGTTAATCGCACAAGCATTCATATCATAAAGACAAGTTATGCAAGTAATTTACAACTTAGAGATCCAATTCAATGTGAGGCATATGGATACTGATTGAAGTAGATTTCTAAGATATCAAAATATGGGTTTCCAAAATTTAGAGAGTATGAATCACTAATTGTACCTTTTACAGTTTAAAAATCATATCCATGTTAGTGCATATGTATGTGATGAATATCAACAAAAAGGATTCTTATGCACTTTTAGATTTAACGATAAGAGAATTATAAACTGCATCAAGAGTAGCTATTTCGAAGACAAAGATTACAATCCATATGAATGAGATACAAATTTACCATTTTGGATTGTCTTAGTTTAGCTTACTCAAGGGAAACTTATTCTCTACAACACAAGATATATAATGTTCTCCCACTAGATATGTGCATCAAGTATTTGAATGACTTGCCACATGCACTTTCAATTCAGTTAAGAGTCTCATTAGGAGTACATTACATATCATGGTTAAGGCATGAAAAATTTGCAATGAATTGACTTATCCTTAAGAATACTTACCACCAAGTAGAGCGTACCATTTGTTGTACCAATTTGAAAGATCTTACTATCGGTGGTGGTGTCACCTTAGTATTCTTCTTTTCATCATTTGTGGAGACTTCCTTCTTTGTTATCTCTTTTCCTTTTAAAACTAGTCGATAAAACACTTTGAAAAGAGGTATTAGTAGTACAAGGAAGTATTTAATGAATGATGATATATATATGAATGGCGAACAAATCATCATTTATAAGGCATAAAGGCATAAATTAATTCCTTTTAAATTAATGCACATGGATGAGTGAATTAATAATATGCACCAATTTACAAATTTAAGCCAAAAGGAATTTAACCTTCATATTGATATTTTTTTATAAAATAGATTATTACCAATTGAAAGAATGCCAGTTGAAAGGAACTATTATTGGTCACATACCAAATGAAACAGTAAAAATCTGCAAAAATAAAGCTGAAAAGGTTGCGACCGAGTGTCTGCGCAGATGAGACCGGACGGCAAAAGAAAAAGAACTGCGCAAAAGAAAAGTTCTGCGCGCCCTGCATCCCTCACACTTCTGCACGGAAGTGACAAAAAAAATATTTTCCTTGCTGCGCGGGTGACACAACGACCGGTCACAAGAAAGTTACTGCGCGAGCTGTCAAAACGGCAGACAACGACCAGACACAAAAACAAAAAAAAACTACGCACACGGCAGTAGAGTGTGGCTGTGACCAAAAAAAAAATCTGTGCGCGCAGCTGCTGATGACCGGAAGCGACTGGACAGAGGAGAAAAAAAAACGCTGGCGCCCCTGACACGCTTGCATGGCTGTGAGAAAAAAAAATAAGTCTGCAGCAAGGCGCCCAGACGGGCTGTGCAGAAGTGACCGGACAGAGAAAAAAAATTTCTGCATGCGCAGCAGCTGTTGACCGGACACCACAAAAAAAGATTCTGTGCGCACAGCAGGATGCGACCGGGCAGCCCCCAAATAAAAAAAAACTGGCGCGCAGGCTGACAACCGGACACAACAAAAAAATATGTTGCGCGCCCTGCAGAGAGGATTGGACTGGACAAAAGAAAGAGACGCTGCGCGCCCTGCAGGATGCTGACCGAAAAAAAAAGATTCTGCATGGCGCCCTGACATTGCATGCACT
Source organism: Zea luxurians (assembly GCA_029449295.1). Taxonomy (NCBI): domain Eukaryota; kingdom Viridiplantae; phylum Streptophyta; class Magnoliopsida; order Poales; family Poaceae; genus Zea; species Zea luxurians. The sequence goes on from JAOPSE010000152.1 coordinate 1,512,713, forward strand.
GCTGTGACCAGACAGCCCAAAAAAAAAAATCTGCGCGCCCAGCAGCACATCGGATGCGACCGGTCAGGACAGAAAAATTTGCATGGCTTGCTGCGCGGAAAAACAAAGAAGAAAAATATTGCGCGACTGAAAAAGGTGCAGCAAAAGGTGACCTGACGCGTGAAAAAGGTACTGGCGTAGTCTGAAAAGGCGTCTGAAAAAGGGGGCTGACGCGGTCAATCAAACGGTCAGACTGACGGGCGCCAGCGGCTCAGACTGCACCAGACCGGTTCAACCGGTCCTGGACACCGGTTCAACCGGTTTCAGCCAGGGGGTTTCCTGGTGAATACCAGCCGAGCTAAAGTTCAACTCAGAAGTTCAGCTGGTCTCCCCAGCTGAACTAGAAAGTTCAGCTGGTCAAACCAGTTGAGCTTGGAATGAATTTTAAAATAATTTTTTCACAATAAACCTCATTTCAAATTTTAGAATGTACGCATAGATTGAATGGCACACTCCATTTGAGAAACACATTCTCATGTTGTGAAACTACATAAATCACTTAGATAAAAACATTAGTCTCACAACTCTAGTCATATAGAGAATTTCCCTTTTGGTAAGTGCTTTAAGAATTTGAATTTCTTACTTAGCACTCTATTCATTTAAGAACATGGGATAATACTCTTTATGTCTAGGTTATGGCAATAATACAATAATAAATTTGAAATATGCCACAAGATACATATAATACAACCAATTTAAAGCATGTAGATTGTCACAATATAAAAATATAAATTTGCAATCTACCATATGATTGGAACTTTTCCAAGACAAGGTAAAATATTTTAAGTTCATTCTCATGTGCTTCATTTTTCCTATGTGGCTACAAAAGACACAAAGGAATATACCAATTAAAAGCAATGTGCACTTAAGAATTAATTGTTACCATCCTTTGGATATCACTTGGTTGTAGGCCTTTTGCTTAATTCCCACAAAGGTTAATCATTATTCCCTACAACACAAGTTCTTGCTAGAGATGAATATGAAGTTAGTGATATAATAACTCAATTCATCTTTGGGTCAATCTTAAAGAATAGACAATGTAAGATTGATAGCTTGAGATAAGAATTGAGTTAAACCGCTCAAGCACCCCAAAGCTTCATATCATCTCTGGGTACCTGCAAAACTTATTAAGTACATTTTGGTACCCATCTCATGATAGGTCCATCAAGGTTAGCCAATAAGGACTTAGGCACCCAAATAGCCTTGGTCCTAGAATGTGGTGAACTCATCACCTTTCTAGCACAAGAGTCAAATTTGGGTCTCCTAAGCATATTTGAATGTATTGACAAGTTAGGCTTAGGAGTTTTACCCTTTGGACAAACCTTGAATAGATGACCTTTTTCACGGCAATTGTAGCAAATGCGATGCTTGTCCTTGCAATGCATTTGCCTTTTGCTTTCATCCTTTTTGATGGTCATCTTTCTTGATCGTGCAAGGTCTTGATTCTTCATGTGGGGGCATGAATCAATTTCATGGCCCTTCTCCTTGCATCCATAGCATCTCCTATCGCTTCTCTTTGATCTTTCTTTGTTGAAGCACATAGGTACATTGTTAGAGCAAATCATATGAGCATTAATTTTCTCACCATGGATTTTGCTCATGCCCTTCTTGGAAAGCTTGGTATTCTTTTGAAGGGGTTTTGTGCATGCTACGGTTGTCCCCTTCTCAAGCTTTTTCACCATATTATCACAGTTATCTTGAGAAGGTTGAGCATGACACTTTCCCTTCAAAAGAGTTAAGATCCTTCTTTGCCTTCCAACATCTTCCTTGAGCTCTTTATTTTCTTGTGTGATAGAAATATCACTAGTTCCTGAAATTTCTAGCTCAATGGAAGATTGGCTTTCTTGAGAGCAACATTTGTTAGCACACGATAATATAGTTTCTACTTGAGTACATGTGCATATGTGAGGTTGGTATGATTTTAAATTAGTTAACACAACCTCATGAGCCATTTCTAACATGATATGTGAATCCATAAATTTATTATGAGAGAACACAAGCATATCATGTTTTTCTTGCAAAGCTAGATTTTCAATATTTAGCCTTTCTATCGTGTTCTTGAACATAACATTTTTATTTTCTAATTGAGCAATATATGATGAATGATTAACAGCTTTAATTTGCTCAATTGAAATGTCTTCATACCTTTGGACCAAATCATCATGAGAGCACTTTAGCTTCTCATGCTCTTTGGTCAACTTCTCTAAGTCTTCAATTTTTCTGATGAGGAAGTCTTCTTGCTTATGAAGCATTTCTTTTTGTTCTTCCGCTCTTTTCATGAGTTTAAGCAAGCTCATCCGATGTTTCTTGCTTAGCTGAGCGAAGAATTGTTGAAGATCATCCTCATCTTCACTATCACTTTCTTGCTCCTCCTCATCCTCACTTTCGCTTTCACTGTCACTCCCATTAGCAATAAAGCACATATGAGAAGTGGATTTGAAAGACGAACCTTGTGAAGAGGTGGATTCAACGTTTGGTCTCCATCGATCATTTTCTTCTTCTTCAATCTTGTTCTTCGCCTCATCTTCCTTCATTTTGAGCAACATCCTTTCGACGATTTTCATGGCAAGATCTATTGCCCTAGGATCAACATCTGCACCAAAAGATAAAGTCGAGGCAACCTCAACTTTTTCAAGCTTAGAACCACTTTCATTTCTTAGTCCCCCCCACATGATCTTTCCTCACGCGGTTAAGCGTTAGAACGAGGATTAGGCTCCGATACCAATTGAAAGTTGCCTAGAGGGGGGGGGGTGAATAGGCAAGTTAAAACTTTTTCTACAAAAACTAGAAGCAAACTGGGTAAAACTGAATTGATCTCGAAATTCACCCAGTTAACTTTGGAAATGAGATGTTCTAAATGATCCACAGGGTTCAAAGTAGTAGATCTGAGAAGGGCACTTCTCAAAATCCACACACCAGAAAGATATGAACAAATCTTCCACGGAAGGATGAGAGAACAAAGAACACAAGTAAGCACAATAAACAAGAACACAAGAGACACAAGATTTATCCCAAGGTTCGGTCACACCACCAAGGTGCCCTACTTCCTCGTTGAGGTGCCCACAAAGAGCCGGGTCTCTTTCAACCCTAATCCTCCCTTTGCCGACCACAAAGGTCAAGCCCACACAATAATCTTTGCTCAAACGAGCGGGTAATACAAACTTTCTTGTGGTCTTCCACAAGATTTGGAGACTCACAAGAGACACCTAGTCGTCTAGGAGCTACAAGCTCCAAGAGTAATGAATCCACAAAGAACTCGATGTAGTACCAAAGCTCGAATGAAGAAGAAGAGCAAGAGAGATTTAGAGATGAAGCACAAAACCGCAGCTCTCAAGCTTACTCAAAGATTTCTCTCCAAAGATTTGAAATGGGAGAGGCAAGAGATGTGTGAGAGAGAGTGGGAGGTGTTTCTCAAGTTGGAAATGGAGTTCAAATCGTGCTCTTGGCTTTGGGGAGAGAGGTAGGAGGTAGTATATATAGGTGGAGCTCAAAACTAGCTGTTGGGCAGATTTTTCTGCCTGAGACCGGTTGAACCGCCCCCTAGGGCGGTTGAACCGCCCCTGGCAGTCCTGGCAGCCTGTCTGCCAGTCTGAATGGCAGACTGACGCGCAGACTGACCTGCAGACTGGCCAGGGTTGACCAGACCGGTTGAACCGCCCCCCAGGGCGGTTGAACCGCCCCTGACACCTCTGGCGACCTGTTTGCCAGTCTGACTTGCAGACTGTTGGTCAGAGGACAGAGAGGTCAGAGACCAGCTGAACTGCCCTTCAGGACCAGTTCAACCGGTCTTGACCAGAGAGTTTAGGAGAGAAAACCCCAGCTCAACTGCCCGGAGGCAAGTTCAGCTGGTGTATGGTCAAAGAGGTTCACAGCTGAAGTTGAGTTCAGCTGAAGTTGAGAAAGCTCAACTCAGCTGAAGTTCGGCTCAGCTGAAAAGCTCAGCTGCAGCTGAAGAAGCTCAACTCAGCTGAAGTCAAGTTCAGCTGGAAAGCTCAGCTGCAGTTGAAGAAGTTCAGCTGCTTTTCAGCAAGAACACTCTAGGTTTCTCAACCCTAACCACGGTCAACCATAGAACGTTAAAGAGATTTTTGCTTTTCAAAAATAGCTTTTGAATAGAGAGGTTTGAGCTTTGGCAAACACCAACCTTCTTTTTGGATCCCCCTTTATAGTACGACGATTCCTATACTCAAGTTAAATAAAATTAATTAAGAAAACTCCTTGAGTCACTGGTGTCTCATGTGTGATTTCTCCATGGCATTGCTTCATAAGGATCACAAACATCTTTGTCTCACCTTTTGAAGCAAACTCAAATCAAACCCTGTGACTTGTACCATATCACCTTATATGAGTTCAAATCATGGCTTCAAGTCACCTTACTGATGCATCAACATGTTGTAACTCTTCATAGCTGATTAGTTCATCGACTTAGTGCAAGTACTCTCTTCTTCACCTTAGCCATGGTACCTCGGTCTACAAGCCGTCGCTTGGCCTTCACCTTCGCTTAGTTCCTCGAAGCCCTTTCCTTGCTATCTTCACCCTATCAAGCCATTCTTGAGTCACATCCTATTGAGCATCCATTGAGAGAATCATTTCTTCAATATTGTGAACCTTGCTTGAATGTCTTCTAGATATAACTGTTAAGATTAATCAAGCTTTAGTTTGATTCTCATAGAAGCATATATGGACTGATAGTAATATGGTCAAGCCAATTCATGATTCCTCATATCTTATTCACTTTGGCTTGACCTATCTTCTTAATCACTTCATCCTCTATTTGATCATATGTATGTAGTGATTTCTTGGGTCTTGTCCATATATTCAAACCAATATAGAGAGACCATATTATATCCATTTGCATTGTCTCACTGGATTTAACCTTGTGTTGAACCTTTGTTCACTGATCATTATACACTATTCAAGTATGTTCATCATACTGAATTTCCTGTTCAACACTTAGCAAACTTGTTAGACCTTTAAATGTGTTGTTATCTAAATCACCAAAACTCACAAAAGGGATGAATGCACTTTCAAACTCAATCCCGAGAAGTGTGTCTTCGGAGTCCCCCGAGGCATGCTCCTTGGATTCATCATCTCTGAGCGGGGTATCGAGGCCAATCCGGAGAAAATCGCAGCCATCACCAACATGGGACCGATCAAAGATTTGAAAGGAGTACAGAGGGTTCATCTCACGCCTTGGCGAGAAAGGCTTGCCTCTGTACCGCCTCTTAAGGAAGGCCGAGTGCTTCACTTGGACCCCCGAGGCCGAGGAAGCCCTCGGAAACCTTAAGGCGCTCCTTACGAACACACCCATCCTGGTGCCCCCCACCGCAGGAGAAACCCTCTTGATCTATGTAGCCGCGACTACTCAGGTGGTCAGCGCCGCGATCGTAGTCGAGAGACAAGAAGAAGGGCATGCACTGCCCGTCCAGCAGCCAGTCTACTTCATCAGTGAAGTGCTTTCCGAGACCAAAGTCTGCTACCCGCAGATCCAGAAGCTGCTCTACACAGTGATTCTGACACGGCGAAAGTTGCGACACTACTTCGAGTCTCATTCGGTGACTGTGGTGTCATCCTTCCCCCTGGGGGAGATCATCCAGTGCCGCGAGGCCTCGGGTCGGATAGCAAAGTGGGCGGTGGAGCTCATGGGCGAAACGCTATCATTCGCTCCTCGGAAGGCCATAAAGTCCTAGGTCTTGGCAGACTTCCTGGCTGAGTGGACTAACACCCAGTTACCGACAACTCCAATCCAGCCCGAGCTCTGGACCATGTACTTCGATGGGTCACTCATGAAAACAAGAGCAGGCGCTGGCTTGCTCTTCGTTTCACCCCTCGGAAAGCACCTCCGCTACGTCATTCGCCTCCATTTTCTTGCATCAAACAACGTGGCCGAGTACGAGGCACTGGTTAACGGGCTGCACATCGCCATTGAGCTAGGGGTCCAACACCTCGACGCTCGAGGTGACTCGCAGCTTGTCATCGACCAAGTCATGAAGAACTCCCACTGCCGTGACCAGAGGATGGAGGCCTACTGCGACGAGGTTTGGCGCCTAGAAGACAAGTTCTACGGGCTCGAGCTCAACCACATCGCTCGACGGTACAACGAGACTGCGGGCGAGCTGGCAAAAATAGCCTCGGGGCGAACGACGGTTCCCTTGGACGTCTTCTCCAGAGACCTACATCGACCATCCGTCAAGATCGACGACACACCCGAGCCTGAGGAAGCCTCGGCCTAGCCCAAGGTACCCTCGGTCGAGCCCAAGGTACCCTCGGCCGGATCCGAGGCACCCTCGGCCATCAAGGAAGAGGCCTTGCCCATCGAGGAGGAACAGAATGGGGTCACGCCAGATCCGAACTGGCAGACCCCGTACTTGGAATATCTCCTCCAAGGAGAGCTCCCCGTCGACAAGACCAAAGCTCGGCGGCTGGCTCGGCGCGCCAAGTCATTCGTCTTGCTGGGTGATGAGAAAGAGCTCTATCACCGTAGCCCCTCGGGCATCCTGCAACGATGCATATCCATCGCCGAAGGTCAGGAGCTATTGCAGGAGATACACTCGGGGGCTTGCGGTCACCACGCAGCACCTCGAGCCCTCGTTGGAAACACCTTCTGGTAAGGTTTCTACTGGCCAACCGCGGTGGCCGACGCCACTAGGATTGTGCGCTCCTGCAGGGGGTGTCAATTCTACGCAAAGCAGACGCATCTGCCCGCTTAGGCCTTGTAGACGATACCTATCACCTGGTCGTTTGCTGTGTGGGGTCTGGACCTCACCGGTCCCTTGCAGAAGGCACCCGGGGGCTTCACGCACCTAATGGTCGCTATCGACAAATTCTCCAAGTGGATCGAGGTCCGACCCCTAAACAGCATCAGGTCCGAGCAGGCGGTGGCGTTCTTCACCAACATCATCCATCGCTTTAGGGTCCCGAACTCCATTATCACCGACAACAGCACCCAGTTCACTGGCAGGAAGTTCCTGGACTTCTGCGACGACCACCACATCCGTGTGGATTGGGCCGCCGTAGCTCATCCCATGACGAATGGGCAGCTGGAGCGTGCCAACGGTATGATTTTGCAGGGGCTCAAACCGAGGATCTACAACGACATCAACAAGTTCGGCAAGCGGTGGACGAAAGAGCTACCCTCGGTAGTCTAGAGTCCGAGGACGACGCCGAGCCGCGCCACGGGCTTCTCGCCGTTCTTTCTAGTCTATGGGGCCGAGGCCGTCCTCCCCACGGACTTAGAATACGGGTCCCCGAGGACCAAGGCATACGACGACCGAAGCAACCAGACCAGCCGAGAAGACTCGCTGGACCAACTCGAGGAGGCTCGGGACGTTGCCTTACTACATTCGGCACGGTACCAGCAGTCGTTGCGGCGCTACCACGCCCGAAGCGTTCGGTCCCGAGGCTTCCAAGTGGGAGACTTGGTGCTTCGCCTACGATAGGACGCCCGAGGGCGCCACAAGCTCACTCCTCCCTGGGAAGGGCCCTTCATCATCGCCAAGATCTTGAAGCCCGGAACATACAAGCTGGCCAACGACCAAGGCGAGGTCTACAACAACGCTTGGAACATCCAACAGCTACGTCGCTTCTACCCTTAAGATGTTTTAAGTCGTTCATGTACCTTGTTTACATACACAAAGTCTAACCGTCAAGGAAGGGTCGGCCTTGCCTCAGCAAAGCCTGACCCTCCCTCAGGGGCTAGAAGGGGGGGAACCCTCTCTACGTCAAAATTTTCCTCAGAAAAATTTTCTACCAAAACAACCTTTGTGCTTTCGACTTCCGTATCGATAGCGGGATCCTGAGAACGACGAGAGTACACGTAAGAGGCAAGGCCGACCGAGCCGAGGAACTCCTACGCCTCCGGGATACAGATACCTCACTCATCACCTTCCGCGAGAAGTAACTCATGCTCGGATAAGCGATCCTGCTACCGAACAAGTCCTAACACTCGGGTAGAAAACGACTTTCGCGCCTTCTCGACTGTACCAATAATGGAATCCTTCGACCAAATGAGAGCGCACGTAAGCGACAAGGCCGACCGAGCCGAGGGACTCCTACGCCTCCGGGATACGGATACCTCACTCATCACCTTCCGCGAAAAGTAGCTCTCATTCAGATAGACGATTCTGTTATTGACAGACAAGTCGTGATGCTCGAAACAAGAGGAGAGAAGACACAGCTTTTTAAACACGACGATAAAGTGTTTAGGCCTCGACGGTCGCGAAAAAGCATGCGCATGCTACAGACAAACTGTTCCTGCAGGTTCGGGCATCGACAAGGGGAGCAGCAGCACCCTCGGCGTTGTTTCCACCCTCGGCGGAACCTGGCCCAGCCTCTAACGACGACCCGGGCAAAAGGACCTCCACCTAAGGGAGGACGCCAGCACCGCGCCAGCAGATGTCTTGGCCAAGCTCCAGTGGCTGCTACCACATCTCCCTCGGCCTGGGAAGCCGCCATCTCCCGGGCCGATGAAGTCTCTTTCCGAGCTGACTCCGCATCTGTCCGCACTAACACCGCTGCCTCCGGCTCCGGCTCATCGCAGAGCAGCCGAGGGTTCCAAAAACTAGGCAAGAGAGGCCTAGAGCGGCAAGGCCGACCGAGCCGAGGGACTCCTACGCCTCCGAGATACGGATACCTCACTCGTCACCTTCCGCGAAAGGCAACTCACGCTCGGTTAAGTGGTTCGGCTAGCCAACAGACAAGTCCCAGTGCTCGGAATGAGGAAGACACACAGCTTCATTCTCGAATACCCAAATGTTCAGGCCTCGACAGCCACAAAGAACAAACACATATACTTGGGGGTAACTATGCTACATAGACTTAGACGTCGGCAGAACCCTCGGCGGTTCTCCTGACCTACGACAAATGTCTAAGTACTTGAAGCGGTTACATTTTGCTCCGGCAAAAACCCAGTATATCTCCTTACAAATGGGACTCCGGTTCTGCTTCCGCGGGTATGAACTACCTCCACACCGGGGGGCCTGCGGGACAACAAACTCCAAGCAGCTTGCTGGCGACCCATGACAACAGCGACAACGACCTCCGCCTCGGGCGGCCACACAGCTACAGCGACGACTTCAGGGCGAATGCTGCTGTGAAGAGGCCCTCGCCCACATCCCCACACGAGGGGCGAGGAAAGCCATTAAGGCGAAGAGTCGGAGGGCGCCGACCGTGGGTTTGAACCCACCGACACCGCGCCGGTGAACAACGGCTGCCCCAAAGCGCACCGGCAGGTCCTCACTCCCATCCTCGCCGAGGCCGCCCCAGAACATGAGCATCGCCCTCGCAGCGTAAGACATGCTGGGCAACCCTCCGGCGCGGCTGACGGTGCGAGGAAGACCTTGACGTGGCCGGCCCGTGCGCGACACGACCGCCGCCCGGACGAAGGACGGAGAGCTGCACCCTGTCCAGGGAGCAGCAGTTCGCCTTCCCCCGCATGGCTGGAGGACGCCTCCGCAGGGCTGGAGGATGCCTTTCTCCCCCAAACGCTGGGGGAAGAAAAGGGTTACCGGCCCACGTGGAGGCAACCCCCCACTCGGTGCGCTCCTCCGCCTCAGCCCAGATGACGAAGATCCTTGAAGCTGAGGGCGGGGCGGAGGCCGCAGCCCGGCTTGCTTCTCCCCACCAAACTGCCCATTGGTGAGGGAATGCAGCCGGGCTGCACGACGAAAATCCTTGAAGCCGAGCGATGGCTGAAAGGTGCTGATCTCCACGAGGCCGCGCTCCTCCAACGACAGCAAGAGCAAGGCGATGCTGGAGCACCCCATCCGGGGGCTCAAAAGGTGGAAGGGCACAATGCATGAGGGGAGAATGAAGGCATGGCCACTGCCCAGGGGATCGATCCCCCTTTTATAGGTAGACCTCCTCACTTGCACCCCTTAGCTTCACGGGCGAAATCCCCACTGACATCCTCTAGGGTTCTCCCCCTACGACACGGGGGCTGGGACCCACACGTCATACGAGCTGATCCGAAGCACGAAGAAGGCGAATCGCCGCACGCGAGGCATGTAACCGTCCCGCGGTTACAAGTGCTCTCCCATCTTCGCAGAAACCAGTGGTCGAAAGGGTGGACTGCCACGCGACAGGCATCCAATTGCACCGCAACTATGCGCCCCTTCGGCTTCGTTCACATCCGGCGAACCAGCGCAAAGGAAGCGGGCCCGCATGTCATGTAACCGGCGTGCCGGTTACGACATGTGAGAAGTTACACCGCCACTCGCGCTAATGCTACGCCTCCTCGACTGCGGAACCAGTACCGCGACTCGAGGTAGCCCTACGCAGGACCCAACAGTGCCAGCTAAAGGTGACGGCCACGGGCCGGTCAGCCGCGGGGTAGGCACGACGGTTGGCATGGTCAAAAGCGGGCCGGCAGTAACTGCAGCGGCAGACGAGCGGAGGCAGCGGTCAAGCCATCTGCAGGCTCGCGTCCCCTCACCGAAAACGCGGCAAAAGCCTCCAAGCGAGTACCATCACTCCCTTCGAGGCTCGGGGGCTACTGTCGGGTACCATAATTAGGGGTACCCCCAACGCTCCTAATCATGGCTGGTAAACACCCTCAGACCAACTGACGGGTGCAGTTCAGGTCAAGACTTCGTCTACCCGAGGGACGCGATCTCACCCGAGCCCAGTTTCGGGTTGGAACAGTAGTCCCAGACGAATTCATGCCTCGCTCGAGGGCCTCCTCAGGCAGCGGGCGCCCCCTCGGCTCTCCCGAGGCCCGGCTCAGGCAGGCTTCGTTGTGAAGCAACCTTGGCCAGACCGCCTCACCAACCGACCGCTTCGCAGGCGCATTAAATGCAGGGGATGCCTGACGCTGTATCCTGACACACGCGCCTCAGTCGGGCAGGCCGAAGTGACCGCAGTCACTTCGCCCCTCTTCTTTACTGTCTGACATGACAGGAAAACAGCGCCGCTCTCTCCGCTCTGACTGCCATGTCAGCCACCCCAGCGACGACTGACAACAAGTCACGATCAACCACCGAGTTCAGCCTCGGGCACAACAGGAAGCTCTGCCTCGCCCGACCTCATGCTCCGGCCTCGGGAGGAGGTCTCCGCCTCGCCCGACCTCAGGCTCCAGCCTCGGGAGGAGGTCTCCACCTCGCCCGACCCCCAGACTCGGCCTCGACCCCAGACTTGGGAGGAATCGCGTCCTCGCCCGACCCCGGCCTCGGCCTCAAGAGAAGTCTCCGCCTCGACCGACCCTGGGCTCGGACCGACCGCGCTAACAGGAGATACATCATTTCCCTATTCCTAGCCTGCTCAGGCTACAAGGAACAAGACCGGTGTCCCATCTGGCTTACCCCGACGACGGGTAATGATGGCACCCCGCGTGCACCATGACGCCGGTGGCTCTCAGCCCCTTACAACAGCAAGGAGACGTCAGCAGGATCCTCGCCACGCTGCCAGCTGTGCTCCTACAGGACTCAGGCGCTCCTCCGACGACCACGCCATCACATGTACAGGGCCCAAGCTCTCCCCCAACGGCCACGTTGGCATGTACATAGGGCTTAGACACTACACTGCCGGACACGTTAGCGCATAGCTACGCCCCCCGCTGTACGACTGGACTCTCTCCTTGCCTCTATAAAAGGGAGGTCCAGGGCCACCCTGAGGGGGGTTCGCGCGATGGAAGCGGTGGATGAACTCTGTGTCTCTCCCTCTCTCATGCGACGCGCTTGTAACCCCCTATTGCGAGCGGCACCCCTGATGCAGGATAATACAAGGCTTGTCCCACCTCCTGTGTTCCATCCCGTGCCAACCCATCTGGTCAGGGACACGCAGCGATTTCACTAGTCGGTCCAAGGGACCCCCCTGAGTCCGAGACGCCGACAAATAGCAATAAGATAAACAATAATAATCTGACCCAAATAGGTAAACAAGGACATGGATAACAAAAGCTAGTCAATCCTTAGGTATAATTGTGTAAATGCGAGAAGTGAATTATAGAATTGTATAGGACATAGATAGGTCAAGGGACACTTGCCTCCACCAACCGACTGCTGCTCAGGGGTTTCTCCTGTGAGTTCTTCGGGCTCCTCAACCGGATCGTTCTCTATGCGAGCACAAACATACATACATCCATCCATTCGAATTAGGAAACAAACAGTACACCATACAAGAGAACAAATAGATTAAATATGCATAGAGTATGACAGACGATATTGCATATGCCATGGCTAGAAAGAGAAGAATGAAGGTCTTGCAGTGGTTAAAGCTACACTCGAGGCGTATTATGGGTAGACGCATAACTAGTCGCTACGTGCTCTAGTTCTGCTTAGTTCCAATAATAAGGATTAGTCACATGCACTAATAGAATCATAACCATTTTCAGTTGATCAACATTAAATAAGGTAGATGATTAACTACATGAGTTAACTAATGTAACCAATTTCCAAATTGAGTTTCCATTTATTAATTAAGTAACGTGAGCACTACGCATGGAATACACAGGGGGGTAGACGGGCACGTCTAGGGGGGGTAGACAAGCGCGCCATGGGCACGGCGAGCTGTGCCAAAGCACCGTGCACCACGCGATCACGCACGCGTTGCACGCCACGGGTGACAACGGGGCCATGCCGAGACCGACCGCGCGGGGCCGCGCGCCATAGGCACGCCGGGCCGAGCTCAAGGCCGTGTCGGGCCGACACGCCGCGGGCTGCCGGGGACGGGGCAGGGGAGCGCCGAGCGGGCGGGGCCGAGCCACCATGGCTGGCGAACCGGGCCGCGCCACGGCCGGGCTAGGGGAGCACGCCGGGGGCATTGCCGGGGGGCACCGGGCCGGGGCGCCATGGCCGCCACGGCGAGGTCGCGGGCCGCCACGCCGGCGAGCCACCGGGGCCGGACCGCGCGGGCGTGAAGCCGCGCGCCGAGGGCGGGCAGGGGGCTGCGCGGGGACACCGGGGGAGGGGGGGTGCCACGACCATGCGCCGGCGAGCCGGGGCCGTGTCGCACCAGGGGGAGAGCGTCGTGTCGGGCGGGGCAAGGACGGGTCGCGTGCCACGGCGAGCCATGGCCGGGCGGACCGCGCGCGGGGGGGAAGGGGGCGAGCACCGAGGGCGGGCGGGGCCGCGCCGCTGCGCCATGGCTGTGAGCTCTGAGGGCGGGCGCGACCGCGCCACGGGGAGGGCGCCGGCGAGCACGGGGAAGGAGGGAGGGGAGAGGAGAGAGGAGGGGGGAAGGGGCTTACCGCACGGGGGAGCGAGGCCGACGGCGGGCGGTTCAGCGAGTGGGGCAGGGGAGCGGGGTGGGTCGAGCAGGGAAGGAGAGAGAGGGGGGTTTGGGGAGGGGGGCTGACGGGTGGGGCCCGCAGGGGAAGGCGGCGGTAGTTTTCCAACCGCCCGCGCCGAGGGCGCGGCGTGGGGAGCGGGGGGGGGGGGGGGCTGGGCCGCACGCGAGGGGAGGGGGCGGCTGGGCCGAAAGGGGAGGAGAGAGGGGGGGAGAGAAAAGAAAAAGGGTTTTTCCCTTTTCTTTAAATTTAGATGAATGTTTTTCACAATTTCAATCAATCAAAACAAATGCATGGTTCAACATGGTGCAGCAAACCAAAATAAAGTATTTCTAGGGTTTTGTTTTACACGAGACCTCAAGCTGAGTCCCGCTATAACTTTGGAAAAGGGTCAAGGCTTGGCGAGGGGAAAGGAAAAAGGAAAGGGTAATGCCCGAATTTGATGAGTGAAGAAAATAAAAAAAAATTCAACTCCAAAATTCGGGGCGTTACAAACCTATCCCCCTTAAAAGAATCTCGCCCTCGAGATTCAGGGTTGGCTAGCAAAGAGCTCAGGGTATTTAGCCATCAGATCATCTTCACGCTCCCAGGTTGCTTCTTCCTCAGAGTGGTGATTCCATCTGACTTTGCACATTCTAATGGTCTTCCTTCGGGTGACTCTGTCTGCAGTCTCAAGGATTTGCGTTGGCTTCTCAATGTAGGTCAAGTCCTCCTAGACTTCAAGACCTTCCACTGGCAACTGCTCTTCTGGCACACGCAGACATTTCTTCAACTGAGACACATGAAAGACATCATGCACGGCGGACAAACCCTCTGGCAATCTGAGTTGATAGGCCACTTCTCCACGCCTTGCGAGAATCTGGTATGGACCAATGTAGCGGGGTGCTAGCTTGCCTTTGACTCCGAATCTTCTGACTCCTCTGATCGGTGACACTTTCAGATAGACAAAATCTCCAACTTCGAAACTCAGTTCTCTTCTTCTTGTGTCTGCATGGCTTTGCTGCCTTGATTGTGCTATCTTTAGATTCTCTCGAACCATCTTGATGTTCTCTTCGGCTCCTAGCAGAATGTCTGGCCCGAACACTTGCTTTTCTCCAGGCTGATCCCATTGCAACAGAGTTCTACAACTCCTTCCATAGAGCGCCTGAAATGGTGACATCTTCAAGCTGGCCTGGTAGCTGTTGTTACAGGAGAACTCTGCATAAGGCAACCTCTTGTCCCATCCGGACTGATCTTGCAATGCACAGGCTCTCAGCATGTCCTCAAGGATTTGATTGGTCCTTTCGGTCTGACCATCTGTCTGTGGATGATAGGCTGAACTGAAATTCAGATGTGTACCCAAGGCTTCATGCAACTGCTGCCAGAAATGAGAGGTGAATTGTGTTCCTCTGTCTGACACTATCTCCTTTGGCACACCATAAAGACAAACGATCCGAGACATGTACAATTCTGCCAATACTGCGCTGCTGTAGTTTGTCTTGACAGGTATGAAGTGGGCTGACTTGGTTAAGCGGTCCACTACTACCCAAATGGAATTGTAGCCGGCTCGAGTGCGAGGCAATCCAACTATGAAATCCATACCTATTTCATCCCATTTCCACTGAGGAATTTGCAACGGTTGCAATAATCCAGCTGGTCTCTGGTGTTCTGCCTTGATCCGTCGACAACTATCACACATAGCCACATGCTGTGCGATTTCCCTCTTCATTCCGTACCACCAGAATTTCTTCTTTAGATCCTGATACATCTTCTCACTTCCAGGGTGAATCGAATAAGCTGTCTCATGAGCTTCCTTGAGAATCAATTCTTGAATAGATTGGACATTGGGAACACACAAGCGGTCTTTTAACCATATCACACCTTCTGCATCTTCCCGAAAATCTTTGCCTCTGCCGTCTAGAATCAGTCGCCGGATCCCACTGATCTTCTCATCATTCTTCTGCGCTTCTTTGATTTCCCGCTCCAGGGTAGGTTCCAACTCAATTGTGATTCCTCGCGTGTTGTTCAGAAATCCGAGACTCAACCTGTCAAACTATTTGGCCAACTCATAAGGCATCGGACGAGCGACCATCAGATTGACTTGACTCTTTCTGCTCAAAGCATCTGCCACTACGTTCGCTTTGCCTGGATGGTAGTGAATCTCCAACTCATAGTCTTTGATCAACTCCAACCATCTTCGTTGTCTCATATTCAACTCTGACTGAGTGAATATTACTTCAGACTCTTGTGGTCCGTGTAGACATCACATTTCTGTCCATACAGATAGTGCCTCCATGTCTTCAGTGCGTGAACCACTGCTGCCAACTCTAGGTCATGGATTGGGTAATTCTTCTCATGAACCTTCAGTTGTCGGGACGAGTAAGCCACAACTCTTCCCTCTTGCATCAACACGCATCCCAAACCGGTGTAACAAGCATCACAATACACCGAGAAGGGCTTGTGCACATCAGGCAAGACTAAGACATGCGCTGTAGTCAACTTCTCTTTTAACGCTTCGAAGGCCTCTTGACATTTCTGGGTCCACTTGAACTCAACTTTATTGCCTAGCAAAGCTGTCATTGGTTTTGCAATCTTCGAAAACCCTTCAATGAATCGTTGATAATATCCGGCCATTCCAATGAAGCTCTTGATTCCTCGAGCATCTGTTGGCGCTTTCTAGTTTAGAATGTCTGCCACTTTCTTCGGATCCACAACCAATCCTTCTTTGTTGATTATGTGACCCAGGGACAGGACTTCACTGATCCAGAACTCGCACTTGCTCAAGTTTGCATACAACTGGCGCTCTCGCAATCTCTGCAATACCATCCTCAAATGATTTGCATGTTCTTCTTTGCTTTGAGAATAAATCAGAATATCATCAATAAATACCACCACAAATTTATCAAGGTAGTCCATGAATACACTGTTCATCAGATTTATGAAGAAGGCCGGTGCATTGGTTAGACCGAAAGACATCACAGTGAACTCATACAACCCATACTTGGTAATGAATGTCGTCTTCGGAATGTCTGAGGGTCGGATCCTGAGTTGATGATAATCTGACCTCAGATCTATCTTGGAGAACACACTGGCTCCTCTCAACTGGTCGAACAGATCTTCTATTCTGGGCAAGGGGTACTTGTTCTTGATGGTGACCTCATTCAGAGCTCGATAATCGATACACATCCTTTTGGTGCCATCTTTCTTCTCCACAAATAGGACAGGGGCAGCCCAAGGCGAGGTGCTTGACCAGATGTAACCTTTCTCTGATAGCTCGTCAATCTGCTTTTTGAGTTCAACCAACTCTGGTCCGGATATTCTATAAGCTCTTTTAAAGATGGGGGCAATGCCAGGAAGAAGCTCTATAGCAAATTCAACTTTCCGCTCTGGTGGCATACCTGGTAAGTCTTTTGGAAACACAACTGGGAACTCAGACACAACCCTGATACTCTCAATTGGGTCTGCTTCACTGCCTTCGACAGCCATCTGATAACAACTTCCTTTCTTCGGCTCAGGCGGGACTAACTCGGTCACCACTTCCTCTCCTAGTGGGGACACCAACTTGATTGTCCTCTTATCACAACTAATAACTGCCTGATACTTATCTAGCCAATTGATCCCTAGGATGACATCTATTCCCTGAGTACCCATTACTATGAGGTTAGCGGGAAACGCTATCCCCCTTATTTCCACACATACATTCAAACAAATGCCATCGGCTCGAATTCTACCACCGGCTGAGTCAATTTGAATGGGGGTTGACATGGTAGTGATTGAAAGATTATGTGCTTCTACCCATGATGCAGTAATGAATGAATGCGTTGCTCCAGTATCAAATAACACTTCTGCAATATAGGACTCGATTGGAAACATACCTACTATCATGTCGGGGGTCTCCTGAACTGCTTCAGCCTCCAAGTGGTTCAGTCTTCCATGATTGTAGCGTGGCTGAGAGCGGTTGCCTGCTCCAGGCTGAGACACATTCTGCTTTGCTGGGGCATTGGGGCCTGACTGCTGCTGGGCTGCCTTCTTCGGACATTGCATCACCCAATGGCCTTGCTCTCCACAGTGGAAACATGCTCTGTTTCTAACCTGAGCTGGTGCTGCTTGACTGTTTTGCTGGTTTGCTGGGGCAGGAAGACGAGTTGCCTGCTGATTCTACCTCTAGAACTGACCTCCTCCTGACTGATTGTTCTGGCGGTTCTGATGCTGATGTTGAGGATACTGCCTTTGGAACTGGTGCTGCTGAGGTGGACGCTGGTTCTGTCTGAACTGCTGAGGTTGATTGCTTGAGAAACGAGGGCGATTGCTGCTTCCAGGCTGGGGTCCACTGATCTTGCGCTTGTGATCCTCCATTTCTCTGCGCTTCCTCTCTGTCATGATTGTTCTATCAATCAGGTGCTGAAACGTGGGGAAAGTATGATTCATCAGTTGATACTGAGAGGGTCAATCAAGCCTCTCAGGAAACGATACTGTCTCTTGGCGTCGGTGTTGACATCTTCAGGAGCATAGCGAGACAACTGCAGAAACCTGTCCCGATACTCACTGACAGACGATGACCCTTGCTTGAGGGCCAGGAACTCCTTTTTCTTCACTGTCATCAGACCTATAGGAACATTGTACTGACGAAAGCTACCTCTAAACTCTTCCCAAGTGATGGTGTCGGGGTTGGCATGAGTGGCGAGATAGGACTCCCACCAATACTGGGCCGCTCCTCTCAACAGACGGGGACCATACAGAACTTTCTCCCTGTCATCACACTGAGCGGTATGCAACTCCCGCTCCACAGTGTGCAGCCAGTCTTCAGCATCCATAGAGTCAGAAGAGTGAGCAAATGTTGGGGGATGACCTCTCATGAATTCAGCACGCTTGTCCCTAGGCATCTGAGGTTGAGGTGGTAGCTGTTGCTGCTGAATGGCGGCTAGAGTCTGACCGATGGCTTGAACTGCCTGAGTCTGCATCAGGAACATCTGCTCGATCGACATCGGGGGTGGGGGTGGCAGTTGCTGTTGCTGGGGTACCTCATCCTGCTGAGCTGCCTGCTCCTGCTAAGCACGCCTTCCTCCTCTGCGCCTGTTTTCTGACATCTGCAGAATGCAACCACACATCAGAACTGACCTTGCAAATCTTGCAGCATAAGAGAAGAGTATAGAATTCTTCACAACACTGAACAAATGAACATCTTCACTGATCTCCAACACAGACCAACACAGCTTCTCAGATAAAGAGGAAAGTGGAATAAAAGGCTTCCCAACTAGATAACTAACTACATTAACATATAACAGGTAAACTGAAATGCGGGGGATACCCACACTCTGGTGACAGTCATTACAAAGATCCAACTCCAACATTGTCCATCATAACAAGCATAAAAGCACAGGATATAACAAACTACCCTGTCTAACTAAGACTAACTAAGGGCGAGACTAACGCTAAGACGGAGGCTGAGACTAAGAATAAAACTTCTATATTAAGCATTTATTACAAGACTCAACACTGACGATCTATGGTTCTAAGTCTATCTTGGTCTTGCAGTCGGGATTGCCATAAGGCTGGTGTCCACACCGAGGTGAGCGGTACGGGTGCTGAGTCTCGACGGGAGCGGGGGAACCATCATCCAGGTGACGACGTTCCGCACGCTCAGCCCGCAGCAGGGCGATCTCAGCACGAGCCCTACTCAGCTCGTCTAATGCATGGTCCAGCTCCGTGTTTAGCACGACGGCTAGGTTGACTGTGTTGCTCAACCTAGGATTGTCCTCACCGACAGGTGAAACAATCACGCCTCCTGTGCTGCCAGATGGACGGCGGGGGTAATACTTCAGGTTGAGACCGTCGGCGACCCTGCCGAGCACTGAGCAGTAGTGCGAAAGCGCACGCCATGCGGCATCTTGCATGGCCGCCTCAGCTGAGTCCCGCTCAGAGATGGAATAGTGCTCTGAGCAGACCTCAGCACCACAGAGGCTGTTCTCCGGACGGCGCACCAAGCAGGTCGCCTCCCAGCGGTCCGGGTAGACCCCGCGACTATGCTGGTAGACCACATAGCGATACTCGATGGACCAAGTACGCCGGTCAAGTGCCCGACGTAGCAGGGTGTCGAGCGCATCGTGGAAGTGACACCCGCGAGCAACGTCACGAGTGATGGGTCGAGAAACCCATCCTTCCAGCTCCTGGTCAGCAGAAAAGTCGGTGTCGTGGCTCAAGCTGTCGTCGCCACCTCCGTCGTCTGGGTCTCCTCCAGCAGCTACTCCAGGGACTGGGGCGCTCAGGGGTGGTGCAGGGGGCGCCTCCAGGGGGAGCACAGGGGAGCAGCTCCTCACAGACTCTATCTCCTGCTGGAGCGAAAAAGAAGAGCCTTGCTGCTCCTGTCGTCGATGCTCCTGCTCCTCATGCAGGCGGTGGTGCAGCCTCTCCAAGTGACTGGACTGACCGGCCACGGGACGATGAAGCGGACGCTCCACGAGGCGAGAGGGTAAGAAGGGGATGGCAGACTTCCGTGCGGTGTGTCTAAGACGAGCCATCTACAAAAGACACCGTAAGCAAAAGAGTGAGAACTGGACTAGTATGACCAGCAAGTAATGAAATATAAATAAATGAAGGATTAGAATAAAACACAATTTTCAGCAAGGTGTAATATATAGTAGAACATAGGTTTGGTCGATACGACCAACTTTTGAAGGGATACCAAAGTCAAGGCAGGGACAGAGGTCTATAATCCTTAGAATGACCATTCTACTCTAGGTTAGCGGTCCTACAGTTAGCACGACTTTGATACCACTTATGTCACACCCGGTTTTAGAAGGTAAACCGAATGCGAACCATGTACGTGCCAAGATCAGCAATTCACGTACACAACAGTTACATAACATGGACATCATCACACAGTGCTCAAATAGTATTAAAAAGGGAAATAATAGTCGATTACATCATATGTCTGAGACATCTACATAGTCTTTACAATAAATCAAAGTGCGGAAAACAAACGTAGATAAATGCGGCCTTCACAGGCAGCCGACTGGGGGTTGCCGCTAACCCACGCCTAGAACTCGTCGTAGTCTTGGAACTCCTGGAAGTCTCCTTCCACGGCATCATCTTCTCCTGAGCAGTGGTTGCAATGCGGACAACCTGGGGGAAGGGGGGTTGGTGTGTAGAGCAAGGGTGAGTACACATCAACATACTCAACAAGTGTCCTGTTTGGCTGTAGTGGACTAGCTTTATGTGGGGATAAGTCAAGCAGTTGCTTTTAGTTGGTCAGATTATTATTACTAGTAGAGAAAGCTAGGTTTTAGATTTAGCCCATGTTATTAACTCAAACGTACTCCTTTCCAAACGGAAAGAGTACCACTTACCATTACCAGAGTCATTACCAAGAACCATAAACCTCGTTGCCACCTGTAATCCGAACATCTCTGAACGAGTACCACTAATCACTGGAGCTCCCTTGGCCGCTCATAACCGCGAGCACGGCTGATGTATCAGTTTTCTAACACTTTGCAGAGGTTGCGCACTTTACCCACAAGCCGTGATTTCCCTTTCTGTCCAGAGATCATGACTCTCCATTGATCACTACCAAGGTGACCCAGCAGGGTATCACTACGTAGCCTTTACAAAGATTCCCCAGGGCTGTAGCCGCCCGTTAGGTTTCCTAAATGTACCGCACTCCTCCCCAAGGGACAAATCAACCTTGGCAGAGCGAGCCGCATACACCGAGCCCCATTGACGTCACGATGGCTAAGCGAACTACACCCCGGTTCCTCTAATTATTCAGCTAAGGGCGTCCCACTCCACCCTCATGGTTGCACTGTTTTCCTGGGCGTTCATCCAACGAACAGGTCCTTACGGAGAGGCACTCGAGAAACCACTCGAGCCCCCTTAAATGCCACAAGTATACCATAAATAAGAGGGAAAACAGCGTATCATAGATAAATCTCATCATGTTCATTGATTAGTGTTGAGCAATAGCAATAAGCTAAACAATAATAATTCGACCCAAATAGGTAAACAAGGACATGGATAACAAAAGCTAGTCAATCCTTAGGTATAATTATGTAAATGCGGGAAGTGAATTATAGAATTGTATAGGACATAGATAGGTCAAGGGACACTTGCCTCCACCAACCGACTGCTGCTCAGGGGTTTCTCCTGCGAGTTCTTCGGACTCCTCAACCGGATCGTTCTCTATGCGAGCGCAAACATACATACATCCATCCATTCGAATTAGGAAACAAACAGTACACCATACAAGAGAACAAATTGATTAAATATGCATAGAGTATGACAGACGATATTGCATATGCCATGGCTAGAAAGAGAAAGGAAGGTCTCGCAGTGGTTAAAGCTACACTCGAGGCGTATTATGGGTAGACGCATAACTAGTCGCTACGTGCTCTAGTTCCACTTAGTTCCAATAATAGGGATTAGTCACATGCACTGATAGAATCATAACCATTTTCAGTTGATCAACATTAAATAAGGTAGATGATTAACTACATGAGTTAACTAACGTAACCAATTTCCAAATTGAGTTTCCATTTATTAATTAAGTAACGTGAGCACTACGCATGGAATACACGGGGGGGGGGGGGTAGACGGGCACGTCTAGGGGGGTAGACAAGCGCGCCATGGGCACGGCGAGCCGTGCCAAAGCACTGTGCACCACTCGATCACGCACGCGTTGCACGCCGCGGGCGACAACGGGGCCATGCCGAGGCCGACCACGCGGGGCCGCGCGCCATAAGCACGCCGGGCCGAGCTCAAGGCCGCGCCGGGCCGACACGCCGCGGGCTGCCGGGGACGGGGCAGGGGAGCGCCGAGTGGGCGGGGCCGAGCCGCCATGGCCGGTGAACCGGGCCGAGGCGCCGTGGCCGCCACGGCGAGGTCGCGGGTCGCCGCACCGGCGAGCCACTAGGGCCGGATCGCGCGGGCGCGAAGCCGCACACTGAGGGGGGGGGCAGGGGGCTGCGCGGGGACACCGGGGGAGGGGGGCGCCACGGCCGCGCGCCGGCGAGCCGGGGCCGTGTCGCGCCACGGGGAGGGCGCCGCGTCGGGCGGGGCGAGGCCGGGCGGACCGCGCGGGGGGGGGGGGGGGGGGCGAGCATCGAGGGCGGGTGGGGCCGCGCCATGGCCGTGAGCTCCGAGGGCGGGCGCGACCGCGCCACGGGAGGGCGCCGGCGAGCGCGGGGAAGGAGGGAGGGGAGAGGAGAGAGGAGGGGGGAAGGGGCTTACCGCGCGGGGGAGCGAGGCCGACGACGGGCGGTTCGGCGAGCGGGGCGGGTCGAGCAGGGAAGGAGAGCGAGAGGGGTTTGGGGAGGGGGCTGACGGGTGGGGCCCGCAGGGGAAGGCGGCGGCGGTTTTCCAACCACCCGCGCCGAGGGCGCGGCGTGGGGAGCGGGGGGGCGGCTGGGCCACAAGGCCAGCTGGGCCGCGCGCGAGGGGAGGGGGCGGCTGGGCCGAAAGGGGAAAAGAGAGGGGGGAAGAGAAAATAAAAAGGAGGTTTTCCTTTTTCTTTAAATTTAGATGAATGTTTTTCACAATTTCAATCAATCAAAACAAATGCATGGTTCGGCATGTTGCAGCAAACCAAAATAAAGTATTTCTAGGGTTTTGTTTTACACGAGACCTCAAGCCGAGTCCCGCTATAACTTTGGAAAAGGGTCAAGGCTTGACGAGGGGAAAGGAAAAGGAAAGGGTAACATCCGAATTTGACGAGTGAAGAAAAGAAAAAAATTCAACTCCAAAATTCGGGGCGTTACAGTTTTAAAACAATACTATAGTATTTAATGATACTATAGTGTTAGAACATAAAAGATGTTTGGTTTATACAAGCAAAATACTGTTTTAAATATTATGGTTTACCTAAAACCATAGTATTTTTTGGAGTTTTCGAAACTCCACTCAAGACCTCAGTTTTCTTCTCTTGTCTCTACATATACTTTGTTAGTTTGTTTTTCCAATGGAACCAAATAGATCTCGATTTTGAGCAATACTGTGGTTTTACTGTGTTAAAATAATATCATAATATTTGTACCATGTACAATTGTAAATTATAGTATCTCAAAACTATATCATTTTAAAACTGCATTTCCAAATAGGCTCTAAGCCTTTGAAAAATGAAGTCCAAGCGGAGTTTTCAAAACTGTAAAAATACTACGATTTTAGATAGACGATGGTATTCGAATCTGCGTTTTATCCAATACAAGTCAATACAAGTAAATAGATTTTGACTTTCTATACCATAGTATCATCTAATAACATAGTATTCCTTCAAAACCGTAAAAATACTAAGGTTCCAAACAGGGAATTAACAATTCTAGAACGACAGATGGCCACCAGCAACTTCTTATCATCATGCTTCGGGATGGTTCATCAGTTCAGCTCGCCGTCACATCGGCAGCTCGCCGCTATCTGCTATCACAACCTTGCTCTTCGGCTCCCCACTTTGCCGGCCTTCAGCTTCGACCTTGTACACAACATCCATTCCAGACAACACCTTGCCAAACACCACATGTTTCCCGTCCAACCTAACACACACAAAGTAAAAAAGCACGAGGTAATCAGCATAGACCTTCAACGGATTAAGAAAAAAAAACTTTGGTTATGATACGAGAAAATGGCGTTATTGTTACCAAAGACCTGTGAATATCACTTTACTTACCAACTTGTTGTCACTGTGGTGATGAAAAACTGGGATCCGTTTGTATCTCTCCCGGCATTGGCCATGGACAGAAGGCCTGACCCAAGAACCAGGCACCAACATGTTATGAATCTAACAAGCCAGGCCTAGCAGTAAAAAATGATCCTAACCGCTCGAACAAATTATTTCTATGCAACAGGTATGGTCCCTTTCTAGGACCACGTATAGAATTCCAAGGAAAAACTGATCACCTGGACCAGTGTGCTTGATCTTGAAGTTCTCATCCGCAAACTTCAAGCCGTAGATAGATTCACCACCCCTCCCGTCCCCGAGAGTGAAGTCACCTCCTTGGAGCATGAAGCTGGGGATGATTCTGTGGAACTTACTTCCCTTGTAGTGGAGGGCTTTGCCACTCTTGCCAACCCCTTTCTCTCCTGTATACCAAGGAAGCTTAGGGCCACATGAACCCAAAAAAACCGAACAAGTGTCTCGGGCCTATTTAGAAAGACATCAGACATCACTGAGGAAGATGTTTCACACATGTAAAACTGCTCACTGTTCGGAACAGGACCTCTTCCATTAAATGGCTGGCTGAATAATACTGTACTTATATACGATGATGAATGTGATAACACTAATTGTAAATGATCATGTTCATTTTTCGCTTTTCCCACAAAACAAGTTTAAGAACGTGCACATCTACTAGTTTGTTTGGAGAAGCTGCCCGTTTTTTTATTTGATATATACTACATTATGATGTAACCAAACTATACTGTGCTGCATGGCAAAACAATTTCAGTTTAAAAACTGCCCAGCCTACCATAAGCCTCTAATCATTAGGAAACTATAACGAGGGTAATATTAACATTCTTAACAAATAACATATATACCTGTGCAAAGAGCTCGGAAGTTCTCTGTAGGAAAACAATAAGTAGGGTCCATTAGTTTTCTCTTGCCTCATGAGAAGATAGTTCTGAATTGTTAATAGCAAGTTCGCAATACCTGCCGTCTTAGGAACAGTCTTCCCAAAAAGCCCCATGACAATCCGGCCTATGAAAGTTCAGTTCAGGAGCAAGTAAGCACAAACAAGGCAATGGCTCAAAACAGTTAATAAGTGGACTAGTGGAGTAATGGCATTCATACACGAACACCATGTTGGCATTTCTCCATGATACAAATAACTAATACGACCAAAGAAAACAACTACGCAAACCTGCGGGCTTGCCGTCGATCTCGATGTCGAAGTAGACCTTGTGGGTAACCTCCGTCAGGTCCTTCTTAGCCTGACAAACCAGAAGCCAAACACAACGGCGTTGTTAGCTGCTCGGACCCCGATCCAACGGATCCAGTCATCCAGAAGCTAGCGCAAGCGTCAGAAACAGTCATATCGACGACCAATCCCGCGCTGCGCAGTCTCTAATCAGATCGGTGAAAGAAAAGAGGTTGGAGGGACAAATCATGAGCCTGTGGGCAAGGGACGGACGAGGTTGACGAGCACCTGGGCGAGCGTCAGTGCGGCGGCGGCGAGCGCGAGCCACAGGCAAACCGTGGCCGGGCGCCAGGCGACCCGCGCCGCCGCGCTCCTCCTCCACCCGCTCGGCGCCATCTTTGGTCAGCACGCGCTCCGCCAACGCCGATGAGGTCGAGAGAGTTCTGCTAGATCTGATGGTTTTGCTGCAGTCTTCGGCTCTTCGCCTCACCCACGAAAAGTAATAACAAGGCGCCCTCGCTGACTGACATGTGGGTCTTGCATGTCAGCGTGACGGCTCGGTATGCTCGTCCGTGTCCATGGGCGTGGGCAGTGAGCCCCTCGCTTGAGTGAGTTATGCAACGTTTGTTTTGTGTAATGAGCTAGTCTATAATTTCTCGCTTCTTGTTTTTTTTTATAATGAAATCAATTGATTCATCATCATCTAATTTCTCAAAGTTAGTTAGTATTTGTCGATGCCTGACCTGGTGGTTTAACCAACTAGTGAAATAATGTTGTGTGTTCATAACCCAGATGGATGATGTGAGATGACATAAGTTTTTATCCTGGTTCGGCGAAGAGAAGACTCTACTTCTAGCAGAGGAGATAAGACTTATATTATTTGCACCTAAGTGCTTGCAACAGAGAATACAAGCTGAGCGGGAGAGGGAAGGATCCCAAGTCCCTAGGATTGATTGAGACAAATGCCAATATTGTGGTGGTGGAGAAAACCGTGAAGTGTTCGTCTTCCTCCCTGAAGCCACAGGTTGTCATATTTATAGCCTCAAGGAGGGCTACCTGGAGTACTGGAGTTGGCCGCATATGGTGAGGAAGTGTTGTCGTACCCCTTTAGATGGTATGACTCGGAGCATGGTCTTGTACTTGTTGTCGACTTATGTCCGCTTGATTTCTGCTGAGAGTCGAGGTCACGGCCGAGGGCTCGGTCACGTACCTGAGCACCCTTTGCAAGGGGGTTGCCCATACCGTAGTGGTTGACACAGTATTAAGTATAGGAAAAAGGCCCTACATAATACGTCAGCTCTGCAAAATCTGGTGACGTTGGACGCCTTTCCATTGCGGATATCGAGGTCAGAGATAGGTTCGGGCGAGATGGAAGTCCGGCCGAGGTCGCGACCGAACCCGTCCCAGGATTCGAAGACGTGCGCACCATAGTTGAAGGAGTGGCCTCCTCCTGGGTTCGCGGTGAACAGGTAGCCGAGGCCGAACTTTGGCGAGGCAGAGTTTGTCCCAAGGCCAGGGTCAACTTCGGGCGAGGCAGAGTTTACGCCCGAGAGCCAGCCTGTACTCTTATCGTATTTTATGCCCATCGGGGGTTGACAGATGGCATGTGGGAATAGTGGTCGCACGCGTCATCATAGTTGGTGAAGCTTGACAAGACCACCGTCTTGTTGTTCCTGTTCACCTGCAACCCTGCTTGGAGTAGGTATGCGCATTGAATGCCCCTGTCCCCTGCGGACTTCGGGTGAGTCTTGCCCTGAGTTTGTCTTCCTTACCCCAGGCCAGCTTGGGCGAGGCGGAGACTGTCCTTCTGGGAAAGGGGACCTCTGTCAGGATGAGGATTCTCCCGAGAACACACCCAGTCCGAGGGCAGGCTCGGGCGAGGCGGAGTTATGGTGACCTCTGAGAAGGGCCTTGGGTGAAGTGTGGCTTATGATAATTTGTCCTCGGGGGGAATGTACCTTGATGGTGGTTTAGAGGTTAAGCATGTTTTAGGGGCATAATCTAGGTACCCATATTTACTATATCCGACAATACTAATATGAGGAATAGAGTCATTCCACCAAATTTGAGGAAGGGGTCCATAATGCACCACCTCATTTTGGATAGAGTGATTCTTCAAACCAAACACCCCATTAGAGTCGAATTCGAGTGGTTTTATTAATTATTGCTTGTGAAAATTCAAACTTAGGGCATTTGGCAGAGCTTCCACAGCTTCGCTCCCAGCGAGAATCACTCCCATTAAGCCAAATGGTAAAAGTCTGAACTGTTCCATGTTGGAAGTGTAGTGAATCTAGTCTCTATTTTGTACTAGAAAGTGGGAGCCAAAAAACCTGCTCCCCACCCTTTAAGCTGAAAGGGAATTAGGCTTCCACCTAGTCCCTAATTAATTTTGGTGGTTGAATTGCCAAACACAAATATTTGGACTAACTAGTTTGCTCTAGTGTATAAGTTATACAGGTGCCAAAGGTTCACACTTAGCCAATAAAAAGACCAAGTATTGGGTTTGACAAAAGAGCAAAGGGACAACCGAAGGCACCTCTGGTCTGGCGCACCGGACTGTCCGGTGTACCGGAGGACTCCGAACTCAAACTCGTCACCTTCGGGAAATTCCAGAGGCGACTCCGCTATAATTCACCGGACTGTCCGGTGTACACCGGACAGTGTCCGGTGCTCCAAGGAAGAGCGGCCTCCGGAACTCGCCAGCCTCGGGATTTCACTTCAGCTGCTCCGCTATAATTCACCGGACTGTCCGGTGTACACCGGACTGTCCGGTGTAACAGCGGGGCAACGGCTACTTCCGGCGCCAACGGCTACCTGCAAACGCATTTAATGCGCACCAGAAGCGCGCAGTCGTCAGGCACGCGGGAGCAGGCGCACCGGACACTCTACAGTTCATGTCCGGTGCGCCACTGGACATCAAGGCGGGCCCAGTGTCAGAGCTCCAACGGTCGAAACCCCAACGGCCGGGTGACGTGGCTATCGCACCGGACATGTCCGGTGTGCACCGGACTGTCCGGTGCACCATCGAACAGACAACCCTCACCAACGGCTAGATTTTGGTTGGTGGCTATAAATACCACCCCAACCGGCCACTTCAAAGGGGGGAGCCCAAGCAACATTCCAAGTCATCTAGTTGACATACTCAAGCCCTCCCAACCACATATATTCATTGATCCATCCTATACACAAGATTTAGACCACTACAACCAACACAAGTGCCACAAAAGAGAGAACAAGCAAAAGAGAGCTACTCATTTGAGTTTAGCACTAGTGCCTTGTGAGATTCATCGAGAGATAGTGTGTGCTTCATCTTTGTGTTCATTTGCGCGTGGAGTTTTGACTCCCATTGAACTTCCTCCAAAGTTTTGGAGGCTTGTAAAAGCTAGCAAGAGACACCAAAGATTGTGGTGGTCCTTGTGGGATCGAGAGTGATCCTTGAGAAGAAGAAGAGCTCACCGATCCTTGTGTGATCGGGGGAGAGAGGGAAAGGGTTGAAAAAGACCCGTCCTTAAGTGGACTCCTCAACGGGGACTAGGCCTTCGAGGGCCGAACCTCGGTAAAACAAATCACCCGTGTCCATTGTGTTTATTGCTTGTGATTTGTTTGCTTTCCCTTGCTCTAAGTTTTCTTGCACCATTATTTGCTAATTTCATTTGGTATTGCTTCAAGTTAAATTTCCATTTAGTGAAGCAACACGTTGCAAGAAAGAACTTGTTCTAGTGCTCTTCTCATCTAAGGGTTCTTGCTTTGTTATTCTATAACTTATTAGTTGTATTGATTTATCTCTCCCGCATTATTTAGCAATATTCCTTTCAAGCAAGAACTTAGTTTCTATTCTCCGATATTTATCTTGTTCTAACCACTAATCAAGGGATCTAGTTGGGGGATAAAGTTTTAATTTTCAGGTTCCGCCTATTCACCCCCCTCTAGGCGACTTTCATAAGCCCTCAGGAATCACTTCACGGCCTATTTGACAAACGAGTTTTCGTCTAATAACATATTCACTTTTGCTAGAGAATCACTTGGAGTCACTCTATTAGAAAATCATGGAGCGGAGCTATATGCCAAATGAGCCACTCTCTGTACAATCAAAGCATGCATTTGAGACGGATCTCGGTGCACATACACGTCAGCATGATCTCTCTGTACAATCAAAGCTATTAAAGTATACTCAGTGGCAAACAAGTAGAGAGAGACAGAATGACAGTTGTGTACTTTATTGTAGGGAGAACTCTGTTTATATACAAGTGAAGGGGTGCGTTCTCAAGGGAGTGTCCCTTGGGAATTATCTGTCGCACCCCCTGGATTGATCACAAATACAATATTTTGTAACACTCCCCCTTGATCAATCCAAGTCCATTTGATCATCTGCAAGTTGTCTTCCAATATATTATCTCCTCAAAAACCCTGTGGGAAAAATAAGGAGTACACAATGTCTTTTGGATCATGAGTAGAACTCACTCTGACCTCCAAAAGAAAAATATGTCTGTAATCATCATTCTTAAAAACCCCGTGGGGAAAATCAATGATGAAGCATATAGCTTAGTTGATATTACCTCGTTAAAAACTTTGGATGAGAAAACTTCAATAAGGCAAAACTCATACAAAGAAAAGAGTGTAATATGATGGTACAAAATAGGTCAAATATCATGGAGAATTACTCCCTTGATCCTTGCAAGCACTTAAGTCTTCTCATACCAATCCCTCAACACATTTCTGAAATGTGGAGTATGGTAGAGATTTTGTGAATATATCAACAAGATTATCACAAGACTTTGTTTGCAAGATACAATTTAGGGGCACTATGCTTATTAATGTTGCTCCTGATATAACATGTTTCCATCTGAACAACACAAGCTCAATTATCCTTAGAGATAATTGTCGGTGGTTCAATTGAACCATGGTATGCCATTGTTCTCCCATGGACCTCTAGTCCAAAGAACAATAATATGTCTATAGTCATCATCTTAAAAACCCCAGTGGGGAAAATAAATGATGAGACATATAACTCAGGCTAATATTTCTCCAAGATAATCTAGTCAGAAAATCTGAGAAATCAACATATGAGCCGAGTCTCCTTAAAAACCCAACGGGAAAAATAAGGAGAGTAGTCATACTCTATTGTTGATCCATTTGAACTCTAGGGAGATAAACTCATATCCTAGTCCAAATAT
The DNA here is from genome assembly GCA_029449295.1 of Zea luxurians. Taxonomy (NCBI): domain Eukaryota; kingdom Viridiplantae; phylum Streptophyta; class Magnoliopsida; order Poales; family Poaceae; genus Zea; species Zea luxurians. The sequence goes on from JAOPSE010000152.1 coordinate 1,542,967, forward strand.
AACAATAGCTATGTCATAATGTATCATCCTTGAAAATCTCTACGGGAAAATAGGTGATACGACATAGGCCTTGTGTTGATGTTGCCTCGTTAAAAACTTTGAATGAGAAACCCAAATAGGTGAAAACTCATGCAAAGAAAAGAGTACAACATGATGTACATACAAGTTCTTTCGATCAAAAGGGAAACTCCCCCTGATCTTTACAAAACGCTAAGTCATCCCATACCTACTCTCAAACACATTTAAAATGTGGAGTAAGGTAGATACTTAGTTCGTAACTTGGTTTTCATCTAAACAACACAAAGTATATTATCTTCATAGATAATAAGGTCAGTGATAGAAAATCATGACCTCCACATACCATTAGTATGTAGTATATCATTATGTACAATCCCACAAAGTTTGCTACAGAATGATTAGTGTAAGTGACTACTAATATCTGTTGATAGACATTTATCAAACAGTAGGTCCATCTTACCAGAAGTATGCCATTGATCTTGTACCTGGGGATCTTCTATAGATATCCAAGATCAGTATATCCAAACATAAGGAGAGCATGAGTACACCTGGAGATCATAAATCGATCTCATGTGCTGTTAGCTAGCAAATCATTGCAAAGCAATATCCGGCCGGATGCTCTTGCAAGATACAATAGCACATCTCATGATCTGAAAGAATCAAATAACCATGATTCTTTTATATTGAATTTCTTTAATATATGTTGGATATAGACAACTTTGTATCTAAGATACTCAAGATAGTTTACTTTGAATTGAAAATCTCTTTACAATTCATATCATCTATCTTGAACTCCATCGATAAGTAATGTATGTTTATAAATATGATGCACATATTTACACTAAACATACCACTCTTCGTGTATCCCTTCATAAGGAAGGATTCACTAGGTCGAATGTACCATATTTGACCTGAATACTCTAAGTCACAAAGACTTTCCAAGCATTGCAAATTTGTGATTGGTTATTATGTATTTGGAATCCTTCAAGACTCCATAAATACGATAATTCAGTGACTGAAAGGGAAATAGGGTTTAACCTTTTCCTATAAATAATTTTGGTGGTTGAATGCCCAACACAAATATTGGACTAACTAGTTTGCTCTAGATTATATATTCCACAGGTGCATAAAGGTTCAACACAAACCAATAAAAAGACTAAAGAAAGGGTTCAAAAAGAAAGGAGCAAAGAAACCCAAGTGTGCCCCTGGTCTGGCATACCGGACAGTGTCCGGTGCACCAGGGCCGTACAAACTCCAACTTGCTACTCTCGGGTTTCTCCAGCGCCACTCCGCTATAATTCACCGGACTGTCCGGTTTGCCACCGGACTGTCCGGTGCACCAGCGGAGCAACGTCTCTCCGGCGCAACGGTCGACTGCAAAAGCGCGGGACAGAGCTACAGGCGTGAACAGTGCGCGCAGAGTTAGAGCGTAGAAGCCAGAGGGGCACCGGACAGTGAACAGTGCATGTCCGGTGCCGCATGAAGACAAAGCTCCAACGGTCAACTGCTCTAGAACCCTAATGGTTGGGTGATGTAACACCCTAAATCTCATTTTGGGAATATAGTAAAAATTTTTCAAAGATCTTGCATTAGAATTTTTCTTTTACTCTCTCTTTAGAACTCTCATAACATTTGAAGACTCATCTCCCTATTTAAAAGCATTTACTTAAGTGAATAAAATAATAAATAGAACCATATTGGGCACTCATGATGGAGTTTTAATTGTATGTGCATTTAAAATAATAATAAAATATAATAATGGAATTGGGAATTTGAAGTTAACCCAAGGTTGCACTTTGGGGTTTTGGGAATATTATGTAGAAATGAATGAGGGAAGATATATATACATAATATAAGGGAAATTTATATATTTCCAAAATTTATACTTTCTATTTCACAAAATATAAATTGAGGATAAACTGGCACAAAACTTGAATTTAAAATCTGAATTTAAAATGGAATTTGGAAACTAAAAGGAGAAAGAAGAAAATATAAAAGAAAATAGAAAGGAAAAAGATAACAGAAAAAGAATAAAACGAAACTAGTCTCTTGGGCCGCCATACCCCAATCTGGCCCATCCTGGGAGACCCCTTCACCTCGCGCGGCCCAGCTTCTAACACACGCGCGCTCGGCTGACCGTGGGGGCCCTTCCGTCAGCGGGTCCACGGGGGAGTATTGCGCGCGCGCCTGCTCTTTTCACCCCAATGCCATGTGGGCCCCGCTCGCAGCTATCTCCCCTCTAACGAACACCGCGCCTGGCGGATCGCGACGGAGTCCGCGAGCGTGTGCAGCTCATGGATGTGGGCACCTGCTCGCCGAGAACTGCTGGTGCGTGAGCCTATAAATCCTGGGGATTCCGTCTTAGTCGCTAAGGATTGACCGTGAATCATAGTGAGGGAGGGGAAAAAGGAGAATCGGGTCCGCCGCCATAGCCATCGTGCGCTCCCGTCGTTATTGGTACCTGGGGCTTGGTCCGAGAGCTTCGGACCACACTATCGCTCGAGTGTCTGGCGAATTTGAACTCTGTATCGTCGCCGGGTCTCGCGGATTGCTCATCGGCGTGGGGATTTCACCGCCGGACGAAGCTCTCCGTGGCCAGCGACCTTCACCGTGCAATCACCGGTATGTGGTAGCCCTACTCGACTCGCTGCATCGTCTGGATGGTAGACCACCTTGAGATTGGAGTCGCCCTGCCGTAATTTGTGTGGGTTGCCTCGCCGGACTTCACAGCTCCGCCGCGAAGCCGCTGCAGTGCGTAATTGGGTCCCCTGCCGTCTCGATTTAAGGTATGGGATCCACCAAACAATTCGCCGTCTTCATGACTTCGTGTAGCACTAATCCGCTTGGGTAGATGAGCGCTGGGTCGTCGGCTGGTCGCGCGCCGGCGTGCGTTCCAGCGAGGGCGCGGGTGCTCTGGTCGACTTCGGTCGCGGGGGAGAAGAAAGGTGCTTGGGCCGTTGATTGACTCGCGAACGGCCTCGATCTGATCATGCATACCCTTTCGCGCGTGGAGCATCTAAGCCGTAGATTTTGGGTTATGCGAATGTGATTCGATCGGGTTGTTTTAAATCTGGTGCGTTGAGGTTCGATCCAACGGCTGCGTTTAGGTACCGGTTCAGGGATACCCAGTTCTAATCTGGGGCGCTCATGTTAGATCGGGCGGCTCAGATCGCGTGATACCCTTTTGGTCAGGAAATTTATTAAAGAGCCCTCGGGGTTTTGTGGAATCAACCCGCCATCCCTTGTCACTGTGCACTGAGCCTTGGGAAATTTGCGCAGGAGCCCCTGCGGTTCCTGAATTTTGGTGCCCAGTCCAGAATCCGAGGAAATTCAGAAAATTCAATTAGAAAATGATTTCTATTGTTAAAATAATTCCAGAATCTTATTTAAATCATAGAAAATCCATATTCAGTCCAAATTAATCCATTTCAGTTCCTATAATTTTGTAATAATATTCTCTATTAAATAGTACCACTGTTTTTACATAAAGTACACATTAAAATTTATTTCTCACCTAACCCTATATTAAGTGCATAAAATCTTAGGAAATTCATAACTTGAATTCTATAACTCAAAAATTAATAATTCTTTTTCCTGTAATCTTATTTTAATATGTATATTATTACTGTGTATTTTGTTCTTATGTTTGATGTAATGTTAAATTTGCCTATACCATGTTTGTTTGTATTGCTACGATTAGCAGTGAGGTCACGAGGATCTGAAGGATCATCCTGGTACCTGGATTCTCAAGGCCCAGGCAAGTTGTGCCCTTGATCACTTCTTTTACCCAGCCATGTTCTGATTAATCATAATGATCTGCATAGGTTAATTTTGATGGGACCCAATAGGTTACCCTAGTTTGTCTATCTTTATACCTTGTTTACCACTGAACTTTCTGGGTAGTACTTGCTAGTGCTATATGTGGTTTTGGGTATGGAGATACACTATTCATGGTTACACTTTTGTTATCAGTTGTTATTTATTGTTCATGATGAGATCATTATGTTAATTGGAACATGGAGCGACCACCCGGGAAAACAGTGCTACCACAAGGGTGGTATGGGACGCCCTTGGCTGATTAATTAGGAAAGCTAGTGGAAGACTACCTTACCCGAAAGGGGCAAGGGCAGTAGGGGAGAGGTCAGTGTAGGGAGGCCCTCGGGAGGATTTTGCTGCGATGGCGGTCCTGCAAGGGATTCCTGCACTGGATCTTCCTATAAACTGTAGCGGGTTTTCGGAAGCTAGTGGAACTTTGTAAAGGCCTCGTAGTGGATCCCTAGCCATTCACCTCGGAAGTGTCTAAGGGCTTTGCAAACCCTGGCGACATGGGATACACGACTTGTGGGTAAAGATGCGCAACCTCTGCAGAGTGTAAAACTGGTATACTAGCCGTGCTCACGGTCATGAGCAGCTCGGACCCTCACATGATTAATTTATGGAACTAAATTCAATTTGTCATATGCATTGCATCGCAGGTGATGAGGTTATTACTTTTGTTCTACTATTTAATTGGGTTGGTATTTACTTATACTTAGTAATTGCTAATAAAATTTTGACCAACTTTAAAAGCAATGCTCAGCTCTAACCATCTTCTTTGGTAAGCCTTACACTTCACATGAGCTCCCACCTTTGGCGAGTTCATGCACATTATTCCCCACAACTTGTTGAGCGATGAACGTATGTGAGCTCACTCTTGCTGTCTCACATACACCACAGGTCAAGAACAGGTACCGCAGGATGATGCTCATGGAGGATGCTGCGATGAGTTCGTGAGAGGTCTAGGTCGTCGTCTCCCAGTCAACTTTGGGTTGCTGGACCGTTGTCTCCTTATAATGTAATTATTTATTTTGTATAGAACTCCTGTTATATATAAAGTTGTGACATTCGATCCTGTGCCACTATACATCATATGTATGAGACTTGGTCCCAGCATACCTGGTGTTTATGTTAACCCCGGGTTTTGGATCCCTAGAATCCGGGTGTTACAGAAGTGGTATCAGAGGAATGTTGACTGTAGGACGAAACCTAGATAGAACTGGACAGCCAATATCTACTCACCTCTGCTACTCTGATCTTTTCTAAACTTTTCTTGATCTTTTCTCATCTATTTCCGCTATACTCTGATTACTCATACCTTTTCATTCTAAAGACAAAATGTGGATTTCACACTTTGAAATCCTGTGCCTAAAGTGACTTTTAGGAAAAGGAGACCTACTCCTAGGAACAAAAACAAAACTAATTTTTATATAGTTATCTATGCACTTGAATGTTTGTTCTTATGATATTTGTTTGATTTGGATCTTTGATTGAGTGTGATGGGTTGTGGAGTAATGTCCATAATTGCATCTGCATATACACATAGGTACAAAAATATATTTATAAAATAACTAGACAACCTAGATTATCCCCATTGGAACATATCTAGCTTAAGAGATTTATTCTATCCTAAAAGATCTCATTCTAACCAATTCATCTTATCTTAAAAGATTCTTCCTTATCTTAATAGATCCATCTCATCTTAAAAGATACTCATCTTATCTTGAAAAGATTTTATCCTTATCCTAATAGATCTAACTGGCCTCAGAAAATTCTATCTTATCTTTATGGATCTGTCTTATCCTAATAAGCATACTTATCCACCCTAGTTTAACAACCATGATCTAATGCAAATTAATTAGATCTTATCCAGTCAAACTAGTCACACCAATCTAACATAGATCTGATCTAATCTAAAGTGACTTACTAAACATGTTAGATAATACTTGTGAAATGGATTAATTAGTACTAGTGAAATGGATTAGACCTCACTCCTATAAAAATGATTTAATCTAAATTGATGCCCTAGATCAACTTGACCATATACATATGCAACTACCTTACCCATCCGATAGTTGCATAATCCCTCTGTGAGCTTCTGACCTACCTACACCGTATACCCCATCCTGTCTCAAAAGATTCTAACATATCCTAACAAGATATATCTTACCCTGATAAATCTATCTAACTTAAACTAGTCTAATCTAGATCATACCTAATTTAATATGGTCTAATCTAGTGTGAGTTACTTAATGCTGGTAGAAAGGATAAGGCCATACTCCTAAATCACTTAAGCCTAATTTGGAGACTTATATCAACCTGGCCATACACAACAACTCGACCTATAAACAAGTTACATAACTTACCCAATCAATAGAGTCTTAATGGATTGCATAATCTATCAACCACCACCTGACATCAAACCAAATTTTGACTTACATCATGTAGCCTATTTCATCCATAACTATCTTAGCCATATTCCCCCAAACTCTGATGATATACACCGACCCCGAATCAATGAGACAAGACCAAAGAAGATGATCAACTTCATCGAGAAAGGATGAGCACCAACTCAAGTCTTCAAGGATCAAGTGAGGTCACCAAGATGAGTCAAGATCCACAATCTTGGATGGAGTTTTTCTTATCCTACTCCTTCTTACCCAAACCTATATATGCCCTAAAGACATCTTCTATCCTACAAAATAAAAGTGGACATACATATATTACCCATGCTCTCCTATCACTTACTAATAATAAAAAGAGAGACTCTTGATTTTGAACTAAATAGAAACTAAAAGTTAAATTTCAAATCACTCTTCTTATATCCTCTTTCTGGCAATCTCGAGGACGAGATTATTTTTAAGGGGGGTAGGATTTGTAACACCCTAAATCTCATTTTGGGAATATAGTAAAAATTTTTCAAAGATCTTGCATTAGAATTTTTCTTTTACTCTCTCTTTAGAACTCTCATAACATTTGAAGACTCATCTCCCTATTTAAAAGCATTTACTTAAGTGAATAAAATAATAAATAGAACCATATTGGGCACTCATGATGGAGTTTTAATTGTATGTGCATTTAAAATAATAATAAAATATAATAATGGAATTGGGAATTTGAAGTTAACCCAAGGTTGCACTTTGGGGTTTTGGGAATATTATGTAGAAATGAATGAGGGAAGATATATATACATAATATAAGGGAAATTTATATATTTCCAAAATTTATACTTTCTATTTCACAAAATATAAATTGAGGATAAACTGGCACAAAACTTGAATTTAAAATCTGAATTTAAAATGGAATTTGGAAACTAAAAGGAGAAAGAAGAAAATATAAAAGAAAATAGAAAGGAAAAAGATAACAGAAAAAGAATAAAACGAAACTAGTCTCTTGGGCCGCCATACCCCAATCTGGCCCATCCTGGGAGACCCCTTCACCTCGCGCGGCCCAGCTTCTAACACACGCGCGCTCGGCTGACCGTGGGGGCCCTTCCGTCAGCGGGTCCACGGGGGAGTATTGCGCGCGCGCCTGCTCTTTTCACCCCAATGCCATGTGGGCCCCGCTCGCAGCTATCTCCCCTCCAACGAACACCGCGCCTGGCGGATCGCGACGGAGTCCGCGAGCGTGTGCAGCTCATGGATGTGGGCACCTGCTCGCCGAGAACTGCGGGTGCGTGAGCCTATAAATCCTGGGGATTCCGTCTTAGTCGCTAAGGATTGACCGTGAATCATAGTGAGGGAGGGGAAAAAGGAGAATCGGGTCCGCCGCCATAGCCATCGTGCGCTCCCGTCGTTATTGGTACCTGGGGCTTGGTCCGAGAGCTTCGGACCACACTATCGCTCGAGTGTCTGGCGAATTTGAACTCTGTATCGTCGCCGGGTCTCGCGGATTGCTCATCAGCGTGGGGATTTCACCGCCGGACGAAGCTCTCCGTGGCCAGCGACCTTCACCGTGCAATCACCGGTATGTGGTAGCCCTACTCGACTCGCTGCATCATCTGGATGGTAGACCACCTTGAGATTGGAGTCGCCCTGCCGTAATTTGTGTGGGTTGCCTCGCCGGACTTCACAGCTCCGCCGCGAAGCCGCTGCAGTGCGTAATTGGGTCCCCTGCCGTCTCGATTTAAGGTATGGGATCCACCAAACAATTCGCCGTCTTCATGACTTCGTGTAGCACTAATCCGCTTGGGTAGATGAGCGCTGGGTCGTCGGCTGGTCGCGCGCCGGCGTGCGTTCCGGCGAGGGCGCGGGTGCTCTGGTCGACTTCGGTCGCGGGGGAGAAGAAAGGTGCCTGGGCCGTTGATTGACTCGCGAACGGCCTCGATCTGATCATGCATACCCTTTCGCGCGTGGAGCATCTAAGCCGTAGATTTTGGGTTATGCGAATGTGATTCGATCGGGTTGTTTTAAATCTGGTGCGTTGAGGTTCGATCCAACGGCTGCGTTTAGGTACCGGTTCAGGGATACCCAGTTCTAATCTGGGGCGCTCATGTTAGATCGGGCGGCTCAGATCGCGTGATACCCTTTTGGTCAGGAAATTTATTAAAGAGCCCTCGGGGTTTTGTGGAATCAACCCGCCATCCCTTGTCACTGTGCACTGAGCCTTGGGAAATTTGCGCAGGAGCCCCTGCGGTTCCTGAATTTTGGTGCCCAGTCCAGAATCCGAGGAAATTCAGAAAATTCAATTAGAAAATGATTTCTATTGTTAAAATAATTCCAGAATCTTATTTAAATCATAGAAAATCCATATTCAGTCCAAATTAATCCATTTCAGTTCCTATAATTTTGTAATAATATTCTCTATTAAATAGTACCACTGTTTTTACATAAAGTACACATTAAAATTTATTTCTCACCTAACCCTATATTAAGTGCATAAAATCTTAGGAAATTCATAACTTGAATTCTATAACTCAAAAATTAATAATTCTTTTTCCTGTAATCTTATTTTAATATGTATATTATTACTGTGTATTTTGTTCTTATGTTTGATGTAATGTTAAATTTGCCTATACCATGTTTGTTTGTATTGCTACGATTAGCAGTGAGGTCACGAGGATCTGAAGGATCATCCTGGTACCTGGATTCTCAAGGCCCAGGCAAGTTGTGCCCTTGATCACTTCTTTTACCCAGCCATGTTCTGATTAATCATAATGATCTGCATAGGTTAATTTTGATGGGACCCAATAGGTTACCCTAGTTTGTCTATCTTTATACCTTGTTTACCACTGAACTTTCTGGGTAGTACTTGCTAGTGCTATATGTGGTTTTGGGTATGGAGATACACTATTCATGGTTACACTTTTGTTATCAGTTGTTATTTATTGTTCATGATGAGATCATTATGTTAATTGGAACATGGAGCGACCACCCGGGAAAACAGTGCTACCACAAGGGTGGTATGGGACGCCCTTGGCTGATTAATTAGGAAAGCTAGTGGAAGACTACCTTACCCGAAAGGGGCAAGGGCAGTAGGGGAGAGGTCAGTGTAGGGAGGCCCTCGGGAGGATTTTGCTGCGATGGCGGTCCTGCAAGGGATTCCTGCACTGGATCTTCCTATAAACTGTAGCGGGTTTTCGGAAGCTAGTGGAACTTTGTAAAGGCCTCGTAGTGGATCCCTAGCCATTCACCTCGGAAGTGTCTAAGGGCTTTGCAAACCCTGGCGACATGGGATACACGACTTGTGGGTAAAGATGCGCAACCTCTGCAGAGTGTAAAACTGGTATACTAGCCGTGCTCACGGTCATGAGCAGCTCGGACCCTCACATGATTAATTTATGGAACTAAATTCAATTTGTCATATGCATTGCATCGCAGGTGATGAGGTTATTACTTTTGTTCTACTATTTAATTGGGTTGGTATTTACTTATACTTAGTAATTGCTAATAAAATTTTGACCAACTTTAAAAGCAATGCTCAGCTCTAACCATCTTCTTTGGTAAGCCTTACACTTCACATGAGCTCCCACCTTTGGCGAGTTCATGCACATTATTCCCCACAACTTGTTGAGCGATGAACGTATGTGAGCTCACTCTTGCTGTCTCACATACACCACAGGTCAAGAACAGGTACCGCAGGATGATGCTCATGGAGGATGCTGCGATGAGTTCGTGAGAGGTCTAGGTCGTCGTCTCCCAGTCAACTTTGGGTTGCTGGACCGTTGTCTCCTTATAATGTAATTATTTATTTTGTATAGAACTCCTGTTATATATAAAGTTGTGACATTCGATCCTGTGCCACTATACATCATATGTATGAGACTTGGTCCCAGCATACCTGGTGTTTATGTTAACCCCGGGTTTTGGATCCCTAGAATCCGGGTGTTACAGGTGACGTGGCTGCGCACCGGACAGTGTCCAGTGGCGCACCGGACTATCCGGTGCGCCCATCGCCAACAGCCATCCCCAATGGCTGATTTGGTGGTTGAGGGCTATAAATACCCCCCAACCACCACCACTCCAAGTATCCAAGTTTCCAGCACTTCACATTCAATACAAGAGCTAGTGCATTCAATACTAGACACAATTCAAAAGAATCAAAGCCTCTCCAAGTCCCAAATTCACTCCAAATACTTAGTGACTAGAGAGAGTGTTTTGTTCGTGTTCTTTGAGCTCTTGTTCTTGGATCGCTTTCTTCTTCCTCATTCTTGTTCTCTAAGTGACTTGTAATCAAAGCAAGAGACATCAATTGTGTGGTAGTCCTTGTGAGGTCTAAGTGACCCGTTTGATTAAGGAGAAAACTCACTCGGTCTAAGTGACCGTTTGAGAGAGGGAAATGGTTGAAAGAGATCCGGTCTTTGTGACCACCTCAACAGGGACTAGGTTCTCAAGAACCGAACCTCGGTAAAACAAATCACAGTGTCATCTGCTTTATTTCTTAGTTGATTTGTTTTTGCCCTCTCTTTTGGACCCAAGTTTAATTCTAACGCTAACCCTGGCTTGTAGTGTGTGCTTAAGTTTGTAAATTTTAGATTTCGCCCATTCACCCCCCTCTCGGCGACTTTCAATTGGTATCAGAGCCCGATACTTCATTAGAGTCTAACCACTCGAAGTGATGTCGGGAGATAACGCCAAGAGGGAGATCATGACCGGCGACAAGCCCGCTAGCCCGAGGAGAACCCACTCAAGGGAGTCCGACAAAAAGGTGAAGGAAGGATCCCCTTCACACATCAAGTCACATCGGAGTGGTGACAAGAAGAAGAAGATGAAGAAAGTGGTCTACTACGAGACCGACTCTTCGTCGCCCTCCACATCTGGCTCCAAAGCCGCGTCCGTCACTTCTAAGCGCCATGAGCGCAAGAAGTATAGTAAGATGCCACTTCGTTATCCCCGTATTTCCAAGCGTGCTCCTTTACTTTCTGTTCCCTTAGGCAAACCACCAGTTTTTTATGGTGAAGATTATTGTATGTGGAGTGATAAAATGAGGCATCACCTAACCTCACTCCACGCAAGCATTTGGGACATTGTTGAGTTTGGAGCGCAGGTAACATCGGTGGGGGATGAAGGCTATGATTCGGACGAGGTCGCCCAAATCAAGCACTTTAACTCCTAAGCAACTACTATACTTCTCGCCTCCTTATGTCGAGAGGAGTATAATAAGGTGCAAGGGCTAAAAAGTGCCAAGGAGATTTGGGATGTCCTAAAGACCGCGCACGAAGGAGATGAGGTGACCAAGATCACCAAGCGGGAGACGATCGAGGGGGAGCTCGGTCGATTCGTCCTCAACCAAGGAGAGGAGCCACAAGCAATGTACAACCGGCTCAAGACCTTGGTGAACCAAGTGTGCAACCTCGGGAGCACCAAATGGGATGACCATGAGATGGTTAAAGTTATTCTTAGATCACTCGTATTTCATAATCCTACTCAAGTTCAATTAATACGTGATGATCCTAGATATAAGCTAATGTCTCCCGAGGAAGTGATAGGAAAGTTTATGAGCTTTGAATTGATGATCAAAGGCTCCAAACAAATCATCAACTTGGAGCAAGGCGGCACCTCCACACCCGAGGTGCAACCCATCGCATTCAAAGCGATGGAGGAGAAGAAAGAAGAGTCTACACCAAGTAGGCTCCCCATCGACGCCTCCAAGCTTGACAACGAGGAAATAGCGCTCATCATCAAGAGCTTTCGCCAAATCCTCAAGCAAAGGAAGGGGAAAGATTACAAGCCCCGTTCCAAAAGGGTGTGCTACAAATGTGGTAAGCCCAGTCATTTTATCGCTAAATGTCCTATGTCTAGTGATAGTGATAGGGGCAACGGCAAGAAGGGAAAGAGAAAGGAAAAGAAGAAGTACTAAGAGAAGAAGGGCGGCGATGCCCACGTATGTTGGGAATGGGACTCCGACGAGAGCTCCACCAACTCCTCCTCTGACGAGGATGCCACCAACATCGCCGTCAACAAGGGCCTCCTCTTCCCCAACGTCGGCCACAAGTGCTTCATGGCAAAAGACGACAAAAAGAAGAAGGTAAAATCTAGAGCCTCCACTAAATATACAACATCTAGTGGTGAGGGTAGCTCTAGTCAAGATGAGGATGATTTGCTCACACTTTTTGCCAACCTTAACATGCAACAAAAAGAAAAATTGAATGAATTGATAGGTGCTATTCATGAGAAGGATGAACTTTTGGACAGCCAAGAGGAATTTCTTATTAAGGAAAACAAAAGGCATGTTAAAATGAAAAATGCTTATGCTCAGGAGATAGAAAAATGTGAAAAATTGACTAATGAGCTTAGCATATGCCATGACATTATTTCCAACCTTAGAACTGAGAATGCTAGTTTAATTGCTAAGGTTGAAAAATCAAATGTTTGTAATGATTCAATTGTCAATCTTAGAAATAAAAATGCTAGTTTAATTGCTAAGATTGATAAATTGAATGAATCAATTTTTAGCCTTAAAAGCAAGAATGGTAAATTAATTGCTAAGGCTAAAGATTTAAATGTTTGCAATAATTCTATTTCCAGCCTTAGAAATGAGAATGCTATTTTACATGCTAAGATTGATGAATTAAATGCTTGCAAACCATCTACATCTACTGTTGATCATATTTCTATTTGCACTAGATGTAGAGAGGTTAATGTTGATGCTATTCATGATCACCTTGCTTTAATTAAACAACAAAATGATCATATAGCACAATTAACGGCTAAAATCAATGAGCATGAAATTGAAAATAAAAAATTTAAATTTGCTAGAAGCATGCTCTATAGTGGGAGACGCCCTGGCATTAAGGATGGCATTGGTTTCCAACAGGAAAGCAATGTCAAGCTTAATGCCCCCAAGAGGTTGTCTAATTTTGTTAAGGGCAAGGCTCCCATGGTTCAGGATAATGAGGGTTACATTTTATATCCTGCTGGTTATCCTGAGTATACGATTAGGAGAATTCATGCTAGAAAATCTCATTCTGTTTCTCACCATGCTTATATGTATAAGAATGAGGCATCTAGCTCTAGGCAATCTACCCATGTTAAATTGCCTAAAAAGAAAACTCCTACTGCATCAAATGAACATAATATTTCATTTAAAACTTTTGATGCTTCATATGTTTTAACTGACAAATCATGCAAAATAGTTGGCAAATATGTTGGGGGCAAACATAAGGGCTCCAAGACTTGTGTTTGGGTGCCCAAGGTGCTTGTTTCTAACGTGAAAGGACCCAAGACTGTTTGGGTACCTAAGAACAAGGCCTAAATTGTTTTGCAGGTTTATGCATCCGGGGGCTCAAGTTGGATCATTGATAGCGGATGCACAAACCACATGACAGGAGAGAAAAGGATGTTGTCCTCCTATGAGAAAAACGAAGATCCCCAACGAGCTATCACATTCGGGGATGGAAATCAAGGTTTGGTCAAAGGACTTGGTAAAATTGTTATATCACCTGACCATTCTATTTCCAATGTTTTTCTTGTAGATTCTTTAGATTACAATTTGCTTTCAGTTTCTCAATTATGCAAAATGGGCTACAACTGTCTTTTCACAAATATAGGTGTTACTGTCTTTAGAAGGAGCGATGATTTAGTAGCATTTAAGTGAGTGTTAGAGGGTCAGCTATACTTAGTTGATTTTAATAGAGCTGAACTTGACACTTGCTTAATTGCTAAGACTAATATGGGTTGGCTCTGGCATCGCCGACTAGCTCATGTTGGGATGAAGAATCTTCACAAACTTCTAAAGGGAGAGCACATTTTGGGACTGACAAATGTCCATTTTGAGAAAGACAGGGTTTGTAGCGCATGTCAAGCAGGAAAGCAAGTTGGTGCCCATCATCCACACAAAAACATCATGACTACAGACAGGCCACTGGAGCTACTCCACATGGATTTATTCGGCCCGATCGCTTACATAAGCATCGGCGGGAGTAAGTACTGTCTAGTTATTGTGGATGGTTATTCTCGCTTCACTTGGGTATTCTTCTTGCAGGAAAAATCACAGACCCAAGAGACTTTAAAGGGATTCTTGAGACGGGCTCAAAATGAGTTCGGATTGAGAATCAAAAAGATTAGAAGCGACAATGGGACAGAGTTCAAGAACTCTCAAATTGAAGGCTTTCTTGAGGACGGGGGCATAAAGCATGAGTTCTCTTCTCCCTACACACCTCAACAAAATGGTGTAGTGGAGAGGAAGAATAGAACTCTAATGGACATGGCAAGGACCATGCTTGATGAGTATAAGACTCCGGACCGGTTTTGGTCGGAAGCAATCAACACTGCTTGCTACTCCATCAACTGGCTCTACCTTAACCGAATCCTCAAGAGGACATCTTATGAACTCCTCACCAGTAAAAAACCTAATGTCTCATATTTTAGAGTCTTTGGTAGCAAATGTTTTATTCTTGTTAAAAGAGGCAGAAAATCTAAATTTGCTCCTAAGGCTGCAGAAGGCTTTTTACTTAGTTATGATTCAAACACAAGGGCATATAGAGTCTTTAACAAGTCCAATGGACTAGTTGAAGTTTCTTGTGACATTGTGTTTGATGATACTAATGGCTCCCAAGTGGAGCAAGTTGATCTTAATGAACTAGATGATGAAGAGGCTTCGTGCATCGCGCTAAGGAACATGTCCATTGGGGATGTGTGTCCTAAGGAATCCGAAGAGCCTCCATAAGCACAAGATCAACCGTCATCTTCCAATCAAGCATTTCCACCAACTCAAGATGAGGAACAGGCTCAAGGTGATGAAGAAGAAGATCAAGAAGATGAGCCACCTCAAGAAGAGGTCAATGATCAAGGGGGAGATGATGATGATAAAGACAAGGAAGATGAGCAAGAAATTCAGGGTCAAAGACCGCCACACCTAAGAGTCCACCAAGCGATTCAAATAGATCATCCCGTGAATTCCATCCTCGGTGACATTCATAAGGGGGTAACTACTCGATCTTGAGTCACACATTTTTGTGAGCATTACTCTTTTGTGTCCCCTATTGAGCTATACAGGGTAGAGGATGCACTAAGAGATTCAGATTGGGTGCTGGCAATACAAGAGGAGCTCAACAACTTCACGAGAAATGAGGTATGCTAGTTCCACGTCCTAATCAAAATGTTATTGGTACCAAGTGGGTATTCCGCAACAAGCAAGATGAGCATGGTGTGGTGATAAGGAACAAAGCTCGTCTTGTGGCTAAGGGTTATTCACAAGTCGAAGGTTTGGATTTCGATGAAGCTTATACACCCGTAGCTAGGCTTGAGTCAATTCATATATTACTTGCCTATGCTACTTACCATGGCTTCAAGCTTTATCAAATGGACGTAAAGAGTGCCTTCCTTAATGGACCAATTAAGGAAGAGGTCTATGTTGAGCAACCTCCCGACTTTGAAGATAGTGAGTACCCTAACCATGTCTATAAACTCTCAAAGGCGCTTTATGGGCTCAAGCAAGACCCAAGAGCATGGTATGAATGCCTGCGAGATTTCTTTATCACTAATGGCTTCAAAGTCGGCAAGGCCGATCCTACTCTCTTTACTAAAACTGTTGCAAATGATTTGTTTGTATGCCAAATCTATGTTGATGATATTATATTTCGGTCTACTAACAAATCTACTTGTGAAGAGTTTAGTAGGATCATGGTTCAAAAATTCGAGATGTCTATGATGGGGGAGTTGAGATATTTCTTAGGATTTCAAATCCAGCAACTCCAAGATGGCACCTTCATCAGCCAAACCAAGTACATTCAAGACATTCTTAAGAAGTTGGGAATGTAGGATGCCAAACCCATCAAGACACCCATGGGAACCAATGGGCATCTCGACCTCGACATGGGAGGTAAATCCATAGCTCAAAAGGTGTACCGGTCGATGATAGGATCTTTACTCTATTTATGTGTATCTCGACCGGATATTATGCTTTCTGTATGCATGTGTGCAAGGTTTCAAGCTGATCCTAAGGAAGTTCACCGTAGGGCCATGAAGGGAATCATGAGATACTTAGTTTTCACTCCTAAGTTTGGGCTTTGGTACCCTAAGGGATCCACCTTTGATTTAATAGGATATTCCAATGTCGATTGGGCAGGGTGTAAAATTGATAGGAAGAGCACATTAGGGACTTATTAGTTTCTAGGGAGATCCTTGGTGTCTTGGGCTTCAAAGAAACAAAACTCAGTAGCTCTTTCTACCACCGAAGCCGAGTATATTATCGCAAGTCATTGTTGTGTGCAATTGCTTTGTATGAGGCAAACCCTCCGGGACTATGGCTAGAAATTGAGCAAAGTCCCTCTCCTATGTGACAATGAGAGTGCTATCCGCATGGTGGAGAATCCTGTTGAACACAGCCGCACTAAGCACATAGACATTCGGTATCACTTTTTAAGGGATCACCAACAAAGGGGGGATATTGAGATAGCTTATATAAACACCAAAGATCAATTAGCCGATATCTTTACCAAGCCATTAGACGAGAAAACCTTTAGCAAACTTAGAAATGAGCTAAATATTCTTGATTCTCGGAATTTTGATTGAAACATTGCACACATAGCTCATTTATATACCTTTGATCATATCTCTTTCCTTTGGTACATCTACATATTTCTTATTCTTCTTGTGCCAAAGCTAAGACTAATGTGTTTCCATGAGTATTTCTTATGTTAGTCTTAGATTGAAAGGAAAATAGAGTATTCGGCAAAGATAACGCTTCCACTCCACTCCGTCGGTATTACTTACCCTTTGCCGATATTCCGCAACACTCTCAATTTGGTATAATCTTTCACTCATATATTGTGTACCCATGGGGGAGAAAATCTGTAGAGGGCTCTCAAAGTCTCCGTTTTTGGCGATTAATGCCAAAGGGGGAGAAAGGATCTTGCCCAAAGCAAAAGGACCGCACCACCACCAATTTCAAAATTTTCAAGATTTTTTCAAATTGGTATCTAAATGTATTTGATCTTATTCAATTTGGTATTTACAAAAATTGGTACAACCCTCTTGAACACTAAGAGGAGCATTTTATTCATGGGGAGTTTTGTTTAGTCAAAGAAAAAACAGTTGGAACAGGGGCAGAAATTTCAAATCTTGAAAATGCTTCTTACAATCTTTTTCATATATCTTTGACTATTTGCAAAAGGATTTTGAAAAGACTTTCCAAGAGAATTTGCAAAAACAAAACATGTGGTGCAAGCATGGTCCAAAATGTTAAATAATTAAAAAGAAAGCAATCCATGCATATCTAGTAAAATTATGATTTAGTTTAATTCTAAGTAACCTATGCACTTACATTATGCAAACTAAGTCAATTGTACACTTATATATTTGCTTTGGTTTGTGTTGGCATCAATCACCAAAAAGGGGGAGATTGAAAGGGAAATAGGGTTTAACCTTTCCCTATAAATAATTTTGGTGGTTGAATGCCCAACACAAATATTGGACTAACTAGTTTGCTCTAGATTATATATTCCACAGGTGCATAAAGGTTCAACACAAACCAATAACAAGACTAAAGAAAGGGATCAAAAAGAAAGGAGCAAAGAAACCCAAGTGTGCCCTGGTCTGGCGCACCGGACTGTCCGGTGCACTAGGGTCGTACAAACTCCAATTTGCTACTCTCGGGTTTCTCCAGCGCCACTCCGCTATAATTCACCTGTTGGAGACTTGTTCTCAAATGCTATGAATTAAGAACAAGGCAACACAGAAAGAAGTTAATGGTTAATGGCTTTCATCCTTCAAAGTATTATTTCCCTTAGGATATAACAATCTTCGGACGAAGGTCATGAAGGACATACCTTCATCATCACAATTTACATTGATGAAAGAAGAAGCATATGAAACATGAGGAATAACATGAATAATTATATAACATCATTTATGTGTCCGTTTTATATAATCATGAATGAATAAGAACAATATTGAATTACATTTGTACCTTCGGATTGACAAAAGGCAAAGATACGAGTGTGACACACGAGCGAATACAAGTCAGCATGAACAGTATAGGGGTATTGTTCACCTATTTATAGGCACGGGACGCAGCCCAGTTAAAATTACATTTATGTCCTCTACAACTAGTTACAATCATGACACAAATTACAATGGGTCGATTGGTCTTTTCCTTTTTAAGTCGGTGCAATCCTTCGTATCAAGGCATGTTGCTATGTCGAAGCTCCCTGGAAGGTAACTTCGGCGTGTAACTTCGCGCTATGCTTGCTTCTGTGTTGATCTTTCGAATGTGTTTCTTCTCAAAGGACCTTCAGCAGACCCCCAACAGTAGCCCCTTTGCGGTGCTAGATTGTTTTTTGTAACGAGCTTGATCCGTGAAAATATCTCCAAAGATTCAGAATGCCGAAGGTCCGAAAAGCACCTTCCCTGAGCTCGTTGCCGAGAAACGATTAAAATATTCCAGGCACAAGGTGGCCCACTACACAGCGGGAAGTGGTCCACCGTTCAGCGGGTGCGGGTGACTATTCGGCGGGTGCGGCCCGTCTTGGCGATTCACCTTCCCACCTGCAGCACTATATAAACAAACAGGTAGGTGTGAAGTTACCATAGCATTCATTGCCATTACACTGTTGTGCTGTTGAAAAATTTGACCATAGCCGAAGCTTTTTCACCGCATTCTCGAGCGAACCGTCACTTTGCATTAGCTTTGTCAAAAGAGGGAGCTTCGTCAAAACTGTAAAAAACATTAGCTTCGTAAAAACCACAAAAAGATCCATTCAGATGGCCAGAGTACGCTCAACCGCGAGGGTGACCCGTGATGGAGAGGAGGCCGAAGCCACCGAGACTGCCCTGATCTCCGAAGTAATGAGACAATCGGGATTGGTTGTGACAGAGGGAGCCATTGAACAAGGTGCACCTACTGTCGAAACTGAACAAGATGTTGAGGAAGAAATCGTTGATGAAGAAGAAGAAGATTATAGCATTCTGATCCCATCAAAACCCAGCCACTTGGATTTTGAAAAATCTACTGTGTCTAAAGCTGATATGCCCATGATGATGAAGCTGGGCTACTTCGGAGAAGCTGAGAAGAAGCTTATTCGCTTTGCCGGGGAAGAAACCACTCCAACACCGAAGGATGACGAAGTAGTAGTTTTCAAAAGCTTTTTCAGAGCAGGATTGCGGTTTCCGCTGAACGAAATGATTGGAGAAGTTCTGGATAATTATGAAATCTATCTTCATCAGCTGACCCCTAACGCTATTGTTTGGCTCAGCATTTTTATATGGGCCCTTCGGAGCCAAGGAATGGACCCAAATGCTGAAGCTTTTTGCCGAGTGCATGAGCTACACTACCAAACAAAGGCCAGAGAAGACGATCTGCATGAAATTTTTGGCTGTTATAACTTCATGTATCGCAAGGATACGAAGGCCCCAGTCCTTAGCTATCGGACCAAATGGCCAACTGGCTAGAAAAGTGAGTGGTTTTATATCAAGGCTGACGAGAAAAAGGGAGAGAAACTGAAGACGCTGGTCATGAGCCCACTGAGTTTGAGCTTCGGGATGACCCGACCTTTATGCAACATGAAGCCAGGGCTACCATGCCAGCTAGCCGTAGCAGAATTCAGAGTGGTGGCTGAACATGTCAGCACCAGGGATCTAGTGCAAGAATACTTGGCGAACAGGGTATCTCCAACATTGAGTGAATGGAGTATGCTGAAGCTGAAAGGAACAAGGAAGAAGGGTGAACTTGTTTGATTGCCCTATCGCTTCAAATTTGAGAAACAATTCAAAGAGCTAGGCCAAGAATGGCTAGAGATGATTGAGACTATGTGCAACGAGATTCTGGGCAATTATACCAAAAAGGAAGATCAATTGATGACTGCTGCCTTCGGCACCCGACCAAAAAGAAGGATGAATCGAGTAATGGATTCTTTAAACTTTGAATACCCTGACTATGAACGATTAAACAAGGGTGTTGAAGGGTCGAAGAGAAAAAGGGTTGTCAGTATTATGAGCAGACAGACTGCTAGGATGATAAAAGAGGACGAAAAAGCCTTGAAAAAGAGGAAATCCAGTCCTGAGCCAAAGATGACGACGTCGAGGAAAAGAAAGCGCAACTCCAGAGCCAAAGATGACTGAAATAGAAGAGGAAACTCCGTCGATGCCTTCTGATGCCGAAGTAGAAGAAATTTTAAAGGTAATGACCGAATCCTTACCTATCAAGCTGCTAAGTCCTCTGGGGCCGGATTTGACGAAGCTTTTACAGAAGGAGGAGCCTTAGGCAGTGAAAAAGGTGGCTAGGCCAAAAAAGCGAAGGATTGTCACTGTTATGCAAGCTATTGAGGAAACGCCACCGCCGGCCTCAGCGTCGAAAATAA
Source organism: Zea luxurians (assembly GCA_029449295.1). NCBI lineage: Eukaryota > Viridiplantae > Streptophyta > Magnoliopsida > Poales > Poaceae > Zea > Zea luxurians. The sequence continues at coordinate 1,563,539 of JAOPSE010000152.1, forward strand.
CACCAGCTGCCGAAGCTGCTACTTCCGCCGAAGCTGCAACTGCCGAAGCTACCAATCTAGAGAGTACGTTATCTGATATCGATAAAGTACTCTTAGATTTGGCCACGGAGGAGGCTGTCGCGGTTACAGGAGTCCTGGCTACAGAGAAGACTGTTGCAGTTACAGAAGAAGCCATGGCCGCAGTGCCTGGAAAAGGAAAAGAAATTACCGAAGATACTTTGAAAGATCAAGGCTTCTATTTTCAAAATTTAATTGGTCAAGAACTATCCAAAGCTGAGAAGGAGGAGCTGCAGGAGTATGCTATATCCTGTGGCTACCAACCAGGAGCCATGCTCGTCGGCGGAATTAACGAAGAAGCCTTAGGATGTATTCGAGATCGAACTGGAGCGAAGATTATCAGCTCTCTGTCGAAGAGTGTTGGTTTTCCAAAGCTTGAAGCTGACATCAACAGCTACGACGACAGCATATCGTCGACAGCTTATTTTATTCTAATTTTAAGCTAAAGTTCTTTCCTCAACTTTTTATTGTTTTATGATGAAGCAAAGATTTCTGATGAAGGTTATTTTGCACAGAGTATGCTACTAAGTAAAGCCTTGAGGATGCAATAGGACCTCTAAGATAAGAAAAATGAGGTTATAATTGAAGGCTTGGAAAGTAAAATCAAAGATCATGAAGCTGCTCTTGAAAAGAAAGATTTTGTTCTTCAAACAATGGAGGGTTCACTGGCAGAAGCCCAAGCCGAAATTGCCAGATTAAACAGTGAACTCCCCCTAAAGTCCAAAAGCTTTGAGCAAGAAAGGAAGAATTTAAACATGAGACTTGAAGCCAAAGTTGAAAAAAGTTCGAATTTGCAGAAATCCTTGAAAGAGCTTCAGGATAAATGCTTAAACTTTGGCAACCGGTGCGTGCAACGGCTGAAGCAGGTTTTCAACTCAGTTGGTGCTAGTTTTGAAAAATTTGAACCTTCGGCTGAAGACCTGCCAAGCACCTTCGAACATATTGAGGGCGAAGCTGAGGCGCTTGACGAAGTTATAGCTGGGCATGGTGACTTTTGTGTCCTGCTAGCTTCTCGCGGCACAGCTGTAGCTTTCATGAAGACTGGTTGCGCGCATGGAAAGATCGTAAATAGGCCAAACTTCAGCCTATCACTAGCAGACTTGACTGACATCCCCAGCCTAGCCCGAAGCATTGGAAATAGATTTATAACACAAATTTGGACGAAGGGTGGACGAAACTTAGCTGGTGACGAAGCTCGAAGTCATCTCAAGCCGGTATTAAACTTGTACATGTTTCTTACCTTCTCCTGAGATTTCTATTTACCTTACACTGCTTTGTTATATACAGGATGACGAAGCCAAAAGTCAATGATTTGAAACTTGATGGATATTGATGAAGCCGCTGCAAAAAGCTCTAGAAAAATTTGAATTATCTTTGCAAAAGATATTGTAATTTAGGAATGAAAACACTACTCTGTAAATTTGTCCATACCTTGTAATATATTTTTACCTTTTTCATCTGTGTGTGAATTGCTTTGATGTGGATGAAACTTGTATCTTTTGAGTCGAAGGCGAAAAACACCTTCCCTTCTTTTCGTACACAATGAAGCATATCTTTGCTTCTTTATACTCATCAAAGTCTTGTCGTCAAAGCCGAAGCATCTGTTTATACTCTATGTTATGATGATGATGATCCTACGAATGCCTAAATGAATGTGTATGAATGCAATGAATGATGTGATGTTGTGTGCAAATGAATGTCCAAACACACGCATACGAAGCCACATCCGGACTCCGCATCTCCTTAGAAACATCTTTTTAGTCTTAAGCTCTACATCCCCTTAGGAACGTCTTTTGAGCTTCTTCACCTTCTATTTCGGTGGTATAAGTTCTGCATCCCCTTAGGAACGACTTTTGAACTTCTTCGCCTTCTATTTCGGCGGTATAAGTTCTGCATCCCCTTAGGAACGACTTTTGAACTTCTTCGCCTTCTATTTCGGCGGTATTTGGCTCTGCATTCCCTTAGGAACGACTTTTGAGCAGAAAACTTACGTTGCGCTCCCTTAGGAACGACTTTTTGTAGCTTCGTCGTGCCTTGCATCCCCTTGGGGATGACTTTTGAGCTTCTCCCTACTTTTTTCTTTTTCTGCACTCGATGGTGCATGCTCATATTTTACATTTTACATTTTTTGGAGATTTGGCTCTCGTGGAGCTAAATAAGAAGGGGAAAAAATACAAGCTATGGCCCCATTAAAAACCTTTCTCCCCTTTGAAAAGGAAAAGGGTGCCATAGAAAAAATAAAAAAGATTACACCAAATTACACATAATATCGCCAAAACTCATCTGCATTCCAAGATCTAGGAATGTCATTGCCGTCCATGTCCTTCAATCTGTAAGAACCGGGCCTTGACGAAGATACCACGAGAAAAGGTCCTTCCCACTTCAGTTGTAATTTGCCTACTGTGTCCGGATTGGCCACTCTCCGAAGCACCAAATGTCCTGGCTTAATATTTTTCAACCGAACTTTTCTGTCGCGCCATTTTATTGTCTCGGCTTGATATTTATTGATGTTCTCTACAGCCTGAAGTCTAGTCCCTTCTATAGTATCTTTTGCAACGTGATAATCAGCTTCGTCTTCTGCCGAAGCTACTGTTCTTATTGACCCTGCTTTAGCTTCTTCTGGAGTTATAGCTTCGTCACCAAATAATAGTTTGAAGGGTGTGAGTCCTGTTGATCTTGATATGGTTGTATTGTGGCTCCACACCACTTTAACCAACTCATCTGGCTACTTTCCTATGGGCTGATTGAAGATTAGCTTCATTATTCCCGTCATAATAATGCCATTTGCTCTTTCCACCAGCCCGTTTGACTCCGGATGCCTAACTGATGCAAAATGAATCTTCGTGCCAATTTGGTCACATAAATCCTTGAACGTTTCAGCATCAAACTGTGTTCCATTGTCCATAGTTATAGCCTTCGGCACGCTGAAGCGACAAACAATATTTTGCCAGAAGAATTTCTAGACTGTAACCGAAGTTATTGTAGCCAAAGGTTTCGCTTCAATCCACTTAGAAAAATAATCTACAGCCACCACAACGTATTTCAAATTACCTTGTGCTGGTGGAAGTGGGCCTAACAAATCCAGGCCCCATCTTTGCAATGACCAAGTGGGCTGTATTAGCTGGGTGAGAGATGAAGGTTGTTTCTGGTCTCTTGCGCACTTTTGATAATTTTCACATTTTTGAACTAGCTCTGCTACATCCGAAGCTGCCTTCGGCCAGTAGAATCCTTGTCTAAACACTTTTCCTAGCAAGGGCCTAGACCCAATATGAGATCCACACAAACCTGCATGTATCTCCTTCATTAATTCAATACCTTCAGCTCTCGATAAACACTTGAGGAGTGGAGAACAGACTCCATGTTTGTACAATTCCCCTTCTATTATCACATATGGTCTTGTCCTTGCTTCCATTCTCTTATTATAAGCTTCGTCATCCGAAAGACAATTGCCTTGGAGGAAAGATATAATTTTAGTCCTCCAATCTTCACTATGTACTGGGGAAATTGCAAGCACTGCTCTCTCCATAAGCTCAACTGAAGGTGCTTTTATTGTTTCAAAAAATACTTCCGAAGGTAGAGGAAGCCCCTGTGCTGCTGATTTGGCTAGCATATCTGCATGCTCATTCTCTCCTCTTGGAATGTTCTTGACAGAAAACCCTTCGAAAGCCGCCTCCAACCTTTAAACTGTATCCAAATATTTTTCAAGCTTCGGGTCTCTTGCCTTGCTACTTTTGTCTATATGGCCAGAGATGACTTGAGAATCAGTTTTCAGGATAGCCCTTCTTATTCCCATTGCCCATAACTTCCGAAGCCCCAACAGAAGTGCTTCATATTCAGCGATATTATTTGTACAACTAAAGTCAAGCCTTGCTGCATAGCATGTTTTGATTTTTGAAGGCGCAATTAGGACCGTAGCTACTCCTGTGCCGAAGGTTCCCCACGAACCATCGCAGAATATTGTCCAAGCTTCGGCGTCTTTATTGGTTTCTTCTTCCTGAGCCCCTAGCGTCCAATCAATAATGAAGTCTGCCAACGCTTGGGACTGAATTGAGGATCTATGTACATAATCAATACTGAACTCATTAAGCTCCGCAACCCATTTTCCAATCCTTCCAGTAGCTTCTCTATTCCTCATTATGTCCTTCAAAGGCTATGACGAAGGAACAATTATGTGATATGCTTGAAAATAATGCCGAAGCTTCTTGAAGTCCATTAACATAGCATACAACACTTTTTCCAACTCTGTATAATTTTTCTTTGACAAACTTAAAACTTCGGAGACAAAATAGACTGGAGCCTGCTTTTTGATTTGACCATCTAGCTTCTCCTGTACCAGAGCCGCACTAACTGCAGAGTGCGAAGCTGCCACATATAAAAGTAATGGAGCCCCTGACGAAGGTGGAGTTAGTGCTGTTAGATCGATCAAGTATTGTTTCAGCTCTTCGAAAGCTTTTTGCTAGGCCGGGCCCCATTGAAAAACTTCAGCTGACTTCAGTATTTCAAAGAATGGCAGATTTCTTTCTGCTGATCTAGATATGAATCTGTTTAATGACGCTAGTCTTCCTACCAGCCGTTGGGCCTCCTTCTTTGTGCTTGGTGGCTCCATCCGAAGAATAGCCTCAATCTTGCTTGGGTTGGCTTCAATTCCCTTTGTTGACATGAAACAGCCAAGGCACTTACCCTTCTTCACCCCAAAAACACACTTTTCTGGATTTAACTTTAGGCCAGCTTGCTTGAAGTTAGCAAATGTCTCTTGCAAATCAGCAATGTGATTTTCTTGCTTCGTGCTTTTCACTATGATATCATCCACATAGGTCAGTACATTCCTACCTATTTGAGAATGAAGGACCTTGGCTGTCATTTTGCTGAAGCTTCCTCTAGCGTTCTTGAGCCCCTCATGCATCCGAAGGTAACAATATGTGCCACTAGGAGTTATGAAGCTAGTCTTTAGCTCATCTTCCTTCTTCATCCAGATTTGATGATAGCTTGAGTAACAATCCAATAGACTCATGAGCTCTGAAGAAGCTGCTGCATCTACAAAAGAGTCTATTCTTGGTAATGGGAACTCGTCCTTTGGACAGGCCTTATTAAGGTCTGTGAAATCAATGCACATTCTCCATTTACCGTTGGCCTTCTTCACCATAACAGTGTTGGCTAGCCATTCTGGATATTTCACTTCTCTGATGACACTAGCACTAAGAAGTCTTTTTACCTCGTTACGAGCACCTTCAGCTTTGTCTTGAGACATCTTCCAAAGCCGTTGTTTTCTTGGCCTGGAGGATGGATCCACATTGAGTGAATGTTCGATAACATCTCTATTGACACCACAAAGGTCGTTGGCTGACCTAGCAAAGACATCTTTGTTGTTGAATAGGAATCTTATCAAAGTCTTCTCTTGCTCATCAGATAGTTGAGATCCCAGCAGCACCCTCTGTTCTGCTATGTCTTCGCATAGTAGCATAGGCTTCGGCTGATCTGCCGAAGCAGCCTTCTCTCTTTTGTGCTTAAACTATTGACAAGCTTCGGCTTCGTCCATGTTATGGATTGCTTTTGAGTCTGTCCAATTTCCTTCAGCCTTTCTGACAGCCTCTTGACTTCCATGGATAGCAATGGGCCCTTGCTCCGAAGGTATCTTCATACATAAGTATGCTGGATGGAGTATAGCTTCAAAAACATTGAGTGTCCCTCGGCCAATGATTGCATTGTATGAGTACTCTATGTCAACAATGTCAAAAACAACTTGTTCAGTTCTTGTATTGTGGACATAGACGAAGGTTACTAGCATTGTGATTTTGCTAAGTGCCATAATCTTCCTTCCTCCGAAGCCACAAAGAGGGTGTGTAGCATCATAAATCTTGTCTTCTGGCTCTTGCATCTGTCTTAAGGCCTTAGCAAATATGATATCCGCTGCACTGCCTATGTCAACCAGAACATTATGGACCAGAAACCCCTTGATGACACAAGATATGACCATAGCATCATTGTGGGGGTAATCCTTGAGCTGAAGATCCTCCTGGGAGAAGGTGATTGTGTAACATCCGGATTTTAGGGGTCCAAAACCCGGGGTTAACATAAACACCAGGTATGCTGGGACCAAGTCTCATACATATGATGTATAGTGGCACAGGATCGAATGTCACAACTTTATATATAACAGGAGTTCTATACAAAATAAATAATTACATTATAAGGAGACAACGGTCCAGCAACCCAAAGTTGACTGGGAGACGACGACCTAGACCTCTCACGAACTCATCACAGCATCCTCCATGAGCATCATCCTGCAGTACCTGGTCTTGACCTGTGGTGTATGTGAGACAGCAAGAGTGAGCTCACATACGTTCATCGCTCAACAAGTTGTGGGGAATAATGTGCATGAACTCGCCAAAGGTGGGAGCTCACGTGAAGTGTAAGGCTTACCAAAGAAGATGGTTAGAGCTGAGCATTGCTTTTAAAGTTGGTCAAAATTTTATTAGCAATTACTAAGTATAAGTAAATACCAGCCCAATTAAGTAAGAGAACAAAAGTAACAACATCACCTGCAATGCAATGCATATGACAAATTGAATTTAGTTCCATAAATTAATCATGTGAGTGTCCGAGCTGCTCATGACCGTGAGCACGGCTAGTATACCAGTTTTACACTCTGCAGAGGTTGCGCATCTTTACCCACAAGTCGTGTATCCCATGTCGCCAGGGTTTGCAAAGCCCTAAGACACTTCCGAGGTGAATGGCTAGGGATCCACTACGAGGCCTTTACAAAGTTCCACTAGCTTCCGAAAACCCGCTACAGTTTATAGGAAGATCCAGTGCAGGAATCCCTTGCAGGACCGCCATCGCAGCAAAATCCTCCCGAGGGCCTCCCTACACTGACCTCTCCCCTACTGCCCTTGCCCCTTTCGGGTAAGGTAGTCTTCCACTAGCTTTCCTAATTAATCAGCCAAGGGCGTCCCATTCCACCCTCGTGGTAGCACTGTTTTCCCGGGTGGTTCTCCATGTTCCAATTAACATAATGATCTTAACATGAACCATAAATAACAACTGATAACAAAAGTATAATCATGAATAGTGTGATCTTCATACCCAAAACCACATATAGCACTAGCAAGTACTACCCAGAAAGTTCAGTGGTAAACAAGGTATAAAGATAGACAAACTAGGGTAACCTATTGGGTCCCATCAAAATTAACCTATGCAGATCATTATGATTAATTAGAACATGAGTAGGTGAAAAGAAGTGATCAAGGGCACAACTTGCCTGGGCCTTGAGAATCCAGGTACCAGGATGATCTTCAGGTGACACGTGACCTCACTGCTAGTCGTAGCAATTCAAACAAACATGGTATAGGCAAAATTAACATTACACCAAACATAAGAACAAAATACACATCATTAATATACATATTAAAATAAGATTATAGGAACAAGAATCATTAATTTTGGAGTTGTAGATTTTAAGTTATGGATTTCTAAAGATTTTATGTGCTTTGTACAAGATTAATTAGGATATCAGTTTTAATATGGCTTTTATGTTAAAACAGTGACACAAAATGATAAACAATATTATTACAAAATTATAGGAACTGGAATGGATTAATTTGGACTTGATATGAATTTTCTATGGATTATACAAGTTTTACAATTATTTTTATACTCAAAATCAATTTCTAAATCACATTTTCCTATTTTCTTTAAATACTGGACTGGGCGCACTATAATCAGAAACGACAGGGACTTTTGCGCAAGAATACTGAGACTCAGGAAACAGTAAAACGGGGATGGCGGGTTGATTCTAGGAATCCCCAGGGTCTCTTTAACAAAAATCCCAGGCCGAAGGGGTATCATAAAGTCTCAACCGCCCGATCTAACTCAGACGGTCCAGATTAGATCGCGTTTTAATCGAACCGGTATGCGATCCCAGCCGCCAGATCTTGCATCAACGGCTCGAAATTGGTCGCGCTAAGGGGGGTGCGTATGATTAAATCTGAACCGCTCCACGACGATCCAACGGTGCCCGAAACCCCCCCACATCATACAGCCGCGCGCGGCGGCGCCGCCCTCGCACTACGGCGGTCCCATTGCCGGAGCAATCCGAACCTGCGATTCCCCACGTTATACTTCGATTCGCTAGGGAAAAATGCATAGAAACGGAAGACTAACCTAGTGGTTACCAACAATTGGCAGTCCGAGGTGAGGTGGTGTCCGACCACGACGAAGGGCGGAGGCGAGTATGCATCTGCGCAACGGCGACCAATTCACAGCTCCACCGAACACCAGCCGCCCAGGAGAGCCAGCCAGGCCGGTGCCAGAGGGTTTGACGACAATCCCCCCCGCGCTACAAGGGCCGCTGCGACCCACAATGGCAAGCGCAGATGCGGCGGTGGCAAGGCGACACAGCTCCAGACGCACGGTAATGGAAGAACCTGGGGGGGTCCCCGACGATGCGGTCACCCAGGCGCGATGCTCACGTTGGGTTAGAGGAACGCGGATAGGAAAGGGGGGGTCCTGAGCTCGGCTTTAAATCTAGGACGCGGATCCGACTGCGCGAAGGTCGCGGCAAGAAATCCGAGAGACCTTCAACGGCCCGACAATGGCGGCTGCGAAGTTGCGAACTGAGGGGAGGGGAAAGGTGTCCGACTCCCAACCACCACGCGAGATCACCGGAGGATCTCATTACCAAACCGGCGAAGATCGCGGAGGGGATTAGCGTGGCGGACGAGTTGTTACGAGGATCAGGGGACTGAGCACGCGGTTGAAGAAGCTGACCAATATGGCCCACATAGCAGTGACACAGGGCGAGAGGGAAAAGCTGCGACGCGGACCCGCGAGTCAGCCAGTGCACACGGGTGGCGGAAGCATGGGCTGTGCGCGTGAGGTAATCCGGGCGCAGCGGGCGAGTGGGCCGAAAGGGTATAGTCCGGCCCAGGAAGAGTCTTCCACTTTTCTTTTTATTTATTTCCCTGTTTCTATTTTCTGTTTTTTTTACAAGTTCAAACTTTACTCAAATCTGATATCTATACCCTATGAAATCATTCAAATAATTCCCAGCTTGAATGCAAAAGTGGATTATTTATTTGTTAGCTTATCTTAGTTTTTATGCTTCTATATGTATTATTGGTGAAAGAAGCATTTATTAAAAAAATAGGAAAACTCATTTTCTTTTATAAGTAAAATTTAAATATGAGCCATTAATCCCAAATATTATTTTTATTTGTTTAATCATTTGAGAGGTTTAATCATATACTACAGTCAATCCCATTATTAATTCTCAAAGAGAACAACATGACTTCCTACTTTCTCAAAAATGTATTTTAGGGTTTACAAATCCTACCCCCCTTAAAAATAATCTCGTCCTCGAGATTTGTAAGAAAGGGTTGTATACTCATATTGTTCTCGGGACATATGCACAAACAAAGAAATCTCAGCATGAGGTATAATTCTTCAACAAAACATAGGGTCAATAGACCTTATTGTTCCTTCTAAAATAATATCATATCATCTACTAACTAAAGTAACATCTAGATCTTACAAATCATCATAATTTATATTTATGTAGCTTGGTGGAGCTGGTGGTGGTGGTGGAGGTTGTTGTTGTTGTTGTTGTCTCTCCAACCGCGCTTGTCTTATTTCTTGGCGGGCCTAACGTATTTCCTCGCGTTGTTGTCTTATCTGGTTTTGCATCTCGGTCACCAGGTCTGTTAATTGTTGTATTACCAGTCTTTGGGCAGCAACCATTTGTTCGGTTTCAATAGGTGGAGGATTTGGAGGATTCATTTTCTGTTTGTTGTTACGTGATAATCTTTCCTTTCCTGGTATTGACCATGAAAGTTAGAAGCATATGGTAATAGTTTTGCAAAGGTAATTATTCAATAGGCGGGATGAATAAGCTTTAGTAGCTGGTTACAATCTAAAGATTCTTTGGTAGGGCTTAATCTTTGTTTTATGTCCAGATTGGGGTAACCAATCATATAAGGTGAATATCTTAGGGTAAGATGGAATCTGTCAAGATGAGGGATATATATGGGTGAGATAGACTACAAGATGTAGGTTAAAAGTTTGTTTGTTGTTAGGTGGAGATAGAAAGGTTTATACCATTCATCATGGTTCTATGGGTTGGGTTAACTCATGGTTGAATTGATCCAATGTGCTAAGATAAGTTAATACATAGCTAGTGGGGTCTAATCTCTTCTACTAGTGTCATTAATCTGTTTAAGTGAACCACATTAAGTTAGATAACATTAGACCACACTGGATCAGGTCACATTAGGTAAGATAAGATCTAGATTAAATTGGATATGACTAGATTAAACTAGTTTAGGTTAGATAGGTCCAATAGGGTAGATTATGTTAGGGTGTTTTGAGATTAGTTAGATATGTTATGATAAGATAGAGTCTCTTGCTAGTTTATAATTGAGAGGTTATGCAACTTATCAGGTGGTTAAGGTAGTTGCATATGGCCAAGTCGATCTTGTCATTCTTAATTTAGTGCAGGGGGAACTAAGTTAAGACCTGTTCTATAGGGGTAGAGTCTAAACTATTTCATCAGTATTATCTAACATGTTTGATAAGTCACTTTAGATTTGATCATATTAGGTTAGATGAGACCTAAATTAGATTGGTATGACTAGTTTAACCAGATAAGGTCTAATTAATTTGCATTAGATCATGGTTGATAAACTAGGGTGGATAAGTATGCCTATTAGGATAAGATGGATCCATAGAGATGAGATAAAATCTTTTTAAGATAAGATGAGTATCTTTTAAGATGAGATGGATCTATTAAGATAAGGGAGAATCCTTTTAAGATAAGATGAATTGGTTAGAATGAGATCTTTTAGGATAAGATAAATTTCTTAAGCTAGATAAGTTCCAATGGGGATAATCTAGGCTGTCTAGTTATTTTATAAATATATTTTTTTATACCTATGTGTATATGCAGATGCAATTGTGGGCATTACTCCACAACTTATCTCACTCAAACAAAGATCCAAATCAGACAAGTATCATAAGAACAAAACACTCAAGCACATAGATAAAAATAGTTTTGTCTTTGTTCCTAATATTAGGTCTCCTATTCCTAAAGGTCACTCTAGGCACAGGATTTCAAAGTGTGAACTCCACATTTGTCTTTAGAAAGAAAAGGTAAGAATAATCAGAGTAGAGCGGAATTAGATGAGAAAAAGATTAAGATAAGTTTAGAAAAGAATCAGAGTAAGATAAGTAGATAAGGGTTGTCCAGTTCTATCTAGGTTTCGTCCTACAGTCAACATTCCTCTGATACCACTTCTGTAACATCCGGATTTTAGGGGTCCAAAACCCGGGGTTAACATAAACACCAGGTATGCTGGGACCAAGTCTCATACATATGATGTATAGTGGCACAGGATCGAATGTCACAACTTTATATATAACAGGAGTTCTATACAAAATAAATAATTACATTATAAGGAGACAACGGTCCAGCAACCCAAAGTTGACTGGGAGACGACGACCTAGACCTCTCACGAACTCATCACAGCATCCTCCATGAGCATCATCCTGCAGTACCTGGTCTTGACCTGTGGTGTATGTGAGACAGCAAGAGTGAGCTCACATACGTTCATCGCTCAACAAGTTGTGGGGAATAATGTGCATGAACTCGCCAAAGGTGGGAGCTCACGTGAAGTGTAAGGCTTACCAAAGAAGATGGTTAGAGCTGAGCATTGCTTTTAAAGTTGGTCAAAATTTTATTAGCAATTACTAAGTATAAGTAAATACCAGCCCAATTAAGTAAGAGAACAAAAGTAACAACATCACCTGCAATGCAATGCATATGACAAATTGAATTTAGTTCCATAAATTAATCATGTGAGTGTCCGAGCTGCTCATGACCGTGAGCACGGCTAGTATACCAGTTTTACACTCTGCAGAGGTTGCGCATCTTTACCCACAAGTCGTGTATCCCATGTCGCCAGGGTTTGCAAAGCCCTAAGACACTTCCGAGGTGAATGGCTAGGGATCCACTACGAGGCCTTTACAAAGTTCCACTAGCTTCCGAAAACCCGCTACAGTTTATAGGAAGATCCAGTGCAGGAATCCCTTGCAGGACCGCCATCGCAGCAAAATCCTCCCGAGGGCCTCCCTACACTGACCTCTCCCCTACTGCCCTTGCCCCTTTCGGGTAAGGTAGTCTTCCACTAGCTTTCCTAATTAATCAGCCAAGGGCGTCCCATTCCACCCTCGTGGTAGCACTGTTTTCCCGGGTGGTTCTCCATGTTCCAATTAACATAATGATCTTAACATGAACCATAAATAACAACTGATAACAAAAGTATAATCATGAATAGTGTGATCTTCATACCCAAAACCACATATAGCACTAGCAAGTACTACCCAGAAAGTTCAGTGGTAAACAAGGTATAAAGATAGACAAACTAGGGTAACCTATTGGGTCCCATCAAAATTAACCTATGCAGATCATTATGATTAATTAGAACATGAGTAGGTGAAAAGAAGTGATCAAGGGCACAACTTGCCTGGGCCTTGAGAATCCAGGTACCAGGATGATCTTCAGGTGACACGTGACCTCACTGCTAGTCGTAGCAATTCAAACAAACATGGTATAGGCAAAATTAACATTACACCAAACATAAGAACAAAATACACATCATTAATATACATATTAAAATAAGATTATAGGAACAAGAATCATTAATTTTGGAGTTGTAGATTTTAAGTTATGGATTTCTAAAGATTTTATGTGCTTTGTACAAGATTAATTAGGATATCAGTTTTAATATGGCTTTTATGTTAAAACAGTGACACAAAATGATAAACAATATTATTACAAAATTATAGGAACTAGAATGGATTAATTTGGACTTGATATGAATTTTCTATGGATTATACAAGTTTTACAATTATTTTTATACTCAAAATCAATTTCTAAATCACATTTTCCTATTTTCTTTAAATACTGGACTGGGCGCACTATAATCAGAAACGACAGGGACTTTTGCGCAAGAATACTGAGACTCAGGAAACAGTAAAACGGGGATGGCGGGTTGATTCCAGGAATCCCCAGGGTCTCTTTAACAAAAATCCCAGGCCGAAGGGGTATCATAAAGTCTCAACCGCCCGATCTAACTCAGACGGTCCAGATTAGATCGCGTTTTAATCGAACCGGTATGCGATCCCAGCCGCCAGATCTTGCATCAACGGCTCGAAATTGGTCGCGCTAAGGGGGGTGCGTATGATTAAATCTGAACCGCTCCACGACGATCCAACGGTGCCCGAAACCCCCCACATCATACAGCCGCGCGCGGCGGCGCCGCCCTCGCACTACGGCGGTCCCATTGCCGGAGCAATCCGAACCTGCGATTCCCCACGTTATACTTCGATTCGCTAGGGAAAAATGCATAGAAACGGAAGACTAACCTAGTGGTTACCAACAATTGGCAGTCCGAGGTGAGGTGGTGTCCGACCACGACGAAGGGCGGAGGCGAGTATGCATCTGCGCAACGGCGACCAATTCACAGCTCCACCGAACACCAGCCGCCCAGGAGAGCCAGCCAGGCCGGTGCCAGAGGGTTTGACGACAATCCCCCCCGCGCTACAAGGGCCGCTGCGACCCACAATGGCAAGCGCAGATGCGGCGGTGGCAAGGCGACACAGCTCCAGACGCACGGTAATGGAAGAACCTGGGGGGGTCCCCGACGATGCGGTCACCCAGGCGCGATGCTCACGTTGGGTTAGAGGAACGCGGATAGGAAAGGGGGGGTCCTGAGCTCGGCTTTAAATCTAGGACGCGGATCCGACTGCGCGAAGGTCGCGGCAAGAAATCCGAGAGACCTTCAACGGCCCGACAATGGCGGCTGCGAAGTTGCGAACTGAGGGGAGGGGAAAGGTGTCCGACTCCCAACCACCACGCGAGATCACCGGAGGATCTCATTACCAAACCGGCGAAGATCGCGGAGGGGATTAGCGTGGCGGACGAGTTGTTACGAGGATCAGGGGACTGAGCACGCGGTTGAAGAAGCTGACCAATATGGCCCACATAGCAGTGACACAGGGCGAGAGGGAAAAGCTGCGACGCGGACCCGCGAGTCAGCCAGTGCACACGGGTGGCGGAAGCATGGGCTGTGCGCGTGAGGTAATCCGGGCGCAGCGGGCGAGTGGGCCGAAAGGGTATAGTCCGGCCCAGGAAGAGTCTTCCACTTTTCTTTTTATTTATTTCCCTGTTTCTATTTTCTGTTTTTTTTACAAGTTCAAACTTTACTCAAATCTGATATCTATACCCTATGAAATCATTCAAATAATTCCCAGCTTGAATGCAAAAGTGGATTATTTATTTGTTAGCTTATCTTAGTTTTTATGCTTCTATATGTATTATTGGTGAAAGAAGCATTTATTAAAAAAATAGGAAAACTCATTTTCTTTTATAAGTAAAATTTAAATATGAGCCATTAATCCCAAATATTATTTTTATTTGTTTAATCATTTGAGAGGTTTAATCATATACTACAGTCAATCCCATTATTAATTCTCAAAGAGAACAACATGACTTCCTACTTTCTCAAAAATGTATTTTAGGGTTTACAGATTGGGATGTGGGACCATTTAGACTTGATGAAGGGTCCCTGCACCCCAACATGTTGCACCCTCCTCTGTGCTTCTTTCTTTTGCTTCTTGTTGGCTGGCTCTGAGCTTGAACCACCTGTTATCGGGAGCACCAGCTTCATAGCCGAAGGTGCTACAACTTGGTTGCTGAACGAAGCCATCAACTCAAAAGTGGAAGTGAGTTCATCGGAGGCGGACACCAATGTTGGGGACATGTTCTCAAATGCTATGAATTAAGAAAAAGGCAACACAAAAAGAAGTTAATGGTTAATGGCCTTCGTCCTTCAAAGCATTATTTCCCTTAGGATATAACGATCTTCGGACGAGAAGGACATACCTTCATCATCACAGTTTACATTGATGAAAGAAGAAGCATATGAAACATGCGGAATAACATGAATAATCATATAACATCATTTATGTGTCCTTTCTATATAATCATGAATGAATAAGAACAATATTGAATTATATTTGTACCTTCGGATTGACAGAAGGCAAAGATACGAGTGTGACGCACGAGCGAATACAAATCAGCGTGAACAGTACAAGGGTACTGTTCACCTATTTATAGGCACGGGACACAGCCCGGTTAAAATTACATTTATGTCCTCTACAACTAGTTACAATCATGACACAAATTACCATGGGCTAATTGGTCTTTTCCTCTTTAAGTCGGTGCAATCCTTCGTATCAAGGCATGTCGCTATGCCGAAGCTCCCTGGAAGGTAACTTCGGCGTGTACCTTCGCGCTATGCTTGCTTCTGTGTTGATCTTTTGAAGGTGTTTCTTCTCAAAGGACCTTCAGCGACGAAGAAGACCCCCAACATCACCGGACTATCCGATTTGCCACTGGACTGTCCGGTGCACCAGCGGAGCAACGGCTCTCCGGCGCAACGGTCGACTGCAAAAGCGCGGGACAGAGCTACAGTGCGTGAACAGTGCACGCAGAAGTCAGAGGGGCACCGGATAGTGAATAGTGTCTGTCCGGTGCCGCATGAAGACAAAGCTCTAACAGTCAACTGCTCCAAAACCCTAACGGTTGGGTGACGTGGCAGGCGCACCGGACTATCCGGTGCGCCCATCGACAACAACCATCCCCAACGGCTGTTTTGGTGGTTGAGGGCTATAAATACCCCCCAACCACCACCACTCTAAGTATCCAAGTTTCCAGCACTTCACATTCAATACAAGTGCTGGTGCATTCAATACTAGACACAATTCAAAAGAATCAAAGCCTCTCCAAGTCCCAAATTCACTCCAAATACTTAGTGACTAGAGAGAGTGTTTTGTTCGTGTTCTTTGAGCTCTTGTTCTTGGATCGCTTTCTTCTTCCTCATTCTTGTTCTCTAAGTGACTTGTAATCAAAGCAAGAGACATCAATTGTGTGGTGGTCCTTGTGGGGTCTAAGTGACCTGTTTGATTAAGGAGAAAGCTCACTCAGTCTAAGTGACCGTTTGAGAGAGGGAAAAGGTTGAAAGAGACCCGGTCTTTGTGACCACCTCAACAGGGACTAGGTTCTCAAGAACCAAACCTCGGTAAAACAAATCACCGTGTCATCCGCTTTATTTCTTGGTTGATTTGTTTTCGCCCTCTCTTTCGGATCCCGAGTTTAATTCTAACGCTAACCCCGGCTTGTAGTGTGTGCTTAAGTTTGTAAATTTCATATTTCGCCCATTCACCCCCCTCTAGGTGACTTTCAGTGACCACATATGCATATGTTGTCACTACATCTATCGACTGCATAGGTAGATGATTTACTGCCCATAATATTGTATCGGAATTTTACTACTCACAGTATAGGAGAATTTATAGCATTAAAATAATGCTTGGGTTTGCGTATAAAACCCAATTGCTACTAGCCGTGCTTTCTCACCACCTCATTGTTTCCAAGTTCATGAAAATAAACTTGTATCCATAGAAAGATACCTTGAAGTGGAAATAATTCAACACTTCTTTCCAGTGAGCAAGGCTATCTCTGCAACATTGTATCACTCAACAAGATCCAGTTTGAGCATACTCGTGCTCTGCTATGGCCATAGTCTTTTGGATCACTTGGAGCGCATATACAATTGCTGAGATATATGTGTCGACACTTGTAGCTTTTAAATAACACAATTCTCCAGTTGACATAAAGTCATTTTTTATGCACCCTTATGATTTCTCGTGAAATCCCAAAACAAGAATTAAGGGCTTCCGATAACCTAGCCTCATCAGTGCACACTGAGCTAGGTTGTGAATGTCTTTCATTCACAGGATAATCCATATCCTCTAGGTGTCCACCAACACTAGGTTGGTTACCAACGAATAGATGGTCTACATTTACTATCTCAGAAGGTCTAGCCTTCAGCTGCTTGCAAGCATTAATCCTAATTTGTGGCCATACTTCTCCCCCTCTTATTTACAACATCATTGTAAATAGTGAGTTTAGTGGTGTTCCATTTAACCACTCTTTCTGGCACTTCCATATAGGATTAATTTGAGTGACACCTCATAGTAAATGCACATAGCTGTTAATTTGCAACTTCTTGCAAATCATTCGAACCCAAAGGTTCAGTTTTAGTACGTGATCCTGAGCCTGATTGCTTACTGCATTCATTATAATTTCCTGGTATTCTTTTTGGTGCTTGAAATCTTCCCCTAATGCCTGGAAAAGCTCATGATTCAAGCAAGCGTACGGGCCGTAAATAGATTCTCATGAAGAGATTCTAAAACTTAATGATCGACGGAGAATGAATTCTCACATAGATCTCCAGCTTTTTGTGTGCCCATAAATGTACGCTGCGGTGGTGAGATTGGGAACATACCCAATGTACGCATGTGAAATCTTTCATGGATTCCCACGTACTAAAAACCATAGGGGAACTTGTACATGCAGTACATGCAGTTAATCACAAGTCAGGAGCGTGCAAAAGCTTACTGACTCCAACCATAACTAGTTGGAAATGACAATTCATTACTGATGGTTATTAATGATCTGAAATTTTCGAATCTATCACAGATTCATCATATCCTTTATGGATATCATTCTGAATACCAAGACAAACAATCATCATTGTAAGCACATTTGGTAAATTCAGTAGTGTGGAGGCTAATGTGCTCAAGCTGGAGACATTATTACTTAATGGTCATGAGTTGTCCAAAGGACACACTTCAGGTCATCATATAAAGCCTTCAATGTCCATACCATCTTTGTAATGGACCACACTCATTCTTTTGAAACAATTCAAAGGACTTAACCAATTCAGATCAAATTTTAAGATAAGAGGGACTTAAAATCTCATTCCCAATGATACTCATCAAGTATCCATCTTATGAGAAAAATGACCAATAGAATTGTCCATAACTTTTCATTTCATCCCAATAATGGAATGACCAATTCATTCTTACCCAGCATGGTAAGGATCGTCACATGAAAAGTTTAACAAATGCAACACATTGTACGAGAGGATGTATGTAAAATACAATCCATAAAAAATGTTTCCGAGAAACACACACTACACCAAAATCATACACTTCCTACGGTTTTTTAACTTCCTACAGCTTTTATAACAAACCGTAGGAAATTAATAACTTCCGAGAGGCAACTGGTAGCTCTAGGAAATAAACATAACTTCCTACGGTATTTTATAAAAGCTGTAGGAAGTTAGCTTTCACATGCTGACCCGTACGTTTGGTCAAGCGAGCCGCTAACTTCCTAGAGGCGGGCAGCTAACTTCCTACGGTCTCCTCTAGGAAGTTAGCTTTTGGTTGCTGATCCGCGGGTGTGGTCAAACGAAAAGCTAACTTCCTACGACTACCTCTAGGAAGTTAGCATGGGCAACTAACTTCCTACGGCCTCCTCTAGGAAGTTAGATTTTAGCTTTTGACCAGTCAAACGAAAAGCTAACTTCCTACGGCTGCCTCTAGGAAGTTAGATTTCAGCTTTTGACCAGTCAAACGAAAAACTAACTTCCTACGACCGGCTCTAGGAAGTTACTTAACTTCCTAGAGTACATGTACAAACTCTAGGAAGTTATGTAACTTCCTACGGCTTTACTCTAGGAAGTTATATTTTTTATCTTAAACCTGTACTCAACCTTATCCTCTTCTCACCCCTTTCTAACTCTCGTGTCTCTTCCACCAAATCAAAGCCGCCGCCGCACGCCTGCTCCCATCCCCGACCGCCACTCCCACCGGCGCGGCCGCCTCCGGTCCCGCTCGCCGCCCTCGGCCCCACCCCATGTTCATGCCACCATGGAAGGGTGCTTGCTTGCCACCATGGAAGGGCTTCGTATTGGAGCACCAATTGTGCAGGTTTATCATGAGAAATTTTTTCTCTTACGTGATGTTTCAAGGGTGCTTGCTTGCCTTTATGAGAAGGATGTCAAGTTTGAGACTCACACAGCCTCGTACAGGAGCCTACTCAGATTGCAGGTATTTGGAGTCTCCAATTCTAGTATTTTTTCTGGCAGGAAGGATATGTTCGAAGATTTGAGCAATTAATCTTGTTATTGCATTTTCATTCTCTTTATGTTGTAGGCATCATCTCATGCTCCAGTTCCGTTCTATGATGGCCCTACTTTTCTAGAAGGTAATACTTCATTTTTGGCAAAGTAACTTACAATTCCATGTCAGACCTTCATTTCTTGGAGCCTATATTTTCAGCCGCTGGATAATATTCAAGTTTGTGTTTACTAAAAAAATGCAAGCTAGCTTGGTACTAGGAGGTAAGTTATTTATTAGTTGTCACTAGGAAGTTGTCTAAAAATTGTATATATGGCTACCCTGACATAAATTTAGACTAATGTATTATCTTATCTACATTTCTCACTTATAAATATATTCTCGTTCATTCTTGTTAGCCAAAAACAGAGAGGGATTTTCATCATATCATGTATGCACTCATTTTGGTATTGTAGCCAGTATCCTGCTTGTTCAAAGTTTGTGCCAATCAGTTCTCTAAAATTAGCCAATAAAAAGCTTTATAAGCTGGATCTATGCAAGCTTTACTTAAATGTTCGTTTGCAGCAAACATTGGTCAGCAATGAATCATTAGTGTATGTATATTTCCGATTAATAACGTGTAAACACATGGATGCAAATCTGAGAGTGCATAAGAATTGGTTTTCAGTTGTGGATGAATTTGGCAGTACATTTATATAATCTATATTCCATTCTAGATTATAGGTTGTTTTAGTTTTGTCCCAAGTCAATTTTCTCTAACTTCGCCTACAAGCTCACAGGATTTCTGAAAACAAGCGTGCTTCCTTCCTTTCTTGTATAGAGCAGTGTGCATTATTCGACCCAGCTTGCCTTAGGCTACCTATTTCCTTCTTTGATGTTTTTTTTGTTCTGTTTCTGCTGTACAGTTGGTTCTTTTTGGTTTAATAAAATCCTAATAGTGGGGGCTTACCCTGCTGTTTTTTGGGTAAAAAATATGTCTAACTGTGATCAAGTGTATAGAAAAATGCACAAACATCTGTAACATCAAACTAGTTTCATTAGATACATTATGAAATATATCATGATAGTGCATTTATTTGATATTCTAGTTGTTAATGTATTTCTTTTCGGTAAACTTGGTCAAAGATAAATAAGTTTGACTTAGGACGAAGCTAAAAAGACTTACAATTTGAAACAGGGTATATAATATTGCCTTATTATATCATCGTCTTTAGTCTTTCAAGATTTCAAATTTGGACATATACTTTTTTTTAAAATAGTGACATGCTTGTGAATAGCAACTGAATGATAATAGCTAATACATTTTGATCATGTAGAATAACTGGTAGGTTTACATGGATGTGTTGTGCAAATCTGGATCCTGCAAATCTAGATGTGTTGTGCAGCCAAACGGCAACAGATCGTGTGGTGAGTGTTTTGAAATGTTTGGTAGGTTCTGTTTATATGGATTTTTGTATGTAAGATTGCATTGTTCTTTTGTATGGGGCTGCATATGGCGAGGCGATGTCTAGTCAGCACGGACCAGACTATGACTAGAGGACTTCACCTATTGATCCTCAGGCTGTGTATGCAAGTGGTGGAAAAGCTCATGGAAGGTGCGGACTCTACATATCTTATATTGTTTCATTGGTTGAGTGCAATACATGTATTCTTAATCTGTCGTGATGTTACCTGTGTTGTAGGTACACAATGTTTGCTAACGTCATCGACTCGAGCCAGGTGATGGTTCAGCGTGGAGGTTCGTTGAGGTCTACTGCTCGTAGCTCCCGTCGCTCCACTCAAGATCCAGCAGAAGTGGAGCAACTACGAGAAGAACTTAGGCGACATCAGGATTACTTGAAGCAACAAGCTGCGCAACATGAATATTATGCTACACAGATTCAACAACAGCAAACACTCATACAAGTAAGTTCAAAAGATAATAGCTTTCACTTTAAGATATGTATTGATTTAAAATGCTGATGTGAAAGAGTTCGATAAATTTGTAGCAACTAGCATAGACCCAAGGGATACACGTTCCAGTGCCCCCACCACCTCCCGTTCATTATCCTTGGTCTTCACCTCCACCTACACCTACATCTCCATCTACCGAACATCAGGTATGCAAATTCATCATCATTTACTTGTTGCTAGTTATATTATGATGTAACTCAACAAATATCATTTGTACATGTATATTAGACCCCCTCCAGCTACCTTGTCAATGCATGAACGAGAAGACGGGTTAGACTTTGTCGAAACCCTCTTCGCTAGTGGAGGTATCGACCATCACTCGTCACTGTAACCCGATGGTGATCGGCGACCGTGAGCTTCCATGTTATTGTGTTCTGATACTTGAGACTTTTATTATGACTATGTATGAGATATTGTCTCTTATTAGTACTGGATGATGAGATGTGTCTTATTATGACTATGGATGAGGCTTTTGTGATGTAATTGATGAGACTATGGATTTAAATATTGTTATATGATTCTGTGTGAGATGTTTTATGTGAAAATATGTTGTGCTATATAGCTGTTGATATATTTGTTATGTTGCGGAATGTGGTGTAAAATAAAAATAAACAACATTTGTAATGTTGGTCAAATTAACTTCCTAAAGGCTTATTGGGTCATAGGAAGTTAGCCAGCTAACTTCCTAGGGGCTATAGTCAGCCGTAGGAAGTTAGCCAGCTAACTTCCTAGGGGCTACGGTCAGTCGTAGGAAGTTAGTCGTAGGAAGTTAGTCAGCTGACGGCGCTGACGGCGTGAATCTACTAACTTCCGAGAACCTACTAACTTCCGAGAGGCTTCTTTGGCTGTAGGAAGTTAGCTAACTTCCTAGAGGGCTCTAGGAAGTTAAGCTAACTTCCGACAAAAAATTTCCGAGAGCCAAACTTCCGACGGGATGGCTTAACTTCCGAGAGTTTAGCTAACTTCCTAGAGGTTAGGGCTAACTTCCTAGGGTTTAGGCTCTAGGAAGTTCACTATTTTGGTGTAGTGACAAGCAATATCCATCACTATCACGTCCATGATAGAAATTATATGGATATCTCTATAATTTGCTAATATAAAATTAGGATATGT
Source organism: Zea luxurians (assembly GCA_029449295.1). Lineage (NCBI taxonomy): Eukaryota > Viridiplantae > Streptophyta > Magnoliopsida > Poales > Poaceae > Zea > Zea luxurians. Next base: position 1,585,703 of record JAOPSE010000152.1, read on the forward strand.
CAACACATCCTTGATACCTCCATTACCAAAAAGGGGACTAGATATTAACATATCATGATATCGTGTGAAGCAATTGTTAAAATATTCTTTCCTTTTGCCAAAGGAATATTAGAATATTTTGTTTCCCCACTTATAGAGTTTGTGGTTCAATTCTCCACATTGCATGTTTCTTCCTCAATTGGAAGAATCCCCGTACAAGTTTGCACAACTCAAATCAATGAGTCTTCAACTCCCTTGATGAGTTCGTTCAACTCTAATCGATGAGTTTGTTCAACTCAAATCACATGAGTTTGAGCATATCATAATGTCAATAAGTATGATATCAATAATAATGAGATTATACCAAATCTCAAAGATCATTTGAATAATACTCAAAAGCAAATCATCTAACAAAGTGGTTGTCTTGTAGAAAAAGAAGTGTTGTTACATGATTAGTCCAAATCACGATTTACACAACTGTTGGAACTTGCTCTCAGTTGCAAGGGGATCCAACAAGGGTGAACAATGACGTCAACAGGGTTCTCACGCAAGATGGCAATAGCTCTGTTAATCTGCCCCCTCACGGGCACTGTGCGGGGGTATTTATAGGTGTCTGAGCGCCCAGCGCCTTGTGTTAAGGACGCATGTGCCCTCGGATACCTAGATTATCCCCAGAATATTCCCATAAAGCAGGGTTACAGACTGTAATTACAGGAATGCCTTTGCAAATTAGGCCCGTAACACGCAGCGGCCACGCGGGGCCCGTTACAATGGGCCGGATCACACGTAGGCCTCTGAGCTGGACGAGGCCGCTTGGTGGGATGACGACGTCGCAGGCCTTCGTCTGGCGCCGTATCGAGCGAAGGCCTGCTTTGTCTCCGTCGGACCGGCGACTGCAGCGAAGGCCTGCTTTGCCTCCGTCGGACCAGCGACTGCAGCGAAGGCCTCGAGCGAAGGGGTGGCGTCTTTGCCTTCGCCCCAACATTTTCCCTCCGAGGGACCAGTTCGACAAAGTCACCTGGTGCCGAAGACGTCGCTAGATGGCGGAGATGCTGCCCTCGCTCGAAGTGGTTCCGCGGGGGTTTTTGACATGACCGTTGATTGACAGCGTACTGTTGGATTGCGGGTTTCCTGAAGCGCCGCGCCCTGTCGGATTGCGGGTTTCCCGAAGAGCCGCGCCCTGTCTATAAAAGGGGGCGGGGGTCGTCGCTTTTTGAACTTCACTTTCCGCGCTCGGTGCAAACCCTAGCCGCCTTTTTCCACCGTCTTACTGCTCGTCTGCCCGCCTTGCTTTTGTTCGCCGGAGATCTGGCTCGAGTGAAGCATACCGCCCGCCGCCGCTAACGGTACGTAGCGATGCCGACCTCCTCTTCCTCTGCTACCGCTACACCGCCGGCCGACGCCTCGCCACCGACCGTCGCTTCGTCGCCGGTCTACGCCTCGTCTGAGGAGACGCAGAGTAGTTTGGTGGTGGAGGAGTTGCGCACCGGCGATTCTGTGAATTTTGGCGTGTCGCGGATGTCGTCGGTCCGCGTGCAAGATATGCAGCGGCTGGGTTACTTTGGCGGCAGAGTCGCTCGTGTCCCGGGGACGGAGGAAGTCCCCGAGCAGGAGGGCGAGTTGGTTGTGTTCGAGGCATTCTTCGCCGCCGGTCTCCGCCTGCCTGCACACCGATTTGTTGGCGAAGTCCTGCGGAGGTTTAACGTTCAGATACATCAGTTGACTCCGAATGCCGTGGTGGCTCTGTCGAAGTATGTCTGGGCAACGACTTCGTACGATGGACAGCCATCAGTCGAAGTCTTTGCGAAGTATTATTGCCTGCACTGGCAGAAGAGGATGATTGGGGATGAAGTTGCCCAGTTTGGGTCCTGTACGTTTACGCCGAAGACCGGCAAGACCACGATGCAGGTAGTCGAGTTGGTTCCTTGCGCCCGCAACAAATGGGGCAACTGGAATGAGTTTTGGTTTTACGTCGCTGAGGGTACCGTCGAAGACCATGAGGGGCTCCCCGTGTCCGAGATGTGTTCACATTTTTACTCAGCGTACCCGTCCTTTGAGGTGGCGGAGGGGGATGCGGACGAAGGGGCCCTTCGGTGCGCCGCCAGCCTGAGCAGTGGGCACGATTTGGTTGAAGAGTTTGTGGCGTACGGGGTATGGCCCTTGGCGCATGGCTGGGCGTTGGGCGAAGTGTGCCCTCGCCAGATGCCTTCCCATGGTGGGAAGATGGTGCGAAGTCCTGCCTTCGCACTGAATCTGCAAAACCGCGATCCGGCCGCCTTTGTGCGTGAGGCGGAGGATGGGGCGGTGCGGCTCGTTGGTCGGTACGTGCCGAGGACAGAGGGCCAGCGTAGCTGGGATATTCGCGGGTCGAACGACCGTTTGAACAGGGTTTTTGAATTGAATCAACTGCCGTATGGCGGCTACCCCGGCCAAGACGATGTGGACCGCCGTGGGAAGAAGCCGGTGGTGGAGGCCGGAGACGACCCTGCGCCGGCGGCCGCCCCATCCTCTAAAAAGAGGAAATTAGGTACTGCTATGGGAGGACTTGGGGTTTCCGATGGTTTTGCTAGAGAGCTGATGAGGACTTGCGCGGCCCCGGGGGGAAGGATGTCTTCGCCCGAGCTCCGGGAGTCTTCGGCGCGGATGCTGAGGGTTACCGGGGGTTGGTGGCCTAGGAATGTTCCTATCCCCCGCGCGGCCGGCGAAGACTTTTTTACATCTCGCATGGTTCGTGAATGGAAAGTGTTTCCTTACGGGCGGAATATTGCTGCTATTGTGTCGGCAGTGATGGACAAGGATCGCCAGGGAGCTGCACAAAAGCGCTAGGCGGTTGTCAGGCTTCATGAAGCCCGGCCGAAGAGGCAGCGGGGGGCTGCGAAGGCTGCGGCCCCTGGCGGAGGCAAACCGCCGCTGGCGGGGAAGCCGGGCGGCCCTGTACCTAGCAAGGCGCCGGAGGCAGCGGCAGGCGCCGGTGGTTCTAAAGCGACGAAGGCTGTGCCGCCGTCCAGCAGGGTGTCGGAGGTCGCGAAGGCGGCCCTAGAGTTGTCGTCGACGGGCAAGCGCGTCGCCGACTTCGCCACCGATATTAGCGTGGAAGACTATCTTGGTGGTAAGCCCTTGGCTCGTTTTTTTTAATCCGTTGATACGTTGCAGGGTCGGACGAGGGCCAGTTTGCTATTGTTGCGCCTGCCGCGGCGACCATGGCGGCTGCCGTGGTGCCGAAGGCGAAGGGCGGTGCTCTTAGTGCCGGAGGCGAGATGTCGGCACTGGCTGCCGTCAAGGATGAGGCGGGCGCTGCGTCCCGCCGGCTGAAGGAGGTGACGGAGGCACTAAGTCAGGTCCATTGAGCTATACTCTGTTTTTTTAGGCCGCGGTCTTACGTGTGTTGTGCAGGTGGCTGACTTCGCCAGCCGCACGGCGTCGGGGGCCCTCACGGCAGTTGTGTCTACCGAAGTCGAGAGACTTCGGACGCAACACGCGGACGCCGTCCGTGAGAAATCGGCCGCCGACAGCAAGTGCCGCAAGCTGGCGGACAAGGTGGCCGCGCTGGAGGGGGAGAAGGCTGACCTCCGGCGCCAGTTGGTAGGGGAGAGGAGGGAGACCAACGAGGCCCTTGCCAAGGCGCAGGCTGCGCAGGTGGAGGCCAATCTGGCGCGGGCGGAGGGCAATCTTGCCAGGGAGCGCGCCGAGCAGCTGCAGGAGTGGCTCATCGCCCTGGAGAGCCGCATGGAGAGGGCCGAGGCCGCGACGCGCGCGGAGGCCGAGCGGACGCGCAAACAGCTTATGGACTCGTACCATAAGCTGGGCGCGCGGACCGGTGACTTTGAAGTGCCAGACCGAGAGTCCGGACTTCGCTGCCTGGAGTGGGTACAGGAGGAGTTGCAGGCACTCCCTACTATCGTGGAGGGGTTCATGTCGTATGCCTCCCTAGTCACCTGCGAGGGGGCGATGAACGCGCTCTCCCGCGAAGGGTGCCGGCACTTCGAGGTCTTCGACCAAGCTGATGAAGACTTTGAGCGAGATATCTACAAGGTTGAAGACCCCGTGGTGAAGGAATCCGCCGGAGCCATCTATGACCAGATGTGGGGTCCGCACGGTTGCGAGGTGGTCAGGGAGCGGGCCGAGGCGGCGAGGGCTCAGGTAACGTTTGGCGTTTGTTTGGCGTTTGCTGGATGTGGGCTATGTGTGGGTTTGCTGAATTTGTGTGCTGTGTGTTAGGCGGCGCGTGGCGAGAGGCTGGATGACTTCGGGGCGTTGAACAGCGCGCTGCCTGACCCGGAGCCGATCCCGGCGGAAGCCGTGTCCGGGGCCGTCCTGGAGGCGCCCCCAGAGCCTACGGAAGGCGCTCCGGATGCCCCCGCATCCGCTGCTGTCGGCGGGGACCTGTCCCCAGAGACCGCCGAAGGCACGCCTGATGCCCCCGCAGCCGCTGCGCCGAGGGCTGAAGATCCTGCGACGGTGGCGGCGGAGGCGACAGCGGAGGCAACGGCGGAGGCTCCTGCAACGGCTGGGTCTTCGCAGGTGGCGTAGTGGGTGTAGATAGTTAGGGAATTTTTTATATGTTGCTGAATTTTGGTTGCTGCGCAGGTTCAAGATTTTGGGCCTACGCACGCAACCGCCACTACTAATTTTTGGGCGGCTTCGACCGTGGATGGTGGTAATAAATGTGATGGGTCTGCAACTGAGTTTTCTGATTTTGCTGACTCTGGGAGCTCGGTTGAGTGGACTGAGGAGTCGACGGAGGAGGACTTGGACTATTTTGCGGCCTTGGATGTGGCAGCGGCGGAGGCTTCGCCGCGCGCTGCCGACACAGGTGATGTGCCTGGTCCGAGCACCGGGCGCCGGCGGCGAAGGGCGGTTGCGAAATGTAGAGTGAGTGGGGCGGAGGGAGATCGGCTTCGTGTGAGTAGGGCTGGCCGGCAGGAACTGTTGTCTTTGCCAGCCACCGTGAGTATGGGTGAGGGGGAATTGCGAAGTCTCTTTGCGGGTGAGGAGCTTAGGATAATGTTATTTAATTATAGGGAGATGGGGATTATTCCTAAGGTTGAGCCGATGTAGAGTGTAGTGCCCTCGCTTGTACATGTGTAAAGGCTTGTGTGATGAGGTTGTGTGCCCCCGCACACTTGGCTATGCTTGCGAAGGCGTTATGTACTTGGTCTGGTGTGTTTTGTTATGCTGTGCTGGTCCAACTGCACCCTTGGGCGACTTATGCACGAATAGTCTTCACGGTAGACTTAGGTTTTTTCGCACTTCTTGTGCTAGTCCGGCTGCACCCTTGGGCGACTTCTGCACGGATAGTCTTCGCGGTAGACTTCGGTTTTTCGCACTTGTTGTGCTAGTCCGGCTGCACCCTTGGGCGACTTCTGCACGGATAGTCTTCGCGGTAGACTTAGGTTTTTTCGCACTTGTTGTGCTAGTCCGGCTACACCCTTGGGCGACTTCTGCACGGATAGTCTTCGCGGTAGACTTAGGTTTTTCGCACTTGTTGTGCTAGTCCGGCTGCACCCTTGGGCGACTTCTGCGCGGATTTGTCGCATGCGAGGGTGGCTAGCGCTGAGCCTCGCGGTGACCTCGTATTGGTCGAATGTCGAAGGCCGTCGTCGCGGTCTTTTTTCGACGCATGTTTTTGCGGGGGATTTTTCAGACATATATTACATGGCTCTGCCTCGTTAAAAACCTCACCCCCCGGGAGGAAAAGAGTGCGGACCAGAATAAGATTGTTTTTGCGAATTACAAGGGCGAATCAGCCCTGATGAGTCAAACAAAAAATTTGCGGAGGTTGTCGATGTTCCAGGAGTGCTCCAGGTCTTTGCCGTTTGGCGTTGTGAGCCTGTAAGCGCTGGGGGAAGCCTTCGTCTTGACTACAAAGGGGCCCTCCCACTTGGGCTCCAGCTTGCCCCTGGACTCAGTCCGAGCTGTTCGGACGAGTACGAGGTCCCCTTCGCTAAATTCCCTCGGGATGACTGCGTGGTCGCGCCATGCTTTTGTCTAGGCTTGATATTTGTTTAGGGCTTGTAGAGCGAAGACCCGGTCTCCGTCAATGAGATCCTTTGAAGTTGGCTCGTCCACGTCGGGGACGGCTAACGGAACTGTTCGCGGGGACCCGTGTTTTATTTCTTGTGGGGTCATGGCCTCCGATCCGTATAGAAGGTGGAAAGGAGTAAACCCGGTCGCCCTGCACTCAGTCGTGTTTAGTGCCCATACTGCCTCGGGTAACAAATCGGTCCATCTGCCCTTTTTTCATCGAGGAGCATCTTTTTGACAGCTGTGAAGATTTTTCCATTGGCGCGTTCCACAACTCCGTTGGACTGCGGATGATAGACTGAGGCGAAGGCGAGCTTGGTGCCAATGGAGAAGCAAAAATCCTTGAAGTCTTGGTTGTCAAACTGCTTGCCGTTGTCAACTGTTAGTTCGGATGGTACTCCGAAGCGGCAAACAATGTTTTGCCAAAAGAACTTTTGGGCAGTTTTTGACGTTATTGTGGAAACAGCCCTTGCCTCGATCCATTTGGTGAAGTACTCGACAGCGACGAAGGCGAACTTAAGGTTCCCCTGAGCGGTGGGCAAGGGCCCGACAATGTCCAGGCCCCAGCGTTGGAGAGGCCACGTGTGGGCGATCAGCTTTGTATACTGCGAGGGGCTGCCTGACCGAGGAGAAAACTTCTGGCAGGCTTCGCAGGACCTTGTTACCCGATTTGCGGCGCAGATCATTGCGGGCCAGTAAAAGCCTTGGCGGATCACCTTAGCAGCTAGGGCCCTTGGCCCTGCGTGTGAGCCGCACGTGCCACTGTGGACTTCGCGTAGGATCTGGATGCCTTTGGCTTCGGTGACGCATTTAAGCATTGGCTGACTGACCCCTTTTTTGTAGAGTTGGCCTTCAATCAGTGCGAAGTCTCGGCTTCGATGTCTGAGGCGCTTGGCCTCACTGATGTCGGCTGGATGATAGTACCCCTGTAGGAACAGGGTTATTGGTGCCCACCAGTCTTCGGTCATGATAAGGTTGACTATACGGTGGCCCTCGCTGTCATTGGTTATTTGGAGCCCTTCGGGGCTCCAGACGGCTGGCGTGCCGATGACATGAAAGAACACGTCGGAGGGCAAAGATTCGCCCCTGGCGGCAGCCTTGGCCAATGCGTCGGCCTCTTCATTTTTGGCCCGATCCACATGCTGCAAGGTGAATCCCTTGAATTGTCTCTCGAGACTTCGGATGGCCGCGAGGTACTGCATGAGCGCGGGGTCCTTTGCTGCATAGTCTTTCTCAACTTGGCCGGCAACTACCTTGGAGTCTGTTTTGATGATGCAGGTGGTGACTCCGAGGGCTCTTAACTTGCGGAGGCCGAGGATGACTGATTCGTATTCTGCTATATTATTTGTGCATCTATCGGATTGCAGAGCGAAGCTGAGGCGTGCTGCATATCTGTGCTTGACCCTGACTGGTGAGGTGATGACTGCAGCGGCGCCTGCCCCCGCATGGCACCATGCGCCGTCGCAATGGATCGTCCAAACCATCTCTGTGGACGGGTCTGGCTGCGTTGTTGGCCCAGTCCAGTCAACGACGAAGTCTGCCAGGACTTGTGACTTGATGGCTGTCCTGGGCTCGAAGTTGATGTGGTAGCCGGAGAGTTCGGCCGCCCACTTGGCAATCCTCGCCGATGCCTCCGGGTTTCTGAACAATTCGCCGAGTCCCCTGTCGGAGGTGACTCGGACCTTGAATGCTTCGAAGTAATGGCGCAGTTTGCGCGAAGACATGACGACTGCGTAGGCAATCTTCTCCAGCTCTGTCATGTTGCATTTGGACGGTGTCAGCACTTCGGAGACATAGTAAACGGGGCACTGCCTAACCACGCCCTCAACTGTCTGCTCCTGCACTAGTGCCGCGCTGACCGCATGCGGCGAAGCCGCGACGTAGAGCAACAGGGGGAGCGAGGAGTCGGGGCTTGTAAGGACGGCCAACTCTATCAGGTACTGTTTTAATGAGGTGAAGGCCGCTGCCTGCTCTGGTCCCCAGGCGAAGTCTTTTGCACCACGGAGTGTTTTGAGGAAGGGGAGACTTCGCTCGGTGGACCTGGAGATAAGTCTGCTGAGAGCGGCCAATCTGCCTATCAGGCGCTGGATGTCCCTGGCGGACTGCGGAGGCATCATGCCTATGATGGCCTGAATCTTGGTTGGGTTGGCCTCGATGCCGCGGTGTGATACCAGGTAGCCCAATATTTTGCCTTGGCGAACGCCGAAGACGCACTTTTCCGGGTTTAGGCGGAGTTGTGCGTCTCGCATGTTCGCGAATGTCTCGGCGAGGTCGGCGAGATGGTCCACCTTGCTCTTGCTGGCGACGATGATGTCGTCCACATACGTGAATATATTTCTGCCAACTTGCCCTTCGAGCACTGTTTTGGTAAGCCTGGAGAAGGTGGACTCGGCGTTCTTGAGTCCCTCCGGCATTCTGATGAAGCAATATGTGCCGAAGGGTGTTATAAAGCTGGTGCTAGCCTTGTCTTCTTCCTTCATGTATATCTGGTGGTAACCGGAGAAGCAGTCGAGGAGGGACATGACTTCGCATCCGGCCGCGCTATCGACTATTTTGTCGATCCGCGGCAATGGGAAATTGTCCTTTGGGCAGGCTTTATTGAGACTGGTGAAGTCGATGCACATTCGCCACTTCCCGCTCTTTTTCTGCACCATCACGACATTGGAGAGCCATGTGGGGTAAGCCACCGGCTCGATGAATTTGGCTTCCAGGAGGCGGTGCACTTTTGCCTTGGCGGCCTCCGTTTTCTCATCGGACATCTTGCGAAGCCGCTGTTTTTTCGGCCTTACCGAAGGGTCGATTCCCAAACTGTGCTCAATTATGGAACGGCTAACCCCGACCAGATCGAGGGCTGACCAGGCGAAGACATCTTTATTCTTGGACAGGCAGCAGAGGAGCTTCTCCTCTTCATGCGAAGTAAGGTCTTCGCTGATAATGACTGTCTGCTTGGGCGTGGCCTGGTCGAGGGGGATAGTCTTGGTCCCGTCGTTGCTCTGCAGCTGTGCCTTGTCGTGCTGCTTATTGGTTGGGCTGGCGGGCGCGGGGACCTCGCGCTGGGCCGTGAGGCAGTGCACGTTTCTTTGACCGGGCACGAAGTCCCGCTCTATGTTGCGCGCAGTCTGTTGATTGTCGAAGACCGTGATGACGCCTAACGGACCTGGTATCTTCATACATAGGTACAGTCCGTGAATGGCTACTTCGAACTTATTGATGGAGCCCCGGCCCATGATGGCATTGTATGGATATACCATATCCACGATATCAAAGGTTACTTGCTCACTTCGGGCATTGGGTGCTACACCGAAGGAGAGAGGCAGCTCTATTTTGCCGACGGGGAAGGTGCCCTTGCCGCCGAAGCCATACAACGGGTTGTCCGAAGGCTTAAGCAGGCTGTGGCTTATGCCCATGCGATCGAAGGCGTGGAGGAAGACGATGTCCGCCTGACTGCCGTTGTCAACTAGGACTTTGTACAGGTCCCAGCCTGCCACGCTGCAATTGATAACCATGGCGTCGCAGTGGGGGGCGCTGCGCAGGTCGACGTCTCGTGCGTTGAAGGTTAGCGGTATGTGGGACCACTTAGTCTGCACGACGGGGCCGGTGACGTCGACATGGTTGATGCTGCGGTAGTGGTCCCGCTTCTGCCGCTTTGTGTCGAAGTCGGTGCTGGACCCCCCAGTTATCATGTGAATGACTCCGCGATATGGTTGATCGGCGAAGTCTTCCTGCTTTGGAGCGTGGGGGATGTTTTGATGTTGCTGGTGTGGTGGTGGGGGTGGGGGAGGTACAATTTGTACTTCCTGATGGTGTTGGTAAGCGTGGTGCGGTGGATGCGGGGCGGGGGCGTGGATATATGGTGGAGGGGGTTGCTGGTAAGTGTGTGCGACAACTCGGGGGTTGTCGGCTGGTTGCGCCCGTGCCATCCTGTCTCTGGTGGCATTCGTTTCTGGGCAGTCTTTGGTTTGGTGGGCGCAGTCTTCGCCGTGGAAGAGGCAGTAGAATCGACGCGGCGGCTGCGCACGCCCCCGACCCCTACCTCGAGTTCCATTTCCGCGGCCCTGGGGGGGATACTCCTGGCGACGAGGGGCGTCAGCAGCGGGGTGCTGGTTGGCGATGTTGTGCACTTGCTGTTGACTGCGACCATCTCGACCGGAGTCCGGCTGCGGAGTCCTTGTCCACGTGCGGCTGGACTGTGGAGCATCTTTTGGCTTCCTTTGGGACTCAACCTTGCGCTGGTGGAGCTCTTCGGATTTGGCGTACTTTTCAAACAGCTGATATAACTCCTGGAGGTTCTTTGGCGGATCTCTGATGCAGTGGCTGTAAAGGACGCCGGCGCGAAGGCCACTGATAGCGTAGTGGATGGCGATCTGGTCATCGACTGAGGGCAGCTGTGACTTGAGTGTTAAAAATTTGCGGTAATACTCCCTCAGAGTCTCCTTTTCTAGCTGCTTGCAGAGCGAGAGTTCGGCCAAGGCGTCGGTGTCTGGGCGATACCCTTGGAAGTTGAGCAGGAACTTGTCCCGGAGACTTCTCCAGGAATCAATGGACAGCGGAGGCAACCTGGTGAACCAGGTGAGAGCTGGGCCCTCTAGGGCGATGATGAAAGACTTCGCCATTGTGGCGTCGTCCCCTCCGGAAGATGCAACGGCGACCTGATAACTCATTAAGTATTGTGCCGGGTCGGTGCTGCCGTTGTACTTGGGATAGGTCCCTGCTCGGAAGTTAGCTGGCCAAGGCGTCACTTGCAGGTGTGGCGTCAGGGGACTTCGCTCGTCGAGATAGTTGACCCCTTGGAATGGCGTGGCGTGCGGGAAGGTGTGGTCACGCTGGGGGAAACGCGGGTCTTCCGGTTGCGCGCGGTGTTGCAGGGGTGGCCCATGCTGCAGGCCGAGGTGGCCTTCGCGCGTGTCTTCGAGTTGTGCGCGCTGCTGGAGGGGTGGCTCGTGATGCAGGCCGAGGTGGCCTTCGCGCTGCATCAGCGCGATCTCCCGCTCGAGTTCCTAGGCCTTCTGCTCTTCATCGCGTATCATTTGCCGCACTTTGGCTAGTGCGGACACGCGCTGGCGCTTGGCCTCCAGTATCTCTTTCTGCCTCTGGAGATTGCAGTTCTTGAGGCGCAGGGCGCGCAGCTGTAGCTGTTCTTCTGCTGAGACGCCGAGGACTTCACCGTCCTCGGTGAGGTCCGCGCCCTCCAGTGGTGCGAAGCCTGAGGGTGACTGCGGTTGTCCTTCAGGGCCGCAGGTGCGGAGAGTGTCGTCTTCGCAGGTGCGGGTAACGTCGTCTTCAGTGGGCTCTTGGTGGGTGGATTGGGTGAGGGCGAGGGCCTTGCCCTTTCTTGCGGCGAGCAGTGCTGCCTTCGCAGCCTCGTCAGCCTTCGGGTTAGCTCTCTTGGGTGCCATCGCGGGTGGTTTTCTCGTAGCACGAACGGTGGGCGCCAAATGTTGGAACTTGCTCTCAGTTGCAAGGGGATCCAACAAGGGTGAACAATGACGTCAACAGGGTTCTCGCGCAAGATGGCAATAGCTCTGTTAATCTGCCCCCTCACGGGCACTGTGCGGGGGTATTTATAGGTGTCTGAGCGCCCAGCGCCTTGTGTTAAGGACGCATGTGCCCTCGGATACCTAGATTATCCCCAGAATATTCCCATAAAGCAGGGTTACAGACTGTAATTACAGGAATGCCTTTGCAAATTAGGCCCGTAACACGCAGCGGCCACGCGGGGCCCGTTACAATGGGCCGGATCACACGTGGGCCTCTGAGCTGGACGAGGCCGCTTGGTGGGATGACGACGTCGCAGGCCTTCGTCTGGCGCCGTATCGAGCGAAGGCCTGCTTTGTCTCCGTCGGACCGACGACTACAGCGAAGGCCTGCTTTGCCTCCGTCGGACCAGCGACTGCAGCGAAGGCCTCGAGCGAAGGGTGGCGTCTTTGCCTTCGCCCCAACAACAACTAACCATTGTTATCATGTCAGATGGAAGATTGAAGTACACTTCAAATCTTAGCTTTCATGGGTAGTATGCATCTATTGGGATTTCATATACAAGATTAGATGCCTGGGCATACAACACTATATCACGTATAGTGTAATGACCAAAGAGTTTGTCATACTCATTGCCCTTCCCTTTTTAATGTGCTTATATATTTGCTTTCAAGCAAAATATATGAATACAAAGTGTTAGTCTACAACATAATGTAGACACATACTCATAAGTCCACAAGTCTTATGATTTTCTTTGCTATTCATTTTGGGCTTACACATCAAGCCACAAAAGCACATAAGTTCTTTTCATAAGAACTATAAGATAAAGAGAGCATCACACTTCCTCCAAAGTGAAGAAGTGAATCTCCATATTATGCAAAAATGATCTTGATATCAAATGAACATATTCAATGAACATCAAGGATAATTAAGCCCATTAGGCGAGTTCATCAAACTATATTAAATAATTATCCTCCAAATGGCTTAACCATTTTCGTTTGTTGTTGCAACTTTGCCGCAAAATATATCATATCTTTATATGTTGGAGAATTCCAAGTATCACATAAAGTGTACCAATTTTTTTTGAAAATTGGTGTACACAACGTAGATAATCTCCATGTAATGAAACAATGGAGTAGATCTCCCAGTAGTGGGCAAAATTTTTGCTGCCTGAAAGCATGGTGTCTGGGCTGATATATTCAAAGAACATACTGCAACCAATGCTTAGGACTCCACTGCCCTGTGCTTGACCAAAATTTCAAAAGTAAAATGGAAATCACCATAAAGGTGAATAACCAACATCACATCTCCAACATATCTACTTGGGAGAACACATAGGTAATCATCATAATCATATGATGTAGACCTTTTACTGATGGGCAAATAACATTTTGCTGTTAAAAGCTTGGTCTCAGGGCAAATAACTTTCAAGAACTTATTGCAGTCAAAGCCTAGATCTCCATCATGTGTTGAATAATCCCAAGTCGAATATATGCATCATATTTTGCAAGAATTCACCATATAATTAAGTAGAACTTAATTAAAAGAATTCTTTGAGTTGCCAACATTATCACAGCGTCCAGCCTGGCACTATAGCCCGCGACGCCTGCGTGGTCCGTGCTCTTTTTAGGTAGCACATATAGGTAATCATCTCAAAAGTTGTAGACCTCATAGTGATAGGCATTTCAAATGCGGCCTAAACACTACACGACAATTCACTTACAGCGACCTACGGTTGGTTGCTAAAATGGCCTTCAACGACCTACGGTTGGTCGCTAAAAACTTTTAGCGACCCATAAGAATGGTTGCTGTAAGTGCCGTCGCTAAAGGCTTTAGCGACCGACCGTCCGTTGCTAATATTGTATATTTAGCGACCAACCGTGGGTTGTTGTACTATAGATTTAACAACCAACCGTAAGTCGTCATACTATACATTTAGCAACCAACAGAAAGTCACCATTTTTACAGTTGCTATTAATAATAATATACATTTAATTAAGCACCACAAATCACAGATTTTTATACACAAATCATAAAGACATACACAGTTAATCAGTATACCACAGTCATAGATCCATCACATAAACACAAAAGCACCACAATTATATATTCACAAAAGCATCACAATTATAATATCATTCACAACTAGATCATTTACAGATAGCTAGCTAGATCATTCACAAAAGCTCTAGAGATGATCAGTCACAAAAGCACCACAGCGACAACACTCCAGCTTGAAGCAGTTCAAAAGCCCACAACTACATCACTAATATTTCATATCACTCCAGCTATTGTTCCTTCAGAAGCTCATCTCCTTCAGAAGCTCACCTGCTTCATTCAGATTGTTTGCCCCCACCTTCTACGTGCAAGAGAGCCATAATGCATGCATGTGTTCCTAGCGCATCGCCTCTTGCTGCTCCTCTTGTTTTTCTTCTCTGCATCATTGTTGGTCATGGCAATACGCCTGTTACCCCTCATCCGAAAAAGGTTTGGCTGACAACCCCACAGTACAAAGCAGAACACATGCAAGATTTATTTAGAAAAAGAAAGGGAGGAGAAACAAGGATAGAAACATCAGAAATATTATGACCATAATATGAACAAAAGTGAAACATAGGCATACCAACTCATACCTTCATCTTTCCGTCATGTGAAGAAGTCGTCCTCTTTTGAAGGTAGAAGAATGATGGAAGCTTTTTCCCAAAATCTCACTACAACACTTATGGCCTTCTATGATGAATAGTCGATGACAATAGAATAATTCGTCATTAGGTCACCTTGTTTATGACGATTTTTAGAAGATGGTTGAGTGTAGTGACGAAAATTTAATCACCGTCATTAAAACTGTCATAATATACTTTAACATCATGTTTATGACAATTTTCTATGACAATATAGGAATCGTCATAAGAATAAACCATCATAACCTTCTCAACATAATAATTGTGACAATATTGCATAACAATGCACATATGTTATATACATATGGTGTATTTTTTTATAAAAATACTATTATCCATGTTAGCTCGCGTGACCCATCACTAAGGGTAGGTCCTATTGCCACATAGGCTTTCATGTTTGACATGTTATCACATGTGACGATATGGTTACCACAATAGGATTATTTTCGTAATAAATAAAATCTTAGACAAAAATAAATAAAAAACTACAATACGAGTGTCTTGAAACTATGACCTAGGGTTGGCCAAAGCCTCTTCCTCTACTAGGCTTTTGACATATTTGTTTCTAAAGAGTTATCTTATTTATGTTATACCCATAATTTTATTGTCGTGGTAAATTTTTCCCTAATATTAAAGGGAATATGGTTTCTTGGTCCATCTATCTCTATCTCTACTCCTTTAAAGCGTGAGTTTCCACCATCGTGTGACGCTTTCTACCATTACTGCAAAACAAGTAGATCTATTTTTAATCTCTCTATCCATTTCCATCTACCCCCTCTCCCCTTTTCCCTCCTCATCTGCTCAATCGACTATGGGCACCCTCCACCCCCCCCTTTTGCATCATCCTCTCCGCGCCACCGTTGCAAGCTTCACCACCTTGGCCTCCGTGGTTCTCTATACCACATCCCTCAGAATTTTGGAAAACAATTCTATACATCCCAGATGCAAACACCATCTTTTGCAGCCTCTCACATCCACCACTTAATGCCCACAAAAACAGATCAAAATTTGCAACTTAATCCTTTAACAATTTATTTATTTTTATTCTATTTATATTGACCACCATATAGTGGATGTGAGAGGCTATACAAATGTTTCTTTGCATTTCGAATGTAAAGATTTTTTCCGGAATTTTTCGATTTTCCATAAACCATTTTTGATTTTTTACGATTGAATTATGGTGAATTATGGCTTGCGTGATGTCTCGGCCCAGCCCATTAGCACAGTAAATTCCTAGTTTCCAGCCAGGCCTTGAGCACACTTCCATCGTTTCTGTAGCCGTCGGCAGCATCCAGGGTTCGTCCGGCACCCTCACGCTCCCGCCTCCCAGCTCCGCGGTCGCCGCCAGGCAGCCAGCCACCGCCTATCAGGTCCACCAACCACGCTCCCAACTTCTGCCCCTAGGCACCGCTCCCGCACGAGTCGCGACCGCCCCTCGCCGCGACGTTGTCTCCTCCGTCGGCCGCGGTTGTGCCTAAGCGCCTCGCCGGTCGCCGCCTCGGCCGCTCGGCGGCTTGGCACCTCCCCCGTGTCCCCCCCCTCGGTCACTCTGCAGTCCAATACACCACTCATTGAATCTCTGTGATTCGGTGAGTGAGTGTTGAGGAACAGAGAAAGTGACAAGTATATCATGTAGGCTCTTTATTTTAGTGCTAATTTATGCTTTCTCTTTGTTTGACTCGACGCTCCACGGCTCCACAGGTCCTAGCTCCAAGTCCCTCATCCAATCCAAAATCGTTGAACCTGGTGTTCCGCACCCTTGCCTCCATCAATGCAAAGGTTCATGGCAACTTCCTTCCTGTGAACCTACCCTTTGCTGTCACTTTCTGCCCATGTTCAATGTCATTTTTATGTTGTGTGTTCTTTTGATGATGTTCGTGTTGACCAGGTGATGTTCAATGTCAGAAATTGATGATTATGATTGCAAAATTGTGGAAAAACTTGCAAGCATTATGTTTCTTCTGGAATTTGCTTTAGGTATTTGTGTTGCACAAGTTCTATGGTTTTGTTCTGAGCTAACGCCACAAGTGTGGATGAATCTAGCAAGCAACATTTCCTTGATGCGTCGGTTGCTTACAAACATGCAGTCCTGAACGCCATCGAGTACCTTGCTAGATTTGGGTACACCAAGGAACAGGTAGGCAGTAGGGTAACTAATGATTATCCTCTAAGTACCATATATGTTGGATATTGCCTTAACATTGGGGATATATATAGGTGTATCTATTGCTATCATGATGTCCCTGTGATGGTAGGATCTATGGAATAATAGGCTCTCCTAATGCAGTGGAAACTCTTGCCATCTCTACAATAATATTTGATCAGGTTCGCCCTCAACAGACAAACACAATTTCCTTGTTTCTTTTTACTGTAATGCATCTTATTTGTTGTTGTTCCTTACCAGACTATTAAATAATTGTGTTAGATCATGAGTTCATCACTCATTCCTTTGGTCTGATGTTCGATCTAAATATTTGAGATGAGCTGCTGATACTGTATGTTATCTAGAAAATAAAAAAGCTAGTGCATGTGCTGTCAGTTAATTATGGGTTAAATCTATGAATCACCGCATGTCAATGTTGATACTAATAGGATTAGCTTCTGTAATACAAGAACAGCTTGCGAAGTTTTAATCACATCATGAGTAGAAGTCTGCTTCAAACAAAACTAATATGTGACCCATCCCTTTGTTTGGTTCACAATGATAGGAAACTTTACAACTTCATTGCAGTACACCATTAGTAAATTTCAAATGGAAAAGGTCGCACTAAAATTAATTATAATTTATTAAACAAAATATTTAATGATGCGGGTAATGACATCATTAGTAATTTTAAAATATTTATTTTTTCATTTCACACGGTTCCACAAAAATAATTACTCATGTTGTACTTATTTACTTTACACGTGGAATGTAGTTTCATACAGAGCACTTATTTCCATGATTCTGCATGTTATACTTATTTACCTATATATTCTCTCTAGTTACATTGTACTAAGTTTTAATCTTGATACTAGGATGATATGGAAGTTATGGTGGCAGTACCAGTTGAAGATGAACTACTATAATCTCAACTAGAGCTAGAGACAAGAAAAAAGATAGACTTGGGCGAAAAATGGAAACCTTGAAGGCATCACAAGAATTTGCAGCCACTGCAGCTAATCAATCAATTGAGGCCGAAACTTTAAAGAAGTCGTTAGCAGAAAATAGTACTTTTTGTCTACTTGGTCTGATCGTATTGCTAATGTAGTAGTTGTGCTCAACTGTAGCTTGTGGCTGCTAAACCTGTTGTACATACTTATGGATTTAAGTTATAAGATATTTAAATATTTTGGTGTTTAATACTTTGCCGGATCATTTATGCTCCAATTATATGTGGATGCTAGAAAAGTTGTGTACGCTCGTGTTGTTTGATGAAATTGTATGCACGATTTGGATTGAATTCTTTTGTATGCTAATTTTTATGAATTGATGATAAACTAAAAATGTCACAATTTGTTTGACACGTCAACTGCCATGTCATTTGCCACCTCATTCTACTTGTGACAAAATTAATCGTGATATTTTTTTGGCCACGTCAGCTGCCATGTTAGCCAATTTATGACGATCAAAATTGCCACGTGTCAATGGTCCAATGCTACATCGTGACATTTTGAGACTTGCTTATGATGATTTAGAGCGTCATAGATTTTATGACGAATACAATTTTGTCATTGCATTTATGATGTTTTTTTGAATTTCGTCACAAAAGTTCTTTTACCACGCACCTTCTGTGACGATGGCCTTTTCGTCATGGAATTGTCACAAGAACAAGGACAATGACAAAAAATCTTATTTTTGTGACATAATATGAATGTCATAGAAGGTCATATTTGTTGTAGTGTCTAATTGTGAACACATAATTTAATAGAATGAAAACATGCTAAAATCATCGTGGCTATAATAGTAGCACCATAGGTAAGAAACATAGACTTGGAATTCTGATACGAAATATTAAAAAGGGAGCAATTGTACAGAATCTCGACTTTTTTCAAGCAACTACGAAAAATATACAAGCAGACTGCTAGATTAATTGTTCTTTTGTTTAGAAAGCAAAGGCAATTGATTTAGTCATCGAGAAAACAGAGACCATGCAGTCAGTACACATCCATCTGTAATTAGTAATTCATACAAAATGAAGAGCAACCAAGGAAGGAAAATAAGACTATTCAACACAATTGCCAAATAAATATATAAAGACAAGGGGACTGTGATACTTGATTATAGGGTAGTAGGGCACCTAGTTTGCTCAATCGGCTAGGAAGAATACTGTTGAGTGCTACTGCTTCTGATGAGATCGAAGCCTGAGTGATCTGCTACTTTTTTGTGACAATGCACTTCAAAGTACCACCCAATAATGGTGTCAGTTATATGAAAATGTAGTTCATACTTCAAAGGCTGACAGCAACCAATTCATAGCAGAGAACGACCAACCCAACTGCAAGCATTTTTATGCTAAACTGGATGTATGAACCTGGTATATTGCTGTTTTAAATCTGTGTACAACTAAATCCATGCAAGCTACTTGTTGGTAAGTTGATATGTCGCTATCAAAACTGAAAAACATCAATATGTGAATCTATGTTAAAATGATGTTGTCTATTACTGAACAAATGTTGCTCTCAAAATTGAAAAATAGTCCATTCCTGCAAAATAGTTAGTTGGCTGAATGTTTTGCACTGAATAATGGTTGACAACAACCTATTTGTATGGTGTCAGCTCTGCCAGCTCTGCCTCCAAGGATCCCTCATTTCCCCGTGACACGCATCAGGCGATGGCGCATCCACCACGGGCAGGTTGGCGATGGTGATGAGCGCTATGTCGTCGGCCCCCACCTCCATGGTGATAGCAGATCCGAATCTAGGGTTTGAGGCACCGGACGACATGATCTGGTAGGGTTTTGCTTCAAGTGTGGAGAGGGTGTCGAGCCTGTTCATGGCGAGCAACAAAAGAGAGGGGTGCATCCTTGGCTGGAGGGGGCGAGCTGCAGGAAAATAAATAAAAAACTACAGGGCTAGGGCGAGCTCACCATGGGGAGAAGATGGAGAGGGGATGGAGGACTCCCTGCTGCCAGCGCCATAAACAGAGGGAGGAAGCTTGCGTGAGGGAGATGAAGAGATGGAGGAGAGGTGTCCATGGGAGGAGAAACAGCAAACAAAACTTCAGACATGTAATCAAATGACATGTAAGAAACAGCAAACAAAACTTCAGAGATGGAGGAGAGGCGTCCATAACCAGATGACACCACGGAGCACTGCTATTTGCCCAAGAGAGGAGGAACATGTAAGAATTAAGCAGATCATTTTTAATAAATGAAAGCAACAAAACTTTAAATGGCACTCACAAGATCTGTGTGAATTCTTCAGACATGTACCATTTAAAGATGGGAATTTAAATGGTCTAATCACGGTATTCACAAATTATAAAATTAACCAACCCAGTTGTAAGACGCATACAAAATCAAATGATGCAATGGTCTAACCTCTAGGAGAGTGTTGAACATATGACCACCAAATTCATGTGATTCATGGTACATTCCCTGGAGTAGAAACATCATATTCAACAAATGGTTAGTCAATAGCCGACCTCAGGCGCCATCCAGTATGGAGTGTCGACCACAGAATGAGTGTTGATGTCAGCTTCAGTCAATTTAGTGGCAACTCCAAAATCAGCAAGTTTGACAAGACCCTAAACAAGCAGGGTTCACAAATGAAATTATGTAGAGAAAACATATTACTGCTATGTTTCTATTGCAAGTTTAGAATTAAGGGGGATACACACTTCATAATAACAATTCATCCTCCCAAAATCTACGCTAGCACACTATTTGTCCATGGTTTTATCTCTAGGATGCCCCTTTATTTCTTTCTTTTTTACTGCATCAGTCATGTGACTACATGTTTTCATGGTTTTATGCTTCCAGTTATGGTATTAGAAGGTTACTTCCAAGTTCCAAGACAAGTTTAACAACATTCAGATTTTTAGGCGTTTCAAGATTTCTTTTACCAAATTCAATGATTGAAACAAAGAAAAAAGGAGGGAAATAATATACAGCCATTAACCTCTTTGGTACTCAGTATATTTGCGCCCTTGATATCTCTATGAATGACACCTTGTTCATGCAGATAAACAAGACCTTCCAACACCTGGTCATATAAAAACTGAAATCAGATAAAAATAAGGGGAAAAAGAGAAAAGTAGTAGTATTACAGTAACCACCACAAGCACCTGAGCAATGTAAAGAGCCACCAAAGATTCAGGAATAGGTCCGAATTTGTTTGGCTTGATAATATTGGAAAGTGAGCCATTCTCCACATACCTGCAGATATCGATATGCTATTAGAACTTCCATGTCGAAATTCACTAGATGTATGGTAGTGTTTGGTTTACTCTAGTTAATAGGAATGGTAATGGAATGGGCTGCAGGTGCTATCGGTTTACAGTGTAATGATTACCTGGATTTGTTTGTTTTATTTGAACAACGCCATTAGATCCCTTAACGGTGTTTGTTAATCGCGTTCACTACCGACGAAAATTGCTACAAGCGCGTATTGTTGCTGTTGGCAAATGGCGCTACTCCTGTGCACATGCAGATATGGAAAACATATGACTGATACATTACATGTAAAAATTATAGAAACTTGTACAACTCAAATTCAAAGGAAATTAATTATAATATATTTCCACATATTTATATATATAAGACAAATTAGAAAGCACACTACACAGAGCAAGAGAAATCTACGGTACCTGGCTAGGGAAGAATAAGAAGAACACTCGTGGTAAGCACTAAGCAGTCGTGCTCCTCCTCCCGTCATATCCCCTTTCCTTCCCTTTCTTTCTCCCTCGCACAAATCCTTTGCGCCTGTCTCCTCCCAGCAACGTGGAAGAAGAAGAAATGGATGTAGCAGCGGATCTTGTGAGAGTATCACCTACAAGAATAGATAGCAGTCGGGGTTAGGGTTTGGGTAAAAGATTTGAGACGGAGAGGGAGAGGGAGAGGAGAGAGGACACACCAGGAGCAGGCAGCGACGGTGGATTGTGCGATGGCGACGCCTCCGATCGTCGCTCTGCAGTCGCGTGGAGAAGAGCTGGGTGGAGTCGCGTGGTGGAGAGTCAAGACGAGGGCAGAGGCTGGCCACTGGACTCCGGTGGCGCAGTGGCGGCATGGTCTGGGACTCTGGGATCTGGGTGCTGGCGGCTGCTGCGACCTGCGAACAGGGGCTGGGGCATGGGTGCCGCGCCTCGCCGCCTGGGGGAGTGGCCGAGTGGGGTGGGTGGCGGCCTGGCGGGTGGAGCCTGGGCATGGCCGGGTGGCCTAGGGTTAGAGGCGTAGTGTGGGCTGGAATAGGGTTTCGTTTGTTTAGTAGCCTTTAGATGGGTTTTGGTGAGTAAATAAGAAACATAAAAATCACGTACCCCTATAACGACCCACCATCAGTCACACACTTACCTCTATAGCGACCGACCATTAATCGTTAAATTTCTATACTTTTAGCGACCCACAGACCGTCGCTATAAACGCATTTAGCGACCAACCGTCGGTCCATAACTTTTAGCGACCAACCGTAGGTCCCTAATAAGGGTCGCTAAAGATCAATCGTCGTGTAGTGAAAGTACAGTCTCTAGGCTACTAAACTCTATAAAGAATTTAGCGCAGCTAGTGCTTAGGACTCGATCACCCTATGCTTTTCCTAAAAAATACAATCTCATTTTGTATGAAGACCATTAAGTTTCGACTTATTAATGTGCTATGTTTTCCATGCAAACATAAAAGAATGCAAAAAACAAAAGCAAGTCAAAAATATGTGAATTATAAATGTAAATAAACATTTTTCATAATAGAAACAGTCAAATATGTATAATTACATATAACATCAGCAGCCTAAATATTTAAATTTAGATACACAAACAATGATAAAGCCATTAATTTGTACGAACACATAGTTCTATTGACTAAAATTGTAAAAATTAGAATATGAAAATAATAAACTCGTGGGCCCAATCTGTGGAAATGGCCCATGCATTCTAGCCTAAAGGGAAAAAAGAGGGCCCATCATGGCCCATCTAAATGAGGCCATAAGGGCTAGCGGCTAGGGTTAGAAAACCCTAACCAGCCTCCCAAACCAACCGCTAGGGGCGGCAGCGACCATCCATAGGGCCATGCCCGGGCGCCCCTGCGCACTGTCCCGGCCAGACTCGAGCGCGGCAACGGCCTCGACCCGCCGACGGACGGCCCCGGCGCGCTCGTTGTGGCGCGGGCGCGGCCCTACGGGCGGGCAGGTCTCCCAGCCCCGACGGCATCGAGCGCGGCTGCCCGCGGCGCGCGGCCCCCCAGCCCCGATGCAGGCAGGCGGCCCAGGCGCACAGCCACCCCAGCCTCTACGGCGTGGTCCCTGGCATTACATGCACGGCCCCCCGCAGGGCGCGAGCGCGGCCTCTCGACACAGCGCTGCCCCACGGCGGAGTGAGCTAGGCAGCCTCGGTGTGAATCATCTAGGCCACTTAGTGATGTTTTGGTAATTAATGACAACTATTTATGGACTAACTGTTCTTGGAGAAATAAGAATGCAGGGTTGGACCACATAGAACAGGAAATCTTGGAGATTTATAAGCATTGGTTGTGGATCAAGTGAAGGCAAAGGTATAACATAGGTTTTGTTTTTGTCGGTCTCCAAGAGTTTAGAGAAGATACTTGATCGAATTAGTAGGCTAGATAGCCATACAATTAAGAGGGGTCAATGACTTTGATCTGTGTAAAGTTTAGTGCCTCATAGAGCATCTAGTGGTTGCATTTGTATGAGGACTAACAACGCTTCAAATTTCATGAGTTAAAAATCCTTTCATAAGCGTGTTTGAAAAGTGCCAAGTCTTGGGATGCGCGGACTGTCCGGGCCTTGAGGGCGGACCATCTGCGATCCTCCAGTTGGGTCCGAAGTCTATTCACTTCAGACAAGTCCTGTTCATTTGTACTGCGGACCGTCCAGGCCTTGGGGTCGGACCGTCCACAGTCCTGACTAGAGGAGGCTGCTATCGGCACAGTCCCTGAATTATAGAGCGGACCGTCCGGCCTTGATGGGCGGACCGTCTGCAGGTGCCAAATTTGGTTTGGGCAGGGACTGTGTGGTTTTTGGGATTTGTTGTGCGGAACCTCCCAAGTCATTAGGCCCACCTACAGTTGTCCTTGTCCAACAGACATCAGACAACCCTGTAGATGTTCCTGAATTACTTGATAAGTTTGGTATCTTTTCGCTTACCTTTCCAGGAACGTTTCACCCGTCTTGCAGACATTACAGAACATCGGAGATAAAGGAATGCGGAAGCGATTACATAAGCTTACATTTATTTAGAAAGTAAGATCAAGTTACTTATTACAGACCAGAGTTATAAAACGAGTGCTGAGTTGTATTATAACAATACCAAGGGAGGCAAAAACTCCTCCCGATAAGTTCTTACATAAAAGTTTCTTATGGAGGACCATGTCCTCCCACAGCTTCACTCTTGTTTTTCTTCAATTGGAACCACCTTGGTACAAAAGCAACAAAAATGTGCTGCTTCCTCACCTAAAAACAACGAGGGAATAAGCCCTGAGTATGGAATTACTCAACAAGTCTTACCCAACTAAAGAAAAGACTCTCAAGGGTATGCTGGTTATAAAGGAGTCAAGGTAAGGTATCTCAAGATCAAAGACTCGGTTTTGCGTAAATGCTTACTAAGAGTGGATCCTTAAAAATCCAGTTTTATTGTCAAGTTAGGTAGACTTACCTATATCTAGAGTTCTTGCTAACCTAGTTCAAGCACTTGTCCTGCACTAGCCAGTTTCTCATCAATCCCTTCATCTTTAGTGGAATTCTACATATAAGTCAGTGACCAAGTCTTCATAACCGCGAAGGTACGACGATCCGAATCGATTATACTCAGTTGAGGATCTCCAATCACACGAAATATGTAGCACTTAACCCTTGCATATGTCAACCCGCCACCGGGGTTCTTAAGACCAGATCAGGTTCACGCAAACCGAGAGCACAGATACACCACTGTCCAGCCTCTTGCCACGGAGGGTACACGCTACTCTCGCCACCGCTCCACGCCCATTTCGTGTTATCTTATTCTGGCCTTAGTCTGCCCGAGGCAAGGCTTACCCATGACGAGGCATGTGACCAGTTAAAGGGTCCTCGGTCAGCAGGCCTACATCGACATGGTCCTTAATCGACTCAGACGGAGACACTACACCGAGACTCTCTTCTCGTGCAAGTCACCCGCCCGGTCTTAGCTTAATCATTTAAAACCCAAAGCTTGGTACCTGGCAGAGGTACATCTTTTCCGATGTTGAACCCATCATGGCCATGATGGATTCACCACCAAGTTTTATTTTCAAAAACATCCCTCCCACTTTGCCAATCATCTTTTGTAAAACAAAACCTTTTGTTTTTACTAAAGCAATACTAAGCATAGTAAAACTTTTTGTAACAATAGGGGTTCAAGGAAGGTAATCAAAGATAAAGGAAGTCAATGCAGGAATTGTTCAAGCATTCAACTCCTATCACCTAATGCACCAAACAGGTGAGAAAGATTTTAAAAACATCAAGGAAGGTGGCAAATGCACCGGGGCTTGCCTTCGTTAGTAGGTGAGTCAGGCTCAGGCCCGCAGATGTCAAAGTAGAGACAAGTCCCTGCCTGAGATTCCAAAGGTGGTGGTGCCTTCTCTTCAGTCACTTTGATCTTTTCTTCGTTTTCTAAACATAATCATGTATATAAGAATGAATGCCATGTAATGCTCATGAGAGTGCAAAGATAATAAGAATTTATTATCTAAGGTCTTGAATACAATTTTCCTTCACGGAACTCCGAGAACTTAGGGTTTCCGGAGTCAGTAAAGGAGTTCACAGGGCAGGGGGGTTTTGGGTTCTAGTTATCAAACAAGGTCCAAATTAAACCAAATTCCACCCAAGGCTTCTAAATAATGTATAGAACTCATATAAAAAGTTTGGACATTTTTGGAATTACCATACGTTTTCTAAAAATCCAGAACTAATGCTTTAAACTACTTTAAATGCCTTAAAATTCCTTATTTAACCTAAAAATCATGAAACTATTTTTATTAAATACTATAAAAAATAAGAAGTCCATGAAAATTGGTTTGACAATTTTAGGATTTTTCTACAATTTATAACAGATTTTCAAAGCTCTACTGAAAAAGAAAAAGAAAAAGTTGGAATAGTGATGGGCTGGTTCCAGCCCAGGCGGCCCAATCCAGAGGGGAAAGCGCGCGCGTCCGCGCTGACGTTTTTACAGAAAGGGCCTCGGGGTTTTTGCTAACTGGAGATGAGTTCGGTCACTGTACCCTGAGTCGCTGACTGTTTGTAGAAAAGCCCTCCATGTTCTAATCCTTCGCGAGGTGAGGTCCCCGACGGCGTCGCACGCAACCGAACTCCCGCGAGCTCCTGGACCGGTCGATTGGAGCAACGACTAGGGTCTCCGAGTGACTGACACGAAATTGGATCCATCCCAAACCTTTCCCCCAACCCAATTTCATCTATGGCCAAGTGGTTTGCTCTGGCCACGGTGACCATGAGCATTACGGCTAGACCGTCGTGTTCCCGGCGACCAGAGGGCTCCTAGCTCAATTGTGTGGGTCGGCGAGCATCGTAAGCGCATGAGAGTACTTAAACGGGGAAGAAAATGGTATGAGCGGACCTGAACGGTGCTGGCCACGGCGAGGTTAGCTTCACGGTGTATTTGAACCGGATTGGGGAGAATGCGAAATTTGAGTTCGTTGGTGATCGGCTGGGAGCAATACTAGGTGTGGGGGTGCGTAATGATATTGCGAAGCTAGCCACGGGCTCAATTTATAGGAAGCTTCGTCGGTGGCGCTTCATTTTGTCGGGCAGTGCGGGTGGCCGGAGATAAGGAAGAACATCGTCGTCGCGATTTCGTGTCCCCCGTCGTGGCAACCTCACCGGCGTCGATGAGACAACGATAGGGAGTCACATTGATGCGACGGGGGTGCTCAGATACGTGGCACAAGGCCGTGCGACGGCGGTTCACCGGCGAGTCTTATCTACTCTAGCCGCCGAGCAGGGGGGTTACAACGAGAGTCATCGGAGTGGAGTCCAGCTCACCGGCGGCGAAGATTCACTCACCCCGTGATGTTATCCATCTGTCCCAAGCGCGAATCCTTGCGCTGGCAACACGAATCGTGGTGGAGGAGCGATCGTCGACGGTGAAACATTCTGAACCCGAGCGGTTACTGTACCATGGAGAAACGATTCAGAACACCTGACAGACCATGTTTAGGCTCGATTTTTTCACAAACCTATATGGTAACATACTCCATGCTCTGCAGCAGAATTGTAGAGCTACAAACCA
Organism: Zea luxurians; assembly: GCA_029449295.1. Classification (NCBI taxonomy): domain Eukaryota; kingdom Viridiplantae; phylum Streptophyta; class Magnoliopsida; order Poales; family Poaceae; genus Zea; species Zea luxurians. The sequence continues at coordinate 1,612,271 of JAOPSE010000152.1, forward strand.
GCAATAATTCGACTATAGGGATTGAACTCATTTGAGCACTAGATCAAGGTTGAATTCAAACCCAAAGATGGCTCTGATACACTGAAAGTCTGAATCTCAGAGTTCCATTAGCCTGATAGTCCAACTTTAGGCTTAATTATCTCCCAAATTCTCTTAACAACTATGCTTACACTCTTAAGCAAAGTTGTTCTCCTATGATTGAGCTACAAACTTGATGTGGTGACCTAGGGCAAAAACCCTATATTTTGAAAGTTACAAGGCTCCAAAGTTGAGCCAACCATACTGAAGTTCAGACTTAGAATGAAATAGAGGTCAAGTGGTACTTTTTGCAAATTAGTCCAAAACTTGGGTTTGGCTTATTACTCTTCCCAAATGTGAACCATATGACTTTATATGCTTTAACATAGTAGTTTTTACACTTTAGTCCAAATGTGCATAATTTTTGCACATAAGCCCCTAGGGTTTGGATTTAGGGTTTTCCAGGGTTCAAATGGGGTTTTTGGTACCTCAGGGGTATAAATGTGATTCAAGTTCATTCTTGGGAATATTTTATAACTATTTCCCTAAAGATTTTAGGTTTTCTCCACTTGGGTTAGGTTTTACCCCCTTTAATCCCTACTTAGGGTTAAGTTCCCTATCCAAGGTTCTATTTGCAAAATGCTATAACAATACAACTTGTTTAAAATTTTTACCTAGTGAATGCATTCTAGGTGTGTCAAACATATGCAATGCCAATGTTTATGATGCCATGCTCAAGTTTTAGTTGCAATAACACCCGGGGTGTTACATCCTTCCCCCCATAAAAGAATCTTGTCCCGAGATTAAAAGTCCTAGGGTAAGTAATGGAAAAGGAAATGTGTCACATTCTTATTTCCTTATTTTTGGTACAAGGCAGGGGTGGTGTGGGGCTTATTCCTTTATTACAACAATTATACACACTTTACAAATTACATGAGGCTAAAAAGCCCGGGAAATTCTTATCTAAAAAGTATTGAGTTTCCCATGTAGCCTCTTCTTCAGAATGTTGGTTCCACTGTATCTTATAGAACTTGAGAGTTTTTCTCCGGGTAACCCTGTCCCTTTGATCCAGGACTCGGATGGGATGTTCGAAATACGTCAAGTCTGGTTCAAGGACAACATCTGTCACTTCAACTGTTCGATCGGGAACCCGAAGACATTTCTTCAATTGTGACACATGGAACACATTATGTACAGCAGACAAGGTTTCAGGGAGCTGAAGTCGATACGCCACTGGTCCACATTGCTCAAGTATAGGGAATGGACCAATGTACCTGGGTGCAAGCTTCCCTTTAACCCCAAAACGCGATACTCCCTTCATTGGTGAAACCTTCAGGTAGACATAGTCCCCTTTAAGAAAATACAAGGGCATTCGTCGTTTGTCTGCATAACTCTTCTGACGAGCTTGGGCTTTCTTCATATTATGAATTATTTTCTGAACCTTTTCTTCGGTCTCTTTCACCATATCAGGCCTGAAGAAGTACCTTTCACCAGGTTCAGACCAATTTAGCGGAGTACGACATCGTCGTCCATATAAAGCTTCGAAAGGTGTCATCTTGATACTTTCTTGATAGCTATTATTATATGAAAACTCCGCTAAAGGCAAGCATTCATCCCATTTTTTGCGAGAAGTCCAGAACACATGTTCGCAGCATATCTTCAAGTATTTGATTAACCCTCTCAGTCTGCCCACTTGTTTGTGGATGATAGGCCAAACTGTGGAGCAATTTGGTACCCAGGGACTTATGAAGTTCTTCCCAGAATTTGGATACGAATTGAGGTCCACGATCCGACACTATAGTCTTCGGAACCCCGTGCAAACTGAGAATACGAGCAATATACAATTGGGCATAAACAGCAACTGGGTGCACTGTCTTGACGGGTAGAAAATGAGCAATTTTCGTAAACCGATCAACAATAACCCAGATAGAGTCATACCCCTTTGCGGTCCTGGGAAATCCCACAATAAAGTCCATACTTATGTCTTCCCATTTCCATGTGGGTATTGGTAGAGACTGTAATGGACCGGCAGCTTTCAAATGTATGGCCTTGACACGTCTGCAGGTGTCACATCTAGCCACATAGCATGCAATCTCGATCTTCGTTTTTGTCCACCAATAATGTTGCTTCAAGTCTTGGTACATCTTAGTGCTTCCGGGATGAATAGAATAGCGACTAAGATGTGCTTCATCAAGAATTTGCTGGCGGATCTCTTCATTCTTCGGCACCACTATGTGGTTATTAAACCATACAATGCCTTGATCATCTTCTTTGAAACATTTGGCTTTTCCAGCCCTTATCTTCTCACGAATGTGTTTCATACCCTCATTATCTCTTTGAGCATCAATTATTCTTTGTAGGAGGACTGACTCAAACTTTAGCTGACTTAGGGTTCCTTGTTGGACCATTCCCAGGTTTAGCTTCTCCATCTCCTGACATAAAGTATTGTCAGAGGTCTTCACCGTAAGACAGTGACAGGAAACCTTACGGCTGAGTGCATCTGCCACCACATTGGCCTTGCCTGGGTGATAATGAATTTCCAGTTCATAATCCTTAATAAGCTCAAGCCATTGCCTTTGTCTCATATTCAATTCTGACTGGGTGAAGATATACTTCAAGCTTTTATGATCTGTATAAATGTGACAGATATTACCCAGCAGATAATGACGCCAAATCTTCAGGGCATGAACCACAGCAGCTAGATCTAGATCATGAGTTGGATAATGCTCCTCATGTCGGCGCAACTGCCTTGAAGCATACGCAATTACTCGGCCTTCTTGCATTAATACACAGCCGAGACCACTGCCAGATGCATCACAATACACATCAAAGGGCTTAGTGATATCCGGTTGAGCCAATACCAGAGCAGTGGTTAATAATGTCTTCAATTGTTCAAAAGCTTCATTACACTTGGAAGACCAATTGAATTTAATATCATTCTTCAATAAACTTGTGATTGGCTTCACAAGCTTAGAAAAATCTGGTATAAATCGGCGGTAATATCCAGCCAGTCCAAGGAAACTTCGGACTTGATGAACAGTGGTCGGGGGTTTCCACTCCAAAATGTCCTTGACTTTGCTGGGATCTACCGCAATCCCCTTGGCAGATAGAACATGTCCCAAAAACTGAATTTCCTCCAGCCAAAACGAGCATTTACTGAACTTGGCATACAACTGATGTTCTCTCAGGCGCGTTAACACGATCCGTAAATGTTGAGCATGCTCCTCTTCATTTTTGGAATATATTAGAATATCGTCAATGAAGACCACCACAAACTTGTCCAACTCGGGCATGAATACCGAGTTCATCAAATACGTGAAGTGGGCAGGAGCATTTGTCAATCCGAAAGACATTACTAGGTATTCAAATAACCCATACCGCGTAGTGAATGCGGTCTTTGGTATATCCTCGGGCCGAATACAGATCTGATGATAGCCCGATCTGAGATCAATCTTAGAGAATACCCTCGCCTCGGTCAGTTGATCAAATAAAATGTCAATCCTCGGAAGAGGGTACTTATTCTTGATAGTGACCTCATTCAGGGGTCGATAATCCACACACATCCGTAAAGTTTGATCCTTCTTCTTGACGAATATGGCTGGACAACCCCTTGGCGACGAGCTTGGCCGGATGAATCCTTTCTCAAGTAAATCTTGTAATTGAATCTTCAATTCTGCCAACTCATTCGGAGGCATATGGTATGATCTTCGAGAAATGGGAGTCGTACCGGGCTTCAACTCAATTACAAACTCTACATCCCTTTCAGGTGGCAATCCAGGCAAATCCTCTGGAAAGACATCGGGAAACTTGCATACTACCAGAATATCCTTGATTTCCGGTATAATGGCTTCATAAACTCTGCCAGTAGCTTGGGATGGAATGGGGATAGACAAGAGAATTTTCTCTTGATTATTACTCAACCTGATGGTTCTTTGATCAGTGTTGAGGGTTGCTTTATGTTTGGCCAACTAATTCATGCCCAAAATGACATCTATGTCTTGGCCTTTCAGAACGATCATATTGGTAGGAAAGTCCTGTCCGGCCAATAATACGGGCACTTGATAGACCACTTCTCTAGTAAAGATTTGTCCCCCAGGGGAGTGAATTTTAAACCCCTCTCTTGATTCATGGCATGAAATGCGATGTTGCTCCACAAATTTCTTGCTAATGAATGTATGCGAAGCACCAGAATCAAAGAGAATGACTGCAGGATGATTGGCCACGAGGAACGTACCCATCATTATCGGCTCCCCGTCCGGTGTAGTGGCCACTTGCGTATAATATATGCGTCCCGTCTTCTTGGTATTTTTGCCCATAGTATTTCCCTTGACTTGAGATGAATTCCCAAATCCTTACTGATTATTTGACTGGTTTTGCTTTGGATAAGGGCAATCCTTGATGAAATGCCCAGATTTTCCACAGTTGAAACATCCAGTCGACGAGCTGGGCAGAGCAGGGAATCGAGTGCCTGGGGCACCCGACTGACTTGGGGCAGTGGGGGCATTATTGGGACGAATAAATATTGGTTGCTTAAAAGGGAAGGAGGGTGGACGAGAGCGATTCTTGTTGGAAGGCCGGATAATAAACCGTTGCCTTTTCACCGGGCCCTGACTAGGCCTGTCTCCTCCAAAACCCTTGGATTTTCCGACACCGGCATACTTTGCTTCTACTGCCAATGTTGTACTGACAGCTTTTCCATAAGTAAGATCTATGCAGGTTGCCATCTTTCTTTGCAGTCGATCATTTAAACCTCTCATAAAACAATTCTTCTTTTTCAGATCGGTGTTCACTTGATCGATTGCATACTGCGACAGATGATTGAACTTATTGAGATACTGATTAACAGTATCCCCTCCTTGCTTCAGCTTCATAAATTCTTCTTGCTTCATGTGAAGAACACCTTCTGGTATATAATGTTCGCGGAAGGCCACCTTGAATTCTTCCCATGTTATCTGATGATTGGCCGGTTGAACGACCACGAAATTCCCCCACCAGGTGCTGGCAGGGCCGCGCAGTTGCTGGGCTGCGAATAAAGGCTTCTGGGTTTCAGAACAGCGCAGAAGTCCAAATTTTTGCTCGATAACCCGAATCCATTCGTCGGCTTCTAACGGGTCTTTGGCTTTGACAAACAGCGGTGGACGTGTCTCTGAGAAGTCCAAGTACGAGGTTTCACGGGGGCCCTGTTGATAACCCCGCCCGCCTTATTGCTGAAACTGTTGACCCACCATCTCTCTCAGAAAATGGGTATTATCCGCGGTCGCATTCACTAAGGCAGCAATCGCCTCGGCCAGTGTGGGAGGGACAGGAGGTGGATTTGGGGTAGACTCCCTCCCACTGGAGGTTTCAGCTGCATCCTGTGATCGGGTCTTGGATGGCATCTGTGGCAACAACATTTGAAAGCAAATATAATATGCCAAAGACAAAACCATCCAATTTACATTACCAAAAAGAGTAATGTTACAGACTCGATTTTATACAACAGGAGTACAGTACCCATTATACAATAGTACAACCTATTATATAATTCACTACTTCTATTTCTACTACTACACCACTACTCTTGCTTTTGGTTGCTCCTGGCAGCCTCATCGTCGGGTGTGGGAGACCATTCATCGACCAGCCTCATAGAAGGAGGGGGCTTAAAAAGGTCTAGCTCACCACCAAGCGCTTCTCCCGCAACGTGCGAGGGTCCGGCTTCCGACCCGACAGGATCCGTAGGGGCACTAGGATGTAGTTGCGAATACAGTACATGGACTTCCTCATGTAGGGTATTGCAATACGCCTGCAGATTGTCAATGGCAGAGCTGAGTTCCTCGACTCGGGCTCGAGCCTTTGCTTCCTTAGCCCAAGCCACTGAATGAGACTGCACCGCCCAGTCAAGCGCTAAGTCTTGATCAGCAAGCTGATCCTGCAGACGGCGGATGTGACTTCTTAATTCGTTTATTCTGTCGCCATCCGCGACCCATATGTTCGTCCTGCGTTGAAGCTCCGCTTGAAGCTGATTTACTCGGGCTTCAAGATCCCCAATCGGATCATTGCTTCCGCTACTACTATCCTCGTGCCGTGGAGCAAGTTGGTGACGAGGTACACCAATTGGGCCAGTTGACTTGCGCGCGGTTTTCCTCGTGCGCGGCGGCATTTCTCTAAGGGGGAAATTTTTATTAGTATTATTCTTAGCATGATGCATGTATAATTATAGAACCAACCTTAGTTGATTCATACCTTCTATACATTGCACTCCTCCTATCTGGTCTTTCATATAGATTCTTCAGATATATAAGGGGTAAGAATGGAAGAAATCTTTCTAGGTAAGTTTTTAGAAAATCCTTTTGAAGATGCCTCATAATATCTGCAGAGAAGGGCTTCGCTCCGATACCTGCTGTGACGGAACCTCCCAAGTCATTAGGCCCACCTACAGTTGTCCTTGTCCAACAGACATCATACAACCGTGTAGATGTTCCTAAATCACTTGATAAGTTCGGTATCTTTTCTCTTACCTTTCCAGGAACGTTTCACCCGTCTTGCAGACATTACGGAACATCGGAGATAAAGGAATGCGGAAGCGATTACATAAACTTACATTTATTTAGAAAGTAAGATCAAGTTACTTATTACAGACCAGAGTTATAAAACGAGTGCTGAGTAGTATTATTACAATACCAAGGGAGGCAAAAACTCCTCCCGATAAGTTCTTACATAAAAGTTTCTTATGGAGGACCATGTCCTCCCGCAGCTTCACTCTTGTTTTTCTTCAATTGGAACCACCTTGGTACAAAAGCAACAAAAATTTGCTGCTTCCTCACCTAAAAACAACGAGGGAATAAACCCTGAGTATGGAATTACTCAGCAAGTCTTACCCGACTAAAGAAAAGACTCTCAAGGGTATGCTGGTTATAAATGAGTCAAGGTAAGGTATCTCAAGATCAAAGACTCGGTTTTGCGTAAATGCTTACTAAGAGTGGATCCTTAAAAATCCAGTTTTATTGTCAAGTTAGGTAGACTTACCTATATCTAGAGTTCTTGCTAACCTAGTTCAAGTACTTGTCCTGCACTAGCCAGTTTCTCATCAATCCCTTCATCTTTAGTGGAATTCTACGTATAAGTCAGTGACCAAGTCTTCATAACCGCGAAGGCACGGCGATCCGAATCGATTATACTTAGCTGAGGATCTCCAATCACACGACATATGTAGCACTTAACCCTTGCATATGTCAACCCGCCACCGGGGTTCTTAAGACCAGATCAGGTTCACGCAAACCGAGAGCACAGATACACCACCGTCCAGCCTCTTGCCACGGAGGGTACACGCTACTCTCGCCACCGCTCCACGCCATTTCGTGTTATCTTATTCTGGCCTTACTCTGCCCGAGGCAAGGCTTACCCATGACGAGGCATGTGACCAGTTAAAGGGTCCTCGGTCAGCAGGCCTACATCGACACGGTCCTTAATCGACTCAGACGGAGACACTACACCGAGACTCTCTTCTCGTGCAAGTCACCCGCCCGGTCTCAGCTTAATCATTTAAAACCCAAAGCTTGGTACCTGGCAGAGGTACATCTTTCCCGATGTTGAACCCATCATGGCCATGATGGATTCACCACCAAGTTTTATTTTCAAAAACATCCCTCCCACTTTGCCAATCATCTTTTGTAAAACAAAACCTTTTGTTTTTACTAAAGCAATACTAAGCATAGTAAAACTTTTTGTAACAACAGGGGTTCAAGGAAGGTAATCAAAGATCAAGGAAGTCAATGCAGGAATTGTTTAAGCATTCAACTCCTATCACCTAATGCACCAAACAGGTGAGAAAGATTTTAAAAACATCAAGGAAGGTGGCAAATGCACCGGGGCTTGCCTTCGTTAGTAGGTGAGTCAGGCTCAGGCCCGCAGATGTCAAAGTAGAGACAAGTCCCTGCCTGAGATTCCAAAGGTGGTGGTGCCTTCTCTTCAGTCACTTCGATCTCTTCTTCGTTTTCTAAACATAATCATGTATATAAGAATGAATGCCATGTAATGCTCATGAGAGTGCAAAGATAATAAGAATTTATTATCTAAGGTCTTGAATACAATTTTCCTTCACGAAACTCCGAGAACTTAGGGTTTCCGGAGTCAGTAAAGGAGTTCACAGGGCAGGGGGGTTTTGGGTTCTAGTTATCAAACAAGGTCCAAATCAAACCAAATTCCACCAAAGGCTTCTAAATAATGTATAGAACTCATATAAAAAGTTTGGACATTTTTGGAATTACCATACGTTTTCTAAAAATCCAGAACTAATGCTTTAAACTACTTTAAATGCCTTAAAATTCCTTATTTAACCTAAAAATCATGAAACTATTTTTATTAAATACTATAAAAAATAAAAAGTCTAGGAAAATTGGTTTGACAATTTTAGGATTTTTCTACAATTTATAACAGATTTTCAAAGCTCTACTGAAAAAGAAAAAGAAAAAGTTGGAATAGTGATGGGCTGGTTTCAGCCCAGGCGGCCCAATCCAGAGGGGAAAGCGCGCGCGTCCGCGCCCGCGCTGACGTTTTTACAGAAAGGGCCTCGAGGTTTTTGCTAACTGGAGATGAGTTCGGTCACTGTACGCTGAGTCGCTGACTGTTTGCAGAAAAGCCCTCCATGTTCTAATCCTTCGCGAGGTGAGGTCCCCAACGGCGTTGCGCGCAACCGAACTTCGGCGAGCTCCTGGACCGGCCGATTGGGGCAACGACTAGGGTCTCCGAGCGACTGACACGAAATTGGATCCATCCCAAACCTTTCCCCCAACCCAATTTCATCTATGGCCAAGTCGTTTGCTCTGGCCACGGTGACCGTGAGCATTACAGCTAGACCGTCGTGTTCCCGGTGACCAGAGGGCTCCTAGCTCAATTACGTGGGTCGACGAGCATCGTAAGCGCATGAGAGTACTTAAACGGGGAAGAAAATGGTATGAGCGGACCTGAACGGTGCTGGCCACGGCGAGGTTAGCTTCACGGTGTATTTGAACCGGATTGGGGAGAATGCGAAATTTGAGTTCGTTGGTGATCGGCTGGGAGCAATACTGGGTGTGGGGGTGCGTAATGATATTGCGAAGCTAGCCACAGGCTCAATTTATAGGAAGCTTCGTCGGTGGCGCTTAATTTGGCCGGGCAGTGCGGGTGGCCGGAGATAAGGAAGAACATCGTCGTCGCGATTTCGTGTCCCCCATCGTGGCAACCTCACCGGCGTCGATGAGACAGCGATAGGGAGTCACGTTGATGCGACGGGAGTGCTCAGATACGCGGCACAAGGCCGTGCGACGGTGGTTCACCGACGAGTCTTATCTACTCTAGCCACCGAGCAGGGGGGTTACGACGAGAGTCATCGGAGTGGAGTCCAGCTCACCAGCGGCGAAGATTCACTCACCCCGTGATGTTATCCATCTGCCCCGAGCGCGAATCCTTACGCCGGCGACACGAATCGCGGCGGAGGAGCGATCGTCGACGGTGAAACGTTCTGAACCCGAGCGGTTACTGTACCATGGAGAACGATTCAGAACGCCTGACAGACCATGTTTAGGCTCGATTTTCTCACAAACCTATGTGGTAACATACTCCATGCTCTGCAGCAAAATTGTAGAGCTACAAACCAGCAATAATTTGACTATAGGGATTGAACTCATTTGAGCACTAGATCAAGGTTGAATTCAAACACAAAGATGGCTCTGTTACACTGAAATTCTGAATCTCAGAGTTCCATTAGCCTGACAGTCCAACTTTAGGCTTAATTATCTCCCAAATTCTCTTAACAGCTATGCTTACACTCTTAAGCAAAGTTGTTCTCCTATGATTGAGCTACAAACTTGATGTGGTGACCTAGGGCAAAAATCCTATATTTTGAAAGTTATAAGGCTCCAAAGTTGAGCCAACCATACTGAAGTTCAGACTTAGAATGAAATAGAGGTCAAGTGGTACTTTTTGCAAATTAGTCCAAAACTTGGGTTTGGCTTATTACTCTTCCCAAATGTGAACCATATGACTTTATATGCTTTAACATAGTAGTTTTTACACTTTAGTCCAAATGTGCATAATTTTTGCACATAAGCCCCTAGGGTTTGGATTTAGGGTTTTCCAGGGTTCAAATGGGGTTTTTGGTACCTTAGGGGTATAAATGTGATTCAAGTTCATTCTTGGGAACATTTTATAACTATTCCCCTAAAGCTTTTAGGTTTTCTCCACTTGGGTTAGGTTTTACCCCCTTTAATCCCTACTTAGGGTTAAGTTCCCTATCCAAGGTTCTATTTGCAAAATGCTATAACAATACAACTTGTTTAAAATTTTTACCTAGTGAATGCATTCTAGGTGTGTCAAACATATGCAATGCCAATGTTTATGATGCCATGCTCAAGTTTTAGTTGCAGTAACACCCGGGGTGTTACAGTTGTACTATGGACTGTCCGGAGGATAAGCCCGGACAGTACTGCTCCTAGGTCTTGGACCGTCCGGCCTTGTTGGCGGACGGTCCGCTTGTGTTAAATTCCTCTTGGTCAGAGCTCAGGTGTTCCAAGTTGCCAGGTCACGGACGGTCCGGCCAAGGTGGGCGGACTCTCCAGACCTCACTTTTATGACAGCTCTGACAGTTTTCAAATGGGAATACTAGCCGTTATATGTATGGCGGACCGTCCGGCCCTAGGGCGCGGACCGTCCGCGTGTGCGCTAAACATGTGCTTTTTGTTCATAACGGTTGAATTTGAGGGCGGTGCTATAAATAGAAGGGGAGCTCATGTGTGAGACCTCTCTTAACCATTCCTTACACACATTGAGCTCATTTGTGATCCTTCAACTCATTCTCTCACACTCTTTGCTTGAGATTGCATTCTAGCGAGAGATTGAGTGTTCCTAGTGCATTTGCATCCTTTGGTGATCCTTGAGGCACTAGGTGGTACATCGAGCAAGCGTCATCGACTTATTACTCTTGGAGGTTGCCGCCTCCTAGACGGATTGGGTGATTGTCTCCGTCGAGCTCTCCAAGAAGATTGTGGAGAAACCGCGGTGTTGATTGTGAGGGGTTCGCGCCTACCTCGCCGGAGCGGCAAAGGTGACATTAGTGGAATCGAGGTATTGAGTGATTTCTTGTCCAGTTGGCTCAAAGATCAAGCCGTGCCTTGATAGAGGAGCAACTGAGAGCTTGAAGTCCACCTCAACGTGGATTAGGGGTGATTGGCAAATCACCGATACCACGGGATAAAATTTGGTGTCTTTACTTTCTTGCATTACCTATTGTCGTGCAAGTGATTAGTTTCTCGCATATTGTTCATCAAGTATTCAATCACCTTAGTTGATTCTCATAGATTGTTTACTTGTTATCACTAGAGAATTTATATCTCGTGTTATATTGATTAAATTTCCCTAGTGTTTTTGATTTTAGTCAAAACCGTCTATTCACCCCCCTCTAGCCGTGTTATCACTAGAGGATGAACCATCCGCTAGTGACAATGAAAACATGCTTACAAATGATCAAGCCATGAATGTATTTTATGATGCTCTTGATATAAATGAGTTCAACCGTATCAAGAATCTCACAACCGCTCATAAGATTTGGATTAAGCTAATGGAAATTCATGAAGGAACTACAATTGTGAAGAGTGCCAAGCTATATGTGTGCAAAGGAAAGTTTGAGCAATTCATTATGAAATAAGATGAGAGTGTATCCGATATGTTCAACCGGTTAAATGAGATAGTGAATGAACTCAAGAGACTTGGTTTTAATGTACCGGATGTGTATTTCACTCATAAGTTCCTTATATCTCTTCCAGAGAAATATGAGACCATTGTGACAATGTTAGTAAGAAGTGATCTATCTACAACTTCTCCAACCAAAGTATTGGGGGAAATTCTTACTCAAGATATATTCAAGAAGTCTCAAGCCGATGCTATAAGTTTGGCAAAGAAAGTGAAGAATGAATCAATTGCTCTCAAAGCTAAAGCTTCTAAGGCAATTGAAAAATAAGATAGTGATGATGAAGAAAATGAAAGTGAGAGTGATGGAGATATGGCTCTGTTTGTAAGAAAATTCAACAAATTCATGAAGATGAAGAGAGGTCAACCTAGAAGAGGCCAAATGTCAAGAAGAAATGCTTTCAATGATAGAAAATGTTTTGAGTGTGGGGAACCCGGTCACATTGCCATGAATTGCCCTAACAAGAAGAAGAAGGGAAAAGATGGAGATGATAAGAAGAAGAAGAAGTTCTACAACAAGAAGAAAGATGGCAAGGGCTACCTAGTTGAATGGGATTCGGATGATAGCTCGGATGATGATGATGACACCTCATCCAAGCTTAATGCCGGAATTGCAATCAAGGAAGCTCCCTCACTTTTCTCATCCCCTCATTGTCTCATGGCAAAGGGAGATGCTAAGGTAAAAATCATCACCGATTTAAATGATATAAATGATGATGATGATGGCTATTCATATGATGATCTTGTTAGAATGTTAGGTGAGGCCGATGACTACATGCACAAAGAAAAAGAAAAAATTAAGACCTTGAAGGAATTGTATAAAAACCTTCAAGTGTCTTTTGAGGAGCTCAAGACCTCTCACAACGATCTAAAAGAGAATTGTGAGAAGCTTGCGGATGCTCAAAAATCATCTATTGTGCATGAAGTTGTGGTGGTCACCGAGGATGTTGGAGTCACTTGTGACTTACTTGATAGTCCTACAAGTGAACCACTACCTACTAACTCTATTTGTGATAAATGCAAAATTTCTCTCATGAATGATAATATTGCTCTTGATGAAGCAAAAATCATTGTTGAGAATGAGGTGTTAGTAGATAGAGTAAATGCTCTAACTCATGATCTAGAGAAGGCATATGGTGGAAAGGCTAAATTGGATTTCATATTGGGAAGTCAACGGTGCTCACTTAACCGTGAGGGTCTTGGATATGTTCCCAAGAAAGGAAAGAATGCTTTTATAAAGCAAAAGACATTGTTTGTGAAAGAATGTGACAAAGTGTGTCACAAGTGTCACAAGAAGGGATATATTAAGAAAAATTGTCCTAAGCTCAAGAATGTATCCTCCACTTGTTTTGAGCATTGTTATGTTCTTTCTCATAATGCAAAAGGTGTTCATGCTAGATTTGTTGGTACTTCAATTGTTGGCAACAAAAAGAAAGCTATTTGGGTGCCAAAGACCTTGGTCACTAACATCCAAGGACCCAAGCAAGTTTGGGTACCTAAAAGAGATTGATTTCCTTTTGTAGGTGAACTACAAGGTGGGAGGGAATCATTGGGTGTTGGATAGTGGATGCACTCAACACATGACCGGAGATATGAAAATGTTCACCCAAATGAGTGAGGAAGATTGCTCAAATTATGATAGTATCACATTTGGGGATAATTGCAAAGGAAAGGTTAAAGGATTGGGTAAAATTGCTATTTCGAATGATCATTCCATATCAAATGTGCTCTTGGTTGAGTCTTTGAATTTTAATTTACTATCCATAGCTCAATTATGTGATTTAGGATTTAGTTGCAATTTCACTGTTGATGATGTTATTATCTCTAGTGTTGATGGTAGCAATCTTAAGTTTAAAGGTTTTAGACATGAAAATCTTTATCTTGTTGATTTCTCATCTAGTGAGGCAAAGCTCACAACTTGCTTATTCTCAAAGGCTTCACTAGGTTGGTTATGACATAGAAGACTTGGTCATATTGGAATGAAGCAACTCAATCGTTTAACCAAGCATGACTTAGTCCGTGGCTTGAAAGATGTGAAATTTGAGAAGAACAAATTGTGTAGCTCTTGCCAAGCCGGGAAGCAAGTGGCAAATACTCATCCAAATAAAAGTCAAATGTCTACTCATCGACCTTTGGAATTACTTCACATGGATTTATTTGGGCCCACATCGTTTGTGAGTATTGGTGGTAATTCCTATTGTCTTGTGATTGTGGATGATTATTCTAGATTCACTTGGGTTTATTTTCTTCGGGATAAATCTAATGTGTTTGAAACATTCAAGTCATTTGCTATATTGGCTCAAAACCAATTTGATTTTGATATCAAGAAAGTTAGAAGTGATAATGGGTCGGAATTAAAAAAATGCAAGAATTGATTAATATTGTGATGACAAGGGTATTAAACATGAATTCTCTTCCAAATATACCCCGGAACAAAATGGTATTGTTGAAAGAAAGAATGGAACTCTCATTGACATGGCTAGATCTATGTTAGCGGAATATAATGTGTGAGATTCTTATTGGGCCGAAGCAATAAACACCGCTTGTCATTCATCAAATAGGCTATATTGTCACAAGCTGTTGAAGAAAACTCCCTATGAATTACTTATTGGTAGAAAGCCAAATATCTCATATTTTAGGGTGTTTGGTTGCAAATGCTATATTTTGAGAAGGGAAGCCGGTTCTCTAAATTTGAGAAGAAATGTGATGAGGGTTTTCTTCTTGGATATTCATCAAATAGTAAGGCTTATAGAGTTTTCAACAAAACTCATGGTATTATTGAATAAGCATATGATGTTGAGTTTGATGAAACTAATGGGTCTCAAGATGAAAGTAATAATCTTGATGATGTTGGTGGAACTCAATTGAAAAATGCTATGAAAACAATGGCTATTGGTGAAATAAAGCCAAAAGAAGATGATGATGAGAATAGTGTGGTTGTCATTCCTTCCTCTTCAACTCTAAATAAAGAAGATCACCAAAGCCAACAAAATAATGAAATTATGGATACTCAAGATCAAGATATTTCAAGTCATTCGGTTCCTCCAAATGCTTCAACAAGCCATTATCAAACGGTATCAAGAATTCATCATTCTATTGTGAAGGATCACCCAGTTGATCAAATTGTGGGTGATATAAGTAAGGGTGTTCAAACTCGCTCTCGCATAGCTTCATTTTGTGAACATTTCTCTTTTGTATCTTGTATGGAACCTAACCGTGTAGATGAAGCTCTACTTAATGTTGATTGGGTGAATGCAATGCATGAAGAATTAAATAACTTCACTCGAAATGAAGTTTGGGAGCTTGTTGAGAGACCAAAGAACCACAATGTTATTGGTACAAAATGGGTGTTTCGCAACAAGCACAATGAAGATGGGGTAGTAGTAAGAAACAAGGCAAGATTAGTTGCACAAGGATATACTCAAATAGAGGGATTGGATTTTGGGGAGACATTTGCTCCCATGGCAAGATTGGAAGCAATCCAGATTCTTCTTGCATATGCTTATGCTCATAATATCAAGCTTTACCAAATGGATGTAAAGAGTGCCTTTCTAAATGGTAAGATTAGTGAACTAGTGTATGTTGAACAACCTCCCAGTTTTGAGGACCCCAAAAGACCTAACCACGTGTTCAAGCTTTCTAAAGCTCTCTATGGGCTTAGGGATTTCTTGCTTTCCACAGACTTTAAAATTGGGAAGGTTGACACTACCCTATTCACTAAAAGAATTGGCAAAGACTTATTTGTTTATCAAATTTATGTTGATGATATTATCTTTAGATCTACTAATGAATTGTTTTGTGAGGAATTTGGAAAAATGATGTCAAAAGAATTTGAAATGTCTATGATAGGAGAATTGATCTTCTTTCTTGGTCTTCAAATCAAACAATTGAAAGATGGAATTTTTATAAGGCAATCAAAATATTTGAAGGACATGCTCAAGAAGTTTGGCTTAGAGAATGCAAAGGCTATAAAGACTCCTTTGGCAACTGTTGGTGACTTGTTCTCAAATGCTAAGAGTTAAGAACAAGGCAACATAAAATGTGTTAAATGCTAAAGTCCTTCGTCCTTCAAGGCATTATGACCCTTCAGGTATAATGAATTCCGGACGAAGGGTACAAAGGAAAAACCTTCGTAAGCACAGTAAATAATAATGAAGAATTCATATGTGAAATATGAAGAATAACATATATAATATCACCAACTTATTTTTATTAGCATTATCATATCCAGAATAACAAATTATAAATGTACCTTCGGCTTGATGAAAAGTAAAGGTACAGGCGTGATGCAAAAAGCGAATGCCAAGTCAGCTTGAACAGTACGGGAGTACTGTTCATCTATTTATAGGCAAGGGACGCAGCCCGTGTGGAATTACATTTGTACCCTTTACATTCATCAATAACTCTATAGTAATTCTTCGGGGTCTAATTTTCCTTTTCATCTTTTAAGTCGGTTCCCTTTCTCTGCTATTATGCCGAAGCTTTTCTGCGCACAGCTTCGTGATCATCTTATCCTTCGTCATAATCGCTTTCTGTCTCGCTCAGGCTTCGTACTGACCATATTCTTGTATAATTATGACCCGATTCCGAAGATACCTGTTCACATATTCCACTTGGAAAACATTTTTAAATCATGTTTTTGAGGACCTTCGGAAGCCGAAGGCCCCCAACAGTAGCCCCTCGCAATATTAATTTACTAGAATGATAAATTCATATTGCGACATGGACGAAGGCCTTAAGCCAAAGGTCCGAAAAAACACCTTCCCTTTGCTAGAATAGCAACAGTCATTGACAAGCGGGACCCTCCAGTTTTCATCGCACTAGGTGTACTTGGCTTTTTAAATTTTTAAGCTTCGGATTTGAGAGCACTTTCTCAGCGTTTACGAAGATGTCTGAAGATAAGAAAGCTGTTGCTGAATCGAAGCTGAGCCTTTCTGAGGAGATGCATCTCGGGTTTCTTCAATCAATAGCAAAGACCAATACAGAGAAGATCACTAGGGAGATTTTGGAGGGTTTATCTGAAGACACTGGTGACAGTGACAGCTATGATGTAGAAAGTGGGGGTGAAGACTCCGAAGATCGGCCGTGGCGACCAAGTCACACAGTCTTCGGAAAATCGAGCATTAAGCAGAGTCATCTTGATAACATGAGGGGGAGGTACTTTCGAGACATGTCTACTGTGAGGGCAGATGACGGGGAGAAGACTGTGCCTACTACCGAAGAGAATGAAGTCGTAATCTTCCGAAGCTTCTTAAAGGCTGGACTGTGGTTTCCCTTGAGCAGTTTTGTCGTAGAAGTACTGAAGATATTTGAAATCTACCTTCATCAACTTACTCCCGAAGCAATCATAAGAATGGGCATCTTCGTCTGGGCCGTGAGGAGCCAAGGTTTAGAACCAAATGCAAAAAGTTTCTGCAACATACATGAGCTATTGTATGAGACAAAACCCTGGGGTAAAGAGCAGTATCACAACAATTTTGGCTGCTACAGCTTCGGCGCTCGGTCTGGGTCAAGCTGTCCCGTGCCAACCTTTCGAAAGAGGTGGCCCGGCGACTGGATGACGGAATGGTTTTATGTGAAGAATGACTTGAAAGCACGGGAAGATATTAAAGGTATCATTATGCGCCTTGTCTGGCAACGCTTCGGCCTTCGGAGGCCGAAGGTGGAAATGAATGAAGCAGCCGAAGAGTGCCAGAGAGCCTTCGGCGTGGTGTGCTCTTTTATTGGGACAAGGGATTTGGTCCAAGAACACATTGCTTTCAGAATATGGCCACTTGTAGAAAAGTGGGAAATGCCGAAGGAGACTGTTAGAGAAACTGACGAAGGTGGATTAGTTAGGCTAAAATACACATTCCAATATGGAGATAAATTCGTCGAGCCAGATGATGACTGGCTAAAAAGTATTGAGACCGTAAGTGATGAATTACTTAGATTATACTCGAAGGTCGAAGACACTGCACTATCAGCAGCCTTCGGAGGTCGAAAGAAAAAGAGACTCAACCGAGTATTTGATGCAATTGGGTTTGTCTACCCCAACTACCGTTATCCAACGCGGGGTCAAAAAGAAAGAATACATCTTCTGCGAAGGAAGCTGCTTCAGCCGCTCCTAGCGAGCCGGCGCCGAAGAGAAAAAGGGTAAAGGTTCTCACACACCGGCCACGTTATATTGAACCGGCCACAGTGCCTGAGTTTGCCGGTGAGACCTCTTCGGCCACCGAAGCTAAAGAACCAACTCCCCTGCCAAATATTGAAGGGTCGGCCGAAGTGCCGGCGACAGAAAAAATAGAGGAACCGAGGACTAAAGAAACAAAGACATCAGAAGTTCTAAGTCCTTAAGCAAAAATTGAGGCAGCAAAAAGCCAAAAGGGTCCAGCAGTGACCCCAAAAGAAAAAGGATGGTTAATGTGCTGGATGTTTTGGGTCCTCCTTGTCACCATAAATTCTTATGTTTCGGCAACTTAAGCCTGTGGAGAAGGTATATTTTCATTATGGTAAAAAGCGAGACTGTTACAAGAAATTAAAAATGACAAAAAAGCACTTAAACCTCCCATAAGTGTTTCTTAAAAAAAAGAAAATAATACTGAATGCGAAAAACTGCTGTCGGGGTAGGATATTTGTCAGTAAATATGCTTCGACTCTGGCACAGTGCTATTGACTGTGCGAGCTTCGGACTCTTCTCTGAAGTCCCGTTGAAGGTGAGCATGCTGGCTCCCTTCTGGCTGCTGGCCGCATTGCATTGGTGGTGGAGGTGGAGGCTGTTGCCAAGATGCTTGAGGCTGGCTTGCCGAAGCAACAGAAGCTGCAGGGTGGTTGCCTACATATTCTGGAATGTAAGGCGAATGGTACGAAGCAGTATGCATGACTTGCTTCGGCTGACTCTGTTGTGCTGCAGCTTCTGCTATCTCCTTTTGCTTCTGGATGGTAACATGGCACATCCTGGTGGTATGGCCATTGTCCTCACCACAGAATAGACAATAAATTTTCCTTGGCTGATCCCCAAATCTTCCTCCGAAGCCCCTGGCGCCTCTGCCCCTTGGAGCTGGCGGCCAGAAAGAGCTTTGTTGCTGCCCCAAAGCTTGCGAGGAGTACTACAGTCTTTGCTGTTGACTCTCTCTATCATCACTCTGAGCAGAGTTGTGAATTGACCTGACGTGCCTTGGATGGAATCTTCCTCCGAAGCCCCTGGTCATTTCGGAGAACCTGTATGCTTCCTCCCTTCTTTGGCGGAAGTCATTGTCAGCTCGAATATACTCGTCCATCTTCTGGAGCAGCTTCTCCAAAGTTTGAGGAGGCTTCCTGGCAAAGTATTGAGCGGAAGGTCCTAGCGAAGCCCCTTAATCATGGCCTCAATGACAATTTCATTGGGCACTTTTGGTGCTTGTGCCCTCAGACGCAGGAACCTTCGGACATACGCCTGAAGGTATTCTTCGTGGTCCTGGGTGCACTGGAATAAAGCTTGAGCAGTGACCAGCTTCATTTGAAACCCTTGGAAGCTGGTTATCAGCATATCCTTCAGCTTTTGCCATGAGGTGATTATTCCTGGCCGAAGAGAGGAGTACCAGGTTTGTGCAACACTCTTGACAGCCATGACGAAAGACTTTGTCATGACTGCGGTATTGCCACCATACGAAGATATGGTTGCTTCATAACTCATCAAGAATTGCTTCGGGTCTGAATGACCGTCGTACATGGGAAGTTGGGGTGGCTTGTAAGACTGGGGCCAAGGTGTAGCCTGCAGTTCTGTTGATAGAGGAGAAGTTTCATCAAAAGCAAAATTTCCATGATGGAAATCCTCATACCAATCGTCCTCGTTGTAGAAGCCCTCCTGATGAAGCTCTCTGCGCTGAGGCCTTCGGTTCTGGTCATCTTAAGCAAGATGACGAACTTCTTCAGAGGCTTCGTCTATCTGCCTTTGTAGGTCAGCTAGACGAGCCATCTTTTCCTTCTTCCATTGGACCTGTTGATGGAGCATCTCCAAGTTTTGGATTTCTTGATCCAAGTCATCCTCCGGAGGCGTCGGACTGGTGGCCTTCCTCTTCTGGCTTCGGGCCTCCCTAAGAGAAAGGACATCCTGATTGGGATCCAGCGGCTGCAGAGCGGCAGCCCCTATTGCTGAAGCTTTCTTTGGCGGCATGACGAAGGTGATGCTTGCCGAAGGTGTTCAAAACTCAAAAAATGGAAGTGAGTTCACCGGAGGTGGGCGCCAATGTTGGTGACTTGTTCTCAAATGCTAAGAGTTAAGAACAAGGCAACATAAAATGTGTTAAATGCTAAAGTCCTTCGTCCTTCAAGGCATTATGACCCTTCGGGTATAATGAATTCCGGACGAAGGGTACAAAGGAAAAACCTTCGTAAGCACAGTAAATAATAATGAAGAATTCATATGTGAAATATGAAGAATAACATATATAATATCACGAACTTATTTTTATTAGCATTATCATATCCAGAATAACAAATTATAAATGTACCTTCATCTTGATGAAAAGTAAAGGTACAGGCGTGATGCAAAAAGCGAATGCCAAGTCAGCTTGAACAGTACGGGAGTACTGTTCATCTATTTATAGGCAAGGGATGCAGCCCGTGTGGAATTACATTTGTACCCTTTACATTCATCAATAACTCTATAGTAATTCTTCGGGGTCTAATTTTCCTTTTCATCTTTTAAGTCGGTTCCCTTTCTCTGCTATTATGCCGAAGCTTTTCTGCGCACAGCTTCGTGATCATCTTATCCTTCGTCATAATCGCTTTCTGTCTCGCTCAGGCTTCGTACTGACCATATTCTTGTATAATTATGACCCGATTCCGAAGATACCTGTTCACATATTCCACTTGGAAAACATTGCTAAATCATGTTTTTGAGAACCTTCGGAAGCCGAAGGCCCCCAACAGCAACAAATGGACATCTAGACTTAGATGAGGGAGGTACTATGGTCGATCAAAAACTTTA
This sequence comes from Zea luxurians, assembly GCA_029449295.1. Lineage (NCBI taxonomy): Eukaryota > Viridiplantae > Streptophyta > Magnoliopsida > Poales > Poaceae > Zea > Zea luxurians. Next base: position 1,632,939 of record JAOPSE010000152.1, read on the forward strand.
TCGCTCAATAATTAGTACTTTACTTTATATTACCGCATCTAGGCCCGATGTTATGTTTAGTGTTTGCATGTGTGCTCGATTTCAAGCTTCACCTAGAGAGATTCACTTGAAGGCCGCAAAAAGAATTCTAAGATATTTGAAGTATACTCCCAATATTGGTCTATGGTATCCCAAAGGTGCCCAATTTGAATTAATTGGATATTCGGATTCGGACTATGCGGGGTGTAAAGTTGATAGAAAGAGCACCTCCGGTTGTTGTCAATTTCTTTGAAGATCTCTTGTTTCATGGTCCTCTAAAAAGCAAAATTCTGTTGCTCTCTCTACCGTCGAGGCGGAATATATATCGACCGATAATTGTTGTGCTCAATTATTATGGATGAAACAAACTCTATTGGATTATGGGATCATTTTTAAGAATATGCCTCTCATTTTTAAGAGTGTGGTAAAATTGGCTACAAATCCGGTCCAACACTCAAGAACTAAGCATATTGATATATGGCATCACTTCTTAAGGGATCATGTTGGAAAGGGAGACATCTCTATATATTCAATTGGCACGGATGATCAATTGGCCGATATTTTTACAAAGCCATTGGATGAAACTAGATTTTGCTCATTGAGAAGTGAAATGAATGTGATTGATCTCTCAAATGTGGCTTGAGGTTGAATGCACATGTGTAGTATTGCATTTCACTTCTAAATATGCTCTCTATGCTATTTATTGAGTATTTTTGGTGAATTTTTCATTCTATTTTGATCTAAGTAGTTTGATATGAAAATTTGCATTCCTCAAATACATAATGAGTATATGCATGCATACTAACCCTTGGATTGGTCGAAATATCCATATATGAGCATCAAATCAGATTTAAAATTCAAAATAAAAAAATGGTCAAAGTTTGAAGAATTGAGTATCAGGCCGCGGACCGTCCACCTGTGGACCGCGGACCATCCGCCGAATCAGGATCTGGACAGTCCGAGACAGTTATGCAGACAGTTTGAGTTACCAGGGCACAGACCGTTCGCCGCCCCTGCGTGGACCGTCCGCGACAGGCAGTTAAGACGGGCAGAGGCAGTCAACTTGTCATTTCTATTTGTTGCCTCTCCTCTCACGCTCTCCACTCGCCAAAAGGTCACTTTCGTCGATTGTGCACGGACGGTGAAGTGAAGTTGCGCACGGGACTGTCCGGAAGCTTGTGGCAAGCTCAACAATCATGTCTTCATCCCAGTATTTCATAATCTCATGGATTTCATCAAATTTCTTCAAATTTGGGGATTCTTCGGATTTTCTCTCTGATCTAGAATTGAGCAATAGATTCACAAATCTGATTGGTGGGATTGTCAGTGCTACTTATTGTGAATGTTGTGCAAAAATTTGAACGAGTTTGGATGGATATTTTCTACCGAATCATCGATTGCATGATTGAGGCGACTAGGGTTCTGGAGAGTTGCCCCTAGACGGTCACGGACCGTCCGCCAGGTGGGCATGGACCGTCCGGCCCTCTAGCGCGGACAGTCTGGCCCTCTAGCGCGGACAGTCCGGACCCTGACAGAGAATTGCACTTCCTTTCTCTATGATTGTGGCATTATCAACTATTCACCTATGGATATTTCTCACATTTATTGCAGTGGTCTGGGTGGTCTTCGAAAGAAGCTTGTCGGTCGCTTCAAATCAAAGCGCCCTCGTGCAGACGATGCAGACTACACTCCAACCACTGACTCAGAGGCCCAATCTTCTGCTGGGGGCAGTGTATCTATGGACACAGAAGACATTCCGCATACACATCCTGACTATCCGATTGACATCACAGGATGGACATTTCCAAAGAGGAGGTTCTCTATGGCAGAATACTGCTCCAAGAGCACTGTCAATCAATATACTCTGCCATCAGACACCAATGTTCAATTCTTTCACACTCAGCTCCAATTTGATGTTTTCTGGGGCACATTGATGGATACCAACTTTCACAAACACCAGGTGATTGATTGGACTTTCATGCGGGGACAATCAGTTATGGAGGACCTGATTCCAAAGTTTGAGACATGTGGTCTGTATCACTTTATGGGTCAGAGGACTGATTTCAGTGAAATGACAGTAAAGCAATTCCTGGCCACAGCTGAGATTGATATAGATGAGGAATCCATCACTTGGATGACTGGTTTCAAGAGATATTCTGCAACGTTTGCTGAATTTGCAGCTGCCAACAGTCTGAATTATGGCACCATTTCAGCTAGGATTGACCTATACACTAAAGATAACTTTGAAGACTTTGTGCAATTTTATGAGCCAGCAAGGCTAGGCATACCTAGGAGGTTTGGAGAGACAGCAGGACTGAGGCATCATCCTATTGTGATCAACAAAATTGCAAGAGTCACAATTCTTCCCAAGAGTGGGGACAAGAGCAAAATTCGGGACAAGTTCTGGAACATTATCCACCATGTCATGAATGGTGAGGTAATGAATATTGTGCTTTTCATGATGCGACAGTTAAATGATCTAAAAATGGACAAAAACCAGAATTTAGCCTATGCTCCTTATATTATGGCTCTCATCAAAGCCAAGACCAGATTTGAGGGGCCTTGTGAGATAGTTCATACACCCTTTAGACCCTTCAAGAATGAAATTGGGTTCCTTACCAGGCCACTCACTCCCTTCCCTGATGATGAGGAAGATCCTGGTTATGATGCAGGAGAAGCTCCTGAAGCTGAGGCAGAGCAGATGCCTCCTCCTCCACCTCCTCCTCAGCCTCAGCAGTACTGGCAGCCTGGTCTAGGCTATTTTGACCCATATTTTCAAAACATGCAGCAAGGGCTTCAGACCCACATAGATAGCCGCTTCCAGGGGATGATGACACATATGGACCAGCGCAGGGATGCCATGCAATCTAGTTTTGATAATAACTGGGATGTGCTAAACACTAAGTTCTCTGAATTTCGAAGTCACATTCAAGCTCATGTCACTGATCCTATCATGAACAGACTCAACAACATGCAGCAGAGTTTTCAGGACAACATGGGAGCTCTGTCTAGTCAATTTGACAATCTCTCTACCAATGACAGCATGCAAGAGACCAGTAAGAGGCAGCAGCAGCTCCAGCAGGACTTTGGGCAGTTCTCCTCTCTCTTTGACACCTTCAGCACTCACTACTATAGCATGCATCCTCCACCAGGTGATCAGTGAAGCTCCTCCTTTGTGGCAATTGATGCTAAAGAGGGAGAGAAGAGAAGAAAGAGAAGTTGTCATTTTCAGGGGGAGCTTGCTTATATGGACATTGAGACCCTGCATGTGCATGTTTACCATTTTATGTCGTATGCACTATTTTATGTCTTATGCACTTGGTATTGGCTACTATTTGAACTCTATGTCTTATGCCTGTGGACAACTATTTGTAATATTCTGTGGGTTGAACTATGTTTAGTTCAAATCACTCTGTGAATGGTTAATCGAGGAGTGATTATAATTGCTACGCTTTCTTTACATATTATCTCTTGTATGCCTCGATAACCATGACTGTAGGAAGATCTCCATCAAAACTCTGATCGATTATGTGTGTTGTATCTTCAGCTTGAAATATTATGCACACACATAGGGGGAGATTTTCCTACATTCTGAGTTTTATTGGGATTTATCTATCTCTCAGAAAGAACTTTAAATCAAGATAATGAAAGGGAAATAGGGTCAAACCTTTTCCTAAATGATTTTGGTGGTTGAATTGCCCAACACAAAATTGGACTAACTAGTTTGCTCTAGATTATAAGTTCTACAGGTGCCAAAGGTTCAACACAAACCAATAAAAAGTCCAAGAAAGGGTTCAAAAGAAAGGAGCAAAAGAAAACCAAAGGCTGCCCTGGTCTGGCGCACCAGACTGTCCAGTGTGCCACTAGACAGTGTCCGGTGCACCACCGGACAGTGTCCTGTGCACCAGGGAGATCCACTCCGAACTACTCAGCTTCGGGTTTTCGGGGAGCCACTCCGCTATAATTCACCGGACTGTCCGGTGTAGCACCGGACTGTCCGGTGTGCCAAGTGGAGCAACGGTAGCCAGCGCAACAGTCGAGTTCAACGGTCGGCTGACAATGCTACAGTACGCAGACTGCGCACGCAGAGTTAGAGCAGGCCCCAGAAGGCGCACCGGACAGTGAACAGTACCTGTACGGTGCACCACCGGACTATCCGGTGGCCCCACATGTCAGAGCTCCAACGATCGAACCCTAACGGTTGGGTGATGTGGCTGGCGCACCAGACAGTGTCCGGTGGGCACCAGACTGTCCGGTGCGCCTGTCGACAGCAGCCATCCCCAATGACCACTTTGGTGGTTGGGGCTATAAATACCCCCCAACCACCACACTTCAAGGCATCCAAGTTTTCAGCCATTGCATTCAATACAAGAGCTCTAGACTTCACTCCGAGACACAAACAAGAGATCAAATCCTCTCCCAAGTCCAAAGATCACTCCAAACAATTAGTGACTAGTGAGAGAGAGATATTTGTGTTCATTTGAGTTCTTGTCGCTTGGATCGTTTTTCTTCTTCCTCTTTCTTGTTCTCAAGCAACTTGTAATCAACGCAAGAGACACCAAGTTGTGGTGGTCCTTGTGAGGGGTCTAAGTGACCTGTTGATTAAGAGAAAAGCTCACTCGGTCTAGGTGACCATTTGAGAGAGGGAAAGGGTTGAAAGAGACCCGGTCTTTGTGACCACCTCAACGGGGAGTAGGTTTGCAAGAACCGAACCTCAGTAAAACAAATCAACGTGTCACTCTCTTCATTCGCTTGTGATTTGTTTTTGCCCTCTCTTTCAGACTCGATTATAATTCTAACGCTAACCCCGGCTTGTAGAGTGTGCTTAAGTTTATAATTTTCAGATTCCGCCTATTCACCCCCCTCTAGGCGACTTTCAATTGGTATCAGAGCCCGGTACTTCATTAGAGCCTAACCGCTCGAAGTAATGTTGGGAGATCACGCCAAGAAGGAGATGGTGACCGGTGAGAAGCCCGCTACAAGCCACGGGAAGGCTCCATCAAGGGAGTCTGGCTCCAAAGGAAAGGGGGAATCACCTCCCCATATCAAGTCACATCGGAGTGGCGACAAGAAGAAGAAAATGAAGAAAGTGGTCTACTACGAGACCGACTCTTTGTCGCCATCCACCTCCGGCTCCGACGCACCATCTGTAACTTCTAAGCGCCATGAGCGTAAGAAGTTTAGTAAGATCCCCCTATGCTATCCTTGCATTTCCAAACATACTCCTTTACTTTCTGTCCCATTAGGCAAACCGCCCGTTTTTTATGGTGAAGATTATTGTATGTGGAGTGATAAATTAGGCACCATCTAACCTCACTCCACACTAGTATTTGGGAAGTTGTTGAGTTTGGAGTACAGGTACCATCCGTAGGGGATGAAGATTATGATTCGGACGAGGTTGCCCAAATCCGGCACTTCAACTCCCAAGCCACTACTATACTCCTCGCCTCTCTAAGTCGAGAGGAGTATAATAAGGTGCAAGGGTTGAAGAGTGCCAAAGAAATTTGGGACGTGCTCAAGACCGCGCACGAAGGAGATGAGGTGACAAAGATCACTAAGCGGGAGACGATCAAGGGGGAGCTCGGTCGATTCATGCTCAACCAAGGGGAGGAGCCACAAGCCATGTACAACCGGCTCAAGACCTTGGTGAACCAAGTGCGCAACCTCGGGAGCACAAAATGGGATGACCATGAAATGGTCAAGGTTATTCTAAGATCACTTGTTTTTCTTAATCCTACATAAGTTCAATTAATTCGTGGTGATCCTAGATATAAGCTAATGTCTCCCAAGGAAGTGATAGGAAAGTTTGTGACTTTGAATTGATGATCAAAGGCTCCAAACAAATCATCGAGTGAGGCACCACCTCCACACCCGAGATGCAACTCGTCGCCTTCAAAGCAACGGAGGAGAAGAAGGAAGAGTCTACATCAAGTAGGCTTCCCATCGATGCCTCCAAGCTCGACAACGAGGAAATGGCGCTCATCATCAAGAGCTTTTGCCAAATCCTCAAGCAACAGAAGAGGAAAGACTACAAGTCCCGTTCCAAGAAGGTTTGCTACAAGTGTGGTAAGCCCGGTCATTTTATCGCTAAATGCCCTATATCTAGTGATAGTGATACGGACAATGACAAGAAGGGCAAGAGGAAGGAAAAGAAGAAATACTACAAGAAGAAGGGCGGCGATGCCCATGTTTGCCGGGAGTGGGACTCTGATGAGAGCTCCACCGACTCCTCCTCCAACGAGGTCGAGGCCAACATCGCCGTCAACAAAGGCCTCCTCTTCCCCAACGTCGGCCACAAGTGTCTCATGGCAAGGGACGACAAAAAGAAGGTAAAATCTAGAGCCTCCACTAAATACGCAACATCTAGTGATGAGGATAACTCTAGTGATGATGAAGATAATTTGCTTGCCCTTTTTGCTAACCTAAACATGCAACAAAAAGAAAAATTGAATGAATTGATAGGTGTCATTCATGAGAAGGATGAACTCTTGGATAGCCAAGAGGACTTCCTTATTAAGGAAAATAAGAAGCATGTTAAGGTTAAAAATGCTTATGCCCAGGAAGTAGAAAATTGTGAAAAATTAACTAGTGAGCTTAGCATTTGCCATGACACCATTTCCAACCTTAGAGCCGAGAATGCTAGTTTTATTGCTAAGGTTGAGAAGTTAAATGCTTGTGATGATTCAATTACCAATCTTAGAAATGATAATGCTAAGTTGATTGCTAAGATTGAAAAGTTGAATGCCTCACTTTCTAGCCTTAAGATTGAGAATGAAAAATTAATTGCTAAGGCTAAGGATTTAAATGTTTGCAATGATGTTATTTCCAATCTTAGAAATAAAAATGCCATGTTACATGCTAAGATTGATGAATTAAATGTTTGCAAACCCACTACATCTACTGTTGATCATGTTTCTATTTGTACTAGATGTAGAGACATTAATGTTGATGCTATTCATGATCACCTAGCTTTAATTAAACAACAAAATGATCACATAGCTCAACTTAGTGCTAAAATTAATGAGCATGACTTAGAAAATGAAAAATTTAAATTTGCTAGAAGCATGCTCTATAGTGGGAGACGTCCTAGCATTAAGGATGGCATTGGCTTCCAACAGAGAGGTAATGTTAAAATTAATGCCCCTAAGAGATTGTCAAACTTTGTTAAGGGCAAGGCTCCCATGCCTCATGATAACGAAGGCTATATTTTATATCCTACTGGTTATCCTGAGGATAAGATTAGGAAAATTCATTCTAGAAAGTCTCACTGTGGCTCTCATCATGCTTTTATGTATAAGAGTGAGGCATCTAGTTCTAGGCAATCCACTCATGTTAAATTGCCTAAAAGAAATCTCCTATTGCATCAAATGAACCCAATGTTTCATTTAAGACTTTTGATGCATCTTATGTGCTCACTAACAAATAAAGCAAAGTAGTTGCCAAATATGTGGGGGGCAAACACAAGGGGTCAAAGACTTGTGTTTGGGTACCCAAGGTGCTTGTTTATAATGTGAAAGGACCCAAGGCAGTTTGGGTACCTAAGAATAAGGCCTAAATTTGTTTTGTAGGTTTATGCATCCGGGGGCTCAAGTTGGATCATTGATAGCGGGTGCACAAACCACATGACTGGGGAGAAAAGGATGTTCTCCTCCTATGAGAAAAACCAAGATTCCCAAAGAGCCATCACATTCGGGGATGGAAATCAAGGTTTGGTCAAAGGACTTGGTAAAATTGCTATATCACCTGACCATTCTATTTCCAATGTTTTTCTTGTAGATTCATTATATTACAACTTGCTTTCAGTTTCTCAATTATGCAAAATGGGCTACAATTGTCTTTTTACGGATATAGGTGTTACTGTCTTTAGAAGAAATGATGATTCAGTAGCGTTTAAGGGAGTATTAGAGGGTCAGCTATACTTAGTTGATTTTAATAGAGCTGAACTCGATACTTGCTTAATTGCTAAGACTAATATGGGTTGGCTCTAGCATCGTCGATTAGCTCACGTTGGGATGAAGAATCTTCATAAGCTTCTAAAGGGAGAGCACATTTTGGGACTAACAAATGTTCATTTTGAGAAAGACAGGGTTCGTAGCGCATGTCAAGCAGGGAAGCAAGTTGGTGTTCATCATCCACACAAGAACATCATGACGACCGACAGACCACTTGAGCTACTCCACATAGACCTATTCGGCCCGATAGCTTACATAAGCATCGGCGGGAGTAAGTACTGTCTAGTTATTGTGGATGATTATTCTCGCTTCACTTGGGTATTCTTTTTGCAGGATAAATCTCAAACCTAATAGACCTTAAAGGGATTCTTGAGACAGGCTCAAAATGAGTTCGGCTTAAGGATCAGAAGGATTAGAAGCGACAATGGGACGAAGTTCAAGAACTCACAAATTGAAGGCTTTCTTGAGGACGAGGGCATCAAGCATGAGTTCTCTTCTCCCTACACGCCACAACAAAATGGTGTAGTGGAGAGGAAGAATAGAACTCTTCTTGACATGGCGAGGACCATGCTTGATGAGTACAAGACACCGTACCAGTTTTGGGCCGAGGCGATTAACACCGCCTGCTACTCCATCAACCGGTTATATCTTCACCAAATCCTCAAGAAGACATCTTATGAACTCCTCACTGGTAAAAAGCCCAATGTTTCATATTTTAGAGTCTTTGGTAGCAAATGTTTTATTCTTGTTAAAAGAGGTAGAAAATCTAAATTTGCTCCTAAGGCTGTAGAAGGCTTTTTACTTGGTTATGATTCAAACACAAGGGCATATAGAGTCTTTAACAAGTCCACTGGACTAGTTGAAGTTTCTTGTGACATTGTGTTTGATGAGACTAACGGCTCTCAAGTAGAGCAAGTTGATCTTGATGAGCTAGATGATGAAGAGGCTCCATGCGTCACGCTAAGGAACATGTCCATTGGGGATGTGCGTCCTAAGGAATTCGAAGAGCCTCCACAAGCACAAGATCAACCATCTTCCTCCATGCAAGCATCTCCACCAACTCAAGATGAGGATCAAGCTCAAGATGATGAAAATGAAGATCAAGAGGAGTCACCTCAAGAGGAGGACAATGATCAAGGGGGAGATGCTAATGAACAAGACAAGGAAGATGATGAGGGTCCAAGACAGCCACACCCAAGAGTCCACCAGGCGATTCAAAGAGATCACCCTGTGAACACCATCCTCAGCGATATTCATAAGGGGGTAACCACTCGAGTCGCTCATTTTTGTGAACATTAATCTTTTGTTTCCTCTATTGAGCCACACAGGGTAGAGGATGCACTTAAAGATTCGGATTGGGTGCTGGCGATGCAAGAGGAGCTCAACAACTTTATGAGGAATGAGGTATGGCATTTGGTTCCACGTCCTAATCAAAATGTTGTAGGTACCAAGTGGGTATTCCGCAACAAGCAAGATGAGCATGGTGTGGTGACAAGGAATAAAGCCCGACTTGTGGCCAAGAGGTATTCACAAGTCGAAGGTTTGGATTTCGGTGAAACCTATGCACCCGTAGCTAGGCTTGAGTCAATTCGTATATTACTTGCCTATGCTACTTACCATGGCTTTGAGCTATATCAAATGGACGTGAAGAGTGCCTTCCTCAATGGACCAATCAAGGAAGAGGTCTATGTTGAGCAACCTCCCGGCTTTGAGGATAGTGAGTATCCTAACCATGTGTATAAACTCTCAAAGGCGCTTTATGGGCTCAAGCAAGCCCCAGGAGCATGGTATGAATGCCTTCGAGATTTTCTTATCACTAATGACTTCAAAGTCGACAAGGTCGATCCTACTCTCTTTACTAAAACAATTGCAAATGATTTGTTTGTATGCCAAATTTATGTTGATGATATCATATTTAGGTATACTAACAAATCTATTTGTGAAGAGTTTAGCAGGATCATGGTACAAAAATTCGAGATGTCTATGATAGGGGAGTTGAAGTATTTCTTAGGATTTCAAGTCAAGCAACTCCAAGAGGGCACCTTCATCAGCCAAACAAAGTACATTCAAGACATACTCACCAAGTTTGGAATGAAGGATGCCAAGCCCATCAAGACACCCATGGGAACCAATGGGCATCTCGACCTCGACACGGGAGGTAAATCCGTAGATCAAAAGGTATACCAGTCGATGATAGGTTCTCTACTCTATTTATGTGCATCCCGACCGGATATTATGCTTTTCGTATGCATGTGTGCAAGATTCCAAGCCGATCCTAAGGAAGTTCACCTTAGGGCCGTGAAAAGAATCTTGAGATATTTAGTTCATACACCTAAGTTTGGCCTTTGGTACCCCAAGGGATCCTCTTTTGATTTATTAGGATATTCAGATGCTGATTGGGCAGGGTGTAAAATTGATAGGAAGAGCACATCAGGGACTTGTCAGTTTCTGGGGAGATCCCTGGTGTCTTGGGCTTCAAAGAAACAAAACTCAGTAGCTCTTTCCACCGCCGAAGCCGAGTACATTGCCGCAGGCCATTGTTGCGCGCAATTGCTTTGGATGAGGCAAACCCTTAGGGACTATGGTTACAAATTAACCAAAGTTTCTCTCCGATGTGATAATGAGAGTGCAATCCGCATGGCGGATAATCCCGTTGAACACAGCCGCACTAAGCAAATAGCCATTCGGTATCACTTTTTGAGAGATCATCAACAAAGGGGGGATATCGAGATAGCCTATATTAATACCAAAGATCAATTAGCCGATATCTTTACCAAGCCACTAGATGAGAAAACCTTTACCAAGCTTAGGAATGAGCTAAACATTTTTGATTCTCGGAATTTTGATTGATATTTTGCACACATAGCTCATTTATATACCTTTGATCATATCTTTTTTATGTCTATGACTAATGTGTTTTCAAGTGTATTCTTATGCTTAGCCATAGAATTGAAAGGGAAATGGAGTATTCGGCAAAGACGACGCTTCCACTCAACTCCATCGGTATTATCTACTCTTTGCCGGTATTCCGTCATCTCTCCATTGGTATAATCTTTCACTCATATATTATTTGCCAAAGTGGGAGAAAATGTTATTAGGGCTCATATTTCACTCGAAGTATCCGTTTTTTGGCGATTCATGCCGAAGGGGGAGAAAGTATTAGCCCAAAGCAAAAGGACCACACCACACCACGCCAGTTTCAAAATTTTTCGAAATAAGTTTAAGTTTTAAATGTTTTTCAATTGGTATCTTTAAAAATTCTATCTCAATTGGTAAAACTCTCTTGAACACTAAGAGGAGAATTTCATTGAGGGGGAGTTTTGTTTAGTCAAAGGAAAAGCATTTGAAATAGGGGGAGAAAATTTCAAATCTTGAAAATGCTTCCTTAAATCTCATTCATATACCTTTGACTATTTACAAAAGGATTTTGAAAAGAATTTCCAAAAGATGTGCAAAAACAAAACTAGTGGTGCAAGCGTGGTCCAAAATTTTAAATAAGAAGAAAACAATCCATGCATATCTAGTAGAAATAATTATTGGTTTCACTCCAAGCAACCTTTGCACTTACCTTATGCAAACTAGTTCAATTCTGCACTTTTATATTTGCTTTGGTTTGTGTTGGCATCAATCACCAAAAAGGGGGAGATTAAAAGGGAAATAGGGTCAAACCTTTTCCTAAATGATTTTGGTGGTTGAATTGCCCAACACAAAATTGGACTAACTAGTTTGTTCTAGATTATAAGTTCTACAGGTGCCAAAGGTTCAACACAAACCAATAAAAAGTCCAAGAAAGGGCTCAAAAGAAAGGAGCAAAAGAAAACCGAAGGCTGCCCTGGTCTAGCGTACCGGACTACCCGATGTGCCACTGGACAGTGTCCGGTGCATCACCGGACACTGTCCGGTGCACCAGGGAGATCCACTCCGAACTACTCAGCTTTGGGTTTTCGGGGAGCCACTCCGCTATAATTCACCGGACTGTCTGGTGTAGCATCGGACTGTCCGGTGTGCCAAGCGGAGCAACGGTAGCCAGCACAACGGTCGAGTTCAACGATCGGCTGACAACACTACAGTACGCGAACTGCGCGCGCAGAGTCAGAGCAGGCGCTAGAAGGTGCACCGGACAGTGAACAGTACCTGTCCGGTGCACCACCGGACTGTTCGGTGGCCCCACATGTCAGAGCTCCAACGGTCGAACCCTAACGGTTGGGTGATGTGGCTGGCGCACCGGACTGTCTGGTGCGCCTATCGACAGCAGCCATCCCCAACGGCCACTTTGGTGGTTGGGGCTATAAATACCCTCCAACCACCACACTTCAAGGCATCCAAGTTTCCAGCCATTTGCATTCAATACAAGAGCTCTAGACTTCACTCCAAGACACAAACAAGAGATCAAATCCTCTCCCAAGTCCAAAGATCACTCCAAACAATTAGTGACTAGTGAGAGAGAGATATTTATGTTCATTTGAGTTCTTGTCGCTTAGATCGCTTTTCTTCTTCCTCTTTCTTGTTCTCAAGCAACTTGTAATCAACGCAAGAGACACCAAGTTGTGGTGGTCCTTGTGAGGGGTCTAAGTGACCCGTTGATTAAGGAGAAAAGCTCACTCGGTCTAGGTAACCGTTTGAGAGAGGGAAAGGGTTGAAACAGACCCGGTCTTTGTAACCACCTCAACGGGGAGTAGGTTTGCAAGAACCAAACCTCGGTAAAATAAATCACCGTGTCACTCTCTTCATTCGCTTGTGATTTGTTTTTGCCCTCTCTTTCGGACTCGATTATAATTCTAACGCTAACCCCGACTTGTAAAGTGTGCTTAAGTTTATAATTTTCAGATTCCGCCTATTCACCCCCCTCTAGGCGACTTTTAGATAAGTCCTATGAAACTCATCTCTAAAATCCTTCTTATACCTAAGGTATGAGGGAGATTTGGAAAAACAAAACTTCTCTTGGATATAATGTGTAGTGTTGTCATCAATTACCAAAAAGGGGGAGATTTTGAATCATCTAGGCCCCTTAGTGATGTTTTGGTAATTAATGACAACTATTTGTGGACTAACGGTTCTTGGAGAAATAAGAATGCAGGGTTGGACCACATAGAACAAGAAATCTTGGAGATTTATAAGCATTAGTTGTGGATCAAGTGAAGGCAAAGGTATAACATAGGTTTTGTTTTTGCCGGTCTCCAGGAGTTTAGAGAAGATACTTGACTGGATTAGTAGGCTAGATAGCCATACTATTAAGAGGGGTCAATGACTTTGATCTGTGTAAAGCTTAGTGCCTCATAGAGCATCTAGTGGTTGTATTTGCATGAGGACTAACAGCGCTTCAAATTTCATGAGTTAAAATTTCTTTCATAAGCGTGTTTGAAAGGTGCCAAGTCTTAGGATGCACGGACCGTTCGGGCCTTGAGGGTGGACCGTTCGCGATCCTCCAGTGGGGTCCAAAGTCTGTTCACTTCGGACAAGTCCTGTTCATTTGTACTGCGGACTGTCCGGGCCATGGGGCCGGACCGTCCGCAGTCCTGACCAGAGGAGGCTGCTCTCGGCACAGTCCCTAAATTATAGTGCGGACCGTCCGACCTTGATGGGCGGACTGTCCACAGGTGCCAAATTTGGTTTGGGTAGGGACTGTGTGGTTTTTGGGATTTGTACTACGTACTGTCCGGAGGATAAGCCCGGACAGTACTGCTCCCAGGTCTCGGACCGTCCGGCCTTGTTGGCGGACGGTCTGCTTGTGTTAAATTCCTCTTGGTCAGAGCTCGGGTGTTCCAAGTTGCCAGGTCGCGGACGGTCCGATCAAGGTGGGCGGACTGTCCGGACCTCACTTTTCTGACAACTCTGATAGTTTTCAAATGGGAATACTAGCCATTATATGTACGGCGGACCGTTCGGCCCTAGGACGCGGACCGTCCGCGTGTGCGCTGAACATGTGCTTTTTGTTCATAACGGTTGGATTTGAGGGGGTGCTATAAATAGAAGGGGAGCTCGTGTGTGAGACCTCTCTTGACCATTCCGTGCACACATTGAGCTCATTTGTGATCCTCCAACTCATTCTCTCACTCTTTGCTTGAGATTGCATTCTAGCGAGAGATTGAGTGTTCCTAGTGCATTTGCATCCTTTGGTGATCCTTGAGGCACTAGGTGGTACATCGAGCAAGCGTCATTGACTTATTACTCTTGGAGGTTGCCGCCTCCTAGACGGCTCGGGTGATTGTCTCCGTCGAGCTCTCCAAGAAGATTGTGGAGAAACCGCGATGTTGATTGTGAGGGGTTCGCGCCTACCTCGCTGGAGCGGCAAAGGTGACATTAGTGGAATCGAGGTATTGTGATTTCTTGTCCACTTGGCTCAAAGATCAAGCCGTGCCTTGATAGAGGAGCAAGTGAGAGCTTGAAGTCCACCTCAACGTGGATTAGGGGTGATCGGCAAATCACCGATACCACGGGATAAAATTTGGTGTCTTTACTTTCTTGCATTACCTATTGTCGTGCAAGTGATTAGTTTCTCGCATATTGTTTATCAAGTATTCAATCACCTTAGTTGATTCTCATAGATTGTTTACTTGTTATCACTAGAGAATTTATATCTCGTGTTATATTGATTAAATTTCCCTAGTGTTTTTGATTTTAGTCAAAACGTCTATTTACCCCCCTCTAGCCGGTGTCCTAGATCCTACACCCGGGCGGGTCATGGCGGCGTGGGAGTGGCGCCCCCCAGCGCGGGCGCGGCCACCCGGCAGAGTGCCGGCGCAGCCCCTGTGGCTCGTGGGCGAGGCCCAGGCGGCTGGCGGCCCCTGTCTCCGGCGAGCGTGCCTTAGCCTTGACCATCCTGGCTGGCGTGAACGCAGACTTGGACATGGCGGCCCGGGCGCGGCCGTCTCGGCTCCTGCGCGGGCACGGCGGCCCCGTTCGTGTCGGCGCACGACGCTTTGACCCCCGGCTCCATGGCCTCCGGTGTGAGCACTGCCCTGCCTATGGTGCGGGCGCGTGGGCGCCGACCTCTGGTGGCTACGTCCAGCGCGAGGGCGCGACCTAGCATAGCGGTCGCGCGGCCAGGCATCCCTTGCCTCGGCACGCGATCCCGGCGGCGGCGCGGGCAGGTGGCCCCTGCACACAGCCCTGGCCTCTGCAGCACGGGCGTGCAGACCCGTCGAGGGCATGGCACGGCGCGCTTGTCAACGGCGCTGGTGCGACCCTGGTGCGTGGGCACGTTAGGCTCCATCCGAGTGGCGGTTGAAAGAATGGCGACGTCCGACATTGAACTGTGTGCTGCTGCGACGACGACTATGGCTTCAGGGACAATGCGTCCCTTGAACATATTGGTCAATGCATCGTGGGCAGCGCGACAAAGAAGACATACAAACGGTGGATGCAGAGTTATAGAGAAAATGGAGTACTACTGCTACAAGCGCCTCCTACGATATACATCTTTGTACCTATGGCTTCAGGACGCTGAAGCCTTTCCTACTTTTCTCTGGATGAGCATCAACCAGTGCGCACGCCATGATCCATACAGAAAGCGCTGTGCCGCCACCTGCCGACGCGTAGGCAGTTCTTCATTTTCCCTTCATCTCTCGCTTGTCTGATCGAGCAGTGCTGATAACGTATCAAAGTATATTCAGTGGCAAACAAGTAGAGAGAGACAGAATGACAGTTGTATACTTTATTGCAGGGAGAACTCTGTTTATATACAGGTGAAGGGGTATGTTCTCAAGGGAGTGTCCCTTTGGGAATTATCTGTCGCACCCCCTAGATTGATCACAAATACAATATTTTGTAACAAAAGCAACACAAGTAGCCTTAATTTGGCAGTCTTTCAATTCACCATGATCTGAAGAAGAGCACGTCTTATATAATTAACCATGCACACGTTTGGTTTCTTAACGGACAAGGCAGATCGATCGGATTGATGGATCGTGGGTTCTCCTCGTCGTCGATCAGAGGTCACGATGGCCGGCGGCGGCGGGCGCTGGCAGCTGGCCGCTGTTGGCTATGACGACCCTGGCCTTGGGCACGCCGCTGAGCTGGCCCTCGGCTTCGATCTTGCGCACGACGTCCATCCCTTTCACCACCTTGCCGAACACCACGTGGCGCCCGTCCAGCTTCTTGGGCAACCTTTGTTTGCAATTTCGAATGCACACGTTATTTTTTTTAAAAAAAAACATCACACATCTGCATGCATGTGCTCAAGAAAAAAAGCCACCATTCACACATGCAAGAGGGGATCGATCTGTCTATGAGACTGCTGTTACCGGTTTTCGTCTACGGTGGTGATGAAGAACTGGGAGCCATTGGAGTCGGGCCCGTAGTTAGCCATGGACAGCGTACCTGCAGCACACAGCAGACCATCAGCGCTGATCGCAGACAGACAGTTCAGACGTCGTCGTCGTACATGCATGAGCGCATGCATGCATGCATGCTTATTCCCATTGATCATCAGAGGGTCGTCGTAGCTAGCTAGCGTACCGGCTTTAGCGTGGGTGTGCTTGAAGTTCTCGTCGGAGAAGATGGTGCTGCCGTAGATGGACTCGCCCCCCGTGCCGTTGCCGTTGGTGAAGTCGCCTCCCTGGATCATGAACCCCGGGATGATCCTGTGGAACGTCGACCCCTTGTACCACAGAGGCTTGCCGGACTTGGCCATTCCTTTCTCCCCTGCGCGTGCGTGCGTATACGTACGTGTGTGTGCATAGTATATATATAATGACGACGGATTCTTTGTACACATACAGTGTCCCATGCATGAACACAAGCTAGCGTACCTGTGCAAAGTGCTCGGAAGTTCTCTGCGAAAAAAAAGGAAGAAAGAAAACGCATGCATACATGCATGCATGGACGGTGTATCAGTTAGGGCCTTAGGGGTTCCTAGCAACAACGTACGACGACATTTTGTCGCGATGATGATCTGTGAACTATATATATAGCGTATATACCTGCTGTTTTAGGAACGGTGTCCCCAAACAGTCCCAGCACGATCCGGCCTGCGTATAGATGTGTGTACATGTGAAATTGAGTTGTGGTTAGGAGCGGCCGGCAACAACGCGTACATGCATGCATGCAGGCAGAGGGCTGGGTCCGACGACGTATATATATCCATGCATGCATGCACTGCACGGCGCACGCACGTACGAACCTGCAGGCTTGCCGTCGATCTCGATGTCGAAGAAGGTCTCGGCCGTGACCTTCTCTGCCGATGCCGATGGTCCTCCTCCTTGCGCCCCCTGGATTCGACAGCGACAATGGCAATGGCATGCATCAGAAGAGCTGCATGCTGGACTGCTGGTTCGATATGATGGATCGTCGGCGGAGCCACTAATATTCAGAGAATGACCAATGGATCGAGCACCGTACGTACGTGGGCCAGCGCCAGCGTGGCCGCGGCGAAAGCGAGGCACAGGCACGTCGCCGCCGATGAGCTGCGCGGAGCCATCGATCGCCGCCGCTGGGTTCTGGTTCCTCCCTCCTCGATCGTCGCCGGCGGGCCTGGGTCGTCTCTCTCTCTCTCTCTTCGCTCCTTTTTCTGCAGGCTGCAGCGTCACGTCCGTCCTCTCGATCCTTATAAGGGAGGAGCTAGGGCCGGCGCTGGCTGACACGTGGGGGCGAGGCAGAGGAATAACAATGGCCCTACGAATTATAGACGCCACGCACGTTGGGGGTTCACGCAACTGCTTGTCATTCTGTTGTTGCCTACAAATAGATTCTGCCGCTCCGCTCTGTTGGATTTGGGGCACAGCGGCAGGCACACATCCCAAACATCACAAGAGCTTGCACGCATGCTACCAGCCTCGTCAAGCCGACAAAAAACATCCTGCTCAATTCCCAGACATCCTAAAATTACAATGTGCAGGCTCCTGGCCGGCCCGGCCCTATTGGGCCTAGTACGTTTGGGTACGCAACTGGAGTGGTTTAAAGGGAATTTGATGGTATTTAAATCCATAATAGAGCAAAATCGACATCATTATCTTTTGATCCACTCCGATCCCTCTCATTCCAAAAGTACCGAACTAGGCGCCTTGAGGCTCGGCGCAAAGGAGCGGCCGTACCGGGCCCCAGATCCTAATTATATACTTGGTAGTTAGTATATAGCTCAATAGTCTAGTAACGAGTACTCCCTCCGTTTCTTTTTATATGTCGCTGGATAGTGCAATTTTGCACTATCCAGCGACATATAAAAAGAAACGGAGGGAGTATTAAAGAGTTGGCAACCTCGACGTGTATATGACACTCTGACTCAACCACATTTCAACGCGTTAGAATAAACATTTTAAGAAAATATCGTAATACCTATCTTTTTATTTAATTATTGTTTGATATAAATATTATATATATATATATATATATTAATTTTTCATATCAGTAATATATATTCAAAATAAATAATTAAAGAATAATCTGAAGAGTTTCTACTATTTTAAATTTTGCTTCGAACGATTAATATGTAAGCAGGTACTAGGTGCAAGCACGCAAGCAGACTTTTTAATCCGTTAGATTTAGATTCAACGGTATTATTATATTTAGCACTTAAACCCTTCCAGCACCACCTGATATAGCTTTATAAAAAACTTACTAACAAACAACAATTATATCTACCGTTGGATACAGATATAACGGACTAAAAAGTATGCTTGCACGTAGTACCTGTTTGTATATTAGTCGTTGCCAAAATCTAATTAATGATTGTCTCATCTAGCCCTTAAGAGTATATACGGCTACTATCATCGTCTTTTGGGTGCTGGAGCTTGGGGAAACGACTTTGCAGGTGTGGATGTTTATTGAAGGACATGCTGGTTTTATGCAAGCTCAGCTTCTTATCTCCTCTATTAACTCATGTTACAATCGTGTTTACTTGGATACATTTTTTTTGACGGAGGGGATAACCCCCTATTTCATTACGAAATAGAAAGAGACATAAGTTCTTACAAGACCATAGGAACACCCAGAAATTTAAAGCCGACAAGACACACAACTATCAGCTACGAAGGACCATAACCTGACCGAACCAAACTACTAGCAACAGCACATATAACAGCACATAGCTGACCAAGAACAAAGTTCACACAGATCAAACCAAAACAGCAAGCAACGTTCTATCCCACAGTTTCCTGTAGCCTGGCGCTACCGGGGAGGGGAAGTAAAGCGACCACAATGTTGATGAACCAAAATAGCCAGATAACAAACAGATTTTTCATTGGATTCGTCTGTCAACTGGCCTCCAACCACGAGTCTTGTTGTAGATCTCACACGCCATCCTTCTGATTTTGAGGCTTCCGAGCTCCACCAGTTTTCTTGCCTTCTTTTTTTTGACAAATAGCCCAAGTATCAAGCCAATAACAACAAGAGAAAATCACATTAGTCGGATCATCAATTCGGTCAGTTCCAAAGCAACAATCATTGCGACAACGCCAGATCGCCCAAATGACAGCTCCACAGCCAAACAGGACCAGATTTTTTTCAGTCTTGTTAAAACTGTTAATCCAAGTACCAAACAGATCATCCACATTATTAGGAATAGAAATTAAGCCAAGAGCTGAGTAGATTATTCTCCAAGTAAATCTAGCAACCGAACACTGAAAGAACAAATGGTCTATGGATTCTGAAAATCCATAAAAGGTACAGTCCAGATTACCCTTCCATTTTTTCTTGAACAAATTATCCTTGGTTAAAATCTTTTTATGCACAACAAGCCACAGAAATGCTTTGATCTTATGTGGGAGTCTAGTCTTCTACAGGAAACTAGAAGACAAAGGAATATGAGAGCACTTGATTTCTTTATAAAAAGAATTAACAGAAAAACCTTTGTTACCCAGGAGCCAAACTGATTTATCCTCTTCCTCAGATATATTGGTATTATTACACTGTGTAATAAGATTGTTATAATCAACTTCTAAAGCACCATAAATCCTTCTTCTGAAATTCACAGCTCTAAAATCAGAAGAAAAAGCTTTTTCCACTGTGATATCTTTATCATAAGCAATATCATACAAACTAGCATATTTAGAAGACAAAGGTTCTAAATCACACCAAATATTGTGCCAGAAGCTGGTATTACTACCATTACCTACCTTTTTTACAATATTTGTAAAAATTATCCCTAGTATCCAGAACACCTTTCCAGAAGTGAGAATCACTTTGTCTCTTTTTCAGTGAAATAATAGGCCTTCCTTTAACATATTTATGTCTGATAATAGTCTGCCAAAGTCCATTCGTATTTTCCAACTTCCAAAGCCATTTAGCGAGAAGCGCCTCATTCATCTTGTGAAGATCCAAGACTCCAAGTCCACCCTGACCTCTCGGAGAACAAACCATATTCCAGTCAGCAAGGTGATATTTCCTTTTAGTATGACCACCTTGCAAAAGAAGCCTTTTTCTAAAGATATCCATTTTATTCACTATGTGCTTGGGAGCTTTATACATCGAGAGCATGTATAATGGGACATTGGTAAGGCTGCTATTAATCAAGACTAACCGACCACCCAAACTAAGGAATTTTCCTTGCCAAGCCCCCATTTTCTTTTCAACTTTCTCTACTGTGGGTAACCACAAGGACTTGCAAAGTTTTTTATCATCAATCGGAACTCCCAAATATTTCATTAGAAGACAATTAGAAGGGCAAGTAAAAATGTCAGCATACCAGAATTTCTTATCAACAGCTTCACCTAAACAGAAAATTTCACTTTTATGAAAAATAATTTTGAGACTAGACATCTGCTCAAATAAACAGAGAATAAACTTAAGATTTCTGGCTCTCTCCAGATCATCTTGGAGCAAAAAAATGGTATCATCAGCATACTGCAAACAGCAACAACCATTAGGAATTATATGAGGAATGAGCCCTCTGATAATACCTTCATCCTTGGCCTTTTGAACCATACAAGCAAGCCCATCAGCAGCAATATTAAAAAGCAAGGGGGAGAAAGGGTCACCTTGTCTGACACCTTTGTGAGTGGTAAAATAGGGACCCACTATGTCATTGGTCTTGATGGCCACTTTCCCACCCCTAACAGTTCTCATAACCCAGTCACACCATTTGTCCCTGAAACCTTTTTTCATCATCATATGATGAAGAAAATTCCAATTCACCTTATCATAAGCTTTCTCGAAATCAACCTTAAAAATTACCCCACTCTGCTTCCTCTTTTTCACCTCATGAATAATCTAATGGAGAGAGACCACTCCATCCATGATATATTTACCCTTGATAAAACCATACTGAAAATCACTAATCACCTTATTGATACAGCTGGCCAATCTGTTGGTCAAAACTTTGGTAATAATCTTGTAACACACATTAAGCAAGCAAATAGGTCTGAACGCTTTAATGTCAATAGCATTAGGAACTTTGGGAATAAGAGTCACCATTCCAAAATTAAGTCTCTCAATGTTAAGAGTGCCAGCATGAAAATCTTGAAAGAGGTTAAACAGATCATTTTTAATCGTGTCCCAAAACTCCTGAAAAAATTCAGCTGGGATGCTATCAGGCCCAGGAGCTCTATTATGTTTCATAGAAAACACCACCTCTCTAATCTCTTTCATGTCAAACGGTCTGGTCAGGTAATCTTTGTCAGTATCATCCAACATTTTCATATTCAAATGCCTCAAAGTCATACTAGATTCTTGGGAGTGACCAAACAGATTTTGGTAAAAAGAAGTCGCCAAATGATTTATTTCATCATCATCCTGAGCAATTTTGTCTTCATGAGTAAGAGTCATAATTTTAAGCTTCCTTCTCTTACACTTGGCAAGTAAATAAAAATATCTTGAATTTTCATCGCCATCCAAAATGAATTTATCACGAGCTCTCTGTTTGAGCTTAATTCCCTCCTCATCAACTAATTTCTTAAGAGTCAATTCCAGATCAAGTTTCTCCATCCTGTCATTCTCCGACAGACCAACCACTTCACTGATATTGTCAAAAATATCTATTTTTTCCATCAATTCTTGTTTCATTTTTTGTATTGACCTTCAATATTGATATTCCAACCTTTGAGCATTTGCTTCAAACGTTTAATTTTCGTTTTCCAAATGTCAATACTACTTTTAGCCTTCACTAAAATAGACCAATTGTCTATCACTTTTTTGTGAAAATCTGGCCTAGCCTTCCAACATAATTCATATTTGAAAACTCTGCTGCTAGTCGGGACAACATCCGTTTGGATGCACAAAGGAACATGGTCAGAAAAGGATCTATTCAAACCACGGACATTAATATTATTGTAAGCAAGATCCCACTCAGGACTAGCTAGGAATCTATCCAACTTTTCAAAAGTAGGGTCAATCCTATTATTAGACCAAGTGAACAATCTGTTGTTCAAGTCAAACTCCACAAGACCATTCTGCTCAATGATACTGTTAAAGAGGAAGCTCCACTTATTAACACCACCCAGTTTGTTTTTCTCTTCTGCTTTTCTAATAATATTAAAATCACCTCCAACAAGCAAAGGAGCACGACTTCTCAAGCAAAAGGACGAAAGTTCACACAAGAATCTGCATTTGTTCTCCTTCTGAGAAGCACCATACACGTTGACAAAGTTCCAGATAAGGTTTTTCTCTCTATGAAAAATCAAAGTACGAATCATGAATTCACCAATTTCGTTTTCACGCACATCAAACACATTAGTATTAAAACCTACTAATAAACCACCAGATCTGCCATTAGGCGGGGCAAAAAACCAAGCAAAAGGCTTGCTGCCAGCCAGCCAGCGAAGCCAGCCAGGAATCACTAAAATGACTCTTTTGGGTTTCTTGCAGACCAATAAAGTCAACTTTCTCATCTCTAATGAGTTCTTTTAGAAACTGAGCTTTAGAAATATTCCCTAAACCCTGACAATTCCAAATAAGGCCTATCATCAGAAAGGGTCAGGGGGGAGCCCAAAATTCTCTGCTTCCCACTTTTTATTAGGTGTATACCTAATTTTTTGGGAAGCTTTCTTTTTTGCTGTTTTTTACGATGTTTGATTTTTCTCCCTTTTCTAAGGACCATAACATCCAAGAGATCATAATCAATATCTTTTTTAGAATCAACATGGACATAACTATCCACTTCATCTATATCGTCATCAACTGGTTCCTCACTTTTTTTATTTCCACATGACTGAATGGCCAGAATCTTTCTGGACATTTCTAAATCTCTTATCAGATCAAGATTTGCAATAGCAGAGGAAACAGAAGGGCCCAAACAAACTCCAATTCTATTAGAAATATCAAACAAATCTTCATTACTAGCATTAAGTAAAGAGAAGGGATTATTGTTCATACCTTTATTGAGGAAGGCATCTTTAGCTTCAGCTCTAGAAATAGCCTTGTCTGCCACCTTAATGTCCTCATTCTTCCCAAGTCTTGAACTCTTTCTTATACCTTCGGAGGTAGACACCAGGATCTCACTTGACTTTTTTCCCACCGGATCCTGCTTTTCTTCCTTAGATAAGGGAATTGAAAGCACCTCACCCACTTTAGCTTGAAAGTCAGTATGCATTTCCTCCATATCTTTTGCAAATTCTTCTAGTTCTTGAGAACTCAACAGGTCATCTTCATTAGGGTCAAAATCAACTTTCTCATCACTAAGATCTTCCAATCTCATAGCATCACCTGATACATCTTTAGAACTTTCCATGAAAGCTTCAGATTTTTTAAGATATTCTTTGCCTTGGGAGGAGGTCTCTCCCACCCCAAGATTAGGTATTGGGTCTTCATCACAGCCTTCATCATCATTTCTGGGTTTTTTCCCAGATTTGTCAAACACCGGATCATTTATCCCATGGATATCGACAGAGGCTCTCTTACCCAGATTAATTGTTTCATCATTCCATCCTTCATCACTAATGGATTCAATTCTAAAATATATGTCATATAAAAAAGGTTTCACAGCCACTTCAACAACTGGCGGGATCATAGCCACACTCTTAATATGGACTTTAAAACGCACAATATCCTCGGAATCCAAAGACATAAGATCAACTTCCTCAACAGCACCAATCATGGAACCAATCTCACAGATTGACTGGTAATTTTGTAATTCTTCAGGGACATTCTCAGCAACTATCCATGCAGTATGCAACCTAGATTTAGGTTTGGCACGAGAACTCCACGGGACAACTGCAATCTTAGCACCAGACATCTTCATCTTAAGTTCAGGAAAGCTCATCATCTCATCAAGACGTTCTTGAGAGGGGAATTGCATTAAAAAACCAGAGTGGCATTTTGTAGCCTTCCACGTTTTTCCCCAGGGAAAATGGAAACCAAAGTCTTTCGCCAAATCTTCAGCAGATACTAAACCCTCAATCACCTTAACCAATCCAATGAAAACCCTCTTTGATTTTTTGGAAATAGGTTTAGCAAAGTGAGAGAGATAGAACCCTAGACCATCAGCTGCCATGCCTACTATGGGCATATTCGGTTTGCTCTGTTTTGGTAGCACACATCTTGCTGTAACATGAGTATCCTTGCGACAAATATCACACCATAAAGTATTGAAACAATTTCTAGCATGATGCCCTTCAACCCCACATTTTTGGCAAAAAGCGGGACGAGCAAGTTCAATTTCTTTCTTCAAAGAAGATGGAGATAAGATGGGATTACCTGATTGAATGCCATCTCCAGATGAAGAAGACATCAATCCATCCTGAGGGTCAGATTTTCCAGTCTGCGGCTTCAATCTCCAACTCATGTTACAGTTACGATTCCAAGATTGGGAACCTTGGGCAGAATCTTTTTGTCCCCAACGATCCCAAGAGGGATTGGGGATGTTCTTGTTCTTCAGATCCATCCCGCCGAGATTCTTGCTACTTCGGACAGCTCCCGACCCCAACCGAGGCCACTCTTCTTCAGACACCGGTGGGCGCAGGGAAGTTACGCACCAACCACCATGGAAACCAGATCGAGTGGAGACAGGGAGCGACCAAAGACGCGAGAGGAAGGCGGCGCAGTGAGGGAAAGAGTGCGAACCCACAAAGTCGGGAGAAAACCCTAACCGCGACTTGGAAACCGCAGAGTCAGGAGTCACGGTAGGAGGAAGAACACTCGACGAATGGGCTAGGGTTGAAACGAGCGGCGTAACCCCCTGACTCCATCCAGTCCAAGAATCCGAAGAAGCGAAACAACAAGCAGACGCGCACTTACCTTGGGCCGCAAAGCAAGCTATAGACGACGACCCATCGAAGACAGCATGGAACGCACCATGCACAACAGGGACGGGGACGCACGGGGAAGAAGGAGCCCCGGCCCAGGGAGCTTTTCGCCTTTTCTTTTTCGCCATCGCTCATCTCATAGCCATTTTCTCGAATGGCTCCTCCTCAAGTTCCACAAGATGATATGGCACCTCGCGTCACCGGCCATTTACTTGGATACATGCTTCATGAGAACAGAAAAAGAACAATCGCGCAACGACATTCCATGTATGTGGATATATATGATTTGTCGCGATTATTGACGCGGATCTAACTACGACTCTGAGTTTAGAGCAACTCCATGAGGATTTGCAAAATGCCTTGAATCGATAAAAAAATAAAAACCATGTTTGAACCGCATCAAACAGAATCAGTATCTGCTTAATTTCTTGTACATCTTGATCGGCATATTATGTGATTATGTCCCTCGCTAAGCATATATGCCTAGGGCGAACGGCTCGACATTCCCTTCTATCGCGCCCTCAAAGCGGTCATCTCCGAGGTGGTATGTGCATAGCACCATTAGGGGTGGATAATGGGCTCGTTAAGCTGACGAGCCAGCTCGGCTCGGCTCGGCTCGGCTCGGCTCGTTTACGAGCTCGAGCTGGCTCGTTTAACTCACGAGCCAGAGCAGAAAAAAATAATATGTACATAATAATTATTTTTTAGTTAATTTTAAACTAATTTAACAATAGAAAATAATAATTATACTCATAGTTTCACAAACCACTTTAATGCAACACCAAATTAGTACAATTCATCACTCATTAATTCACAATTCACATACATGTTCATCAGTTTAACCCATAATTATATTCGCATAGACCAAATTAACACATAGACATAGTTCATTACTCATTAGTTTAATTCATAGGCCATAGACACCTCATATATATATATAGTTTTGTTTTGCTGGAATATGGTAGCTTGTTTAGCTCGTGAGCTGGCTCGTTAACGAACCGAGCTAGAATGTCAGCTCAGCTCGTGAAAAAATTCAAACGAGCCGATCCGACATGAGCCGAGCTGACCATGAACCGAGCGAGCCACGAGCATTTCGTCCAGCCCTGCACCATGCATCAAGGCATCACGTTGCCAGGGTGCTGGGAACGAACGGCCGCGTTGATGGGAACAAACGGACTGACACCTGCATCCGAGATTGTTTGAAAAACTCAAAAAAAGGATAAAATTGATTTCCAGCTATACTTGCTTAAGAAAACTGTCACTAGAAATCATGAATTTCTACAGACGGTTTTCTTAATGAACCGCATGTAGAAATATGATTTCTAGTGACGGTTTTCGTAAGGAACCATCACTAGAAATAGCACTGACGGTTGATAACTGAATCCGCTCGTAAAAATTAGGCGTCACCGTAGGATTAGAGTTTTTTTCTACTAGTGAAAAAGGGAGCGTTACACGTTAGTTTGTTGAGATTTGACCGGTCATCATCTAAAATTTGAGAGTTTGTTGGATACACGTATCCATAAGAACTTGTATATCTTTTTTACAGCTCTTGAGACTCTAAATTTAGCTAGAATTTATATCTAGACCGTTGGAGTTGCTCTTAGCATGCCATTCCATTCTTGAGCATACATGCAATCATGTTACTAGTACTTGCTTCTTGTGTGTGTCATGCAGAGAAATATTCGATCATCTTCTGAAAACAATGTTGCAGTTTGGATGGTAAGGCTCTAAATTGTACTATAAAATTTAAGAATCGGATCTATTTCTATTCATTTTAAACTAAAATTAATTAATAGTTCAAACAAATTGTGAAGAAACATTTATATGACGTTTATCCATAATGAGGTGGTGCATTTCTTAAATTTAGTGGGATAACTTCATTACTCATGTTAGTAAGGTGGTGATGGATCAACTAATTTCATTCCACAAAACAAACAAAAAAAATAAGGAGTAACAAGATGATAGATTAGATTAGGGTCTATTTAGTTGGGATATGGCTATGAAAAAAACTGTTGTGGGTTGTGAGCTGTGGGAAAGTTATTGTGGGCTGTGAGCTGTTAAAAAAATAAAAACCGTTTGGTCGAAACTACTAAAAATCCTTTAAAGTTCTTCGATATATGTTTTCACAGTTCCATCTGAAAGCCACTAAAAACATGTCCAAAAATGCTTTTATTTTTTCACTGTGAGAAAGTAGGCTTTCAGAAAAAAAATGATTCCTAGATCCAGTCCTTTAATTTGGCTTTTAGAAGGCAAAAACCAAACCCAAAAGCAAAACCAATCACACCCTACTCCATTACCGTCCCGCCCCTAGCCGCTCCGAAGAGATCCTGCAGCGTCCATGCATGGTCCTTACAAGGAGGAGGGCTGTCGCGATGGCTGGCCGGTGAGCCACCGTTAAAACTGGCTGCCCAACGCTGGGCTGCAGCTGCAGTTCGTTGACAGGCAGCAAATGACTTGTACTGCTGTCCGGCTGCAGCACATGAAGATGCAGCCATAGCCAGAAGAGCCAAACAACTTAGGGTCTGTGAGAGCTGATCGTCCTGTACCGCACGCTGGGCTCCTCCAACTGCCTGTTAGCTACAAATAGACAATGGCTGAAACGCTTGTCAGTGTCACAGCAAGGGTGAGCAGGCCAGCGGTGAAGATCGGTAGCTGGGGCACGGTAAATCGCTTACAAGATCCAGGCAACAATGTCGAAGAGATAATAATAATAATAATAAAAGAAAACTTTTTTCACAGCCTCAATTCGACTTTGTTTTCTCGGTATTCGCGTGCTTTGCATTTGCAACAGTTCAACAGGTCCACAACTTGTCGACAAAAGCACAGCACAAGAGGAACTGAGAATCTGATTTACTAGCTATGTTCCATGTCATTGTACATAAACTACCGACTTGTGAAACAGGAATCATTAACCAATGCAAAAGTCTGGTTAGCTTCTCTGCAGACTCCACTAGTGAATATGGTGTGCATTCACTATCAGTAGCTGGTACTCAAAATACCATGATGCCAGCAAAATGCCTCACAGATAACACAGGCATTTGCTCTTTGAGGTACAAGACCCTCCGGTCTTTACTCTTTTGATGCACTGGCTCCAGGGCCTTTCTTTCCGCCATACCTCTGCATTGGAATTGCGATCAGAGTTTAGTAATCTACATATGATGACCAAATTGCAGATGCAGGGCAAGACTTCCATATTCTCAGTCAATTCTAGGGAGCATGCATTGTCAATGGACATGATGTAAAACAATTAGCCTCAGAATAGAAAAAAAGACTTGCCATGACACGGTGGTGTTTAATGGACTGTATAGTACCAAGCAGATAATAAACGAATAAAATACAACAATTCCCAAGTTCCTATACAAGTTCCTATATTTTTTTCCCACTACGGACAAGCCAGATTTCATTACTTGAAAGCAACAAAATCAAATAAGTTTGTAACAGCAAAATAAACCCGTGGCGAACCTAATTAATATCCAGCCACGCTGAATGGACACAAAGTTATCATTGACTAGACTTAGACACAATCGAAAGTAGAAACCACAGGAAATAAAACCATTTGGTATCAACTTTGAGAAACTCTGCTACAAGCATGATTTGTGTAAATTTCAGGTCAGAAACAAAGAGGTCTCACCTGCTTTCCAAAGCTGAATGGGACATACTTGTACTTGACCATATGCATAATTTGTCGCTTCATTGTCAGGACAAAGAGCACAATCCAGTAACAGAGAAGTATTGGCCAGAAGACAGGAACATCGAATACAGAGAAGAAGGTCATGACGAAAGCAATGCAAAAGGCTTTTGTTATGGCATACCTGAAACAAGAAGCAGTTGGTTAACATACTTTCAGCTCTACAATTGCATTAGAAGAAAGGACAGAAAACTACAAGCCACTGAAACATGAAAGCTTGATTGAGAGAGTGAGTAGGCTAGTAACATGATGCTCCTAATCTAGTAAAGATAACAAATTGTTCACATGAAACAGCAAATGTTGCCAGATCCCAGTGGAAAGCAATGCCACCAAGGCATTCATTGACTCAAACCCTTATATATTATCTGCAGACTGGGATCACTAGAAGCCACATGGTGATAGATTGTTCAATTCCACCATTCCATGTGAATCATACAGAAAGCAGATGACTGCTGGCAAAAAGAAAGAACATCATGATATATAACTCAAAAGGAGTGAAAATATATTGCACTATAAAACTGGAACATCAAAAGGTGAACTAATATTCAATAGGAAAGCAAAAAAATGCATAATGAAAATGGCACAAAAGCACATAGTTCCACAAGGACATGCAGCCTATAATTCTCAGAAAACGCATTACATTGTACAGCAGTAGCTACTAAATTCTGATGGAGCAATAAAAAGCCTTGAACCTAGAACAATACCAAGTAATTAGTACCACCGAAGTGGTTGTTTTCCACCAGCCAAATAATTACTGATAAATAATCGAATACATAAAAGGGGACACATGATTTCAGATGCGAATACCATGAGACAAATTTAGCTGGTTGGTTAGTGAAGGGTGAGTCACCAATGGCCCAAGCCAAGTACAGTTGGTGCAATGGAAAACTGACACAAACTCGGCATATCTTATTATCACTTCTACAGATTGAATCTAAATTGGGTAGTATCTAGCATCTCAATCATATCGGACGATTGATAATTTCACATGGACCTGTGAGAATCGTGGGTTATTTGGTTGGTTGGTGAATGCCTGGATGGCAAATATTAGCTAGCCAGCTATTCAATTGAAATCTAGCACAAAAGCAGCATATTGCTATGGTTGCCGTATAGAATTGGATCCCTAGTTATTACGTAAGTAGTTACTAGCAATCAGCTCAGCCAGACACCCAGTGCGGCGGCGCCTTTGGACTAATGAGGTCAGGACAGAAACCGCAGTTGGCATACCAGAACTTGAACTCGGGGAGGCGGCGGACGAAGGGCTTGAACTCTTCGGAGCCGCGGGTGGGGAGCCCGGGCCCGGCCTCGAGCGCCTCGAGCTCCGGGTCGACCATGGGGGAGAGGAAGCCGATGAGGAGGTTGAGCAGGTAGATGCCCAGCCCGTAGGTGACGACGTAGAAGCCGCGCACGTAGTAGACCCGGAGCGCGTACACCGCCGCGGCCACGAGCGTGCCCGCCCACCGCCCCGCCGTGTGCGGCGCCGCGCGGTCCAGGTAGTGCTGGAACGCCCGCGACGCCTCCGCGCGCCACCGCTCTGCCGAGCCGCCGTCGCCGACGGGGGAGGGCTCCATGGCCGCCGCCGCCGCCGCCGCTTGGGATCCCCGGGCGGGTGGGTTAGGTTTCGTGCCTGGAGGGCTGAGTGGGAATCGCAATCGCGAGCGAGCAGACTGCAGACGAAGAGGATTTTCACATGCCAACTGTTCCGGACTTCACGTGCTATAAATAAATGAGTAAATGTTACCGAAACTTAAATCCCATCCGATTCTTGAGCATTGATTTCCTCTCAATCTTCGTGAATCCGGTTTAAGCTTCCAAACTAATTCTAAAGTTTTTTAAAAATAAAAATGTCAAATACTGCAGTCTACAACTTTTTTGTTGCCTATTTCTCAACAGCAAACATCTTTTATAGGAGTATGTATAAAGTGTTACAAATTTATATTTCACCCCATTTCACGAAAACCACACTTTTGCTTTTCACAAACAAATAAAAAAGAACGAAAAGAGCACCAGTGGGTGGGAAATGGATTTGTGAAATGTTATTACTACGAGATAAACAGATAATATGGTTCTTCAAAACACAAAGAAGAAGCTTACTGTAAACAGCGAAGCATGATCTCTAAGGGCTAGTTTAAAAACCCCAATTTTTCAAGGGATTTTTATTTTACTATAAAAAATAAACTAATTTTCTTTAAGAAAATAGAAATCCTTTGAAAAATTGGGTTCTCAAACCAGCCCTAAATGACAGGGATGACAGGGAAATTACGGAGCAGCTTACTGCAATTTTACTAGGCCGTGGTCTCCACTTTGCCTAAAAAGTTGCCCCGAGACTAGTTTTGATTAAAATGTAGAAGTTTTGGAAAGGCTGCAAGCTGCAGCTATATTCCGTTTAATTATTTAATTTCTGCAATTAAGTTTTCTAAACATTGACGTAGCAACTGCTACTTAAACCGCCTCGAGTTCAGCGAGCGGGTTTAGTGGAGAGTGTGGGCTACAACCCTTAGAGCATCTCCAAAAGACTAGCTAAATAGCTTGTCAAGCTAAATTTTAGCTACTTAATAGCAAAATTGCTTTCCAACAGGTTAGCCATTTAACTTGTCGAGCTATCCGGCTCTCTAAATTGACTCACTCGCTAGCCAAATTTGGCTAGCAACTCTTGCTAGCCAAGTTAACTTGTATTTTGAAGAGTCTGTTGGAATGAGATGTTATATATATAGTTTAATCTTTATAGAGAGACAAATAAAGAGTCAATTAGAGAGTAAAAAATAAAGAGTCTCTTGAAGATGCTCTTAGAGGTGGTAATAGGTATATACTCATCGGGTAGTAGCATTCTATATTCATACTCATTAAAAAAATACATTCGTCGAACACTCTTGAGTATAAAATTTTACCCATACTTATACCTACGTGGATAATCCATACTCGCTAAGAAGATCTTAAATTATAAAATTTCGATCACTCAAAATATCAAATAAATACATAAAAATAAGTTTAATCTGAAATATAACAAAGCATATGATTACATAACTTGATAGTTAAATAAACGATAGTTGAAGAAAGGTTTCATTTTAATTATGATAGATTTTATTAGATAATAATAGTTATATGGTACGGATATATTTTATCCACTGATATTTATTCAACGGGTAGAAATGGTTGCCCATTAACATACCCATCAATATAGAAATCATCTCATATCCACCTACATATCGGATCAAACCGGCTGGATATTCGGGTTTCGGACCCCATTGCCATCTCTAACTACACTACAACTCTACAAGACGGTAGACGGGTGAAAACAACGTTAGAAATCGGAAGCCATGTCTTCATCTCCACCTCCTTCGTCCAGCTCGCTATCTTCATCCAGCTTCTCGCACTCGAACAGATAAGGCACGTTGTCCTCTGAATTATCCTTGGTGTCATTCATCTCTATGATGCGGATCATCTTCTCGCAGATCGACGACTGAACAGCTCCTCCAGAGACGTCTTGTTCGGCGCCTAGCCCAAGAAGCGCAAAGCATTCGCCTTGGAACTCTTCATCGGTGGATGACAAGATCAGCCCAGCGATTGATTCCGCAAGGTCAGGAACGTATTCACGAACCTGAAATGACATAATGAACCGAATGATTTATGGTGCTTATTATAATACAACCTGAAATGATATAACTAACATATGGTATTCTTTTCATGATAGAATTTTATGGTGCTTATTATGATGTCACGCTTAGCTTACCTTTTTCTCTATACTAACTCTAATAAATAGGTGACCATTTGCAGCGTAGTTGCGTAGTTGATAGAATAAGACAAATTGTCCTAAGTGTATGATGGCACTTTAGCCTTAGCTTCTACCCAAATAGCAACATAATTTCTTCAGTCCAAAAAACATACTGAATAAGTTAATCAATAGTAGTAAAAAACTAAGAAATATGTAGAAAGTGCATACCCTCTGGCCATGGCAACTAAGAAAATCTCCTGCATGATCTGCTTTCAAGTGAGTTAGAGCAGACTTGAGTGCCTTCCTCAAAAGGTATCTATCCTGTGGAGTTGGAGATCCCTGCCGTTCTTGCATAGCAGTGGCTGGAGAAAGTCAAGGATAGACAGAAAATCCACCCTCTACATATATATTGAGCTTTCGCTGAAAAAAAAAAACTTGTGGATAAAAACAAAAAGAGGATGAAGTGTGCAAACTGGATATCATTCGTGGTAAGTATGAATGGCAATATCAATACGAGCAAATGCCATGTTATCCCACTCGAGAACAGCGTTTCCGTCATCACCCATCAAACCTCCTTTTAACTTGAAACCATAGCTTTGCCAGTCTGTGCTCATCAACACATCAAAAGAGGACTGCAATATCTGACAAGGTACAAAATCTTCAAAGTACAAAACCTGCAATTGTTGCAGCCAACAATGGCATAAACTATAAGCTCAGTTGAATCATGATTAACTCTAATATACTTTACGAGAGTTATTGTACTGTTAGTAAGTAAGTTATAAGTCAAACGAACAAGTCATTTCCATAGTCAAATTAAAATAAGATTGTCTTGGCATGGGGAATGTACCGCACTAGGGCCTAGGAGAAAAAACTATTTAGGAAATGAAAATGTATAACTAAAACCTTCGTGGTTCAAACCTGCGTGGACGAGCAATTTGCCATACAACAATCTGAATCAGATGCAATATGTGCAATCACTATGACTACTTCAACATGTAGTCGGTTAGCTTTTCTTCTTTCTACATGGTTTGCTGCTCCAGTTCCAATCTTTAGAAGATCTCTGAAGTAAGAAGGAAGAAAAACTAAAACTTACTAATCATGTTATGGAAGCACACCAATCTGTCCTGACCCGTGAGGATGCATAACACCACACTCAGATGATATGCAAGTGTTCATTAGCATGCCAATGAGTGAATAGACAACAGACCAGACTACATAAAGGTTTGGACATAGGAGCTTAGCACATGCATGCCAGAAAGGCCGAGAGAATGGGCTTGGGCTTGGGCGATTAAGAAATGGGCAAATACACAGTGAAGCATGGGATGCTGTTGCATGTGGGCTGCCATCAACAATTTTCTCATGGTTAAATATAGGAAAGAAGATACAAAAGATCTAATGCTAACAAGTGTGAAAATATGTCTTAAACACAAATCATGCTACAATCAATGAATGCAAATTTCTTAAAAAAATCAACGAATGCAAACATAGCACATAGCAGTGATTCTTGGTTAGCTTTCTCACATAGGGCTATACCTAAAACAAAAAACATGATGTCAATGGACCTGAAAAAAGGAAAAAATATACAATTGAATTCAAAGAATAATGGAAAAAACGATCTGCTTAACAAGATTTATCAACAGCAAACTCCAAAGAACACGGAAAAGAGATTCCAGAAATATCATTTAGCTTTCTAAATTGTGAGTTCAGGAAAAAAGCTAGAAATGAATACAGATGATAAACTACTGATGAAAGATTCAAATAAAGACAGATAGCAGAAAAATATGATTTGGTTTTTAAAACATCTCATTTTGAGTAAAGACTAGAAGTAATTATAAACAGAATATTGGTAAGCTCAGAAAAGGGAAACAAGCAAATCAAAATTAGCACAACCCCTACCTAGATGCCCCCAGGTAAGAATAAGGGTGACTTCAGCATGAAAATTTTGGAGCATATATTACCAAATTCAGTAAAATTATCTTAGCAGCATAGTAGTATGAGAAAAATATGTAAGACAGTCATGATGGAAAGGTTTTTTTACCTATCAAATAAGCACATGCCACACTTGTCGCAAGAATTTACATGGGAGAGTGTGTAGTCTTTAAGACCAGAAACTAGCTGGTCAATACTTGATGCCGTAACAGAATGATGCACATCATCAGAATCTTGTGGTAGACAGACATTTCTGGAACCAGTGTTGCCTGTTTGCTCAACAAAGAGCTCACATGCTAAATTCTAAGTACAAAATAAACAGCCAAACAGGAACTTAAGTTGTCAGCTTAAGGAAAAAGAGGCAAAACAGAGATTCTCAAGGTACATGCGTCCTTGATACTCAACAATCGAAACTGAAAATATTCCACAACCAATTCAAGTTAAATGTCACACTCGGACGGTCACACCACAAGTGACCGACAGCTGAAAAATGGTAATCACTTTTAGACCTATTATGTTTTTTTGTTTCAGTTAATCAGCTCAAGGACATATATACACCTATTTAGTTTATTGATAACCTTTTTTCCAAGATACTTGTTACCAATATATCCGTGGCCAATGCACTTCTAATCAACTATCTCCAGCCATTGACAATATCAAATATATGTTGCATTCTAAATGTATTCATGTTCTTATCTAGGAGGTTTCAACTTCTAGAATCATGTTGTTGTTTTTTTCCAATGCATCATGATAAACATTGACGCGAAAGGGCCTCTAGCTGAATTGGTTAGGTGGTCTGAGTAGCACTCTTCAGGTCATGAGTTCGACTAAGCGAATTTCAAGCTAGGATTAAAAAATCCTCTCGTCTGTCCCACGCCAACGCACAGGTCTAAGGTCTAGTCCTGGCCGCGACCGTTCTCACATGGGCTACGGTACCGTTGTATATGGTGGGAAGGAGGTTCGGGTAGAGATGGCAATGGGTAAAAACCCGCTGGGTATTACTTGCCCAAACCCATACCCGCGAAGAAAAAATATGCCCGCTAAAAAACCCATACCCATGACGGGTATAAAATTTTGCCCAAACCCATGCCCATGCGGGTTTCGGGTACCCAACGGGTTTCCCATACCCACTAATATCAACATAAAAAATAATTCATCACGTAAATGACAATCAATACATTAATAAGCTTGGATAAAAGAAACAAGTGATAACTAATTTTAGCTTAAAATTTGTTACATGAAGTTTATTTCAATTAGAACATATTCAATTATTAATATTATGAGACATAATTATACGGAATGTTGATTTGAAGGCGGGTTTTAAAAACCCATGGGTTTGCGGGTATGGGTAGTGGAAGAACAAACCCATGCCCACGTACCCGTTGGGTTTCCATTTGAACCCATTAACAAACCCATGGGTAGAGAAATTGACCCAAACCCATACCCTAATAGAGCAAAAACCCACCGGGTTTCGGGTAGCGGGTACCCATTGCCATCTCTAGGTTCGGGGTTTTCTCGATCTGCATGAGGTCTTTTTCTTAATTGTAATGCCGTGGGGCAGTATTACCCTCCGCAGGTCGAGTTTTTATAATAAACATTGACATAAGCAAATTTGGGCATCAGTTTGTTTCAGTCAAACAAAGCCATACCCACACAAATATATTAAACCTTATGCTTCATATCCTACTTATTACCAAAAAAGAATGAATCGTACCTAAAAGTACAAACATGTAAAGAACTACAATAAAACTAAGCCTCATGAAGTGAATAGGTATAATGCAACTGGTGTGTTTGAAATTTTTAAGATCTGGATGGCATTAAATTTACTATTGTTTGATTAAACAATACAAAGGCAAATTAAGATGAATATGCTAAAAGGCAACTAAACTAACTTAACCCTTTGAATTAGAAAGAAAAAACATAAGATAATACACATCAAACAGCATTGTTAATCAAACTGAAGAAATTAAGGATAAGTAAATCTGAGATTGCATTAGAGTAGAAATCTATACTACTTATTAAGAAGGTAAGAGTAGTCTGCCGTTCTGCCCTCCCCCGTGTTCTGCCGTTCTGCCCTCCCCCGTTCCGTGCGCAGAAAAAAAAAATCAAACCGTGGCTACTCAAGGATCGAACCTTGGATCTATTGAGTAGAATGCTTAGCTTTCCACTCTCTAGCCAACGTAACTCATGTTGAATTGTGTACAACTTCAACTAAGACTTTATTTGTGTTTAACCCGCCGTCCACTCTGTATGCTCACTGAGTCTAGAAAAACATTTATAGCTTGGCCCCTGATCTTTCTGGAATTTGGGACGCAGTCCAGGAAATAAAGAAAATAGGGAAAAGGAGTTTAGAAATTGATTTTTAGTTTAAAAATAATTGCAGAAACCCATTTAATTTATGGAAATTTCATATTAAATCCAAATGAGTTTATTCCAATTTCTATAATTCTATAATATTATTTTTTATCACATAATACCTCTGTTTTGTCATGAAAACAACAATAAAATTGATTTCCTAATTAATCCTATATCAAATACATAGAAACTTTGGAAATTCGTAACTTCCCCATTTTAATTCTAAATTGAACCGTTCCAGTTGTGTTAGTCTCGTATGAATATTTACTACGCAGTAACAACATTGATTATACCATGTTTCATACTTTTATAATTAGATATTTATTTATCCTATGTTAATTGGGTTAATCTATGTCTATTGGATTAATTTATTTAATATATTAATATAGTATTCTAACTTTATGGTTATACGATGTTTGACCATTAGTCTTGCAAACACACACATTTACCTTTTTGTTTAAGCAAAAGCGTATGGTGGTACGTGTCCGATGACTAACGATGTACGAGGGAATTTCTTCCGGTATGTGTGAAACGTGCTCTCCAATAATGAGACCATGCAAATCGTGACATATATCGAAGTCTGCATGATACTGATGGTTGCAATGTAGTGGTGAAACAGATAGATTATAAATAACAAAATTTATGTATGGCCAGAATCACAAATTGATTATGAAACATTTTCTCATAACGGTATAACATATATTTTGTATATAAGTTATCGTAGTATACTGGTATTATATATTCCCGTTGCAACGCACGGGCATTCAGCTAGTAAGCCATTTAAGCTGCAAAGGAGCATTGAAAATGAAAGAGTAAGAGTAAGATTGGAGAGATGGCGCCCGGTCCACGCGTCTCCTCGGCGCCCGGTCCGCGCGTCTCCTCGCCTCCCGCGTGCGTTCCCTCGTCCCATGCGCGCGACCCCTCCACTTCCCATAGCGTCGCGCCCCCCACCAACGGTCCGGCGACCCACCTGCCTACGCCGGCCACCGTCCACACCATATACGGCGCCGCCGCGGCTTCCCCTCGACCATCATCCTCTGCCCCTTCCTCCCCTTCCCTTGTTTCGTCCACCTCCGCCACCCAGGGACGGTCCAAGTTCCAGCGGTGGAGCGGGAGTGCGTCGGGATCCCCTGAAGACGGTCTTCCTCCTCGGTACTGGGCCGGCCGGCCCCTGTTCCGCGACGTGTTGCTTCTCCAGCGCGCGCCACCTGCTCCAGCACCGAGTGCCTCGTCTCCGAGGGAGCCCTCCCCACTTGAGACCGGGAAGTCGTCTCCTCACCACAAGGAACGACACCGCCGGTTTCGTGGCCTGGAGAGAGCGCCGGAGACAACACTCGACGGTGGGTGGACCAGAGTAGAATCAAGGAATTCGAAGAAGCGCCGCCTGCGCGCACTGCGGACACGACGTCCAGTGCCAGGAGACCTCGTCGGTCGTTGTTTCAACTGCCTCGCGGAGGACCACCTTGCTGCATCCTGCCGCCTTGGGCCAAGGTGCTTCCGTTGCAAGGCTCTTGGTCATCGCTCCTATGTCTGCTCTGGGCCAGTGAATGGTGACAAGATTTTTCCTGTGCATCGACGACGGTTGAAGGGAGCGGTCTGGAGTAGGCTTTCGACAGTCGCGCCAGCAAACGCCGACCGTGGGACGACAGGGTCTGTGTCGCAGCACCAGCTCGCTCGGGCCTCGGTCTGGGAGCGACTTTTGCCACCAGCACCCCGTCCTTGCAAGAAGACGCGTGTCAGTGTCTGGCATAGAATCTCCCCTCCAGGCATTGAGAAGGGTCAGGCCCATTTCGAGAGGATGAATGGGGCAATGGATGCGCGCACAATTGTTACTCCTTCCGGCGACGTTGGAGCTGCAGTTGTTTCTGTCTCGCAGGGCTCCCTCCCGTCCCGCCCGCGACGCAGACGCCATCGGAAGCGCAAGTCATCCCCTAGGGGTGGTTCTGATCCGGGTTGTGGACATTCTGATCAACCTGGAAATGACGAGACCCCTCTGGATGTTCCTAGCCCTGTGCACCTTCAGCACCCTTGTGTGATCGGCTGGAAGAGTTTGATGGACAAAGCCGAAGAAGATTTGAAGAACGCAGTGTCTATCTTTGTGGTCAGTGATGTGCTTGTGCCGGTCACCGATATCGCAGATGCAGTTGCTCAAAAGCTTGAAGTCAATTCTAATTCGCTAATCCTGAGGCAATTGGCCCATGGACATTTTCTACTCATGCTCCCCACCCTCCACTCTGTTGACCAGCTGACATCGAGATGGAGCACTATTCGTGCAGGCGCTTTCTCCCTGCACTGTAAAAGATGGTCCAGGTTTTTTGGATCCTCAAGTGCAAGTTTGCCTATTCCTGTGGAATTCGAACTAAGTGGCATCCCAATTCATGCCTGGGAACTTTCCACTGTCCAGCACATTTTGAACCCTTTCGCCTGGGTGCAGAAGGTACATGAGGAGACTCTTGAGCTCAAGAATTTGGAGGCCTTTCGCTGTTATGGTTGGTGTTATGACTTGGCCGCAATCCCTCATCCTAGAGATCTCTGGATTACTGAACCACTGGGAATAGGACCAAGCGCTGAGAGGCTATCTCTTGCCTACCGTGTTCAGATTAAGGTGTTGGAAGGACCATGTGTTGTCCCTGACCCCATCCAAACCCCAACAGATATGAATGGTTCCACACGACAGAGGCGGCATTTCCGTTCGCGTTCGCCACCAGGGGACCGTGATGGCTGAAGGGGTTCTACGGAAGACAGCGTACTTTTGGGCAGACGATCGGCTCTTGAACGTCTAGGCCCAAGGACTGAAGTTCAGCCTATGAAGGAAGGCGATGCCAGTCAGTGTGTCCAGACAGCTGGAAACTATGAGATATTGGAAGAGTCCTCGGCAGTGGAGATCACTGCTGGTATACCTGCAGAATTTGCTGCTGTCCCGAATTTAGCTGCTGACTGGGGGACTGTCAAGGACCTCCCACCTAGGGTAGCTGGCCCCTGACTACGGAGTTCGTAGCCACGGTCCGTCGTCGCCGGTGAGGTTTTTCCCCTCAACCGTCGGCTTGTTTAGAGAGAGAGAGATTAGGAAATAATAATCTTGCTTGCCTTATTCCCTGCTGCCATGTGGCTTATAAATAGCCCTATGGCTAACCAACTTCTCCTATAAACTCTCAACTAACTCCTATTTTCTTGGACTTATCTGCTACCAACTAACTCTCCACAATTCTCTCATCTCAATCTTATTCTCTAGCCTTATCTTTATTTCTAAATCTATCCACTGGTTGTGGCCTCCTCCTGTGCGCGTTCAGCGCGCTCTGCAGCGCGGCGTGCGTCACGGCGGCGCCTATATGTGCGCCCGCACATGACATCTCTCCCCCCCTCGAGACCCAGCTCGTCCTCGAGCTGAAAGTCTGGGTACTTGCTGCAAAATTCATCGAGGTCTTCCCAGGTGAAAGGGAAATGTGCCCTTGGGCCATTTCTAAGTATTTTGGTGATTGAGTGCCAACACATGTGCTTAATTGTGAATTTATGTACATGGATGAACAAGGTGCAAATCATGAGATAAAGGTATGTTTCTAAGCCTTAGTACATTTGTTTTGTGGACTAACATATTTGTCTAAGTGTTAGAAACAGAAAGAAGAAAAAGAGAAAAGGGGAGAGAAAGACTTGGCTGTGTGCAGCCAAGGCTCAGCTCGGTCTGGAGCACCGGACTGTCCGGTGTGCACCGGACAGTGTCCGGTGCGCCAGGCCTACTCGGCGCGAACTGGCCGCTCTCGGGAATTCGCCGACGGCGTACGGCTAAAATTCACCGGACTGTCCGGTGTGCACCGGACTGTCCGGTGAGCCAATGGTCGGCCAGGGCCAACGGTCGGCCGCGCAATCCGCGCGGGACACGTGGCCGAGCCAACGGTCGGAAGACGGCACCGGACTGTCCGGTGTGCACCGGACTGTCCGGTGCGCCAACGGCTCTCAGATTTCCGCCGGTCTGCAACGGTCGGGAAGCGCTGGATAAGGAAAGAAATCGGTCACCGGACATGTCCGGTGTGCACCGGACTGTCCGGTGCCCCCGACGACAGAAGGCAAGGATGGCCTTCCGGATTTGCTCTCAACGGCTCCTAGCTGCCTTGGGGCTATAAAAGGAGCCCCTAGGCGCATGGAGGAGACACACAAGCAACTCTTGAGCATTCTTGATCATCCACACAAGTTCTTTGCGCATTCGTTTGTGATTCTAAGTGATTCGAGCTCTGTTCTAGTGTGAACTCTGAGATAGTCATTCGAGCTCGAGTCTTGGCCGTGTGTGTGCGCTTTTGTTGTGGATTTGTGTGTGTTGCTTCCCTCCCTTACTCTGTGCTTTCTTTGTGATCATATACTTGTAAGGGCAAGAGACTCCAATTTGTGGAGATTCCTTGCAAACGGGATAGTGAAAGGAACAACAAAACAACGTGGTATTCAAGTGGGTCTTTGGACCGCTTGAGAGGGGTTGATTGCAACCCTCGTCCGTTGGGACGCCACAACGTGGAAGTAGGCAAGCATTGGCTTGGCCGAACCACGGGATAAACCACTGTGTCCCTCTGTGCTTGATTCTTGTGGTATTGTGTTTTGTTGAGACTTCACCTTAGCCACTTGGCATTAATCGTGCTAACGCTTAACAAGTTTTTGTGGCTTAAGTTTGAAGTTTTTACAGGATCACCTATTCACCCCCCCCCTCTAGGTGCTCTCAATTGGTATCAGAGCCATTCTATTCACAAAGGGACTAACCGCCCGAATAGATGGATCCTAAGGGGAAGGGTATTGTGATCAACGACAA
This sequence comes from Zea luxurians, assembly GCA_029449295.1. NCBI lineage: Eukaryota > Viridiplantae > Streptophyta > Magnoliopsida > Poales > Poaceae > Zea > Zea luxurians. Next base: position 1,674,493 of record JAOPSE010000152.1, read on the forward strand.
AGAAAAGGAGACCTTCGTCAACGAGCCGAAGGACGACAAGCCTACCGACTCCGGCTCGGGCCATAGACGAAAGGAAGGGAAGAAGAAGAAGATGAGGCAAGATACGTCGATGACGCGTTGAACGGACCACTCCACGAGCCTCAACCCATTGCTCTAAAAGCAACGAGGAGCAAGGAGTCGCTACCTAGCAAGGTGGCGCAAGTCGAGGCGGCCGGGCTCAATGATGAAGAGATGGCTCTCATCATCAAGAGATTCAAGACGGTGCTTAAAGGTCACAAGGGACAACCAAGCAAGACCAAAGCCAAGGGGAAGCGCTCATGCTTCAAATGCGGTAAGCTTGGTCATTTCATTGCTAACTGTCCCGATAATGAAAGTGACCAGGAAAAGGGGAACAAAAGAGAGAAGAAGAAGCAATACAAGAAGGCAAAGGGCGAGGCGCATCTAGGAAAGGAGTGGGACTCGGATTGCTCCTCCTCCGACTCCGACAACGAAGGACTCGCCGCCACTGCCTTCAACAAATCGGCTCTCTTCCCCAACGAGCGTCTCACTTGCCTTATGGCAAGGGAGAAGAAGGTGAGTACTCAAGACTCCACTTATACTTCTTCTAGTGATAGTGAGTCTAGTGACGATGATGACATAGATTATTCTTGCTTGTTCAAAGGCTTAGATAGATCTAAGATAGATAAAATCAATGAATTGATTGATGCTTTGAATGAAAAGGATAGGCTTTTAGAGAAGCAAGAGGATTTATTGTATGATGAACATGATAAGTTTATAGAGGCACAAAAATCATATGCTTTAGAAGTGAAAAGAAATGAAGTGCTTTCGAGTGAAATATCTTCTTGTCATGAAACCATTGCTACTTTACAAAGTGTTAACCATGATTTAAATGCAAAATTAGAAGTAACAAATAAATCTAAGTCTTGTGTTGAAAATGTTACAATTTGCACTAGGTGTAAAGATTTTGATGTTAACACTTGTAGCAAACACTTAGTTTCAATTTCAAAACTAAAAGATGAAGTGGCTAGTCTTAATGCTCAACTTAAGACTAGCAAGAGTGAAGTTGAAAAGATAAAATTTGCAAGGGATGCCTATACAATTGGAAGACATCCCTCAATTAAGGATGGGCTTGGCTTCAAGAGGGAAGCCAAGAACTTAACAAGCCATAAGGCTCCCATCTTCGTCAAGGAGAAGGGGAAGGCCCCGATGGCTAGTAATGCTAAAAAGAATCATGCTTTTATGTATTATGATAGGAGACATGCTAGAAATGCTTATAATCATTTTGATTCACATGTTTATGATTCTCATGCAATGTTTGCTTCTAGTTCTTCTTATAATCATGGTAGAGATATGTGTAGGAGAAATGTTGTACATATGCCTAGGAGAGATATTGCTCATGTACCTAGAAAGAATGTTATTCATGCTCCTAGGAAAGTAGGGAATGAACCTTCTACCATTTATTATGCTTGTAATGCTCCCTTTGCTATTTGTAGAAAGGGTAAGAAGGTAGTTGCTAGGAAGTTAGGGGCTAGATGCAAGGGAGATAAATCTTGCATTTGGGTCCCTAAAGACACTTGTGCTAACCTTGCAGGACCCAACATGAGTTGGGTACCTAAGACCCAAGCCTAAATTTGCCTTGCAGGTTTATGCATCCGGGGGTTCAAGCTGGATTATCGACAGCGGATGCACAAACCATATGACGGGGGAGAAGAAGATGTTCACCTCCTACGTCAAAAATAAGGATTCCCAAGATTCAATTATATTCGGTGATGGGAATCAAGGCAAGGTAAAAGGGTTAGGTAAAATTGCAATTTCTAATGAGCATTCTATATCAAATGTATTCCTAGTGGAGAGTCTTGGATATAATTTGCTATCTGTTAGTCAATTATGTCAAATGGGATATAATTGTTTATTTACAAATGTAGATGTGTCTGTCTTTAGAAGATGTGATGGTTCACTAGCTTTTAAGGGTGTACTAGACGGCAAGCTTTACTTAGTTGATTTTGCAAAAGAAGAGGCCGGTCTAGATGCATGCTTAATGGCTAAGACTTGCATGGGCTGGCTGTGGCATCGCCGCTTAGCACATGTGGGGATGAAGAATCTCCACAAGCTTCTAAAGGGAGAACACGTGATAGGTCTAACCAATGTTTATTTCGAAAAAGATAGACCTTGTGCAGCTTGTCAGGCAGGTAAACAAGTTGGAGGAGTACATCACAGCAAGAATGTGATGACCACGTCAAGACCTCTGGAGCTGCTGCATATGGACCTCTTCGGACCCGTCGCCTATCTAAGCATAGGAGGAAGTAAGTATGGTTTAGTTATTGTTGATTGTGATGATGTAGATGAAGAAGATGTTCCGACGGCCGCTATACGAACCATGGCGATTGGAGACATTCGGCCACAGGAACAGGATGAACGAGATCAACCTTCTTCCTCAACGACGGTGCAACCCCCAACTCAAGACGATGAACAGGTTCATCAAAAGGAGGCGTGTGATCAAGGGGGAGCACAAGACGATCATGTGATGGAGGAAGAAGCGCAACCGGCACCTCCAACCCAAGTTCGAGCGATGATTCAAAGGGATCATCCCGTCGACCAAATTCTGGGTGACATTAGCAAGGGAGTAACTACTCGGTCTCGATTAGTTAATTTTTGTGAACATTACTCCTTTGTCTCCTCTATTGAGCCTTTCAGGGTAGAGGAGGCCTTGCTAGATCCGGATTGGGTGTTGGCCATGCAGGAGGAACTCAACAACTTCAAGCGCAATGAAGTTTGGACGCTGGTGCCTCGTCCCAAGCAAAATGTTGTGGGAACCAAGTGGGTGTTCCGCAACAAACAGGACGAGCACGGAGTTGTGACAAGGAACAAGGCTCGACTTGTGGCAAAAGGTTATGCCCAAGTCGCAGGTTTGGACTTTGAGGAGACTTTTGCTCCTGTGGCTAGGCTAGAATCCATTCGCATCTTGCTAGCATATGCCGCTCACCATTCTTTCAGGTTGTACCAAATGGATGTGAAGAGCGCGTTCCTCAACGGGCCAATAAAGGAGGAAGTGTACGTGGAGCAACCCCCTGGCTTCGAGGATGAGCGGTACCCCGACCACGTGTGTAAGCTCTCTAAGGCGCTCTATGGACTTAAACAAGCCCCAAGAGCATGGTATGAATGCCTTAGAGATTTCTTACTTGCTAATGCTTTCAAGGTTGGGAAAGCCGATCCAACTCTTTTCACTAAGACTTGTAATGGTGATTTGTTTGTGTGCCAAATTTATGTCGATGACATAATATTTGGTTCTACTAATCAAAAGTCTTGTGAAGAGTTTAGCAGGGTGATGACGCAGAAATTCGAGATGTCGATGATGGGCGAGTTGAACTACTTCCTTGGGTTCCAAGTGAAGCAACTCAAGGACGGCACCTTCATCTCCCAAACAAAGTACACGCAAGATCTGCTGAAGCGGTTTGGGATGAAGGACGCCAAGCCCGCAAAGACTCCGATGGGAACCGACGGACACACCGACCTCAACAAAGGAGGTAAGTCCGTTGATCAAAAAGCATACCGGTCAATGATAGGATCTCTACTTTATTTATGTGCTAGTAGACCGGATATTATGCTTAGCGTATGCATGTGTGCTAGATTTCAATCCGATCCTAAGGAGTGTCACTTGGTGGCGGTGAAGCGAATTCTTAGATATTTAGTCGCTACGCCTTGCTTCGGGATCTGGTATCCAAAGGGGTCTAACTTTGACTTGATTGGGTACTCAGATTCCGACTATGCTGGATGTAAGGTCGATAGGAAGAGTACATCGGGGACGTGCCAATTCTTAGGAAGGTCCCTGGTGTCATGGAACTCTAAGAAACAAACATCCGTTGCCCTATCCACCGCTGAGGCCGAGTACGTTGCCGCAGGACAGTGTTGTGCGCAACTACTTTGGATGAGGCAAACCCTCCGGGACTTTGGCTACAATCTGAGCAAAGTCCCACTCCTATGTGATAATGAGAGTGCTATCCGAATAGCGGAAAATCCTGTTGAGCACAGCCGCACAAAGCACATTGACATCCGGCATCACTTTCTGAGAGACCACCAGCAAAAGGGAGATATCGAAGTGTTTTATGTTAGCACCGAGAACCAGCTAGCCGATATCTTTACCAAGCCTTTAGATGAGAAGACCTTTTGCAGGCTGCGTAGTGAGCTAAATGTCTTAGATTCGCGGAACTTGGATTGAATTGTAGCATACATGTATTCATGCCTTTGATCATGTTCATTCTGCATTTTGTTGCTTATTATGGTGCTCAAGTTGTACAAACACTCCCTGGACCTCACAAGTCCGTTGCAATGTGATGCACATGTTTAGGGGGAGATGTGTTACAACTTGACTCTTTGAGACTAACCATATGTTTGAGTTTGCTTGTGTTAGTCACAAAGGAGAATTGAAAGGGAAAAGGTGGACTTGGATCATGCAAGACTTCCACTGCACTCCGATGAGGGGTAACTTATTCCAAGTTCATCTCATGAACTCTTATTGCCATTTGCTCTTAATTGAAGATTTTGGGGAGGCAATGGGGTTAAAGGGCCAAAATTGATCCCGTTTTGGTGTTTGATGCCAAAGGGGGAGAAAATAAAGGCCAAAGCAATAAATGGATCAGCTACCACTTGAGAGATTTTGAAAATAGTAGAATAGAGTTTTTGGTTTGTCAAAATTCTTAAGTTGTCTCTCTTGTCAAAAGTTGGCTTCTTGTGGGGAGAAGTATTGATTATGGGAAAAAGGGGGAGTTTTTGAAATCCTTGATCAATCTCTTTTTGAATGACTCTCTTTATGCTTAAACATGTGTGTTTAACTTAGAGATAGAGATTTGTGTTTGATTTGCAAAAACAAACCAAGTGGTGGCAAAGGATGATCCATATATGCCAAAATTGATTCAAAATAAATTTAAGTGTTATTTGAATTAAGTTTGCACTTGTTCTAGTGGCTTTATGTTGTGTTGGCATAAATCACCAAAAAGGGGGAGATTGAAAGGGAAATGTGCCCTTGGGCCATTTCTAAGTATTTTGGTGATTGAGTGCCAACACATGTGCTTAATTGTGAATTTATGTACATGGATGAACAAGGTGCAAATCATGAGATAAAGGTATGTTTCTAAGCCTTAGTACATTTGTTTTGTGGACTAACATATTTGTCTAAGTGTTAGAAACAGAAAGAAGAAAAAGAGAAAAGGGGAGAGAAAGACTTGGCTGTGTGCAGCCAAGGCTCAGCTCGGTCTGGAGCACCGGACTGTCCGGTGTGCACCGGACAGTGTCCGGTGCGCCAGGCCTACTCGGCGCGAACTGGCCGCTCTCGGGAATTCGCCGACGGCGTACGGCTAAAATTCACCGGACTGTCCGGTGTGCACCGGACTGTCCGGTGAGCCAATGGTCGGCCAGGGCCAACGGTCGGCCGCGCAATCCGCGCGGGACACGTGGCCGAGCCAACGGTCGGAAGACGGCACCGGACTGTCCGGTGTGCACCGGACTGTCCGGTGCGCCAACGGCTCTCAGATTTCCGCCGGTCTGCAACGGTCGGGAAGCGCTGGATAAGGAAAGAAATCGGTCACCGGACATGTCCGGTGTGCACCGGACTGTCCGGTGCCCCCGACGACAGAAGGCAAGGATGGCCTTCCGGATTTGCTCTCAACGGCTCCTAGCTGCCTTGGGGCTATAAAAGGAGCCCCTAGGCGCATGGAGGAGACACACAAGCAACTCTTGAGCATTCTTGATCATCCACACAAGTTCTTTGCGCATTCGTTTGTGATTCTAAGTGATTCGAGCTCTGTTCTAGTGTGAACTCTGAGATAGTCATTCGAGCTCGAGTCTTGGCCGTGTGTGTGCGCTTTTGTTGTGGATTTGTGTGTGTTGCTTCCCTCCCTTACTCTGTGCTTTCTTTGTGATCATATACTTGTAAGGGCAAGAGACTCCAATTTGTGGAGATTCCTTGCAAACGGGATAGTGAAAGGAACAACAAAACAACGTGGTATTCAAGTGGGTCTTTGGACCGCTTGAGAGGGGTTGATTGCAACCCTCGTCCGTTGGGACGCCACAACGTGGAAGTAGGCAAGCATTGGCTTGGCCGAACCACGGGATAAACCACTGTGTCCCTCTGTGCTTGATTCTTGTGGTATTGTGTTTTGTTGAGACTTCACCTTAGCCACTTGGCATTAATCGTGCTAACGCTTAACAAGTTTTTGTGGCTTAAGTTTGAAGTTTTTACAGGATCACCTATTCACCCCCCCCCCCTCTAGGTGCTCTCACCAGGAAGCAGACTCGGCCGGTTCGCCCCTCCAGTGGACGAGAACTTGACGCACGCCTCGCGCCAAGCGTGCCTGAGTAACCTGCATCGGCTCAGGGACCACGGCGCCGTTGTGGATGATTGGTAAGGCAGGCGGGGACGCTGGTGGAACGCCGACAAACTTCTTGAGGACACCCACGTGGAACACATCATGGAGGCGCGCCCCTGGCGGCAAGGCCAGGCGAACGGCGACGTCGTTGATGAGCTCGACGACGCGGTAGGGCCCCACAAAGCGAGGCTTGAGCTTGCCCGTGGTGGTCCTGGGCATTGAAGAAGCTACCCGCTGCCGAAGACGAAGGAGGGCCCAATCCCCTGGCTGGTAGGAGACTTGACGGTGGTGCCGATCGTAGTAAAGCTTCTGGGTCGCCTGGGCCTGCTCTAGGCGGTACCGGACCTCCTCCAGGAAGGCCTCCCGAGCCTCCATGTCCCGGGCGACGGCTGCCACCCTCGTCTCCCCCGGCTCATAAGAGCGGATGGAAGGTGGCTCTCGGCCATACACCACCCGAAACGGTGTGTCCGGAAGCGAAGTCTGGTACGCGGTGTTGTAGGTGTACTCAGCCCACGGCAACCAGCGCAGCCATTGGCGGGGGCGATCTCCAATGAAGCAGCGCAGGTACATCACTATGACTCGGTTGGCGGCTTCCGTCTGGCCGTCCGACTGGGGATGAAAAGCGGACGTCATGTGAAGCTTAGTACCCATAAGCCTCATGAGCTCCTGCCAGAACGTCGAGGTGAACACGGGGTCGCGGTCGGAGACGATGGACTGCGGAACGCCGTGGAGGCGCACAATGTCGGTGAAGAATGCCTGTGCCACCGTCTCTGCCGTGTACGGGTGCGCGAGTGGAATGAAGTGGCAGTACTTGCTGAAGCGGTCAACCACGGACAGGATCACCGTCTTCCCATTCACGCGGGGTAGCGCCTCCACAAAGTCCAGCGCGATGTCAGCCTAGACCGCCGAGGGCACGGGTAGAGGCAAGAGCAACCCTGCTGGATGGAGATGCTCGGACTTGTACCGCTGACAAGTGGAGCACGCCCGCACAAATTCCTGCACCAAACGTCGCATGTTGGGGAAATGGAAATCACGGCGGAGCCGGTGCAGTGTACGGTGGACGCCCTCATGCCCGTCGCCGTGGACGGCCTCCAAAATTTCTTGCAGTAGTGGAGAGGCAGGGGGAATGTATAGGCGCCTCTCGTAGGCGACCATGTCGTCGACGACCGACCAGGGCGCGGTGCGGGTGCCTCGGCGCACCTCGTCGTGGATGGCCACCAGTGCCGGATCGGTAGCTTGGGCGTGACGCAGGCGGCCGATGAAGTCAAAGCGCGGCGCAGAAATGGCCAACACGGCGCCCTCCTCAGTGTCGCGGCGGGAGAGGGCGTCGGCCACCGTGTTCGTGGAGCCTGACCGGTACTCGACGGAGAAGTCGAACCCCAGCAACTTGCCGACCCAATGGTGCTGCGGAATCGTGGCGAGGCGCTGGTCGAGCAAGTATTTGAGACTATAGTGGTCTGTCTTGATGGTGAAACGCCGCCCCCAAAGGTATGGCCGCCAGTGGCGAACGACCTGTACCATGCCGATGAGCTCCCGCTCATAAGCTGCGAGGGAGCGGTGACGTGGAGCCACCGGCCGACTGAAGAAAGCAATGGGGTGGCCCTCCTGGACGAGCACCGCGCCGAAGCCGTACGTCGAAGCGTCGCACTCTACGACGAACTGCTTGGTGAAGTCAGGGAGCGACAGTACGGGTGCGGATGTCACAGCCTCCTTGAGAGTACTGAAGGCCCCCGCTGCGTCGTCGTTCCATCGGAACCCCTCCTTTTTTAGGAGAGCGGTGAGGGGGGCTGCGATGATGCCGTAGTTGTGGACGAATTTCCTATAGTAGCCTGCGAGCCCGAGGAATCCACGCACCGCCCTGGCCGAGCGCGGTTGCGGCCAATCACGGATGGCCTGCACCTTGGTCGGATCCATGGCCACACCCGACGCCGAGATGGTGTGGCCGAGGTAGGCGACGGTGTCCACGCCAAAAGCGCACTTGGAACGCTTAACGAAGAGACGGTGCTGTCGGAGCACCGAGAGGACGACGCGGAGGTGGCGCAGGTGGTCCGCCCAGGATGAGCTGTAGATCAGAATGTCGTCAAAGAAGACAAGCACAAACCAGCGGAGGTAAGCGCGCAGCACGTCGTTCATGAGAGCTTGGAAGGTGGCTGGCGCGTTGCAGAGTCCGAACGGCATGACCAAAAATTCGAAGAAGGCGTCATGCGTCCGGAATGCTGTTTTGTCGATGTCGGCCGGCCTCATGCGGACTTGGTGTTATCCGGATCGGAGGTCGAGCTTGGTGAAGAAGCTGGCGCCATGGAGCTCGTCCAGCAGCTCGTCGACGACCGGGATGGGGAACGCATCCTTGATGGTTATGGCGTTCAGCGCGCGGTAGTCGACGCAGAATCGCCACGAGCCGTCTGGTTTCTTGACCAAGAGCACCGGAGACGAAAACGCGGAGCTGCTGCGCCGAATGAGCCCTTGGTCCAGCATAGCTGTGCACTGACGCTCTAGTTCGTCCTTGTGCAGGGCGGGGTAGCGATACGGGCGTACTGCCACTGGTGGTGCCCCCGGCACCAGGGTGATGCTGTGGTCCTGACTGCGTGGGGGAGGTAGGCCGCGAGGCTTGCTGAAAACGTCGTCGAAGTCCGCCAAGAGCTCATCGAGGAGCGTACTGGTGGCGGTGGTTGTGCTGACAGCAGCCGGTCGGCAGGCCGCGAGCCCCTGCCAGCAGAACGCCCTGCCCTGGAAGGTGAAGGAGATCGCGTGGTTGCTGAAATCCCACATGATCGGTCCCAGCGCTGCCAGCCATCGGGTGCCCAGGACCACGTCGTAGCCCGCCAAAGGCATGACGTATAGGTCAGCAGGGAAGCAGTGGCCGCCGATGTCCAGTGGTGCGTTGCGGATGACGCCCACACACGCGACGCGCTCCCCATTCGCGAACATTGCCGTGAGGCGTGGCCGGTGTTCGAGGGGCAGGCCCGTGCGTGCAGCCGCGGCTTCCGATATGAAGTTGTGGGTGCTGCCCGAATCCAGCATGGCGACGAGGGAGGTGGCCCCCAGTGTGACCTGCAACTGCATCGTGTCGATGAGCGCCACGCCCGCAAGAGCTTGGAGGGAGAATACCGGGGTCTCCTCAGTCCCGTCATCCTCGACAGCCTCCTCTTCCTCCTCCTCAAGGCCCTCCAGTAAGAACAGCCGCTTACAGATGCGATTGTGGCCCCTTGTGAATTTGTCGTCACAATTGTAGCAGAGGCCAAGGCGGCGGCGCTCTTCTTGTTCTGCCTGCGAGAGGCGCTTGATGGTGCGGCCTTCGACGGTAATGGTCCCCGGCGCAGCCGGTTTGGCTCCTGGCGGCGCGGGTAGGGCCAGCCGGGCGGCAGGGGCCGGCAGTAGAGGACGCCCAGGAGCGCGCGCGGCCGGGGCGACGAATTGCTCGCGCAACTCGAATTGGCGCGCCAGACTCATGGCGGCGGCCAACGTCTGAGGATTCTGGATCCTGACGTCGATGCTGAGTGGCGGCTGGAGTCCGCCGACGAAGAGTTGTACCCGCTGCGCCTCCTGGAGTGGTCCCGCACGAGGAAGCAGGGCCTGGAACCGGTCCTGGTACTCGGCAACCGTACCGGTGCGCCTACACTCCGCTAGTTCGGCCAACGGCGCGGAATGCAGGGGCGGCCCGTACCGAAGGTGCAGCAGCTCCGTGAAGCGGCGCTAGGAAGGCGTGCCCTCGTCCTCCTGGACCATAAGGTACCACATCTGTGCGCCCTCCTCAAGGTTGTAGGAGGCCATCCATACCTTCTCCTCCATGATGCGCTGCTGATGGAAATACGATTCGCACCGACTGGTGAAAATCAGTGGATCAGATTTCCCATCATAGCGGGGGAAATCCATCTTTTGAAAGCGCGGCGGTCGATCATTGTGGTGCTGCCCATCATTGGTCCCATGGCCGCCCGACGAGGTCTTTCCCCTCTGGAGCTCGGCGACAGAGGATTGGAGGGCGGCGACCGTTGATGTTAGGGTCTCGATTATCTTGGCCAAATCAGAGGTGGTTGGCTCGGCCATGGTAGAGGTGGTGTCGGTGTAAGGCGGCAAGGTTGGTGGGCTTGGCTGGGATTTCGGCTGGGTGGAAGAAGAAGTCGAGGAACGACTGGATTGCGATACCAGGTTGTCAAGGACCTCCCGACATAGGGTAGCTGGCCCCTGACTACGGAGTTCGTAGCCACGGTCCGTCGTCGCCGGTGAGGTTTTTCCCCTCAATCGTCGGCTTGTTTAGAGAGAGAGATTAGGAAATAATAATCTTGCTTGCCTTATTCCCTGCTGCCATGTGGCTTATAAATAGCCCTATGGCTAACCAACTTCTCCTATAAACTCTCAACTAACTCCTATTTTCTTGGACTTATCTGCTACCAACTAACTCTCCACAATTCTCTCATCTCAATCTTATTCTCTAGCCTTATCTTTATTTCTAAATCTATCCACTGGTTGTGGCCTCCTCCTGTGCGCGTTCAGCGCGCTCTGCAGCGCGGCGTGCGTCACGACGGCGCCTATATGTGCGCCCGCACATGACAGGGACCATGGCTCCGGCCTATGAGCATATCCAGGGTCCCTTGGCCCCTGTTGATGATCTCGAGACCGTGGAGCAGCTGGTGCCCAATGCTGATGTTGATGTGCATGCTGATTCTATTATTCCAGCCGTCAACCGACCGCTACTTATTTTAGAAGAAAGAGGTCTTGGTGCTGCTGTGGTTCCAGACACTGTGCCTGCCCAGGGCACCCCTCACCCTGTTGACGAGCCTTTGTCTGTTGAGCCGCAGGACGTTACCAATTTTAGCGGAGGCGGCACCCCTACCCACCTTCAAGACCACTCTGACAGCAGATTCAAAGTAAAGCCTCCCTGTTTCAAAGTCTACTCACGAAGAAAAGAATTCCAGGCAGCGGCGGCCCAGATGACAGATGTTGAGAGGACTGAAAAGTTACAAGAATTCATGCAGATTGTTACCAAGCCAGCTACAAGGCTGTTGGCTGCCCCCCCCCCCCCCGATTACCAAGCGAAAGAAGAGGAAGACCCTGCCCAATGACTTCAATCCAAGGAGAAGCAGAAGGGTGGCTAATCTGCCACCGGAACTGTGCAATGAATCTGCAGCTACAATCTGCAGGCAGCTGGGATTTTGTGATGATCAGGAACATATTTCCTTCGAAGACGCCCAAAAGTATGTCCACCTTTTTGATGCAGCACTTTCCAGAGAGCATGTTGCTGCCATGGCAGCATTATTTGGCTGGGAATTGCCTGTTGAAGACCGGGCTCAAACCTGATTGGAGGGGGTGTAGGTCGTGTTTCTTTAGTGTATCCTGTTATAATGCAGCATGTTTTCCTTATCTGGAATGTAAGGGGCCTGAATGACAGGTCTAGGAGAGACATTGTTAAGTCCTTGGTCCTTAGCATCAAACCAGCGATTGTCTGTTTGCAGGAGACTAAGCTAGGCTCTATCTCAGCTTTTGACATCCTGTCTATTCTTGGTGCTGGGTTTAGTGACTTCGTTTATTCCCCAGCGCAAGGAACCAGAGGTGGTGTTTTGGTGGCTTGTAGAGATGGAGTCTATTCTGTTATTGAGAGTTTGGTGCACGATTTCACAGTTTCAGTCAAGTTGCAAGAGGAAGGTGGTGCCCAGTGGTGGTTCACGGGTGTTTATGGGCCACACCAAGACCCTCTCAAGCTTTCCTTTCTCCAGGAGCTTAGGGAGGTCAGGGAGACATGCGCTGGCCCTTGGGTAATAGCTGGAGATTTTAATCAGATCTACAGCTCAGAGGACAAGAACAATACCAACATAAACAGGGCCATGCTAGGCAGATTCAGGAGACTTATCCATGACTTGGAGCTAAAAGAAATCCCGTTGGTAGGCAGGAAATACACTTGGTCAAATGAGAGAAATGTTCCTACACTTGTTAAACTTGACCATGTTTTTTGTACAGCCAGCTGGGAGGAGATCCATCCAGATTGTATTCTCCATAGCAAATCTTCAGAACTCTCTGATCATTGTCCCTTAGCTCTGCATCTTAATGAGAATGTCAAAGGGAAGCGAAGATTCCACTTTGAGAGTTTTTGGACCAAGATTCCAGATTTTTTGGAGACGGTGGCTACCTCTTGGGAGCAGCCAGTTATGTTTTCTTGTCCCTTGGAAAGATTGGCTCTAAAGTTGAAAAGGCTTGCAAAGGCCTTGCAGTCGTGGAGTCATAAAAGGATCGGAAATGTTAAATTTCAGCTTAGCTTGGCCAGGGAAATTTTGCACAGACTTGAGATTGCTCAAGACAATAGATTGTTGTGTGGGGACGAGATATGGCTGAAAGGAAGGCTTAAGCATCACTGCCTGGGGCTTGCATCTCTGGAAAGGACAATTGCTAGACTTAGATCGCGGATCAAATATCTGAAAGAGGGAGATGCCAACACTTCCTTTTTTCATCTACAGGCTTGCTATCGGAAAAAGCGAAATTTTATCTCTGAATTAGTGCATGGGGACCAGATCGCCACCTCGCAAGAGCAAAAGCAGGAGGTCTTGTTTGATTTTTTCTCCAATCTGTTGGGGGTAGCGAAGCAGCGTGAGTTCACTCTAGATTTGGAGGCTTGCCACAGTGCTGATGTTGACCTTGGGGCCTTGGACCTTCCCATTACAGAGGAGGTCCGGGCCACTATTGCTAGCCTTCCCTCGGACAAAGCCCCGGGGCCAGACGGTTATACGGGAAGATTTTATAAAACTTGTTGGCACATAATTAAGGCTGATCTGATGGCGACAGTTATCACCCTGCACCAAGGTAACACACGCAAATTGTGGATGATGAATTCTGCGTACCTAACACTTATCCCTAAGAAAGTTGATGCCAAGACAGCCGGAGACTTCAGGCCAATTAGCCTTATTCACAGCTTCGCCAAGTTGGTATCCAAAGTCTTGGCTAATCGCTTAGCACCGCACCTTCAAAATCTGGTGGCTACAAATCGAAGTGCCTTTGTCAAGGGTCGCTCCATTCACGATAACTACATGTTGGTTCAGCATTCTATCAAGGCCTTTCACAGGAAGAAGATCGCTGGTCTATTTCTAAAGCTAGATATTACAAAAGCTTTCGATTCAGTGTCCTGGGCCTTTCTCCTAGAAGTGTTATCCCATCTTGGCTTCGAGCCCAGGTGGTGTGGTCTCGTGTTCAATTTGTTATCCACTTCTTCCACACAAGTGCTATTGAACGGAACTCCGGGGGACTATATTCGTCATCAGAGGGGGCTGCGCCAAGGCGACCCCTTATCTCCTATGCTTTTCATAATCGTGATGGATGTGCTTAGTAGCTTATTCAAGCATGCTGAGGAAAGAGGATTGCTGCATGACCTGGCCATCAGAAACGTGAAGTCTAGGCTCTCGATTTATGCAGATGATGTGGTTCTTTTTGTCAAGCCTGCAGTTGACGATCTTATTTGTGTCAGAATGATCCTGGATTGCTTTGGAGAGGCCTCGGGCTTAGTTGTGAATTTGCGTAAAAGTTGTGCTATCCCTCTCAGTTGTGATGATCAGACTGTTCAGGACAGTTGTAACATTTTGCAGTGCAACCCGACTTCTTTTCCATGCAACTATTTGGGGCTGCCTGTTTCTGATAAGAAGTTGGGGAGGAGGGACCTTTTGCAGTGGGTTGACAAGATAGCTAACCGGCTGCCAGGTTGGAAGGCTCCACTACTAAACCTTGCTGGCAGGGCAGCCTTGGTCCGGTTCGTGCTCTCTGCAATCCCCGTATATCTTTTCATCGCCATGAATGTTCCCAAGTGGGTTATCAGTGCTATTGACAAAATTCGGCGAGGTTTCTTGTGGAAGGGTAGAAAAGATGTGAAAGGTGGGCATTGCCTTGTGGCGTGGGATAAAGTCACCAGACCGCTGGAACTTGGTGGACTTGGTATCCCAAATCTGATATATAAGAGTTGGGCGCTGCAAGCTAAATAGCTTTGGCTCATCAAGACTGACCCGAATAGGCCTTGGAGTGGATTGGATCTCCCTGTTCAGTCACAAGTAAGGAAACTAGTGGCCAGTTCGATGTACACTAATGTGGGTAATGGCAAAAACACCCTTTTTGGAGGGACAGATGGATAAATGGGTGCTCTATCGCTGAGCTGGCACCTGAAATGATCTCAAAGGTGGATAAAAAGGTTGCCTCTACCAGGACAGTGCATCAAGCCTTAGAGGGAATGTCGTGGGTCAGGGACATCAAGCCAACCCTCTCCCTTGTAGGGATGCAGCAATATCTTACGCTTTGGGACACCCTGGGTGAGATCGTGCTCACTCTTCAGGAGGATCACCATGTGTGGAGATTCGAGTCGTCGGGCCTTTTCTCTTCTAGGTCCTGCTACAAGGTTCTGTTTTTAGGCTCCATCACCTTCGAACCTTGGAAAAGACTTTGGAAATCTTGAGCTCCTCCTAAGTGTAAGACCTTTTTATGGTTAGCCATGCAGAATAAGTGTTGGACAGCTGACAGGTTGGAAAAAAGAGGTCTTCTCTATCCGGAAGCATGCCCTTTCTGTGAACAAGAGCAAGAAACAGTTCAGCATCTGTTGACTGGTTGTGTCTTCGCCAGGCAGTTTTGGCATAGCATCCTCTCCCCCTTTGGTATGGGCCACTTAACTCCAGGACCAGAGGATACTAATTTTGCTGATTGGTGGGGGCTAGTGACCATTCAGGTGCACAGAAGCAAGAGAAAGGGAGTCAACAGTGCCATTATTTTGGGAGCATAGTGCCTTTGGTTGCATAGAAACAGAGTTATTTTCGATGGAGATTTACCAACCATTGGCAAGGTGCATAGAGGCTTCGTCGACGAGCTATCCTTATGGGTGCTGGCTGGTGCCAAACACCTCGGAAGCCTTGGGCTTGCTGCTGCTCTAGGCGCAGCAGGCCCGACTTAATTTTTTCCTTGGTCGTCTTTTTGTATCTTAGTCCTATGGATAGTTTTATTTATGCTTGTTGCTGGCCACCATAGGGTGGTTTTTTTTTGTACTGGTCCTCTTGGACCTTAATTTCCCCTTCTTCTTAATATAATGATGCGCAGCTCTCCTGCGTTTTTCGAAAAAAAAATGAAAGAGTGTGAAATACTACACTTCCAACTTGAGGAAAGATAACAGTTCAGATATACTTACTGCTGCTCTTAGCACTTGTATCTGCACAGGTTAAGAAAAAAATATCAGCTCAGACATAATGGAGCCAACAACACAAAAGTGACATACTTAGCTGCACAAAATTGACACTTAATTCTACCATCTTTGCCAATATATTCTACAAATACCCTACCATAAGATCATTATTAGGATTCTAATAATTATATGTTGAGAAATCACCTTTTTGAAGAAACAAACCAACCATAATACAAAATCATCAACATCAGCATCATTTGAGAGACAAAGGCAGACTTCAGTTCCACTGTGTTGAGAAACATATCCACAATTTAATCAATCAAGGTATTCATTAGTCACATCAAACTAAAAACAGACAGCGTACCTGAATCGTGCATGATTTTTGTATGCGGTAGCCAACTTGCTGAATCTTGCACTTGATATCTCTTCTTGAAGATTAATTTGATAACGATAAATGGCTTCATCATTGATTCCTACAGAATGGGCAAGAAATCATCAATGACTGCACTCACAATATCACAAATGAAACAAAAACAACCTTCTCAGATATTTTTTTGCCTTTTGGTACTGATTTGTACACCCAAGAAGTGTGCTAATAATTCCGTCATCTAAATAGATATACGTAGGTAGAAGAAAACTTCGATGTACTCTTCTACTATATAATCATGTGTGTTTTTAGGTTTAGAACTTGCATATTATGACAAACTGTAACGAAAACTACATCGCAAAAGAAGAAAACATATAAGGAGAAGAAAAAAGCATGAATAACAAATGAAAGTAGTGAGGAAATCAAGATATGAGAAAATTTCAGTGAATCGTGGTGAGAGTCTGACCACCGAATGCTCCCATCTTTATAGGATTCCATTTATCTGTTTCTTACCATTGCTACCAAGTTCATCATTTTTTTTGTCAGGTGAATTCTCAAGATACCCACCTGCTCTGTTGGACCAGCACAACCAACCAACCAATTTAGAATATGTAGAATTAATGAACTCCTAGTACATTACTTCGCATCAACCGATATTCATAACACAAACAGAACACTGAACTACATCGTGCAGTGAAACAGAAAACATACCAGTAGTTGTGATTAAGAGTGTGCCATCTGCAAGCAGATAGAAACCACATAAGACAAAGGAAGATGAACGAAAAACAAGAATTACTCCATTTCTGTTGTCCAAGTCATTGTCAGTTGTCACTCAAAAGTTGGTACTCCATCTGAAGATTCATTTAAAACTATGGCCGTTAAGGACAGTGCAAGTAAAGAATATTTGACCACCTTACCATCGGACAATCTTTAATTCTGGATGTATTAACATTATTATAAACGAATGTCAAGTCGTAATCACTAATCGCATTGATCTGGACGAGCAGGTGAGCATCACAGTGATCACATACCCCATCTCTCTACGGGAATCTCACGCGTCAGGGCGTCGAGCTCCAGGAACTCCTCCAGTTTGCTCCCCACCCCCGTGTCCGAAACTGCGACGGTCCACCAAATGTTTGCGGTAAACTAATGTTACACGGCAACGTAATAATCGGAATTAAGGATGGAACGCCGCCGCAAACTTTGTTACCGGAGACGCGCAGCGGCGGGGAGCTGGCGGGTTCGGCGGGGCGCTTGAGGGAGACCGTGAGCCGGCACGGCGACTCCGACATCCGGCAGCGCTGCACCGCCCAGTACACCAGCTGAAACAGAGGCGCGGAAAATTCTGTTAGGAGGTGTAGTTTGGAATTGGGATCGGAAATGGGAGGGGTTTATCGGGTGCGGGGCAGAGAGAGGTTTACGGAGTGGAGCAACTTCCGGTGGGGAGAGGAGGTTGACGCCATGGTTAGGTTGAGCGACAACGCCAGGTGCTTCGGCTGGCGGAGCAGATTACAAAAAGGAAGCTATGGATCGTTGAGCCGGTCGCCGGAATTCCGCCGCCGTATCGGCGCGCGCCAACCTCGCCGCTCCCGTCTCCCCGGAATTTCTCCTCCTGGAAGAGGACGGACACCAGGATGGGCCGTGAACGTCTGAACGAATTGCGGTAGATGGGCTGACAGAAAAGCCCAATGCATGGAAGGTCGGCCCAGTATAATTGGCGAGCTCGGCAGGTGGACCGTGGATCTTGTGCTCCAATCCAACTGAGAGGTACGTGTAGCCCAAGAGAGTTCGTTTAGGACCGCTAGAGAACACAGTAATTTTGTATGGATATCAGAATTTCTGGAATTTCACAAAAACGTAAGGTAAAAAAAATTCTCGCGTTTCAAACCGGATATGGGCCGGATAGACGTGATCGGACGTCACATGGGCCGGCCGCGAATAAAAAAAGAACGGGACAAGTCGACGTTATAATAAAAAAATACTAATAAGAGGTTGACATGTGGGCGCGGGACATGCGGGGTCTACGTGTCAGCGTCCCGGTCACAGAATCACATCTTCCTGGCCGCCATCCGCCGGACGGAGCACCGGACCCGCCGTACGCCTCCGTGCTCTCGCTCGCCGAGGCCTCTCCGCGGCCCGCAGCGCGGTTCCGCCTCGGTGGCCGCCGGAGCTGCTGCCTGGCCACAAGAAGCCGTCGCTCTCCCAGCTTTGAACCGGTTCCGATCCGCACCACGGAGAAGCCCCCGCCTCGGGAGTCTCGCGTCGCCCCGATGAAGGTGGAGCTCGCCGCGCAGACCTCCCAGACGAGCACGCCCCTGCCGCCGTCACCTGAAGCCGCTTCTGCGTCGCCCCGGGCGGAGGATGCGCCGCTCCTCCCCGACGCCGGCGTGCGGCGCCGGGCGGCGTGCGGGCGGTTCGCGCAGCGCAGCGGCTCCTTCCGCCGCGAAGTCGGCCGGGCCGCCGCCGAGACCTTCCTCCTCACGAGGCTCACCCTGATCCTCCTCCGCTACCTCGGGTACGCATCAACTCCGCTGCTCTGAAACTAGTGTACTGCAACCTCTACTTGGACTTGGACAGTTTCGCCTGTGCATTGCTTGCTCTCCTGGTACACCTACGTGCTCAATGACATTTGCAAATTTGTATGCGCAGAAAGAATGTGTGTGTTGAAAAAAACCCGGACAATTTGTGTGACGTTCCATATTTATCATCAATCTAAGTGATATATTCTAGATATAAGTTGATTGGAAGCGTGTTCAGACGACCTTGTACGAGACTACATGCTTTTGGTCAGTTTATTGTAATAACTTGTTAAATTTATGCAGGATAGGCTACAGATGGATTCGGCAGTTCCTAGCCCTCTGCTGTTATACCCTCTTGCTGATGCCAGGTTTTATTCAAGGTTGGCGTTGCTCGAGATTTGCCATTGTTTTCTTATCTGCGTAGAATTGTACTCTTACACTGCACCTGACTGTGCTACTATCTTAATGGATTTTGTTCTACTCCAGTTGTATATTATTATTTCTTCTCTAGCCAAGTTCATAGAAGTGTTGTATATGGAGATCAGCCAAGAAACAGGTACTTTATTTGATTTTACTACCATTAACTAATATTTCTGCTTGATAAACCATGCAATTAAGTTTTATTGCAGATTGGACCTTTATATGCCCACTAGTACAACAGGGTTAAAGCCGGTCGTTGCGTTTGTGACTGGTGGAGCGTGGATCATAGGGTGAGTGGAAGTATGTACTATCTTGAACCCCTAACCATTTTTGATATTCTTGCTATTGCAAAGTTTTATTCTGCCTTGACTCAATGACTCTGCATATCAAATTGTATATTTCTCAGTTACAAAGGGTGGGGAGCCCTTTTAGGCAGACGCTTAGCAGAAAGGGGCATCATAGTTGCATGCATTGATTACAGGTACTCTGAATGTATTTCCAATTATGCAAAGCAGCATAATCATTCAGGCCATAGTCACTGAGGATGTAAATGCTTTGTTTTCAGAAACTTTCCTCAAGGGACTATTGGTGACATGGTAGAAGATGCTTCTCAAGGAATAGCTTTTGTCTGCAAGAATATAACAAGTTATGGAGGTGATCCTAGCAGGTTTATAGCCTATCCTTGTGTGCATATTTGCTTACAATAAAAAAACTGAAATAGTTCTTGGCTCTTGCTTTTTTCCCCAAAATATTTATGTTCCTGAAAGAAACATGCAGTGTATTAAAAAACTGAATGCAAAATACCTCTGTTCTGAGATGATATATTTAACGTACTTTTGTTCTTACATATGCAGGATATATCTTGTTGGACAATCAGCTGGTGCACATATTGCTGCTTGTGCTCTCTTAAATCAGGCCATTAGAGAATCCGGTGAAGGAGATACTTCCTCTTGGAGTGTATCACAGCTAAAAGCTTACTTTGGTATTTCTGGCGGGTAAAACATTCATGTCTCTTAATATTATATAGCTTACAGAACAAAAAAAATGTTGTTTCTATTTGAATTTGTGCATAGTGTCAGTTGTCACGGGTCTAGATAGCATTGATGGGCCACTGAGGTGTTGGGCCCGAAACGGACCAGGCCTAATGTGAACCCTGAACCGTACCCATGGCTCATGGGTACAGTAGATCAGCATAAAACCCATCTAGGTCTAGGATTTGGGAAAGTCCAGAAGATAGGATTGCTTGTAAGTCAAGTCGAGTCAGGTTGGATCCTCCCTATAAGTATTAACGGAAGATGTATGTGTGTTGAGATTAAGCAAGAATAATCTAGAGGAAACCTTCAACCTCTCTCCCCTCTCCTCTCTCAATCCCTGGCGGCCACACCACCTACCATGACAGCCTCCTCCTGCTGCTGCTCCCTCCCTCTAATCTCCCTAATTCCCCTAATTGTACCTCCAATCCTTCTCCCAAGTGCCTAAATAGTAGATCTGTTACATCGGTAGATTTTTCTAATATTTGCAGCCCTGCCAATTAGATTAGGTTTCTAGCGGTAATCTATATGTCATTGTGAAGTGGAGAGACTATATGACTACTCTACATTCAGTTGATGAATTTAGCCTTTTCAGTAGTGAGTGGGATGACAACTTATAAGATCCTTTTATACTATGCTATAAATTATGGACCTTTAAGGCTGCCTCCAGCAGCACGCGCTAAACGAGCCGGTACCGTATATTTAGCGTTTCTTGTTATCTGTAAGCCCTCCAACAAGGTCCGCTACCGTGTTCTCTAAAATAGTGGACGTCCCTAGCAGCCGCTAGATGTAGAGGTGTAATGTGCGTTCGGTAAATGTACGTGATGCTTCTTTTGGCTGATACTAGCTCACGTCATGTCCTTTTTTTATTATATTTTGGTTAATGTCGTACTAAATGTGACCAATAGAAAAAGGAAATCTGTTAACTGGTAGAACTACGGATTCTACCGGGTAGATTGCGAAGATTGTAGGGAGGGGATTTGGTGGGACCAGGGTGGCGGCGCTGGGGCGCCGTCGTGATCCTGGCTGGGTTGTGCGCAGGGAGAAGATCACAGGAGACTCTGGCTCCCTCTGGGAAGCTAGAATAGATTGGAATTCTGCTTGCCTTTATTCCAGAGTTTACAGATCTATATATAGAGCTATCTCAAGTCTATCTACTAACTTTGGATAAGTATAACTATCTAGATAGAGCTGATCTTTATCTACTATCTTTGGATAAGTATAACTAACTAGATAGAGCTTATCTATTAGCTATTGGGCCTTGGGCCCCACCTGGGCAGCCTCGGCCCTATTGCGCCTAACATAGGCTTGGCCATACATAACATCTCTCCCCGCCTTCTCAAACAGCTCGTCCTCAAGCTGTAAGTTGGGGTAAGCAGCACAGAACTCTTCAAGCTTTTCCCACGTGGCGTCATCTTCAGCCAGTCCACGCCACTGTACGAGAACCTGCCACACGCCCCGCCTAAGTTGAGCGCGAAGCACCTTGGCCGGCACAGGAAGCAGCCGACCATCCATCACTGGGTCAAGCGTCCCCGGAGTTGCAGGAGGATCCCCACGATGCGGCTTCAGCAGGCTGACGTGGAAGACATCATGGATGCGAGCACCATCTGGCAACTGCAGGCGGTAGGCTACCGACCCAATCCTTTCCTGGACACGGAAAGGGCCTGCGTAGCGAGGTCCTAGCTTTCCCTTCACGCGCGGATGGAGGGACTGAAAGGTGCGGTGTAGCAGGCGTAGCCACACCCAGTCGCCCACCTGGAACTGGACCTCCCGATGCCCGGCATCGTAATACTTCTTGGCGAGCTGCTGGGCCTGCAAAAGGCGCTGGCGCACCTCGGCCAGCATCTCATCTCTGGAGCGTAGCATGTCGTCTGCGGCCTCAGTACGTGCCGTCCCTGGCATGTAAGGTAGCATGGACGGTGGGGATCTGCCATAGACCACCTCGAAGGGAGTGGCACGCAATGCTGTGTGGTAGGAGGTATTATAGCAATACTCCGCCCAGGACAACCAATCCACCCATGCCCGCGGTCGATCGCCGGTGACACACCGAAGATACATCGCAATAATTTTGTTGACCACCTCCGATTGTCCATCCGTCTGTGGGTGGAAGGCGGTGCTCATTTTTAGTGTCACCCCCGCCATCCTGAAGAGGTCGCGCCACACGTGCCCGGTGAAGACGGGGTCCCGGTCATTGACAATAGACAACGGGAACCCGTGCAGTCGTACGATGCCGTCGAAGAATGCCCGTGCTACGGACGACGCGGTGTAGGGGTGGCCGAGGGCGATGAAGTGGGCGTATTTGGAGAAGCGATCCACCACCGTGAGGATGACGGACTTGCCTGCCACCTTGGGCAGCCCCTCGATGAAGTCCATGGAGATGTCGGCCCACACCTGGGACGGCACCTCAAGGGGTTGCAGGAGGCCGCCCGGCTGCTGCGCCAGTGTCTTGTTTTGCTGGCACGTGGTGCAGGTGCGCACCCAGTCCTGGACGAGCGCGCGATCATGTGGCATGTAGAAGTCTGCCCGTAGTCGATGGAGGGTTTTCTGGATGCCCTCATGACCTGCCGAGTGCGCCAGTGTTAGCACCTGGTGGCGCAGGTCGTCGTAGTTCGGCACGAAGATGCGTGTGCCATGCAGGAGCAGCCCGTCGACGAGGCGCCATGGCGCAGCCAATACGCCGTCCCGCAGCTGCTGGAGGAGGTGCTGCCCGTCAGGTGCAGCTGCCAGCGCCCGCCTGATGTCGTCCAGCAGGGAGAATGTCGGGCCCGAGATGGCCAGTGCTGCCATAGCCGTGTCCTCCACGGCAGCCTCCGAGTCGCGGCGGGACAGGGCGTCGGCCACGGTGTTCAGGCGCCCCGGCCTGTATTCCACCGAGAAATCGAAACCGAACAACTTGCTGGTCCACTGATGCTGAGGAACTGTGGACAAGCGCTGATCCAGCAAGAATTTGAGACTGTAGTGGTCAGTCCGAACAGAAAAGTGGCGCCCCCACAAGTACGGGCGCCAGTGACGGACGGCCTGTACGAGGCCGATGAGCTCCCTCTCGTAGGCCGCCAACTTAAGGTGGCGGGCTGCAAATGGCTTGCTGAAGTAGGCGAGAGGTCCCGCGCCCTGATGAAGGACAGTACCGAACCCTGCACCTGACGCGTCACAGTCGACGATGAAGAGCTTGGCGAAGTCTGGCATCTGGAGCACTGGACCCGTCGTTAGGGCGTGCTTTAGGGCGTGGAAGGCTGTTGTCGCGTCATCGTCCCAGGCAAACGCGTCTCGTCGCAAGAGACGTGTCAGCGGGGCTGCGATGAGGCTGAAGTCTTTGATGAACTTCCGGTAGTACCCTGCTAGTCCCAAGAAGCCCCGGAGGCCTCGTGCAGACCGCGGGGGCGGCCAGGAGGCCACTGCCGCGACCTTGTCGGCGTCCATGGCGACCCCGCCCTCGGAGATGACATGGCCCAGATAGGCCACTGATGTGGCGCCGAAGGAACACTTGGAGCGCTTCAGGTGGAGGTGGTTTGCCTGCAATGTCTCGAGGACGATGCCCACATGCTGGAGGTGCTCCGCCCATGATGCACTGTAGATCAGGATATCGTCGAAGAAGACAAGCACAAACTTCCGAAGATATGGGCGGAGTACGTCGTTCATCAGGGCCTGGAACGTAGCAGGCGCGTTCGAGAGGCCGAACGGCATGACCAGGAACTCATAGTGGCCATGATGGGTGCGGAATGCCGTCTTGGCGATGTCATCGGTGTGCATCCGCACCTGGTGGTAGCCTGAGCGTAGGTCCAGCTTGGAGAAGAAACGGGCTCCATGGAGCTCGTCGAGGAGCTCGTCCACCACCGGGATCGGGAACTTGTCCTTGGACGTCTTGGCGTTGAGGGCGCGGTAGTCAATGCAGAAACGCCACGAGCGGTCCGCCTTGCGAACCAAGAGCACCGGAGCGGAGAACGGCGACGTGCTGGGTCGTATGATGCCTTGTGTGAGCATGGCCTCACACTGTCGCTCCAGCTCGTCCTTCTGCAGTTGTGCGTACCGGTACGGTCGTACGGCCACCGGAGCTGTACCGGGCAGCAGGTGGATGCGATGGTCATAGGGGCGGGCCGGGGGCAGTCCCGTGGGCTCGTCGAAGATGGCGCCATGTTGCTGCAGAAGGACGTCCTGTTGGGCAGTGTCGACGACTGCCACAGCCAGCTGCTGCGGGGCAGGCTGTTGCGTGGCCCGCACACCCTGCCAGTGGATGCGTTGGCCCTGGCGCTGGACGACAGGGTCAGTGCTCGGAAGTTCCACTGGATGGTGCCCAGCATCTCCAGGAAGTCCACGCCGAGGATGAAGTCGAAGCAGCCCAGGCGCATCCCAACGCACGTGATGGAGAAGGACTCGTCGTTGATGATGACGGGGACGTCGCGGGCGATGCCGGCGCAGGGTAGGCGGTCACCGTTGGCCACCGTGACCCGAAGGTGCTCGCCACCCGCCATGGCTAACCCGAGGCGGCTCATTGTGTCAGCGTTGAGGAAGTTGTGGGTTGACCCTGTGTCCATGAGCGCGAGTAGTCGCTCGCCGTTGATAGTGACTGGTAGCAGCAGCGTCTTGTCCGTCCGGATGCCCGCCAGCGCGTGTAACGAGACCACCAACGCGTTGGCTCCCGTGACGTCTGGGGCGGCCGACTCCTCAAGGGGGTCGACCCCACCCTCACCGGACGCCTCGTCGAGGAAGTCGTCGACCTCCAAGTAGAACAGCCGCTGGCAGACGTGTCCCCGAACGTAGGGTTCATCGCAGTTGAAGCAGAGCCCCTGCCGGCGCCGCTCCTGCTGCTCGCCCGGGGACAATCGGCGAAACGGGCGTGTCGGAGTCGTACTATCGCCTGGCGTCGTCGTACCGGTCGGTAGAGCCCCGGGCGGTGCTGGTGTCACGCGACCCGAGCCCTGCGCCCGTTGCGGTGGTCGCGACCCGCGCTGCTGGAATGGGGGCCAGGCCGCCGCGCGCCGTTCGAACGCCCGTGCCAGGTACATGGCAGTTTGTAGATCCTGCGGGTCGCGCAGCTCAACGTCCACCCGCAAGTACTCGGGAAGGCCGCCCACGAATAGCTCCGTCTTCTGCATGGGGGAGACGTCCCGAGCTCGACACAGCAACGCCTGGAAGCGGTCCGAGTACTCCTGGACCGTGGACAGGAAGGGGAGGCGTCCCAGTTCCGCAAGGCGAGAACCGCGCACTGCTGGACCGAAGCGAAGGCGACACAGCTCGGCGAAGCGATCCCAAGACGGCATGCCCTCGTCCTGTTCCAGGGCATAGTACCACGTCTGTGCCGGCCCCTTAAGATGGTACGAGGCCAGCCACGTGCGATCCGAGGCTGGCGTGCGCTGCCCCCGGAAGAACTGCTCACAATGATTTAGCCAGTTCAGCGGATCCTCGGAGCCATCGTATGTGGCAAAATCCAGTTTGTAGTAGCGTGGAGGCGCGCGCGCCTCAGCGCCCCCGTAGGCTGTGGTCTCCACGTCGTCGTCCTGAGGTAGCCCGTGGTATGGTGACCACGCTGCTGTCGCTGCGGGTACGTGGGGGCGCAAGGGCCCCCGACCCGGGAACAGGGGGCCGTCGCCGCCTCCTAACAGCATCCCGGGAGGCCCACCGACGGTGCTGCTGGGTAAGGAAGTCGTGAGCGCCGGTCGCGGGAGTGCCTCAGAGTACACTGGTGGTGAAACCGTAGGCGCGCCCTGCGCCCAAGATGGGATGGGGGATGGGGATGGTGGGAAGCGGATCATATGGATGGGGGCTGTGGTCGGTGATGCGGTGGATGAAGGCCCAGGGTCGATCGGCATGCCGTACTGGTAAGAAATTGGTTGCCGGGCGAGTGGAGGGAGTGGCGCAGGTGGCTGCGTGGGTGGGGGCAGTGCGGCCGGCGGTGGCTGCGCTGTCAGGGACGGGTGCGGCGGCTGGGGTGGATTGGCGGCTTGTGGATTGGGGAAGGGGAGGTGGCCTGTCAGCATGGCGTTCATGGTGATCTGCATATCGCGCACGGCGTGGCTGAGATCCGCCAAGGACGCCGCGATCTGGGCCGGTGTGAGCGCGGGGGCGGCCTGCTGGTTGATGGCCGCGCCGGGAGGGCCGAGCGCCATGGCCTCGGACGACGCAGGGACCGCGGCCAGGGAGACGACCGGCGCTGCGGGCGGGCTTGAGGCCGGCGGCGGCTGCTGTCCCGGTGACGGCGACTTGGAGGAACTCATGATCGTCGAGACCTCTGATACCAGATTGGTAGAACTACGGATTCTACCGGGCAGATTGCGAAGATTGTAGGGAGGGGATTTGGTGGGACCAGGGTGGCGGCGCTGGGGCGCCGTCGTGATCCTGGCTGGGTTGTGCGCAGGGAGAAGATCACAGGAGACTCTGGCTCCCTCTGGGAAGCCAGAATAGATTGGAATTCTGCTTGCCTTTATTCTAGAGTTTACAGATCTATATATAGAGCTATCTCAAGTCTATCTACTAACTTTGGATAAGTATAACTATCTAGATAGAGTTGATCTTTATCTACTATCTTTGGATAAGTATAACTAACTAGATAGAGCTTATCTATTAGCTATTGGGCCTTGGCCCCCACCTGGGCAGCCTTGGCCCTATTGCGCCTAACATAGGCTTGGCCATACATAACATTAACACTGTAGCTTTAGAGGACCGAATTTAAGGGACGTTGCTGGAGACTGAGAAGATATAGAGGATAAAATCTTTTAGAGTGTGCTGTAAAAGACAGAGAATATTCCTTTAGGGGATAGAATTTAAGGGAAGTTGCTGGAGACAGCTTAAGCACTGTACTTTAGCATTTATTCGTGTGCCGCTCATTAGATTGAATAGAAGGCAGTGTTCTGTACAGACAAAAAATGAATCAGTTGGTGAAATGGACTTCAACTTTTTATGTATGATCTTTACAGGTACAACCTCCTTAACTTGGTCGATCATTTTCATAGACGTGGCCTTTACCGGTCTATCTTTCTCAGGTTCACTGTTAGTATTTGTTCATGTCTTGTAATAAAATTGTGATCCTGTGAGTGTATTATGACTTCATTTTGATTATATCCTTGCAGTATCATGGAAGGTGAAGTATCACTCCAGAAATTCTCTCCACAAATGATGATTATGGAGTCATCTGCTAGGTCTGCAGTTTCTTTATTGCCTCGCATCATCCTTTTCCACGGAACAAGTGATTATTCAATACCTCCAGCTGAAAGGTGTGTCACAAAGTTTACATTTATTTAACATTGTGTATTGTAGATCCATTTTGTTTCTGTTTTACACGGTTAAAGTACTGTTAGGATATTAAATAAAATAAAATAAAAGGGGACATCTGTGTGTGCAAGCAGTAGAGGTAGAGGACAGTTAACTAGTTAACTCTTGCTTCTTATGTAGACCTTTTGTCATAAGGTACGCTGTATTAATTTGATTTTTAATTCAAAAATGCAGCCAAGCATTTGCTGATGCTTTACAACAGCAAGGCGCAAGGGCAGATCTATTTCTGTACGAAGGGAAGACGCATACTGATTTGTTCCTTCAGGTAGCCATCGTGCAGAAGTGCTATTCGGGTTTTCTTTATTTTCAAAATCGATAATAATGGTAATTTTGAACTCAGCACAGTCTTGCTTTGTGGAGGACCCTTCCTTTTTCTTGCCCCCAAGTGATTGTAAGTTGCTTTCGTCACTGTTTTTGCAGCAACTAATTAATGTTGTGCGCAGGATCCTCTTCGGGGCGGCAGAGATAAAATGCTGGAAGAGATCGCCCGTGTGATACACAGTGAGGATCCAGACGCTGCTGCCCAGCACCTCGTCGTTGTGCCTGTTGCAAGGCGCCTTGTACCCGAGTTCATGCTGAAGCTTGCTGGGAGAGTAAGCCCTTTCTGAAGGTGCTTCTAAGTTTGATTGCGACCACGACTGACTAGTATTTGTGAATTTTCTTTTTTACCTTAAGACAAACATGGATGTACATGTACTTGTGATCGGAGAAAGTACTCATATTTTTCTAGACAGGCAAAATGTGTACTGACAACGATATCCTCCTCCTCGTACACTGCTGACACTTCGTACGGCACAAGCCGGTGTAGAACTCAAACATACCCTAGACTCCATTGGAAGAAAACACCTCATGGTCGACAGGCTGACCACACTTCATCGTCCATTCTGCTTCCTCCATGGACGAACTAGTGCTACATCTTAGTTGAACTAGCTGTGGGTGTACACAAGATCCAAACAGTGTGTCGTCGGCGTTACAGTGCACCAGACAGAAACCTTGTGTCGAGATTGTTGTCGCCATGGACAGTCCTGCTTTAGGAGTGCATCCTGGAGACCTTTTCAGACAATCCATCGACGGTGCCTTCCATCTCCTCAGGTATTCCATCATCCTAGCAGAGAAACCAAACATGAGTGACAGATGCACTACCTAATCTCTAAGGTGAACAAAGGAAAAGGTACAACTTGCATGCAACAGATCAATCTTAGATGTCCTTTGGCACATCCTTTTTCTTGATGTTGACAGTGTGCATGCCATCCACAAAAAACAAGAAGAGGACGACGACATTGGTAGTGCACAAGTTGTGCCACCCTGCCTACTTGCCACGAGTTGAATTCAGGCAGTTCAGCATTACCTCTGGCTCTGGGTGTTTATTTCTGACAACGACGCACTTGGAAGCGCTTATGCTTGCACTCTTCAGGTAGCTCCGAGAGCTTAAGCTTGTGGGTTTCACATCATCCATGTCAGCATCCTCTGACCTTGGAGGGCTCACGGTAGTGCGGGCAACAGAATCTGCGCTTCTCAACTGGTCATTAATTTGTTGTTCAGTATTGCCATCCTTGGATACAACCACTCTTTCCCTGCCATACACAGAGACACGCAGGATTTAGCACGACCGAGAGAGAGATCAAGGCAACGGGTTCTGCGCTCCTGAATCATGTACCTTGGTAAGGAAGCATGCTTTCTTTGCAGTGGGGAACCTCTTTCTCCTTTGCTGTAATGCTCCTCAAGATGAGCGAACTGCCGTTTGAAGCGGTCGACTCCGCTGCAGCAAAGGTAGTAGTGTTAGCAACCATACCAATCCTAGTAGACAAAAGAAGAACACTAGATACATGCTTCATCACATCCAGCAACTCCTTGCAACAGGAATAAAAACAGCATTTCACCCTTGTTTTTTTTTAAAAAAAAAATGGGTGATTATTGTTTCCTATGTGCTTTTTTTGGTGTGTGGGAAACTAGGTTCCTGGCAAAAAAAAAATAGTGAGGAAATGTACAGTAGGTAGGAAGATTTGAGCTATTCGGTCATACTGAAAGACAAGCGACTCGACAAAGAATGAGTAGGATGCAAGTAAAACACAAAGTGTGTAGTGAACCTTGTTTGATGTTGAAGCTAACTATTCCCATTGTATGGCAGTAAAACCGTAGGAGGAAAAAAAAATAATGTAACACTGCACCTTGGATAGAGGAAGCTAATCTGCTCTCCGCCTTTCATGTACTCCTCCAGCATCTGTGGATGATACTCCAAAATCTGCTTGCGTATTATAGACAAATAATGATAATTCTCAAGCACGGTGACTACACTTGTTTACACAAACAGGAAAATAGATTAGGAGCTATTGCTCATTACCTCTCCATAGATCAGTTCTCTAACATCATCTTTGGCCAGCTTCCTTCTTTCAAATTCAAACTCGAGTTTAGAAATCGGGTGTCTTGATGGCTCACGTTCCACATTAGCAAGGGATGCAAAGTATGGATCAGCTAGAGCCTGAAGTACGATAAGATAATAATATAATGTAAAAAATGCATATATATACGTGTGACGTCTTTTTATGGAAAGCAGATCTAATGAAATAAAAAGAAAACATATTTTAATTGAGTTCACCTCTTCTGCAGTAGGCCGATCTTTAGGATCAAATGCAAGCAAACGCTCTAGAAGACGAAGAGCCAAAGGATCAGCATGTCGAAATTTATGAGTAAAGGGCACGGGATATTTTTTCCGCATGCAGCTCAAATATCTCCTGGCCTTCTCATTTCGAATCTGCAAAGACCGTAGACAACATTATGGATGTTTTCTCCACATGTGGAATCTCTAGAAGGAGCAGACATCACAAAATAAACAAATAAATGGGGCCTGAAGGAAATATTTCAGTGGCTTGCAATGGACTTTGTTGATAAAATGGTGCATTAATATTATATTCGCATAGATCCTTCGCTTAGGGACTGTTTGGATACACGCACTAATTGGGGCTGAAAAATAAAAATAGCTCAAATTACCTATGGTTGTGTTCGAACCAGAAATGAGCAAGCGGACGGTCCGGCCCTGAGGCCGGACGGTCCGCGGTCCGGACGGTCCGCGCCTGTGGGCCGGACGGTCCGCGCGTGCGCAGAACAGATTAGGGTTCCGAGTTTTGTGCTACGGTTGTTAGCTATATTCGCGGGATTAGCTCGGAATCAGTTGTGTAAAGGGTCCAGCCCCCCTCCTCTATAAATAGAGAGGTCTACGGCCGATTTGTAATCAACAATCGAATCAATACAACTTCTATTTCGCATTTTATCTTAGGAGTAGTTCTAGTCTAGTTTAGGTTTAGCTATCCAATCCCCAAATTCTTTTCTCTCTTCGGCTCTACGTCGATTAGAGGAGTCTAGGTCGGCCAGCCCGAGCCTAGACACCACCTAAGATCTCTACTCCCCGACGGGGTCCCTCCCGGGAGCGAGATCCAGGCGCCGTCGGCGATCTTCCGCCGTCCCTGCGTACGCGCGGACCGTCCGGCCCCAGGGCGCGGACCGTCCGGCCGTCAGGCAGGAGCCCTAGCCGCACACCAGGTCGCGGACCGTCCGGCCCCAGGCCGCGGACAGTCCGCCCTTGCGCAGAGAGCACCACCGCGCCTCGCACCAGGCCGCGGACCGTCCGGCCCCTGCGCGCGGACCGTCCGCCCCTATGCAGAGGGCACCGCCACGGTTCTTGTTGAGTAATTGGCGCTCCGAAAAGGCGTCAACAGGTTGGATAGCTAGTTGGCTAACAACTAGTTCAAGATTTGGCTAAAAAAATAGTCCATCTATTAGCTCTTTTGTTGGGATGCACTAGAGCTATTTTTAGCTACCTAGTAATTAGCTCTTGTATCCAAACAGGCCCAGAGTCTTGTCAGAAAACATTAGCTACTTTAATGATATAATAGGAGGTTTGGGCAACAGTGACACAGAAAAAAATTGAGATGTAGTACCCGGGATAAGGTCTCAGATGATGGAGTCCCGAGAAGATCTGTTATAATATCTAATTGGTGTACAACATTCTTCCCAGGAAATAGCGG
This sequence comes from Zea luxurians, assembly GCA_029449295.1. Taxonomy (NCBI): domain Eukaryota; kingdom Viridiplantae; phylum Streptophyta; class Magnoliopsida; order Poales; family Poaceae; genus Zea; species Zea luxurians. Next base: position 1,705,613 of record JAOPSE010000152.1, read on the forward strand.
CCTTCCAGTGAGAAGTTCAGCAAATATGCACCCAATGCTCCAAATATCAATTGCAGGAGTGTACTGCATGTGAATAAAAACGTGTCAGAATTCGGATAGCTGTAACATAAGGCTTTTGGAACATAATCTTGTCTATACACCTCAGTTTTCAGCACAGGTTACTACAAGAAAATAAAGAATACATAATTGCAGGAGTATACTACAAGAATATTCACTACAAGGGAAATATGATGCACTACACAATTGACCACTTCATGCATTATGAACTTCAATATGCACGTGCATACATAGTGCTCTAACAATATTAACTTTGATGTCATTCAAGAGAAGGAGACATTACTTTGGAGAAAAAGGAACCACATAGTTCAGGTGCCCGGTACCACCTTGTTGCCACATAATCCTTCAAACAGAAAAGCAGAAGCACATTAAAAACGGGAAAGTGGAACATGAATGCTTCCATAAAATGGCAAGCGTCTTACTGTCCAAAATATAGCTGAAGGGGCATCATTGAATGATGCACGGGCAAGTCCAAAGTCACATATTTTCAGTTTGCAGTCCGAGTTAGCCAGTATATTCTTGGGCTTTAGGTCACGATGGAATACATTAGCTGCACCAATATAGACCGCAAGGAGCACATTATCATAATATATCATAACAACAAACTAGATAACCATGAGCAGATGAACCACAACAGTCTGACAAATATAAAAACTGCCTTGGTACGTGGGATAGGTATCATGTGGTTGGTACTAGCTAATATACTTACCAGCATGTATGTACTTGAGAGCTCGAAGAAGTTGGTACAGGAAAAACTGGTGATGTTCAGGGGTGAGGTCATCATTCGCCCTGATCACTTGATGGAGATCCGACTCCATGAGCTCAAAAACAACATAGATGTCTTGGAACTCCCTCCGAGAAGGAGGGAGCATGATGTGCTTAATCTCGACTATGTCTGGGTGACGAAGCAACCGGAGGAGCTTGATCTCCCGCAGTATGCGTGTGGCATCCGAGACGTGCTCAAACACATCATTGATCTTCTTGATAGCAACCCGCTCACCGGTGCGGGTGTCCACAGCTGCAGCAACTACTCCGTAGCTCCCTTTACCAATGACTTCTTGGATCTGGTACTGGCTTGCCTCTCCGTATTCTGTGAAGAACTCCATTTCTACTGAGTTCTGTAAGACCACAATTTCAAGTACAGATTGAAGTTAACCAGAGATATACAGAACGACGAGTATCCAAGGAATGACTTGTTACAAAATACCTGTAGTGAAACAACCTATGGCTAACTGAACAGTAGTGTATCCTATCGTTGAGAGCTGTTCGTCAGCAAATCAAATGGAACGGCCGCATGGCCCGCATGACATGCATCTACAAGTTTATAAAGCTAGGATCTTTCCCCTGGGCCATGACCGACCAACTAAAAATTGACTTTTCACTAAAGACGCGGTCAGCTAATTCAGTAGGAACACACGCGAGGACAAGACTTTTTCTCATTGAGCTAGTCGATTCCCTAACAGCAACAGGCAAAGGGAAACTGGAGGTACAGGTGCAGATCAAGTCTACCTCATTGAAGCCGAGCCGGTGCCCTGGTCAGCTGGTCAGAATATCAAAAACAAAAGTGGGCAACTTAGAGAAGATTTCCCCACAGGATCAGTATAACGCGGACGATGCCAGCAATTGCCGAGATATATAGCTAATAACTGAAGTTTGACGGCGCAAGACAAGAGCACCGTATTAGTACTACTACAGTAAGTAGGAGCATATATATACGATTGTTTCATAAGCTGGGAAATCGGAGTAAAGGCAGCACCGATCAGATCGAAAATAGAAAAGCATCACCCGCACAGCTCCCCAATGCATACGCGGAAGGAAACGAGGCAGTCACTCTCCTCCCCTCCTACAGCTACAGTCCTACTACATGGCAAGAAATTGCGCGGCACGCGAGAAGCCAGATCCCATGAAAATCCGACCTTGGCAAGAGATTTCCCGTGACCCGTGGGTCAAGGAGCAGCAGGAGGAAGGCAGAGTCCACAGAAGCGAGCGAGCTAGCAAGCAAGGCAAGGCAACGCAACGGAGGCGGGTCCAGTCGGTCGCTCACCTTCCTGTGGCTCTCGACGGGCAGCGGCATCTTGCGCTTGGGCACGCGGATGGCGCGGAGGCCGAGGAGATCCGGGTCCTCGATGACCTCGAGATCGGATGAGCCGTCGTCCGCTTCCCCCTCGCCGGCGAGGGACGACTGGTTGGAGTTGGAGGTGGAGCCTTCGCTCCGGCGGTGGAACCAGCGGCGGAAGCCGTGCACGATCGCGCCCCCTCCGCCCATGCTCCTAGCCCTGCGCGCCCGACGGCATTGGCTGTCCGCCCGCCCGCCCGCCTAACTATATACAACACACCACCAGTCCACCGGCTCCAAGCAAGCTCCTCCTCTCCTCCCTTCGGTTTCCTGTCCTTACTCGCGGACGCTTGCTTCCCTTCCCCGACGTAGCTACTCCCACCCGGGCCAAGTCCAAGGGGGGAAGCCCCTGAGTCGTCGGCGCCGTGGGGATGGGGACTGGATTGACGGATTGGAGAACGGAAAACGAAGGGCGTGATGGGAAGGAGCGGGAGCGGGATCTTGTTATACCAGTTGGGATTGGATGGACGGCTTTCTTTTAATTTGGAGAGAAAAGAAAAAATCTAGATAAAACAGTGACGTATCGTGAATGGCTCCCCTGCTTAATAATATTAAAAAAACAGTTATTTTAGCACCTTATATAAGCTAATAAGCTTTGCCAAATCAGTCATATAAGCTAATGGGCTGCTGGCCACGCGTTGCTTGTTGCAGGAGGCGAGAGCATCGCCTACTCCACCAGGCCATGGCCAGCTGTGGCTGCAACCGGCAAGCGGCAACCGCGTCGTCGTAGAGTGGGGATCGCTCAACTTGCACCGTTGCTCGGATGAATCATGAATGGATGTCTCAGAACATCCCACAGGCAGGCCACAGCATGTGCAGTCTGAATGTGCCGCATCACAGGCTTTGGTTGGGAGCGTGCGTGACAGCGAGAACCGAACCTGCTGGCTGTGCTAATCACCGGGCTCGGTCAGCAGTCGCCCGGATCGGATGAGCGGCGAGTTATTATTAGGGCATATATGTTGGTGATTTATTTTCGATTGCTTCATGGCATAAAAAAAGTAACACAAGTTAGATGGATATACTCTTCAGGATAATCATATGGGAGAAGAAACGAAGGTGACGGAATAACGAATTGCACAAGTAAAAAATATCTGAAGGATAGGATATGCAACTCGTCTTATAGTTTTGGCCATTATCATTTTTTTCTTTCTTTTCAATGTAATATACAATTATAAATAAATACATCTTCGCTTCACACGAAAAAAATGGCTCGAGGACGCTTCAAAGGCTAAGCTCAACGAAGCTATGGGCCTTCGAAAAAGTAACTTTATGTATGACACTGTTTATCTATTTATAACGATGAGACACACACCTTCGTGTGAAATTACAAAACAAACCCACGAGGTTTACAAATATGATTTACGGATAACATAGGGGTATCGTTGTCTTTTTCTCTTTCTTTCTTACTGCACAAGTCTTCGATTTCATCCCCTTCTTCGCTTCACGCACGAAGCCCATTAATCGCCGAAGCGGACGACATCCTTCGCCGCTCTTATGTTCTGTTGAAGCTTCTTCGCAGGTTGCTTCGATCGAAGGTCAGCTTCGTCCATCCTTTGTTATATGTCTGAAACACATTTCAAGACGAATGTCATGTGATCTGAAGATCTTCGTCAAGGTAAGCCCCCAACAATGTCTAACCTAGATAATATGTTGCGTTTCTCTATGTACTAGATATATTTAAGAAACTTCTTCATGCAACCCAATATATCTAAATAAATGTATCTAGTTCTTGTATCTTGTTCACTAAACTTCTTAAAATACGGCTCATTTATGTGGGTTGTATTAGTGAAACTGTATCTAGATTTAGAGAATCGTGCTAGAGACGTTTCTTCACCAAGATACGTATTTATGTGGGTTGTTGTTGGAGGTCTGCTTCTTTGCCAAAGGTCCTATAAGAAGAAGTACCTTCGGAAGACCAAAATAGAAGCAGCACCGAAGCTACCATCTGGGGAGCTTCGTAGCACGCCTTCAGACGAAGGGATGCACCGACTTAAAGATGAAAAGATCAATCGACCCATGATAATTTGTGTTATGATTGTAACCAGATACGAAGGACATAAATGTAAATCCACATAGGCTGCGCCCTGTGCCTATAAATAGATGAGCAGTACCCCCGTACGGTTCACGCTGACTTGTGTTATTCATGTTGTCTTTCATATCTTATATGCTCCTTCTTTCATTAACATTTGTTGTGATGATGAAGGTATGTCCTTCATCACCTTCGTCTGAAGATCATTATATCCTATGAGAAATAATGCTTCGAAGGATGAAGGACATTAACTTTTAACATTTTATGTTGCCTTGTTCTTAATTCATAGCACTTGAGAACAAGTTCTCAACATTGGCACCCACCGCCGGTGAACTCACTTCCATTGTTGAGCTGATGGCTTCATTCAACAATCAAGCTGAAGTACCTTCGGCTACGAAGCTGGTGCTCCCGATAACAGGCGGTTCATGCTCAGAGCCAGCCAACAAGAAGCAGAAGAAAGAAGCGCAGAGAAGGGTGCAACATGTTGAGGTGCAGGGACCCTTCATCAAGTCCAAATGGTCTCACATCCCAATCACCTTTTCCCAGGAGGATCTTCAGCTCAAGGATTACCCCCACAATGATGCTATGGTCATATCTTGTGTCATCAAGGATTTTCTGGTCCATAATGTTCTGGTTGATACAGGCAATGCAGCGGATATCATATTTGCTAAGGCCTTCAGACAAATGCAAGAGCCAGAAGATAACATTCATGATGCTACACACCCTCTATGTGGCTTCGGAGGAAGACAAACTGTAGCACTCGGCAAAATTACAATGTCAGTTACCTTCGGTTTTGTTCATAACACAAGGACCGAACAGGTTATCTTTGATATTGTTGATATGGAGTATCCCTATAGTGCAATCATTGGTTGTGGAACACTTAATGCATTCGAAGCAATAATTCATCCAGCATATCTATGCATGAAGATACCTTCAGAACAAGGGCCCATTGCTGTTCATGGGAGTCAAGAAGCTGCCAGAAAGGCCGAAGGAAATTGGACAGACTCAAAAGCAATTCACAATATAGATGGAGCTGAAACATGTGAACAGTACAAATACAAAAGAGAGAAGGCTGCTTCAGCGGATCAGCCGAAGCCTATGCTTCTATGTGAAGACATAGCAGAGCAAAAGGTACTACTGGGGTCTCAGCTATCTGAAGAGCAAGAGAAAACTTTGATAAGATTTTTATTCAACAACAAAGATGTATTTGCTTGGTCAGCCAATGATCTCTATGGTGTAAACAGAGATGTCATTGAGCATTCACTCAATGTGGACCCATCCTTCAGGCCAAGAAAGCAAAGGCTTCGGAAAATGTCTGATGACAAAGCTGAAGGCGCTCGGAATAAAGTAAAAAGACTTCTCAGTGCTGGTGTCATTAGAGAGGTAAAATACCCAGAATGGTTAGCCAATACTGTTATGGTGAAGAAGACTAATGGCAAATGGAGAATGTGTATTGATTTTACAGATCTTAACAAGGCTTGTCCGAAGGATGAATTCCCATTGCCAAGAATAGATTCTCTAGTAGACGCAACAACTTCTTTAGAGCTTATGAGTCTATTGGATTGTTACTCTGGCTACCACCAAATCTGGATGAAGAAGGAAGATGAGCCAAAAATTAGCTTCATAACCCCCAGTGGTACATATTGCTATCTTCGAATGCTTGAGGGGCTTAAAAATGCTGAGGAAGTTTCAGCAGAATGACAACCAAGGTTCTTCATTCTCAAATAGGCAGAAATGTATTGACCTATGTTGATGACATTATAGTGAAAAGCACGAAGCAAGAAAATCACATTGCCGACTTGCAAGAGACATTTGCCAATTTCAGACAAGCTGGTCTGAAGTTAAACCCAGAAAAATGTGTTTTTGGGGTGAAGAAGGGCAAGTTCCTTGGCTGTCTGGTATCAACGAAAGGAATTGAAGCTAACCCAAGCAAGATCGAAGCTATCCTTCGGATGGAGCCACCAAGTACGAAGAAAGGAGCTCAACGCCTAGCAGGAAGATTAGCTTCATTAAATAGATTCATATCAAGATCAGCAGAAAGAAATCTGCCATTTTTTTAAATACTGAAGTCAACCGAAGTCTTTCAGCGGGGCCCGACGCAACAAAAAGCTTTTGAAGAGTGTAAGGAAAATGGACCCCGGGCCATTTGGCTAATTGAGTTTTGGTGTTTGATGAACAACACAATCCGTGAACTAATAAGTTTTCTAGTGTTTGTGTTTGTAGTTCACAGGATGCGAAGAGAATTGGACCAAGGCAATGAGGATGCAACACCTCAAAAGAAGACATAAAAAGATGCATAGGAGTCCAATACTCAAGAACAAAGAAGCCCGAAGAAATCAGCGAAGAAATCCAAGACGAGGGCTGTCAGCCAGCGCCTGGTGGCGCACCGGACATCGGTGTTCGGTGTGCACCGGACTGTCCGGTGAGGCACCGGACAGTCTGCAGAGAGGCCACAGACAGGCGCTCTCTGGCTGTAGCACCGGACTGTCCGGTGTGCACCGGACTGTCCGGTGTGCCAACGGGCAGACGGCAACGGTAGGATCCAACGGTCGACTGCTACAGGCGCCAACGGTCGGCTGACGTGGCGTGCACCGGACATCTACTGTGCAGTGTCCGGTGGTGCACCGGACTGTCCGGTGCACCCGACGACAGAAAGCTGCTGCTTTCTGTCCAACGGCTAGTTTGGGGTGTGGAGGCTATAAATACCACCCCAACTGGCCATTCTCAAGTGTGAGAGCCCAAGCAACATACCAAGACACATAGTGCATATTTCCAAGAGCTCAAACACCCAAGTGCTTAATAGAATCACTCGGTGATTAGCGTAGGTGCTTTGCGAAGTGCTTAGGTTAGTTAGACCGCTTTAGCGCTTGCTCTAGGTGAACCCTAGTTAGTTGAGTGAGTTTTGTAAAACCACACAACCCCTCGGCTCTTGCGTGAGTCGTTGTAATTGTACCGAGTGGGGCGAGAGTCTTGCGAGACCGTGACAACCGCGTTTGTGTCACGGCCGCCACCGTCTACCGGAGGGAACGAGGCCCGCGGCGTTTCGGCCGGAAGCTCGATAGTGGAGACGGCGGGGAGCGTCCGAGAGGAGCCGGAAGCGGAGCACCACTTGCGCGTGGAGAAGGCCCGTGGCTCTCTACGGAGTTACTCGACCGTGGTGCTTGGCCCTCGCGTGGGCTTCCCTTTGCGTAGGGGCACCAACGAGGATTAGTCGGGACCTTGCGTGGTTCCGGATACCTCGGTAAAAATACCGGCGTCATCCACGAGAGTTTGCTTCTCTACTTAGCTCTTTACATTCCGCATTTATATTAAGCATTTAAGTTTCAATCTTGTAGTCATACTTATTTAGTGTAGATTGAAACTTAGCCTTTGCGGTAGAGATAGCAACACTTAGTCAAAACCTAGGTTGCACATTCTAGTTTTGATTATTTGCATAGGTTTTGCTCTAGGGATTTAATTGTGGCCTAGTTTAGTAAAAGTTTTAGAAGTCCTAATTCACCCCCCCTCTTAGGCGTCACCCGTTTCCTACAAGTGGTATCAGAGCCCGGTTTGGCTCATTTGAAACGCTTTAGCTTCACCGCTAAAAGAGCCGACGCTTTTTAGAGGAAGGGATGGATACCCATAGGCCACCACACTTCGACGGCACTAACTTCCCATATTATAGTGCTAGAATGGCTTGTTACCTAGAGGCCGTTGATCTAGGTGTTTGGAGAGTCACTCGTGACGGGATGAAACCTCTCAAGAATCCCGAGAAACCCACCACGAGTGAGGAAAAAGAAATCCATTTAAATGCTAGAGCCAAAAATTGCTTGTATGAATCTCTTAGCATGGATATTTTCAATCAAGTATTTACCTTGAAAACTGCTAATGAGATTTGGCTAAAATTGCATGAGCTCCATGATGGCACATCCAATGTCCGTGAGCAAAAACATTGCCTAGTCTTAAATGAGTATAATTCTTTTGCCATGAAAGATGATGAGCTTGTTAGAGACATGTATTCTCGTTTGAATCTAATAATTAATGAGCTCAACTCTATTGGCATTAATAAGCTAGGTGATGCGGACATTGTGAGGAAGATTATCTCCCTGCTACCACAACAAAGATATGGGAGCATCATCACCATCCTTCACAATATGGAGGATTTGAGCAACATGACCCCGACCATTGTGATTGGGAAAATCGCGGCCTTTGAGATGTCGTGAAAAATGAGTCGGGGAGAGGAGCCAACTTCCTCAAGACCATATGCTTTTGCATGTGATGAAAGGAAGGGCAAAAAGAAGGCTCCCACTCCAAGTTCCTCAAGCAAAGAAAAGGAAGAAGAAGAAGAAAGTGATGATGATGAAGATAATCAACCATGCACATCATCCTCCGAGGACGAAGAAACAATCCGACGCGTCGGAAAGGTAATGAGGATGATCCGCAAGATTAATCTAATGGGTGTGCCCCTGCAGGTCGAGGATCTTCTCTTTAACATTGACAGGAAAAAGCAAAGGAAGAGAGGATGCTTCGCATGTGGGGAGAAGGGCCACTTCAGGGACAACTGTCCAAATATGGCCAAACCCAAAAAGGAGAGGAGCAAAGGCAAGGCGCTCACAAGTGTTAGAACTTGGGATGATTCTTCAAGTGAAGATGAACCTCCAAGGACGCACAGCCACCGGTCCTCGTCACGATCATCACGGTCATCACACAAATGCCTTATGGCAAGAGGTAACAAAAGCATTCCATCCTCTAGTGATGAAAGTAGTAGTGATGATGAAGGCGAGGGAAAGGCCTCTCTAGAAGAGCTTGCGGAAGCCGTAAAATTTTTCCAGGATGTTTGCACTAAGCAAAAAGCTCAACTTAAAACTTTGAAAAATAAGTTGGTTAGCTCTCAAAATGATTACAAAGGTTTGCTAGAAAAATTTGAAACTTTTGCAAACTTAAATAGTGAGCTATCAACTAAAATTGAGCTATTAGAATCTAGTGCTCCATCCACTGCTACCGATGATAGCCTTATTAAAAAGAATGAAAAACTTAAGGCTAAGTTAGCTAGCTCCCAAGAAGCTATTGAAAATTTGCTAGAGAAAATGGAAATTCTTAGCATACACAATAATGAGCTAACTACTAAGCTAGAAAACATTGGTAGCACCCCAGCAGCATCTTTAGTTGAAATACCTGAAATAATTAAGAAAGATGCTTCTACTTCCTGCTTTGATTTAATTGATGATTCTAACCCCTGCAACCAAGTCGTTGTTGAGAATATTGTTGTAGAGACATGTACGGATGAGGTTGCAAAGGAAAATGAACAATTAAAGCAAGAAGTGGCTCGCCTTGGCAAGGCTTTGTATGACAAGAAAGGCAAAGTCAAACAAATCCGACCTCCACAGGATAACACCACTGCGGGAGTGAACAAGCCTGTAGAGGGAGAAACTGTGATTTGTAGGCTATGCCACAAGGAAGGCCACAAGTCTTTCCAATGCAAGGCGATGACCGGGGATAAACAAAGGCAAAAGCTCAAGCAAAAGCCATCAAGCAAAATCTCCAACACCTACATCAAAAAGGTGAACAAAAAGGATGCTACACCATATTTGATCAAGAATAAAAAGAACGGAAAGGTGATAGCAATCAAGGCCAACAAGCAAGCCAACAAAGGAAAAGGGGCCAAACGCATCTGGGTGCCAAAAGAGATAATTTCAACCATGAAAAGCACCAAGAAGGTTTGGATCCCGAAAGGGAAGTGAGTGGACCAAAGGTCCACGGGAAATTTAGAGACTTGGCAAAATTGGGATGTATATCATGGGGTACATCATATTGGATCAAGTTTATTGCCAAGTGGGTTAGTGAAAACTTTGGACCCAAATTTCCCACCCATGACTAAGGTAACTAGTTTTATTGTATTCTTCATTTTTAGATATGCGTATCTATTTACCTTCTATCTAGTTTACCTTTTTTGCCTAGTATTACAATTGTTATGTACTTTTGTTTAAAATCATGCATACTAGGTAAATCACATGGTAGGATTGCTTGCTTTCAATTCATATACTTAAGCAAACCTACATGGCTTAAAATGTTTATTTAAGCACGGCACATAGCTTTTATATCACTCCATAGTAAATGATGCATCAATTGAAAATTTTGATTTCTACAAGTTGTATCATTTAACTTATATGTGCCAAAGTTAGGATTATGGATAATTTGCCCCTCTTGATATCAAATCAAAGTGCATGTCTCCTACAAGTATTCAAAACTTGTATGCACACCTTTAGGGGGAGGTTACTCTATAATCTAACACTTTGAGACTAACACCTTTTCAAGTCTATTTCATGTGATAGTCTCATTGTAAGGAAAATGAAGTCCCCGGAGAAAGACAACAATCTTCCACTGCAAAATCTCCAAGAACTCTCATGTCTCTCAAGCTCGCCATTGATCTTCAATTGGTATCTTTTGAGACTACATTCAGTATCATTTACATGTCTTCTCCAATATTTGATTAGACTATATTTTCTATCATATGCTTCCATGTTGCAAAAATGCATAAGTAGTTAACTCATATTCTGTTACCTATGCATAAGGGAAGTTAGTCTTTTCAAATCATGTCTTGCACCTCTAATTTTTCACATGCTTTCTCCTAAGTAGAGGATCTCTATCAGGGGGAGTATTTCTTCATCTCTAAAGGGGGAGAAAAACTCTTTCTAAAGGAGAATACTCATTTAGGGGGAGTAATCTTTTAAGGACTCCTACAAGTGGTATCATTCACATGGCTTAATTTAATATCCTTCTAGTGATATCATTTGATACAATTCTTGTTGAGGGCAAGCTTTTATTTACTTCCTACATGCTTTTAATGTCTTCCTTTTCGGTGGTTGATGCCAAAGGGGGAGAAGTTTAGGGACCAAAGCAATGAAATCTATATCAAAAACCAAACACCACCAATTTAAAATTTTATATCTACAAATGGCTTTTCAAGTGGTTTTGGTTATTTGGTCCGGAAATAGGAAGTAAGTGAATTATGGAGTTAGGGGGAGGCTTAAGTCCATAACTTCACATTGTGGGGACAATCATGCATCTTAGCAAGTAAATTGCATATTTTCATTCAAATACTTGTATTATTTGCTTGCTTTGGTTGTGTTGTCATCAATCACCAAAAAGGGGGAGATTGTAAGGAAAATGGACCCCGGGCCATTTGGCTAATTGAGTTTTGGTGTTTGATGAACAACACAATCCGTGAACTAATAAGTTTTCTAGTGTTTGTGTTTGTAGTTCACAGGATGCGAAGAGAATTGGACCAAGGCAATGAGGATGCAACACCTCAAAAGAGGACATAAAAAGATGCATAGGAGTCCAATACTCAAGAACAAAGAAGCCCGAAGAAATCAGCAAAGAAATCCAAGACGAGGGCTGTCAGCCAGCGCCTGGTGGCGCACCGGACATCGGTGTCCGGTGTGCACCGGACTGTCTGCGCAGAGAGGCCACAGACAGGCGCTCTTTGGCTGTAGCACCGGACTGTCCGGTGTGCACCGGACTGTCCGGTGTGCCAACGGGCAGACGGCAACGGTCGGATCCAACGGTCGACTGCTACAGGCGCCAACGGTCGGCTGACGTGGCGTGCACCGGACATCTACTGTGCAGTGTCCGGTGGTGCACCGGACTGTCTGGTGCACCCGACGACAGAAAGCTGCTGCTTTCTGTCCAACGGCTAGTTTGGGGTGTGGAGGCTATAAATACCACCCCAACCGGCCATTCTCAAGTGTGAGAGCCCAAGCAACATACCAAGACACATAGTGCATATTTCCAAGAGCTCAAACACCCAAGTGCTTAATAGAATCACTCGATGATTAGCGTAGGTGCTTTGCGAAGTGCTTAGGTTAGTTAGACCGCTTTAGCGCTTGCTCTAGGTGAACCCTAGTTAGTTGAGTGAGTTTTGTAAAACCACACAACCCCTCGGCTCTTGCGTGAGTCGTTGTAATTGTACCGAGTGGGGCGAGAGTCTTGCGAGACCGTGACAACCGCGTTTGTGTGACGGCCGCCACCGTGTACCGGAGGGAATGAGGCCCGCGGCGTTTCGGCCGGAAGCTCGATAGTGGAGACGGCGGGGAACGTCCGAGAGGAGCCGGAAGCGGAGCACCACTTGCGCGTGGAGAAGGCCCGTGGCTCTCTACGGAGTTACTCGACCGTGGTGCTTGGCCCTCGCGTGGGCTTCCCTTTGCGTAGGGGCACCAACGAGGATTAGTCGGGACCTTGCGTGGTTCCGGATACCTCGGTAAAAATACCGGCGTCATCCACGAGAGTTTGCTTCTCTACTTAGCTCTTTACATTCCGCATTTATATTAAGCATTTAAGTTTCAATCTTGTAGTCATACTTATTTAGTGTAGATTGAAACTTAGCCTTTGCGGTAGAGATAGCAACACTTAGTCAAAACCTAGGTTGCACATTCTAGTTTTGATTATTTGCATAGGTTTTGCTCTAGGGATTTAATTGTGGCCTAGTTTAGTAAAAGTTTTAGAAGTCCTAATTCACCCCCCCTCTTAGGCGTCACCCGTTTCCTACAAAGAGTTAAAACAATATTTGATTGATTTAACAACGTTAACCCCACCTGCGCCAGAGGCTCCATTGCTCTTATATGTGGCAGCTTCGCATTCTGCAGTGAGTGCAGCGCTGGTGCAGGAGAAGCTAGATGGCCAAGCTAAAAAGCAAGTTCTAGTATACTTTGTCTCCGAAGTTTTAAGTCCATCAAAGAAAAATTACACAAAATTGGAGAAGGTATTATATGTCGTGTTAATGGCCTCCAGAAAGCTTCAGCATTATTTTCAAGCATACCACATAATTGTTCCTTCGTCACAACCTCTAAAGGACATCATGAGGAATAGAGAAGCTACTGGAAGGATTGGAAAATAGGTTGCAGAGTTTAACGAATTCATCATTGATTATGTGCATAGATCTTTAATTCAGTCCCAGACGTTAGCAGACTTCATCGCTGACTGGACGCCAGGGGCTCAGGAAGAAGAAATAAATAAAGATGCCGAAGCTTGGACAGTGTTCTGTGATGGTTCTTGGAGAACCTTCGGCGCAGGAGCAGTGCCGTTCTAGTAGCACCTTCGAAAGCCAGAACATGTTATGCAGCCAAGCTTGATTTTAGTTGTACAAATAATATTGCCGAGTACGAAGCACTTCTGTTGGAGCTTCGAAAGTTAAGAGCAATGGGAATAAGAAGGGCCATTCTGAAAACTGATTCTCAAGTCATTTCTGGTCATGTGGATAAAAGTAGCAAGGCAAGAGATCCGAAACTTGAAAAATATCTGGATACAGTTCAAAGGTTGGAAGCTTCTTTCGAAGGTTTTTCTGTCAAGAATATTCCAAGAGGTGAAAATGAGCATGCAGATCTGCTAGCCAAATCAGCGGCTCAGGGGCTCCCTCTACCTTCGGAAGTATTTTTTGAAACAATAAAGGCACCTTCGGTTGAACTCATGGAGAGAGCGGTGCTTGCCATTTCTCCAGTACATAGTGAAGATTGGAGGACTGAAATCATATCTTTCCTCCAAGGTAATCGCCTCTCGGATGACGAAGTTTATAATAAAACAATGGAAGCAAGAACAAGACCGTATGTCATAATAGAAGGGGAATTATATAAACATGGAGTTTGCTCCCCCTTCTCAAGTGTTTATCCAGAACCGAAGGTATAAAGCTAATGAAGGAGATACATGCAGGATTGTGCAGATCTCATATTGGGTCTAGACCGTTGCTGGGAAAAGTTTTTAGACAAAGATTTTATTGGCCAAAGGCAGCTTTGGATGCAGCGGATCTGGTCCAAAGGTGCGAAAATTGTCAAAGATGTGCAAGAGACCAAAAACAACCTTCGTCGATAACTCAGTTAATACAACCAACCTGGCCATTGCAAAGATGGGGCCTAGATTTGTTAGGTCCACTTCCACCAGCGCAAGGTAATTTGAAATATGTCGCGGTGGCTGTAGAATATTTTTCTAAGTGGATTGAAGCAAAGCCTTTGGCTACAATAACTTCGGTTACAGTCCAGAAATTCTTCTGGCAAAATATTGTTTGTCGCTTCGGCGTGCCGAAGGCCATAACTGTGGACAATGGAACACAGTTTGATGCCGAAACTTTCAAAGATTTCTGCCACCAGATTGGTACAAAGTTTCATTTTGCATCAGTTAGGCACCCGGAGTCAAACGGGCTTGTCGAAAGAGCAAATGGTATTATAATGACGGAAATAATGAAGTTAATCTTCAATCAACCTAGAGGAAAGTGGCAAGATGAGTTGATTAAAGTGGTGTGGAGCCACAATACAACTATATCAAGGTCAACAGGTTTTACACCGTTCAAGTTATTGTTTGGTGACGAGGCTATAACCCCAGAAGAAGCTAAAGCGGGGTCAATCAGAACAGTAGCTTCGGCAGAGGACAAAGCTGATTATTCTGTGGCAAAAGATACTATAGAAGGGACCAGACTTCAGGCTGTGGAGAATATCAATAAAAATCAAGCCGAAACAATAAAATGGCGTGACAGAAAAGTTCGCCTGAAAAACATTAAGCCAGGGCATTTGGTGCTTCGAAGGGTGGTCAATCCAGACACAGTAGGCAAGCTACAGCTGAAGTGGGAAGGACCATTTCTGGTGGTATCTTCGTCAAGACTTGGTTCTTACAGACTGAAGGATATGGACGGCAGCGACATTCCTAGATCTTGGAATGCGGATGAGCTTCGACGATATTATATGTAGTTTGATGTAATCATTTTCATTTTTTCCTATGGTACCCTTTTCCTTTCTAAAGGGGGGGGGGGAAGGTTTTTAACGGGTCCATAGCTTGTAATTTTTTCTTTCATCATTCAGCTCTACGAGAGCAAAATCCCCCAAAACATGTAAAATGTAAAATCTAAGCATGCACCATTGAGCGCAAAAAGAAAAAACAGGGAGAAGCTCGAAAGTCGTCCCTAGGGGGATGCAGAGCATGACGAAGCTACAAAAAAGTCGTTCCCAAGGGTGCACAGTGTAAGTTTTTTGCTCAAAAGTCGTTCCTAAGGGAATGCAGAGCCAAATACCACCGAAATATAAGGCGGAGAAGTTCAAAAGACGTTCCTAAAGGGATGCGGAATTTACACCGAAAAGTCAACGGTGATACCGCCGAAATAGAAGGCGAAGAAATTCAAAAGATGTTCCTAAGGGAATGCAGAACTTACACCGAAAAGTCAGCGGTGAAGCCGAAAAATAAACGACAAAGAACTTTCAGTCATTCCCAAGGGAATGTGGGGTATGGATGTAGCTTCGCATGCGTGTGTTTGGGCATTCATTTGCACATTATATCACATCATACATTGCATTCATATACATTCATTTAGACATTCGTAGGATCATCATGATCATATCATTTACAGACAATTGCTTCGGTTTTAATGACAAGGCTTCGACAAAAATAAAAGAAGCAGTCTTATGCTTCGTTGTGTACGAAAAGAAGGGAAGGTGATTTTCGCCTTCGGCTAAAAAAGAACAAGTTTCATCCACACCAAAGCAGTTCATACATGGGGGAAAGGTAAAATATATTACAAGGTATCGACAAATTTACAGAGTAATGTTTGATTCCTAAATAACAGTATTTTTTACAAAGATAATTCAGAAAGTTTCTCTAGAGTTCTTTTGCAGCAGCTTCATCACTTCATCATTATCCATTAAGCTTCGATTCATTGTTCTTCGGCATCGTCATGCTACACACAACAGCAGTATAAGGAAAGTACAAATTTTAATAAGGTAAAGCAGCAGGTACAACATTATTACCGGCTTGAGGTGGCTTCGAGCTTCATCACCAGCTAAGTTTCGTCCACCCTTTGCCCAAATTTGAGTTACGAATCTGTTCCCAATGCTTCGGGCCAGGCCGAGGATATCGTTCAAGTCCGCTGGTGACAAGCTGAAGTTTGGTCTATTTACAATATTTCCATGTGTGCAACCAGCCTTCATGAAAACAATAGCTGTGCCGCGAGAAGCTAATAGAGCACAGAAGTCACCGTGTCCAGCTATGACTTCATCAAGAGCATCCACTTCACCTTCAATATGATCAGAAGTGCCTGGCAGGTTCTCAACCGAAGGTTTAAACTTTTCAGAGCTGGCTCTAACTGAGTTGAAAACCTACTTCAGCCGTTGGACGCACCGGGTGCCGAAGTCTAAACATTTATCTTGAAGCTCCTTCAGAGATTTCTGCAAATTTAAACTTTTTCAGCTTCAGCTTCAAGTTTTGTTTCGATATTTTTCTTCTCCTGTTCCAAGCTTTTTGACTTCATGGAGAGTTCATTGTTCAATCTGGCAATCTCGGCTTGAGCTTCCGCTAGTGAACCCTGAAAGGGAAATAGGGTCAAACCTTTTTCTATATGAATTTTGGTGGTTGAATTGCCCAACACAAATTATTGGACTAACTAGTTTGCTCTAGACTATGAGTTCTACAGGTGCCAAAGGTTCACAACAAACCAATACAAAGTCAAAAGAAAGGGTTCAAAACAAAATAGCAAAGTATACCGAAGGCAGCCCTGGTCTGGCGCACCGGAGTGTCCGGTGCACCACCGGACAGTGTCCGGTGCACCAGGGAGGAATAACTCTGAACTTGCCAGCTTCGGGAATTTAGGAGGCCGCTCCGCTATAATTCACCGGACTGTCCGGTGTGCCAGCGGAGCAACGGCTACTTCGCGCCAACAGTCATCTGCAGAGAACATTAAATGCGCTACAGTGCGCGCCTGCGCGCGTAGAAGTCAGAGCAGGCGCCAGAAGGCGCACCGGATAGTCTACAGGACCTGTCCGGTGCACCACCGGACTGTCCGGTGGCCCCATTTATCAGAGCTCCAATGGTTGGAACCCAACGGCCTAATGACGTGGCTGGCGCACCGGACAGTGTCCGGTGGCGCACCGGACAGTGTCCGGTGTGCCACACGACAGAAGCCTTCACCAACGGCCATATTGGTGGTTGGGGCTATAAATACCCCCCAACCACCACTCTTCAAGGCATCCAAGCATTCACTACATCTCATTCAATACAAGAGCAATACACCACACTCCAAGACACAAATCAAAGCCTTCGATCGAATCAAAGTCCCTAATTCAACTCTAGTTTTTAGGACTTGTGAGGAGATCGACTTGTGTTCTTTTGTTGCTCTTGTTGCTTGGTTAGCTTTCTTCTTTCTCTCATTCTTACTCTCAAAACCTTGTAAGCGAAGCAAGAGACACCAATTGTGTGGTGGTCCTTGCGGGGTCTAAGTGACCCGAGAAATCAAGGAAGGAAGCTCACTCGGTCTACGTGACCGTTTCAGAGAGGGAAAGGGTTGAAAGAGACCCGGTCTTCGTGACCACCTCAACGGGGAGTAGGTTTGTAAGAACCGAACCTCGGTAAAACAGATCACCGCGTCTCACTCTTCATTTGCTTGTGATTTGTTTTCGCCCTCTCTTTCGGACTGGATTATATTTCTAACGCTAACCCCGGCTTGTAGTTGTGCTTAAGTTTATAATTTTCAGATTCCGCCTATTCACCCCCTCTAGGCGACTTTCAATTGGTATCAGAGCCCGGTGCTTCATTAGAGCCTAACCGCTCGAAGTGATGTCGGGAGAACACGCCAAGAAGGAGATGGTGACCGGCGAGAAGCCCACTACAAGCCACGGGAAGGCTCCATCGGGAGAGTCCCGCAACAAGAAGAAGGAGGAATCACCTCCTCACAAGTCGCATCGGAGTGGTGAAAAGAAAAGGAAGATGAAGAAGGTAGTCTACTACGAGACCGACTCTTCGTCGCCATCCACATCCAGCTCCGACGCGCCGTCCGTAACTTCTAAGCGCCATAAGCGTAAGAAGTTTAGTAAGATTCCCCTACGCTACCCTCGTATTTCAAAACGTACTCCTTTACTTTCCATCCCATTAGGCAAACCACCTATGTTTGATGGTGAAGATTATAATATGTGGAGTGATAAAATGAGGCACCATCTAACCTCACTCCACACTAGCATTTGGGATGTTGTTGAGATTGGAGTACAGGTACCTTCGCCGGGGGATGAAGACTATGACTCGGACAAAGTTGCCCAAATCTGGCACTTCAACTCCCAAGCCACCGCTATACTCCTCGCCTCTCTAAGTCGAGAGGAGTATAACAAGGTGCAAGGGTTGAAGAGCGCCAAAGAGATTTGGGACGTGCTCAAGACCGCGCACGAAGGTGATGAGGTGACCAAGATCACCAAGAGGGAAACAATCGAGGGGGAGCTCGGTGGCTTCATGCTCAACCAAGGAGAAGACCCACAAGCCATGTACAACCAGCTTAAAACCTTGGTGAACCAAGTGCGCAACCTCGGGAGAACCAAATGGGATGACCATGAGATGGTCAAGGTTATTCTT
Source organism: Zea luxurians (assembly GCA_029449295.1). Taxonomy (NCBI): domain Eukaryota; kingdom Viridiplantae; phylum Streptophyta; class Magnoliopsida; order Poales; family Poaceae; genus Zea; species Zea luxurians. The sequence continues at coordinate 1,724,161 of JAOPSE010000152.1, forward strand.
AGATCACTCGTATTTCTTAACCCTACTCAAGTTCAATTGATTCGTGGTGATCTAAGATATAAACTAATGTCTCCCGAGGAAGTGATAGGAAAATTTGTGAGCTTTGAATTGATGATCAAAGGCTCCAAGAAGATCATCGAGCAAGGCGCCTCCTCCTCCATACCCGAAGCACAACTCGTTGCATTCAAGGCAACGGAGGAGAAGAAAGAAGACTCTACACCGAGTAGGGTCCCCATCGACGCCTCTAAGCTCGACAATGAGGAGATGGCGCTCATCATCAAGAGCTTCTGCCAAATCCTCAAGCAAAGGAGGGGGAAAGACTACAAGCCCCGCTCCAAGAAAGTGTGCTACAAATGTGGTAAGCCCGGTCATTTTATCGCTAAATGCCCTTTGTCTAGTGATAGTGACAGGGATAATGACAACAGGGGGAAGAAGAAGGAGAAGAAGAGATATTACAAGAAGAAGGACGGCGATGCGCATGTTTGTCGGGAGTGGGACTCCGACGAGAGCTCCACCGACTCCTCCGACGACGAGGACGCCGCCAACATCGCCGTCAACAAGGGACTTCTCTTCCCCAACGCCGGCCACAAGTGTCTTATGGCGAAGGACGGCAAGAAGAAGAAGGTAAAATCAAGATCCTCCACTAAGTATGCCACCTCTGGTGATGAGGAAAATTCTAGTGATGATGAGGACAACTTGCTTACTCTTTTTGCCAATCTTAACGTGCAACAAAAAGAGAAATTAAATGAATTGATTAGTGCTATTCATGAGAAGGATGAACTCTTGGATAGCCAAGAGGACTTCCTTATTAAGGAAAACAAAAAGCATGTTAAGACTAAAAATGCTTATGCTCAGGAGGTAGAGAAAAATGAAAAATTAACTAGTGAGCTAAGTAGTTGCCATGACACTATCTCCAATAGGGCTGGGCATTCGGTTTTTTTTGAAATTTCGGTTCGGTTTTTTTGGTTTTAAAAAACTTCGGTTTTCTGGACATTAGAAACCAATCGGTTTTCTAGAAAATGAAAACCGAAAACTTCGGTTTCGGTTTTTTACTTTGGTTTTTCGGTAAAAACCGAATACCAAACTTATACTCAAGACAACACATACAATAAGTTTATATGATAGATTACACATAATTTTAAAAAGTAAAAATTATATAGGTACAAATATTTAGAGATACATCATACATCACATATAAATAAGTGCATAACAATTTAATTGCTTCACACATTTAGTTCACATAATCGAAAAGTCAAATTTTAGAATTGATAAAGTTTGGTATTCGGTTTTTTTGGTATTTCGGTTCGGTATACGGTGAAAACCGATTACGATACCGAAAACCGAACTTCTGAGATATAAAAACCGAAACCGAACCGAACTACCGAAAAAACCGAAATTTCGGTTCGGTTCGGTACGGTTCGGTTTGGTTTTCGGTTTATGGTAAAAAAGTGTCCACCCCTAATCTCCAACCTTAGAACTGAGAATGCTAATTTGATTGCTAAGGTTAAGAAGTTAAATATTTGTGATGATTCAATTATCAATCTTAGAAATGATAATGCTAGTTTAAATGCTAAGATTGATCAATTGAATGCCTCTCTTGCTAGCCTTAGGAATGAGAATGAAAAATTGATTGCTAAGGCTAAGGAACTAGATGTTTGCAATATTTCTATTTCCAATCTTAGAGATGAGAATGACATTTTACATGCTAAGATTATTGAATTAAATGATTGCAAACCCTCTACATCTACCGTTGAGCATGTTTCTATTTGCACTAGATGTAGAGATGTTAATGTAGATGCTATTCATGATCACCTTGCTATGATTAAACAATAAAATGATCATATAGCAAAATTAGATGCTAAAATTGCCGAGCATGAACTAGAAAATGAGAAATTTAAATTTGCTCGTAGTATGCTTTATAGTGGGAGACGCCCTGGCATTAAGGATGGCATTAGCTTCCAACAGGGGGACAGTGTCAAACTTAATGCCCCTCCTAAAAGATTGTCTAATTTCGTTAAGGGCAAGGCTCCCATGCCTCAGGATAACGAGGGTTATATTTTGTATCCTGCTGGTTATCCTGAGGATAGGATTAGGAGAATTCATGCCAAGAAAACTCATTCTCACCATGCTTTTATTTATAAGAATGAGGCTTCTAGCTCTAGGCGTTCTACACATGTTAAAATGCCTAAGAAGAAAACTCCTACTGCATCAAATGATCATAATGTTTCATTCAAAACTTTTGATGCTTCCTATGTGCTAACTAACAAATCAGGCAAGGTAGTTGCCAAATATGTTGGGGGCAAACACAAGGGCTCCAAGACTTGTGTTTGGGTACCCAAAGTTCTTGTATCTAATGTTAAAGGACCTAAAACTGTTTGGGTACCTAAAATCAAGAACTAAATTTATTTTGTAGGTTTATGCATCCGGGGGCTCAAGTTGGATCATCGACAGCGGGTGCACAAACCACATGACTGGGGAGAAAAAAATGTTCTCCTCCTACGAGAAAAACCAAGATCCCCAAAGAGCTATCACATTCGGGGATGGAAATCAAGGTTTGGTCAAAGGACTTGGTAAAATTGCTATATCACCTGACCGTTCTATTTCCAATGTTTTTCTTGTAGATTCTTTAGATTACAACTTGCTTTCTGTTTCTCAATTATGCAAAATGGGTTACAACTGTCTTTTTACGGATACAGGTGTTACTGTCTTTAGAAGAAGTGATGATTCAGTAGCTTTTAAGGGAGTATTAGAGGGTCAGCTATACTTAGTTGATTTCAATAGAGCTGAACTCGATACTTGCTTAATTGCTAAGACTAACATGGGTTGGCTCTGGCACCGCCGACTAGCCCATGTTGGGATGAAGAATCTTCACAAGCTTCTAAAGGGAGAACACATTTTGGGACTAACAAATGTTCACTTTGAGAAAGACAAGATTTGTAGCGCATGTCAAGCAGGGAAGCAAGTTGGTGTTCATCATCCACATAAGAACATCATGACGACTGACAGGCCACTGGAGCTACTCCACATGGATTTATTCGGCCCGATAGCTTACATAAGCATCGGCGGGAGTAAGTACTGTCTAGTTATTGTGGATGATTATTCTCGCTTCACTTGGGTATTCTTTTTGCAGGAAAAATCTCAAACCCAAGAGACTTTGAAAGGATTCTTGAGATGGGCTCAAAACGACTTCGGCTTGAGGATCAAGAAAATAAGAAGCGACAATGGGACGGAGTTCAAGAACTCTCAAATTGAAGGTTTTATTGAGGAGGAGGGCATCAAGCATGAGTTCTCTTCTCCCTACACGCCACAACAAAATGGTGTAGTGGAGAGGAAGAATAGAACTCTATTGGACATGGCAAGGACCATGCTTGATGAATACAAGACTTTGGATCAGTTTTGGGCCGAGGCGGTCAACACCGCTTGCTACGCCATCAACCGGTTATATCTACACCGAATCCTCAAGAAGACATCATATGAACTCCTCACCGGTAAAAAGCCCAATGTTTCATATTTTAGAGTCTTTGGTAGCAAATGCTTTATTCTTGTTAAAAGAGGTAGAAAATCTAAATTTGCTCCTAAGGCTGTAGAAGGCTTTTTGCTAGGATATTATTCAAACACAAGGGCATATAGAGTCTTTAACAAGTCCACTAGACTAGTTGAAGTTTCTTGTGACATTGTGTTTGATGAGACTAACGGCTCTCAAGTAGAGCAAGTTGATCTTGATGAGCTAGATGATGAAGAAGCTCCGTGCATCGCATTAAGGAACATGTGTGTCCTAAGGAATCCGAAGAGCTTCCACAAGCACAATATCAACAACCATCTTCCTCCATGCAAGCATCTCCACCAACTCAATATGAGGATGAGGCTCAAGATGATGAAGGAGAAGATCAAGAAGATGAGCCACCTCAAGAGGAGGACAAGGATCAAGGGGGAGATGCCGATGATCAAAACAAGGAAGATGAACAAGATCAAAGGCCGCCACACCCAAGAGTCCACCAAGCAATCCAACGAGATCACCCCGTAAACACCATTCTCGGCGATATTCATAAGGGGGTAACCACTCGGTCTCGTGTTGCTCATTTTTGTGAACATTACTCTTTTGTTTCCTCTATTGAGCCACACAGGGTAGAGGAAGCACTTCTAGATTCGGATTGGGTGTTGGCGATGCAAGAGGAGCTCAACAACTTCACGAGGAATGAGGTATGACATTTAGTTCCACGTCCTAACCAAAATGTTGTAGGAACCAAGTGGGTCTTCCGCAACAAACAAGATGAGCATGGTGTGGTGACTAGGAACAAAGCACGACTTGTGGCCAAGGGATATTCACAAGTCGAAGGTTTGGATTTTGGTGAAACCTATGCACCCGTAGCTAGGCTTGAGTCAATTCGTATATTACTTGCCTATGCTACTTACCATGGCTTAAAGCTTTTCCAAATGGATGTGAAGAGTGCTTTCCTCAATGGACCAATCAAGGAAGAGGTCTATGTTGAGCAACCTCCTGGCTTTGAAGATAGTGAGTATCCTAACCATGTCTATAAACTCTCTAAGGCGCTTTATGGGCTCAAGCAAGCCCCAAGAGCATGGTATGAATGCCTAAGAGATTTTATTATCACTAATGGATTCAAAGTCGGCAAAGCCGATCCTACTCTATTCACTAAAACCATTGAAAATGATTTGTTTGTATGCCGAATTTATGTTGATGATATCATATTTGGGTCTACTAACAAATCTATTTGTGAAGAGTTTAGTAGGATCATGATACAAAAATTCGAGATGTCTATGATGGGGGAGTTAAAGTATTTTCTAGGATTTCAAATAAAGCAACTCCAAGAGGGCACCTTCATCAGCCAAACGAAGTATATTCAAGATATTCTCACCAAGTTTGGAATGAAGGATGACAAGCCCATCAAGACACCCATGGGAACCAATGGGCATCTCGACCTCGACACGAATGGTAAATCCGTAGATCAAAAGGTATACCGGTCGATGATAGGATCCTTACTCTATTTATGTGCATCTCAACCAGACATTATGCTTTCTGTATGCATGTGTGCAAGGTTCTAAGCCGACCTTAAGGAAGTTCACCTTAGGGCCGTGAAGCGAATCTTGAGATATTTAGTTCAAACACCTAAGTTTGGTCTTTGGTACCCCAAGGGATCCTCATTTGATTTATTAGGATATTCTGATGCTGATTGGGCAGGGTGTAAGATTGATAGGAAGGGCACATCAGGGACTTGTCAGTTTCTGGGGAGATCCCTGGTGTCTTGGGCTTCAAAGAAACAAAACTCAGTAGCTCTTTCTACCGCCGAAGCCAAGTACATTGCCGCAGGTCATTGTTGCGCGCAATTGCTTTGGATGAGGCAAACCCTTAGGGACTATGGCTACAAATTTAGCAAAGTCCCTCTCCTATGTGATAATGAGAGTGCAATTCGCATGGCGGATAATCCCGTTGAGCACAGCCGCACTAAGCACATAGCCATTCGGTATCACTTCTTGAGAGATCACCAACAAAAGGGGGATATCGAGATAGCCTATATAAACACCAAAGATCAATTGGCCGATATCTTTACCAAGCCTTTAGATGAGAAAACCTTTACCAAACTTAGGAATGAGCTAAATATTCTTGATTCTAGGAATTTTGATTGATTCTTTGCACATATAGCTCATTTATATACCTTTGATCATATCTCTTTTATGTCTATGACTAATGTGTTTTCAAGTGTAATCTTATGCTTAGTCATAGAATTGAAAGGGAAATGGAGTGATCGACAAAGAAGGCGCTTCCACTCAACTCCATTGCTATTTGCCGGTACTCCGCATTGTTCTCCACTTTGGTATAATCTTCACTCATATTTATTTGTTTACCATTGGGAGAAAGTGTAAGGGCTTATATTTCACTCACAAGTATCCGTTTTTGGCGATTCATGCCAAAGGGGGAGAAAGTATGAGCCCAAAGCAAAAGGACCGCACCACCACCGAATTTTAAAAATTAAGTTTTTCAAATTGATATCTTATTGTGTTCAAAAGGGGGAGAAAGTAGTATCTTCAAAACTTGCAAAACCCTCTTGAACACTAAGAGGAGAATTTTATTTAGGGGCGTTTTTGTTTAAGTCAAAGGAAAAGCATTTGAAACGGGGGGAGAAAATTTCAAATCTTGAAAATGCTTCTTTCAATCCTATTCATGTACCTTTGACTATTTGCAAAATGTTTTGAAAAGAATTTTACAAAGGATTTGCAAAAACAAAACTAGTGGTGCAAATGAGGTCCAAAATTTTATATAAGAAGAAAACCATCCATGCACATCTATTGAAATAAGTATATTGGTTTCAATTCCAAGCAACCTTTGCAGTTACCTTATGCAAACTAGTCCAATTCAGCACTTTTATATTTGCTTTGGTTTGTGTTGGCATCAATCACCCAAAAGGGGGAGATTGAAAGGGAAATAGGGTCAAACCTTTTCCTATATAAATTTTGGTGGTTGAATTGCCCAACACAAATTATTGGACTAACTAGTTTTCTCTAACTATGAGTTCTACAGGTGCCAAAGGTTCACAACAAACCAATACAACGTCAAAAGAAAGGGTTCAAAACAAAGGAGCAAAGTATACCGAAGGCAGCCCTGGTCTGGTGCACCGGACTGTCCGGTGCACCAGGGAGGAATAACTCTGAACTTGCCAGCTTCGGGAATTTGGGAGGCCACTCCGCTATAATTCACCGGACTGTCCGGTGTAACACCGGACTGTCCGGTGTGCCAGCGGAGCAACGGCTACTTCGCGCCAACGGTCGTCTGCAGAGAACATTAAATGCGCTACAGTGCACGCCTGCGCGCGCAGAAGTCAGAGCAGGCGCTAGAAGGCGCACCAGACAGTCTACAGGACCTGTCCGGTGCACCACCGGACTGTCCGGTGGCCCCATTTGTCAGAGCTCCAACGGTCGGAACCCAACGGCCTGGTGACGTGGCTGGCGCACCGGACTGTCCGGTGCGCCATATGACAGAAGCCTTCACCAACGGCCATATTGGTGGTTGGGGCTATAAATACCCCCCAACCACCACTCTTCAAGGCATCCAAGCATTCACTATATCTCATTCAATACAAGAGCAATACACAACACTCCAAGACACAAATCAAAGCATCCGATCGAATCAAAGTCCCCAATTCAACTCTAGTTTTTAGGACTTGTGAGGAGATTGACTTGTGTTCTTTTGTTGCTCTTGTTGCTTGATTGGCTTTCTTCTTTCTCTCACTCTTACTCTCAAAACCTTGTAAGCGAAGCAAGAGACACCAATTTTGTGGTGGTCCTTGCGAGGTCTAAGTGACCCGGGAAATCAAGGAAGGAAGCTCACTCGGTCTAAGTGACCGTTTGAGAGAGAGGGAAAGGGTTGAAAGAGACCTGGTCTTCGTGACCACCTCAACGGGGAGTAGGTTTGCAAGAACCGAACCTCGATAAAACAAATCACCGCGTCTCACTCTTCATTTGCTTGTGATTTTTTTCGCCCTCTCTTTTGGACTCGATTATATTTCTAATGCTAACCCCGGCTTGTAGTTGTGCTTAAGTTTATAATTTTCAGATTCCGCCTATTCACCCCCCTCTAGGCGACTTTCAAACCCTCCATTGTTTGAAGCATAAAGTCTTTCTTTTCTAGAGCAGATTCATGATCTTTAATTTTGCTCTCTAAGCCCTCAATTATAGCTTCATTTTTCTTGTCCTCGAGGTCTTGTTGCATCCTCAAGGTTTTACTTAGTAGTAGGCTCTGTAAAAAATAGCCTTCGTCAGAAAACACCTTAATCTCAAAACAATAAAAAGTTGGGGAAAGAACTTTACCTTAAAATTAGAATAAAACAAGCTACCGGCGATGTGCTGCCGTCGGTACCTGCTGAGGTCGACTTCAAGCTTCGGAAAACCAACACTCTTCGATAGAGTGCTGATAACCTTCGCTCCAGTTTGGTCTCGGAGGCAACCTAAGCTTTCTTCATCAACGCCACCGAAGAGCAGCGCTCCTGGCTGGTAGCTGCAAGATATAGCATAATCTCTTAGCTCTTCTTTTTCAGCCTTAGATAACTCTTGCCCGATTATGTTTTGAAAGTTAAAGTCCCTTTCCACCAAAACATCTTCGGTAAGCTCCTTCTCTTTTCCAGGCGCTGTGGCCAGGGTTTCCTCAGCGGCTGCAGTAGTTTCTTCTGCAGTCATGTTCAAAATCATCTTATCAATGTCAGAAAACGTGCTTTCCAGATTTGTAGCTTCGGCCGCTGCAGCTTCGGAAGTTGTAGCTTCGGTGGCAGCAGCTTCAGTAACTGTAGCTTCTTTGGCGGCTGGTGTTTTTGACGATGGCGCCGACGGTGGCGTTTCTTCAATGGCTTCAATTACAGTAATAATTCTTTGCCTTTTTGTTCAGCAGGCTTATTGGCTGCCGCATGCTCCTTCTTTTTCTGTAAAAGCTTCATCAGTTGTGGCCCCAGTGGACTTAGCTTGATAGGTAAAGATTCAGTCATTACCTTTAAAATTTCTTCTATGTCAGTGGCAGAAGGTGTTGAAGGAGCTTCTCCTTCTATACTAGTCTCTGGCCTCAGAGATGTAGCTTTTTTTTCTTCGGAACAACCACCTTCGGCTCAGGGCTGGATTTTTTCTTTTTCAATAATTTCTCATCTTCTTTTATCATTCTAGAAGCTTGTCTGTTCATAACACTGTCAACTCTTTTTCGCTTTGGTCCTTCGGCACCCTTGTTTAATCGTTCATAGTCAGGGTAGTCAAATTTCAAGGCATCCATTACTTGGTTCAGCCTTCGTTTTGGCTGGGTGCCAAAAGCTGCGGTCATCAATTGATCTTCTTTCTTAGTATAGTTGCCCAAAATTTCATTACACATAGCCTCAATCATCTCCAACCATTCTTTGCAAGGCTCTTTGAAATGTTTCTTGAACTTGAAATGATAGGGCAATCGAACAAGTTCATTCTTCTTCTTTTCTCCCTTAAGCTTCGACATATTTCATTTATTTAGTGTCGGAAATACTCTGTTGGCTAAGTTTTCCTGTACCAAATCTCTAGTACCGATCTGCTCAGACACATCTCGGAACTCTGCCATAGCCTATCGACATGGTGACCCTGGCAGCATGTCGCACAAGGGCCTAGTTAACCCAAAGGTTAGTCTCAGTGGGCTCTGAACTAGCTTCTCCTTCTTCTCATCGACCTTTACATAGAACCACTCATTTTTCCAACCGGTTGGCCATTTGGTGCGATAGCTAACCACCAGAGTTTTCATATCTTTGAGGTAAGCAAAGTTGTAACAGCCAAAATTCTCGTGTAGCCCATCATCTCTAGCTTTCGTCTGATAATGAAGCTCATGCACTCGGCAGAAAGCTTCAGCATTCGGGTCCATTCCTTGGCTTCGGAGAGCCCAGATGAAGACGCTAAGCCTAACGATAGCGTTAGGAGTCAGCTGATGAAGATAAATTTTGAAATTTTCCAAAACCTCTCCAATCATTTCGTGCAAAGGAAACCTTAATCCTGCTTTGAAGAAATTCTTGAAAACCACCACCTCATCATTTTATGGTTTCAGAGTGGTTTCTTCCCCGCCAAAACGAATCAACTTCCTCTTGGCTTCTCCAAAGTAGCCTAACTTCATCATCATGGGCATATCATCCTCAGAAACAGTAGACTCTCCAAAGTCCAAGTGGCTAGGTTTGGAAGGCATGACGGTGTTATAATTGATCTCTTCTTCATCAGCGTCGTCCTCTTCAATATCAACTTGTTCAGCTTCGGCAGCAGGTGCACCTTCGTCAGTAACTTCTATCGCAACCAGTCCCGATTGCCTCATTACTTCAGAAATTGGGGCAGTCTCGGCAGCTTCGGCCTCCTCTCCATCGCGTGTAACTCTAGTAGTTGAACGTACTCTAGCCATCTGATGCTGAATTTCTTACTGTTCTGACGAAATTATGACTTTTACAAATTTGTCGAAGCTCCCTCTTATGACGAAGCTAGGCCAAGATGATGCTTTGACTGAGAATACGATGAATAAGCTTCAGCTATGGTCAAATTTTTCAGCAGCATAACAATGCAGTGGTAATGAATGCTGTGGTAATTTTACGCCTACCCGTCTGTTTATATAGTGCTACAGCTGGGAAGGAGAATCACCAAGCCACTCGCACCCGTTGAACAATCGCCCGCACCCACTGAACGGTGGACTACAGGGCGCAGGAAGGTGAATCACCAGATCGCGCATACCCGCCTTATACTGGGACCAGGAATATTTTAATCGTTTCTCAGCAACGAGCTTAGGGAAGGTGTTTTTCGGACCTTCGGCATTCCGAAGCCTAAGAGAAATTTTTCACGGATCAAGCTCGTTACGAAAAATGATCTAGCACCGTGAAGGCGCTACTGTTGGGGGTCTGCTTCTTTGCCAAAGGTCCTATAAGAAGAAGTACCTTCGGAAGACCAAAACAGAAGCAGCACCGAAGCTACCATCTAGGGAACTTCGTAGCACGCCTTCAGATGAAGGGATGCACCGACTTAAAGATGAAAAGACCAATCAACCCATGATAATTTGTGTTATGATTGTAACCAGATACGAAGGACATAAATGTAAATCCACACAGGCTGCGTCCTGTGCCTATAAATAGATGAACAGTATCCCCATACAGTTCACGCTGACTTGTATTCGCTCGTGCGTCACACTTGGACTTTTACCTTCTGTCAAGCCGAAAGTACAAATATAATACGATATTGTTTCTATCTATCCATGATAATAATAAATATATTAGCAATGTCATATGATTATTCATGTTGTCTTTCATATCTTATGTGCTCCTTTCATTAACATTTGTTGTGATGATGAAGGTATGTCCTTCATCACCTTCGTCTGAAGATCATTATATCCTATAGGAAATAATGCTTCGAAGGACGAAAGACATACACGCCTTTATCTCCAAATAACTCTAGTTTTACAAAAAAATTGGACCAACTTAAAAGATGGTCGCATCTCATTGTGCCATTTGTACCTTAGGAATTAAAATAATAAAAATGTAGGGCTATATTAAAAAATTTATATAACCAAAGTAGTGAATAAAATCAACATTGACAAAAAACCGTATTTCAGGCTAACGAGACCTAGCTCTTGTTTCGTCGGACTGCTTTCCTTCAGCTCTGGAATAGCCCATTCAAAGCTTACCAGCCAAATATTGAACGTCATGTGCTTCTGAACCAAGTCCCTTGTACCGATGTAGGTGCAAACAGTGTTGAAGGCAACCATAACAGTTTGAGCTTCGAAGTTCATATAACAAATTGGCCTCTTAATACCAAAACTGGGCTTAATAGGCCTTTGGATTATGCCCTTGATGTCCTCTGTGCCTTTAAATATTTTTCATATCAAATCATTCCTTCGTATAGGACTTCGACCATTTGCTACGGTATGCCAGGGCTGAAAAACCGAGCTTCCCTTTGATAAGCAAAGTTGTAGCATCCAAAGTTATCATGCAGACTCTCTTTCTCAAATGCTTTCGTCTGGTATTGTATTCATAGATCTGGCAAAAGCACTCTACATTTTGCTATATGCCTTGGCTTCGTACAACACAAATAAAACTCCAATCCTTGTTATCGTATTAGAGTCAATTGATGGAGGTATATATCAAACCTCTCCAATATCCCCACAATCATTTTGTGTAGCGGGAACTAAAGCCCATCCTTGAGAAAGATTCAGAAACCACTACTATATCCTATTTAGCAAGGGTATAGTGTCTTCCCCCAAGTCTGACCAAATCAATATCACCTATGTAGATTGTACTCTTCGGTACTTGAAAATAACCACCCATAACTGTTGATTACGAAGCATACAAAACTTGGCTTTGTCGACCGAATATCATTGTTTTCCTCATGATCTAGGTCTTTGTCGTCATTTTCAGACCCTTCTGTTGGACCAGCCAAGACGCCTCCAGGTTCACTTTCGACAACCAAAGCAGTCGCCCCAACCAAAGCACTACTCTAAGCGGGTGGAACCTCTTCCTTCCTCTTAGGAACATCTGAAGCCAGCATCAGGGGTGGGCTCATGGGTTGTTTTCTCTCTCGCCATCTCTCAAAACAACAAAGTTACTAAGACACAAAGTCTCACGAAAAAACACTAATTAGAAGTAAGCTTCAGAGACAGAATACACTAATAGTCAGTGAGCAGCATCAGCAAATGTTGAGCCCGGCCACGCGAGCCTCAACTCTTTTTATACAAAAAAGATGTGTCGTTTGTCCTCACTCGCTATAAAGTGGTCCCCACTTCTTAGGCGTCTATAAAAGCATATTCTTTAGAAATTCTTTTTCAACAACAAGCTCTAGAAAGGTGTTTTCGGGCCTTCGACACAAGGCCTCCCTCATCCATTTCATGGTTTGAGCTCGTTATGAAAAACGAACCAATACCGTGAGGGACTACTGTTGGGGCCCTTTATTGCCGATTGTCCTCAAAATATTGTGTTGCAAATTGTTTTCAAGCATGTTTTAGGTGTTCTGAAGCAACAATGAAACCAACCTGCGTTCAGAATATTCGTCCAGAGCAACGCGTGTACACAAATGAACCCGAAGAGCTTCAACTTCATGACAGCGGTGCGCAACAGAAGGTATATGAAGGTAGAGGAGAAGAATTTTGAAGCTTGGCCAGCATGTATGTAAGGGAGAAAGACAATGTTACCTATGAGATTTGTAGTTCATATGTATAGGCCTATAGGGACTAAGTGTCGGTGTTTAGGGTCCGACCGCACACCCGGGGTTGCCCCTCAAGGTGTTTTTAGGAGTAGGACGGTGTCGACAACTGTAGCAAAATGGTTCGTGCCGATCGCACGAGGGACAGTGGACAAGGTTTACAGGTTCGGGCCGCTTAGAGATGCGTAACACCCTACGTCCTGATGAGTATGCTTGGTGGATGTGATTACAAGAGAGCTCTCTGGATCGAGAATACAGAGAGTTGATGTGGAGGCTAAGTAATGGGTCGATCGTTCTGAAGGGGTGCCCCCTAGGCCTTATATACTCGACCGTGGGGCAGTACACATGATGAGATAACAACGAGTAGCTAAAAGATAGTGAACCTCTCGAGATTATCCCCTACGTAACTCTCGCCGACTTATCCTCACGCGGCTTCGCTGCATGAAGGCCCCGACGCGGGAAAGTCGGATCTCTGTTGCGGCCAATGGCTCGGCGCTATGGGCCGTCCGGGTTTGCACCAATCCGGCCCTATGTCGCTCCGCGTTGCTGGTCGTCTTTCCCCAGGCCCACAAAAGAATAACCTTGCGATTTATTGGACCCTTGGGCCTTTCGTGAGGTCCTTTACTCTTTTGGTGGACCCGGGGGATATCCATCCCCCACAAGCCCCCGATCTTTGGGTTAATTTAGAGATAATCAACCCGAAGATCCCAGGTCCAACTTGTAGATGATTTGAAGAAAGATGACTCCTTGCTGTTTTCTATTGCTTTGATCACTTGTCGACCGGAACCTAGCTTCGTGCCTGTGCCTTAGAGATCGGCATTCCTGTTTGTCGGACTCTGAACCTTATTGGGTGCACCGGAGGTGCACCCAATGGGTGTAGCCCCCGAGCTTCGAGTAGATTTTAGAAAATAATCTACTCGAAGGTCTTCATTAGAAATTACTCCCATTTGTGTTTCCTTATTCCAGTTGAGGATTAGCTTCTTAATCTTGTTTCATGCCCTTAGAAATTGGCGCTATCCTGGCTTATAGTGACAATCCATGGGGTGCACCGGAGGTGCACCCAATGGGTGTAGCCCCCGACCTTCAAGTGGATTTTTTGAATAATTCGCTTGAAGGTCCTCTTTTTGCGTCCTGTTGCTGAAGAATACTCTTTCTGCTTATAAAAAGGTTGGCATGATGTCATCCGTGCTATGTCATCAATATTATGCTTCGGAGGTCAGCATGTGTTTTGTCTTTTGCAACTGAACTTGCAACCCTTCCATATCTTGCTGAGTAGCATAGTGTATTTGCTCTGCGACTGATTGGACGTTCGATGGACGTTCTCTGTCTAGTCTTCAAGTCATGTCTGCCGACCATATTTTGCACTCTACTGACTATATTTGGCTTCCCTTTAACTCTTGTTGATATCTCATTTTTGTCTTGAGGCATTCACTGCATGCTCTGCACAGATGTGACCATTTGAAAAATATACTGACAATTCCTGGGCGTCCCCCCCCCAATGGGTGTGAGCAAGGAACGCCTTGGTACGCTGAGTGTTTTTACCGGTTGCTTCTGAGTTGTAATGTGATGGGACGGCGAGTGTAATCATATCCTTTGCGCTGTTGACTGGAGTCCCAATGGGTGTAGTGCTGCATGAAACGGCGTCCGCCGCCTGACGTGTCTTTGGACGGGTTGAAGTGTATATTGAATGCTTTGCGACTGTTCAGTGACCACTGTTGGAGGTGAGCGGTTGCCTTCTTTTCCTATAAATAGTGCCTTTGCCTGTCTGATTTTTTCACATCTCTCGCTGTTCTCCGTTTCCTGCTTTCTTTCTTCTATCTGCATTTCCACCATGGCCAAGAAACGCAAGCGTGAACCAACCCCTCCGTCTGAAGATTTCGGCGACTCGGAGTATTCAGAGGAGGAGTTCTCCTCTGAATCCGAGGGGTCTCCGGCTCCCATCCCCCTGCGTGAGTCGTCTGACGACTCAGACGACTCCCAGGGGCTCTCGGCGGAGGTCTGGTCGTACATCCGGGCCGTCGAGCGCTCCGGGCTCGAGGGCTCGGATGAGTCCGAGTACTCCTCGGAGGAGGAGGACTCGGACGACGGCGGCGAGGGCGGGGACGACGACGACGACGACGACAATGACGACGACGACGACGATGACGACGACGACGACGACGACGACGGCGGCTGCACCAGGGGCGGCGGCGACAGGGGCGGCACCAAGAGCAGCGGCGGCGGGGGCGGCACCAAGAGCGGTGGCGGCGGCAGGGGCAGGGCCAGTGGCTAGATGCCACTGGTCCTTTTAAATATTAGTATAGATTAGAAGTAGTATAGTTAGATAATGTAGTACTATTAGTAATGTAAAGTAGTATATTGTAGAGTAGTAGTAGTAGTAGCAGTAAAGTGTAGTTTAGTGGTAGAAATAGGGAAGTATCAACCCATAATGGGTTGATTTGTAAGTGTTATCACTTCCCTTGAATGAAAAACAAGTTTGGTTTCCTTTTGATGACTTGTTTCGTCTGACTATGAATCTGAGTTTTCTGAGGCCGTAGATGAACGGCTTGATCGTTATACTGATGCTTTCAAGCAATATTACGGTCTGTATCAATGTTTTTAGAAGTAATGCCGAGTGATCGGAAGTCGCCGTCGACATTTTAGAAGTAATGCCGAGTGGTTGAACTCCAGATCATCGTTTTAGATGCAACGCCGAGTGAGTGAAGGTCAAGGTCGGCATTTTAGAAGTAATGCCGAGTGACTAAACTCGAGATCAGCGTTTTAGAGGCAACGCCGGGTGATTGAATAGTGACGTCGGCGTTTTAGAGGCAGCGCCGAGTTATCGAACTCGAAGTCAGCGTTTTAGAGGCAACACCGAGTGACTGGATAGTGACGTCGGCGTTTTAGAGACAGCGCCGAGTTTTTGAACTCGAAGTCGGCGTTTAGAGGTAACGCCGAGTGATGGAAGGTCAACGTCGGCATTTTAGAAGTAATGCCGAACGATTGAACTCGAGATCAGCGTTTTAGAGGCAACGCCGAGTGACCGGATAGTGACGTCGGCATTTTAGTGGCAACGCCGAGTTTTTGAACTCGAGGTCGGCGTTTTAGAGGTAACGCCGAGTGATGGAAGGTCAACGTCGGCATTTTAGAAGTAATGCCGAACGATTGAACTCGAGATCAGCGTTTTAGAGGCAACGCCGAGTGACCGGATAGCGACGTCGGCATTTTAGTGGCAACGCCGAGTTATTTCGAGGGTTAGCACCCGAGTAAGGAGAGGGCCCACCAGTTTTCTGGGAAATAACTGCTGAATGACCACGTGGCATGCTGGGATTTCGAAAATAACCGCCGAGTGATGACTAGGCACTTTTTGAAACGGTGTCTGGTCCGAGAATATCCCATAAGAATCGCACTTTTAGCCGCCTTTTGCTTTCCGCGTCCTAGTTTTTGCATTCCTGCTTCCAAATCTCCTCTGCGCTTGCCTCCAATTTGCTCGCTGGTGAAATCGAGATGGCTCCCAAGAGGAAAATCGCGAGTTCTTCCGCTGTGGTGATTCCCCCAATTGATCCCAACAGCCAGTTGCCTTTCGCAGGTAACCACATGTCCAACATCTCTGAAACTGAACTCCTCCACCTCGTGTCCATCGGGGTTCTTCCTCCGCGGGAACTCTGTTCTTGGCGGGTTTGCCATGGAACTACGGTTCCGACGGAGGATACCCACGAATCTGTGGTTTACGCTCCCTTTCTCCTCCGTGGCCTTGGCCTTCCTATTTCTCCCTTTTTCCGTGGTCTTCTTGATTTCTACCACATCAACTTAACCCATCTGAACCCTAATTCAATTCTGCAAATTTCTATCTTCGTCCACTTATGTGAGGCCTTTCTCGGTGTGCTGCCGCATTTTGGATTGTGGAAACACCTGTATCACTGTCGCCCCGGGATGGCCGGGGGACAGCATCAGTTGGTTGGAGGTGCCAGCTTGGAGATGCGCCGGGGACGGAAAACTGAGTATCTTGAGATCCCCCTTAAAGACAGCATTAAGGGATGGCGCCTGGAATGGTTTATAGTTGATAACTATGGAAATTCTCTCCCCCCCGGTCAGGAAGACAGCCAGATGTTCGCACCCCGAGCTGGACCGAGTCTCCCACAGACGAGGAGGTGGCTGAAGCTAGTGTGCTGTTAGCTGAAGTTGGGCTATTGAAAGAGAGGGGTTTAACCGCTGAAGCTATAGTTGCTGACTTTGTCTTCAAAAACATTCAACCACTGAAAGACAGGGTCCACCCGGCTTATCTGTATCAAGGGCTAGCCGACCCAACTCGAGTTACCAATGGAAGGATCCCTTCTGCAGATTTGGTGAGCCGGCTGGAGATGATTCTCAGAGGCAAAGTATCCAATGTTGGTGCTCCGGTGGCGTATTCAGCCTGGAATCTGCCTCCTGTCAAGGCCTTCACTCGCTTCGTGTCAAACCCGCCTTCAACTGATGGCAATTTGGGCCCTAGAACGCGGCCCTCTGATGAGGAGGTTAGTGCTTTGGTTGCTTCACTTGGGAAAATCCCTGATGATGAAAGACAGACCCATTTCGAGGTGCCTTCGGATCCTACTGATGCTGAAATAAATGCTGTGCTTGACATGTTGGCCGAGGATTCTTCTGACGCTATTCCTACTGAGACATTGGCAGTGGCGCCTCTCCCAGAGGTCGGTATAGTCTTGGATGTCCAGAGACCTGTCCGTGCTCGCTCGAAGCGTCCTCGCCGAACCAATCAGACTGATCTTTCTGTTGATGAGCAGAAAAAGAAGAAGAGATGTATTCGGCGAGTATCTAGTTTGAATCAGGGTGCTGGTCCCTCGGCTCCTGCTGATGAGGAGGTTCCTGCATCTGAATTTGCTGATGCTGATCCCAATGGGTGTGGTCCATCTGTTGCTGATCCCAATGGGTGTGGTGCCGGTGTTGCTGATGAAGATGACGAAGAGGAAGAGGATGAGGTTCCTTTGATTCGAAAGAACAGTCGGCAATTCCTCGCCAGTGGGGAAAGTAGTGGGGTTCCCTCCCCGGCCTTATCTGCTCTTGTTGGTCTGCAAAACATATCCCTGGCCGACTTTGATCAAACTCTCGAGGATATGGTCCCAGAGGACTTGTTATCAGGGCCAGTGGACGATGCCGCGACGGAAACCTGTGGTGTTCTGCCGGACGCTGGGTTGAGGTCGTCCCGTGCCTCGTCAACCTTAGAGCACGATCTTGAGGGACGGGATGTTAGCTTGGATTGTCCTGATCCCATGGAAATAACCGAGGGCCCGCTAACCTTGGAGACGGTTACTGCTGAAAATTTGGACCCCAAGGATGGTGTCGACACATGTCCAGCCCCCGAGGGTGTCGTGGGGGACGACTTAGCCCAGGTGAAGAGTGCAAGCTACTGCCCAGCCCCCGAGGGTGTTGCCGGGGATAACCCGGCTCAAGTGGGCAGTGCCGACTATGGCCCGGTCCCTGGGGATGCCCAGACAGGATCTCCCTCCGGCACTTCCATGAACGTTCATGCTGGGTCACCTCCACACTCTGGCTGCATGGTGGTGGCCCAAACTTCAGACCGGGGCGTCGCTTTAGAGGGCAGCGTCCCCGTTGATCGAGTGTCCGGTTATGCTGAAGGAGATGAACTGATTCCCACTGTTCCATTGCATGCTGCTTCGGGTGAAGATCTTGCACCTGGTTATCATCTGATTTCTCCTGACTTGGGGATCCCTTCGTTCTTCTCCACTCTCCAGGTACTGTGCTGTTTCTTAGCTTGATTTTTACATTGCCTGAACTCTTGCCATTATGCTCATCTGCTCTTCTCATCAGACTTTTGTGGACGGGGTGACCACCCAGCTGAAATTGCATGGTGCTCCTATTCCAGAAGTGGCTTCATCCTTTCCATGTTGGAATCCAGTGTTACTTCGTCGTCGTGTATCCGAGTTGGAGGCGATTAACGCTGGTTAGTGCCCTTTTTCTTTTCTTCGCTTTTTTTTGTGGACTACTTGACCTTCTGACCTTGTTTTGTTTGATTACCTCTTACTAGGAATGACTCGGCAGACTGCACTTCTTGAGGAGAAACATTCTCAGGATCGAGCTGAATTGACTCAGCGATGCACTGATCTTGAGGAAAAGTATTCCCAAAGTCAGATTGAACTAAGTCAGGTTTCTGCTGCCTTGGATGATGCCAATGCGTTGAGTTCTTCTCTGCATGCCCAGCTTGACTCTGAAAAGGTGATATATGAAACTGCACTTTTTTCTCGCCGTGCTCCTATTGTTTGCCTGGTTTTCTGAAAGAACTGATTTGCGCTTGCAGGAGGAAAAACGCATCCTTGCCGCTTCTCGAGACAACCTTGATAGGTTGTATCGAGATTCTAGCAACTCGCTGACCATCTTGGAGAGAAGTCATCGCTTTTCCATGGAGGAGTTGAACAATCTTCGCTATAAGTTGCAGGAGTCCTTGGATGATGTGATTCGCCTTCGGGAGTTGATATCAGCTAAAGACGTTGTCATCAAGAGTCTGCGTGCTTCCAAAAAATCTGTTACCCAGGAGCTAGAGGCTGCCCAGTCGGCTGTCAAGGCTGCTGAAGAAACTTCCAATACTCTGAGAGCCCAACGCGATAGGGCCATGGACAAGGCCATTCGAGCGGGACGAATTCTGATGAGGAGGCCTGGCGTAGTCGTTCCTGAAGATATAAGGGCCGACGTGAACGCCGCCCCTGACTCCTCGAGTCGTCCTTCTTCGTCAACTGTCCCTGTAAAAGACATTGCAAAATAGAGAAAACATTTCGCATGCTCCAAGCGCGCAGCTCGCATGATTGAATATTTGTCAGAGAACACCAGTTTATTTGAGTGACACAGTTATTCTATCATTGTATCAGGATTTTTTAGTTCAATGAGTTTGGTAGTAATGATGCGTGATGACTTATGAATTTTGCATGTGGGATATGGAGATCATCCCCTGAATTAAATAGGCGAGAGCATGTCGCATTGGTTTTAAGCAAGCGCCAATTGGGGTTGATTACTTCGTTAGCTGGGCATAGTGGTCGCCCTGAGTTAAGTAAAGCATGAGCATGTTGCACCGCCTTAAGTCGTTGCCGACTTAAGTCGATTGCTCCGTTAGCAGGGCATAGTGGTCACCCCGAGTTAAGTAAGCGTGAGCATGTTGCACCGCCTTAAGTCGTTGCCGACTTAAGTCGATTGCTCCGTTAGCAGGGCATAGTGGTCACCCCGAGTTAAGTAAGCGTGAGCATGTTGCACCGCCTTAGGTCGTTGCCGACTTAAGTCGATTGCTCCGTTAGCAGGGCATAGTGGTCACCCCGAGTTAAGTAAGCGTGAGCATGTTGCACCGCCTTAGGTCGTTGCCGACTTAAGTCGATTGCTCCGTTAGCAGGGCATAGTGGTCACCCCGAGTTAAGTAAGCGTGAGCATGTTGCACCGCCTTAAGTCGTTGCCGACTTAAGTCGATTGCTCCGTTAGCAGGGCATAGTGGTCACCCCGAGTTAAGTAAGCGTGAGCATGTTGCACCGCCTTAAGTCGTTGCCGACTTAAGTCGATTGCTCCGTTAGCAGGGCATAGTGGTCACCCCGAGTTAAGTAAGCGTGCGAGTCAATCGTAAATAAATTGGGTATCCTTGAAACCTTTTCTTTATTGATGACATATTTCCACTTTACAGAGTACATCATTGTTATCCCAGCAGTTTTGAGGTACGGCTAAGGATAAAACTTTCTCAGGTGTTCTATGTTCCAAGAGTTCCCGACTTCCGTGCCGTCCATCTGAGTGAGGCGATATGATCCAGGCCGAGTGACTTCTGCCACTATGAAAGGCCCTTCCCATAAGGGTGATAACTTGTGTCGTCCTTCTCCCGTTAGAATTCGGCGAAGGACGAGCTCCCCCACTGAAAAGGATCGTTGCCGCACAGCCTTGTCGTGATAGCGCCTTAGAGTCTGCTGGTATCTTGCTGACTGGATTACTGCACTTAGCCGTTCTTCTTCGAGTATATCTATGTCCTCTAGTCTGGTGGTCTCAGCTTCTGCTATGCTTTCAAAAATCAGCCTTGGCGCCCCAAACTTGAGATCAGCAGGCAGCACTGCTTCCGACCCATAGACCATGAAGAAAGGAGTGTTTCCATGCAAGGCTCGGCTAGGTTGGGTTCTTAGGCTCCAAACAACATAGGGTAATTCCCTTATCCACTTCCCTGCGAATTTTTCATTCTTATCAAAAATCTTTTTCCTGAGTGCATCCAATATCATTCCGTTAGCCCGCTCAACTTGCCCGTTGGCTCTTGGATGGGCTACAGATGCATACTTGATCTGAATACTTTTTTGCTCGCAGAAATCAAAGAACTCTGAACTTGTGAAGTTGGATCCTAGATCAGTTATGATGCTGTTTGGTATCCCGAATCTGAATATTATATCTTGTATGAATTCCACAGCCTTGGCAGAGGTTAAGGAGGCAATGGGCTTGAATTCTATCCATTTAGTGAATTTGTCAATTGCTACCAACACATGAGTATATCCCCCTTGAGCTTTCTTGAAAGGCCCAATCATATCCAGTCCCCAGCATGCAAAAGGCCAAGTTACTGGTATGGTCTGCAGCTGCTGTGCTGGCAAGTGTTGTTGCTTCGACAGGTATTGGCAAGCTTCGCACCTCTGAACTAACTCGGCTGCATCATTCTTTGCTGTTGGCCAATAGAATCCTGACCTGAAGACCTTCCCAACTAGTGTTCTGGAGGCTGCATGTATCCCACATTGTCCAGCGTGGACCTCTTCTAATAGTTGCTTTCCAGTGGATGGGAGAATGCACTTCATGAAGACGCCTGATGCACCCCTTCTGTATAATGTCTCCCCAATGAGTGTATAATGAGCCGACTGTCTTGCAATGCGCTCCGCCGAGTTCTTATCATCTGGTTCTTCTTCATTCTTTATGTACTTGATGATTGGCCTTCTCCAGTCATCAAGATCTGACTCGGGTTGATTTATGATATTGCACTCTTCTACTTGATCCGTTGAGATACTCGGCTGCAGGATTTCTTGCACGAAAACCCCAGGTGGGACCTGAGTTCGACTGGACCCCAGCTTGGATAGTACGTCAGCTGCCGTATTCCGATCTCTTTCCACATGATGAAATTCTAAACCCTCGAATTTATCCTCCAGCTTTCGGACGGCGGTGCAGTATCTTCCCATCGAATCATTTGAGCAATCCCACTCCTTATTTATCTGGCTGATAACTACCAGAGAATCCCCGTACACCATTAATCTTTTGACGCCCAGTGATATGGCAATGTTCAATCCATGGATCAAAGCTTCATACTCGGCTGCATTGTTGGAGGCCGGGAATAGCAGCTGGAGGGCGTACTTGAGGTGTTCGCCTCCTGGTGCAGTGAAAAGAATCCCCGCTCCTGCTCCTTGCAGCTTGAGTGAGCCATCAAAATACATTCGCCATACCTCTGTAGTCTCCGGGTTGTCTGGTACTTGTTGTTCAGTCCACTCTGATACGAAATCGACTAGTGCTTGGGTTTTGATGGCAGTGCGAGGCCGAAACTCGATGTCATGAGATCCCAGCTCACAGGCCCACTTGGCTATTCGACCGATGGCCTCCTTGTTGTGAAGAATATCCCCTATTGGAAAACTCGTGACCACTATGACTTTGTGATCGTCAAAGTAGTGACGCAGCTTGCGGGCAGTTAGAAGTACTGCATACAATAGCTTCTGGATTTGAGAATACTTTTTCTTTGAGGGGCCAAGGACTTCACTGATGAAATACACAGGATGTTGTACTGGATAGGCGTGCCCTTCTTCTGCTCGCTCGACTACTAACGCGGTGCTTACCACGTGAGTCGTGCAAGAGATGTACAGTAGCAAATCTTCAGCTGGTTGAGTTGATGTAGCTCGTCGAGGTGGTTTCAGTACTGGCGGTGTTGTCAAGAATTTTTTCAGAGCATCTAGAGCTTCTTGTGCTTCTGAAGTCCACTGAAATTTATCCACCTTCTTGAGTAACTTATAAAACGGCAAACCTTTTTCTCCCAGCCTGGATATAAATCTGCTTAAAGCTGCCATGCACCCAGTAAGTCGCTGAACCTTCTTCTGCGATCGAGGTGCTTCCATCTTCATGATAGCTTCAATCTTATCTGGATTAGCTTCAATTCCTCGGTGGCTGACGATAAATCCGAGCAACTTTCCGGCTGGTACCCCAAAAACACATTTCTCGGGATTAAGCTTCCACCTATACCGCCTCAGGCTGTTGAAAACCAGTTGCAAATCTTCGATGAAGTCCTTTGAGTCCTGTGTTTTGATCACCACGTCATCCACATAAGCCTCCACACGCTTGCCCCAGTGATCGGCTAAGCATGTTTGAATA
Source organism: Zea luxurians (assembly GCA_029449295.1). Lineage (NCBI taxonomy): Eukaryota > Viridiplantae > Streptophyta > Magnoliopsida > Poales > Poaceae > Zea > Zea luxurians. The sequence goes on from JAOPSE010000152.1 coordinate 1,747,168, forward strand.
GCTCTCTGGTAAGTCGCTCCAGCGTTCTTAAGGCCAAACGGCATGGAGGTATAACAGAAAGCGCCAAACGGAGTAATGAATGCCGTTTTTTCTTCATCTTCCTTTGCCAGGCTGATCTGATGGTACCCAGAATAACAATCCAAGAAAGACAACATAGAACATCCAGCGGTGGAGTCCACCACCTGATCTATCCTCGGGAGCCCGAAGGGATCCTTCGGACAGTGTTTGTTGAGATCAGTATAATCAACACACATGCGCCAGTCCACTTTATTCTTTTTGAGTACAAGAACAGGATTGGCTAACCATTCAGGATGTAATACTTCTCTAATGAATCCGGCCGCGACCAAGCGAGTTAACTCGGCGCGAATGGCTTCCCTCTTATCAGGCGTGAAACGACGTAATTTCTGTCGAATCGGCCTCGCCTGGGGAAAGACCTTTAGCTTGTGCTCGGCCAGTTCTCTCGGGACTCCCGGCATATCCGCAGGCTGCCATGCGAATACGTCTCGGTTATCTTGCAGAAACTGGACGAGCGCGCTTTCCTATTTGTTGTCCAAACTAGAGCTGATGATGGCCGTCTTGCGCTCATCAGCGAACCCCAGGTTGATTCTTTTAGTTTCTTCAATCGGCCGCATAGAGGTCGCGGTCTGAGCTTCATTCGCCGGTATCGCGAGGTCCTCCTCAGGCTTAGAGTTCGCCATTGCGGAGGGAGCTGTCGACGGCTTGGCGGTGAGGGCTGTTTGGATAGCCACTCGGAAACATTCTGCGGCGCCTTGGAGGTCGGCGCGCACAGTTATGATCCCTTGTGGCCCCGGCATTTTCAGTATCATGTATGTGTAATGCGGGATGGCCATGAATTTGGCCAATCCTGGCCTCCCGATGATGGCATTGTACCCGCAGTCGAAGTTCGCCACTTCAAACCTCAGGAACTCGGTTCTGTAGTTCTCCGGAGTTCCAAAGGTGACCGGCATGTAGATGTGGCCCAGCGGGTATTCCCCTTCCGTCGGCACGATGCCGAAGAAAGGAGTGTCCGACTCGTGGAGCTCTTTGAGATGAACTCCCAAGCTTTGGAGTGTCCGGGGGAAGGTGATGTTGATGCTGCTCCCCCCGTCCACTAACACCTTTTTCACCCGGCTTTCTCGGATCACCGGATCGACGAGAAGCGGGTACTTGCCCGGATGATCAAAGTTGAGCCATTGATCCGCCCGAGTGAAGGTGATCGGGTGCTCCGACCATCGGTATGGGGCGGGAGGGCCGATGGTCGCTACCAGTATCTGGCGATCGTTGAGCTTCTGCTGTCTTCTGCTCTCCTGTGATCCGTGTCCACCGAAGATGACGTTGACCTCCCTGTCAACGCGCGGGAAAGCTCCTCCTCCTCCTCCCTCCTCCTGCCGATGGGGTTGTCGTGGTTCATCTGGTCCTCCCCTCGGCGGAGGAGGAGGTAGAGGTTGGAAGGGTCGGCCGTGTCCGACGGAGTGCTTGAAGTCCCGGCAGTTACGAAGAGTGTGTCGCATGTCCTTGTGGTACGGGCACTGGGCGTCGAGGATGTCGTCCAGTGTGCGTTCGCCCCCACGAGGTCCTCCTCGAGCGCGGGCGGCGGGTGGTCCGGCGGCGTGTACTTCTTCGCGTGGCCGTTTCTCCCATCGCTTGTCAGGTTGCTGGTTCGCGTCGCGCCGCGGTGCTGCTGGCGCGGGCTTCGCTCCTCCGATGAGGTCCTGGGCTCGCTCGTCGGCGGTGATGTAGAGGTCGGCCTCCCGGAACAGCTCCTCCGAGGTGGTCGGCGCCCTTTGTAGTACGGCTCGGACAAAAGCCGAGTCATTGGATCCTCGGTAGAAGTCCTCGATCACGGCCGCCTCCGTGACATCGGGGATGCGATTCCTCATGGTTTGAAACCTCTTGAGGTATGATCGGAGAGTCTCGTCCCCCCGGCGCTTGATAGATTTGAGGTCCCACGGCTGCGCCGGCTTGTCGGAGAGGGACTGGAAGTTGGCGGTGAAACGCCGACTGAAGTCTCCCCAGACGTCGATGCAGTGTCGGGGTAGATGTCGTAGCCATTGCAGCGCGTCTTGTCCAAGGACAATGGGCAAATACGCGGTCATCACGTCCTCGGATGCTCCGGCAGCTCGAGCAGCGGTGGTGTAGACGGCTAACCAACCCCACGGATCCTGCTTAGGTTCATACTTGTCAACATTGGATACCTTGAAGTTGGGAGGCCATTGGATGGCCCTAAGGCGCGGAGTAAGGGCGGACACTCCGCACGTGTCCTCCTGTCGTCGGGGTCGATGCCTGTCCCGGGGAGGGGAGTTGTGGTTGTGGTTCCTCGACCGTCCCCGGGAGGTTCCGCCAGTTGAAGCCGTCGCCGACTCAGTCCTGGTAGCTTGGCTCTGAGTCGGGGCACCGTGATCCCTGTCGTACTCCTCTCGACGACGAATTTCGTTCTCATGCCGCCGTTCCCGCGAAGCGTTGATGGAGCTCCACGCGTCTCGGCGACTGTTGATGGCGTGTCGTAGATCGTTCGGTGGGTGAGCAAGCGGTAGAAGATGGTTGGCCGCCTGGGTGAACAGTCGTCGGTAACCGTCGGCGTCAGGAGTCCGAGGAAGTCCTTCCGCTATCCGAGCCAGCACCCCTCCGACCTCGCTCGGCGTGTTCATGGCTCGGGCGAAGTCGGGGTTCAGATTACGCCCGAAGAGTGGATTCTCGCGACGTTGCCTTGTATCCTGCTCAGCCTGCTCCTGAGCTCGTCGGCGATCACGTCGCCGGGAGTTCCTTCGCTCTCTGAAGACGCGTTCCTCCGGGGTTTCTCCTACCTCCGAGACCTCGTCTCGCGAGACAGGTTGTTCCGGATTCCGCTCTCCGGCCGCGTGATGTCGTCGAACATTCCTGCGCCGGTTCCTCCGTCGACGGGACTCTCGCTGAGGCGGTTCCTCCCCGGGTACAGTCGGCTCGTCGTCGGAGATGGTCGGCGATTCTGCCCTTCCGATGAAGAGGACGTCGGGGTAGAACGACGCTGCCGGCGTGGTGATCTTCTTCCGGGGAACTGGAGGTTGCGCTTCTCCGGTATTTTCGGAGTTTGTTGAGGAAGACTCCTTTTTTGGCGGATCCGCAATACGGTGCAGAATTCCTTCTTCATCCGCTACGAACGAGATTGTTCCGAAGCAGAGCATAGATCCGGGGCGCAGGGTGATCTTGTTGTAGAAGGAGATGGCCATTGAGCTAGCTTGGATTGTCAACACACCCCCTACCTGGCGCGCCAGCTGTCGGTGTTTAGGGTCCGACCGCACACCCGGGGTTGCCCCTCAAGGTGTTTTTAGGAGTAGGACGGTGTCGACAACTGTAGCAAAATGGTTCGTGCCGATCGCACGAGGGACAGTGGACAAGGTTTACAGGTTCGGGCCGCTTAGAGATGCGTAACACCCTACGTCCTGATGAGTATGCTTGGTGGATGTGATTACAAGAGAGCTCTCTGGATCGAGAATACAGAGAGTTGATGTGGAGGCTAAGTAATGGGTCGATCGTTCTGAAGGGGTGCCCCCTAGGCCTTATATACTCGACCGTGGGGCAGTACACATGATGAGATAACAACGAGTAGCTAAAAGATAGTGAACCTCTCGAGATTATCCCCTACGTAACTCTCGCCGACTTATCCTCACGCGGCTTCGCTGCATGAAGGCCCCGACGCGGGAAAGTCGGATCTCTGTTGCGGCCAATGGCTCGACGCTATGGGCCGTCCGGGTTTGCACCAATCCGGCCCTATGTCGCTCCGCGTTGCTGGTCGTCTTTCCCCAGGCCCACAAAAGAATAACCTTGCGATTTATTGGACCCTTGGGCCTTTCGTGAGGTCCTTTACTCTTTTGGTGGACCCGGGGGATATCCATCCCCCACACTAAGGGTATGTTTATAAGTTTAAATGAAGATGTATTATGAGTCCCCATTATAAATAGAGGCACAATATCATACAGTCGACCAGGTTGAGGTCTCACATCTTATACCAAAACGCTTAGCCTCTAAAGCTTGGACATCATCTTACTTTCGAAGTATTGCCCGTGTCTCCGAAGGCATCGATGTAATCATTTATAATAAGGAGAAAAAAATAAGAGAAGTATACCAGAGATGTTTTGTTTCATACATCATTATGTCTTGATAACCTCATTCACTATTCATCTCCTTTACCTTCTCTCTTTAATTAATCTCTTCATAAGGAGTCAATTAAGGGGAAAAGGGATTGTCATTTTAATTATGTTGTCTTGTTTTGGTTTCCCATATGAATCAAAATGAGTGACCAACACTCTACCGTCCTCAACCCTAAATAATTTTGAAATATATACAATAAAGTAATATAGCTTGAAAATAAAACACTAGAACTCCAAAATACATTTATATAGAGTGGAGAGGGACCTACCATCCTCTGTAGAAAGAAAATGGAATTGAAAGGGAAATGGTCTTTACCATATTTTCTAATTGATTTTTGTGTTTGATGACCATCACAACCTTGTGGACTAACTTGTTTGCCTAGTTTATAATTCACAAGTGTATAATTTCATTCAACTCGGATCTAAGACAGAAATAGCTCAAAACCAACCATAGAGGTGTAAGGGCCTGTTTGGTTTTCTACCTAAGGCGCCACAGATTGCCTAAGCTTAGTCGCTCGAATTGAAGAACTAAGCTTAGGCAGAAAAGTTAGGCATATTGTGGCGTCTTAGGCACCAAACCAAACATGCCCTAAAACTTGGAAAATATAAATAATATCTAGTCTCATACTTTGGAAAAGTTGCATATACCCCTAGGAACCTTTTTTGCACATCTAAGGAGGTTGGAAAGCTTAAGTTTGCAAACTCAACATTTTGGAGCAAGTTTGAGCAAAACAACAAATTACTAAGTTGGAGAGATTAAAAGATAAAAATTCATGACTTATACTAGTTGAATTGTCAGCACATTTGTTTGTCGAAGTCATAGAAACAACCACAAAGATAGTAAAAAAGATTTAAAGCAGATTTGAAAAAAGACAAGAAAATGGGCAGCTGGACAGGAGCACAGGGGCTCACTAGACTGTCCGGTGGCACACCGGAGCATCTACGCAGAGAGTCCGCAACTCAGCAAAATCAGCCCATGCACCATACAAGTACAATTCACGGTCTGGTGGTACATCAGATCGTCCAATGGGAATTATAGTGAACTGGCCAGCCTCGGGAATCTTTGGTCTGGTGCACCGGATTATCCGGTGGCGCACCGAACTGTCTGACAAGGGGCAACGACTACGTGCAAATTCAGAATGACTCCCTGCTCTGGGACTGTTCGCGGTCCGGTGCACCACCCGACTCAGCAGTTTTGGCAGCTTTTCTGTAACGACTATTTGAGTTGTTGGGGGCTATAAACACCCCCTAACCAGCACATTGAATACACAAGACCCCTCCCAACCTTCCAAACATTAAGCGCAACATCTCCACTGTTGGGGGCTTATTATCAAATGCTATGAATCAAGAACAAGGCAACACGGAAAATGTTAAATGTTAAAGTCCTTCGTCCTTCGAAGCATTATTTCCCTTGGGATATAATGATCTTCAGACGAAGGTTATGAGGGACATACCTTCAGCAGTATATCATATAATGATGAAGAAGGAATCATATGGAATATAAAATAACATAAATAATTATGTATTATTGCTAGATCATTTCTATTTTATTATTATGGAAAATAGAAATGAGATCAAGTTACAAATGTACCTTCGACTTGGAAAGTAAAAGTACAATCGTGACGCAAAAGCAAATACCCAGTTTTTTCGTGAACAGTACGGGAGTACTGTTCAACTATTTATAGGCACGGGACGCAGCCCATGTAAAATTACACTCATGCCCTTTACATTTGCTAATAACTCTGTAAAAGCCTATCGAGGTCTGAATAGCCTTTTCCTTCTTAAGTCGGTTTCCTCTTCCGCTACCATGCTGAAGCTCCCCTGCATACAGCTTTGGCTCTGCGCCAATCTTCGTTGCGCCAACCTTCGTATTCCTTGTGCTTCTTTACACTGGTTCTGATCCGAGTCCGAAGATACCTGTTCATGTATTATACTCCAGAAACGTGGTTAAACTATGTTTTGAGGACCTTCGGAAGCCGAAGGCCCCCAACAGTAGCCCCTCGCAATATTAATTTGTTAGAATAATAAATTCAGATTGCGATATGGACGAAGGCCCTAAGCCGAAGGTCCGAAAAAAACACCTTCCCTTTGCTAGAATAGCAACAGTCAATGACAAGCGGGGCCCTCCACCCTGCAACGTACTAGGCGTATAAATAAGAGCACACCTCGAGCTCATTTGGTACGCTTTTAGCTATCTGCTCTGCTTGCTTAATTTTCTAGCTCTTGCCTACCAACGCTTGCTTGGTTTTTAGATTTTCAGAGCTTCGGCTTTAAGAGCACATTTTCATCATTTCCGAAGAAAAGATGTCTCAAGACAAGAAAGCTGTTGGTGAAACGAAGCTAAGCGAGGAGGAGAAGCTTCTTAAGAAAAAAACCGCTGGATTCATCGAATTTATTGCAAAGACCAACACAGAGAAGATTACAAAAGAAATTCTAGAAGGCTTATCTGAAGATACCGATGACAGTGATAGTTATGATGTTGAAAGTGGGGGCGAGGACTCCGAAGATCGGTCGTGGCGACCAAGTCACACAGTCTTCGGAAAATCGACTATTAGGCAAAGTCATCTTGAAAACATGAGAGGAAGGTATTTTCGACACATATCCATCGTGAGGGCTGACAACGGAGATCGGACTGCTCCTGCTCTTGAGGAGAATGAAGTTGTGATCTATCGAAGCTTCTTCAAGGCTGGGCTTCGATTCCCTCTAAGCAGTTTTGTGGTTGAAGTTTTGAAGATATACCATATTTTCTTCACCAAATTACTCCCGAGGCCATCATAAGAATGGGAATCTTCGTTTGGGCTATGAGGAGTCAAGGTTTGGAACCAAGTGCAAAAGGCTTCTGCAGTATACACGAACTTTTATATGAGACGAAACCCTGGGGTAAGGAGCAGTATCACAATAATTTTGGTTGCTACAGCTTCGTTGCTCGTTCAGGCTCGAGCTGCCCAGTGCCAACCTTTCGGAAGAGGTGGCCTGGAGACTGGACGAAGGAATGGTTCTATGTGAAAAATGATTTAAAAGTGAGAGAAGATATCAAAGAGATCATCATGCGCCCCATCTGGTCCCGCTTCGGCCTTCGGAAACCGAAGGTAGAGATTGATGCAGCAACTGAAGAATGCCGAAGGGCCTTTAGCATAGTTTGTTCTTTCATTGGGACAAGGGACTTAGTCCAAGAGCACGTGGCTTACAGGATATGGCCACTGCTAGAGAGCTGGGAGATGCCGAAGGAAACCATCAGCGACACTAATGAGGGTGATTTGGTTCGACTGAAATATACTTTTAGATTCGGAGACCAATTTATCGAACCAGATGATGACTGGTTGAATTGCATCGAAGCTACCAGTGATGATCTGCTTGGGCCTTACTCCAAAGCGGAGGATAATGCGTTATCTGCGGCCTTCGGGAGCCGGAAAAAGAAAAGGCTAAATAGAGTTTTTGATGCTATTGGGTTTATGTATCCTGACTACCAGTACCCGCCAAAGGGACAAAAGAGAAAGAGTGCAATTTCTGGGAAACGTGCTGCTTCAGCCGCTTCCAGCGAGCCTGCGTCGAAGAGGAAGAAGGTGAAGGTTCTTACTCACCGGCCGCGATATATTGAACCGGCCGTAGTGCCCGAATTTGGTGGTGAGACCTCTTCGGCTACTGAAGCCAAAGAACCTGCACCTACGCAGAAGATTGAAGAGCCGGCTGTAATACCGAAGGCACCGTCAGCCAAATTAGCTGAGCCGAAGGTCGGTGATATAGGGATCGAAGGACCAAAGATATCAGAAATTTCAAGCCCTTCGGCAGAAGTGACAGTGCCGAAGGCACCAAAAGGTCCTGCAGCGACCCCTAAGAGAAAAAGAATGGTCAATGTACTAGATATGCTGGAGACAATAAAGACAAGCTCTACTCCAAGGAAAACTGCTGAAGCTCCAAAGACGCAGTCTGAGACAAGAGTAACCGAAGTTGAAGCTACGAAGAGCTAGGTTGCTGAGACCGAAGCTGGGCCTTCAGAGCCTGCAAAGGAGAAACTCTTGGAAATTGGGGAGAAGAAAATGGAAAAAGATGCTGCAGAACAGATTCTGCCTAAAAAAACTACCACTCCTACTCCCGAGGCGTCCTCTGAAGTTTTTGATTATATCATACGACACGCTTCGGGAAAAAGATTAACTGGAGAAGAGATTTTTGAACTAAACACTATGCCCGAGAACTGAAGTATCCAAAGGGTGCCTTAGTGTTCAATGGAACAGAGGAAGATGATTTCTTATACTGCCTCCCAGACAACAAAGAATTATCTGTCTGCCGGGAGATGGCCAGAAGTATAGGGTTTCCGAAGCTTGAAGCTGGTCTTTGTGCCATGACAAATGACGATCTCGCAGATAGTCTCGCATATAACAGTCTGAAGGTACAAAAATTGTTCATTTGGAAGTTTTTGAACATTGAATTATTTTTTTGCTCTTATACTAATTCTTTTCATATAGGGTTTAATACTAAGCAACGCCTTAAGGGCGCAAAAGAATGTCGAAGATGAGAGTTGCACTATTGCTCTCAGCAACCTTCGAACAGAGGTTATTAAGCTGAGGAACGAAGCTTTCGAGAAAGATAAAATTTTGCTTACATTGGTAGACAAGATGAAGGGGGATGAAGCTAACTACAAGACCCAATCTGAAATCCAGAGGAATGAGATTGAAAACCTCCAAAAGCAACTGGCCGAAGCTAAATTGAAATGCGCTATTGCCGAAGCTGATCGTGATGCCAGTAACTACTGGAAAAAATTATTAGGAGAAAACAGTTGTAGATCTTCGTTCCTCAAAAGAAAGATGTTATGAAAAATCTGTAGAATGTGTGAAGAAGATAAAAACTAGTTTCGCTAATGTTGGCGCGTATTCTAGTGAAGACAACTTTGTACGGGGCGACCCCGAAGGCCCAATTGAATGGATCAACAGCGAGGCCGAAGCGTTTGAAGAGATTTTAAGTGGCCATGGGCACGTCTGCGCCTTCTCGGGTGCGAGGGGAATCGTGGCGATCTTGGAAAAATCAGGTTGCGAACATGTGAAAATTCTTGCCCAAGCCGAAGCTACCTTATCTATTAACGATACAAAGGACCCCTCGGCCGAAGCAAGCTTAGTTGGTGGAAAATTCTTTACTGACATTTGGGAAAATGGCGGTCAAGGGATGGCCCACAAAATAATAAAAAAGAGCGAAAAAGATACTCACGATGAAAGGGAAGCTACGGAGGCAGCCGAAAAGGCTGCGGAACTTGAAAAACGGATAGGTATTGCTTAACAGCCTTTAACTTTATTTTTATTTTTGCGACTTCTAATCTTATTTACGTTTTCTGCTACAGCCGAACTATCTCCTCCCCTAGAGCCCTTCGAGTCATTGATTGAGTCAGAGGCAAAGGAACCAGCAGAAATCATTAACATGGCTGAGAGCATTTTGGACGAAGTCGTTACTCAACTTCTGACCAAAGCTGTGGACGAAGTTTTGAAGGAAGAATAATTTGTAAAAACATTGCTAGAATACCAATGTAACATTTGCTGGACTATGCTTGTAATATTTGGTACTCATGAGTTTTTAATGTAATGTACAAATGGCTTTGTAATTCATTTCTTTACGATGCATGAAACTTTTATTGTCCATACCGTTTTTGAGCCTTCGGCGAAAAAACACCTTCCCTTCTTTTCATGCTTTGTAAAGAAGAATTTTTATGCTTCGTAAAAAAGAATTCTTATGCCTCGTAAAAAATCCTTCAATCGTCGCAGAAACACTGATGCTTCGTCAACAATAAACTTTTTCCTCCACTTTATAGCTGACAAAGCTGTATCTCTTCGAAACTCATTTTGTGCCTTAGCACAATTTTTCGAAGCATTCTCCGAAGATCAACATTGTATCCCCTTCTTGTGCCATTGATGCAATATGATGTATGATGTGATGCTATGCGAATGATGTGATGATGTTATGCTTATGTAGAATGATATTTGTGTCGAAGATACACACACATCCCTGCTTTAGAACACAATCTCTTTGCCGTTTATTTTTCGGCTTCACCGCTTATTTTTCGGTGTATCAGCGTTGACTTTTCGTTGTAAGTTCTGCATTCCCTTAGGAACGTCTTTTGAACTTCTTTGCCTTCTATTTCGGCGGTATTCGTGTTGACTTTTCGCGCTTCGCCTTACTTTTCGGCGGAATCAGCGTTGACTTTTCGCTGTAAGCTCTGCATTCCCTTTGGAACGACTTTTGAGTAGAAAACTTACACTACGCTCCTTTAGGAACGACTTTTTGTAGCTTCGGCAGACTTACTCTGCGTTCAGTAGAACGACTTTTTGTAGCTTCGAAGAGACTTGTAACTTAGAAATGGCTTTTTGTGCCTATGCAACTTTTGGGATTACGTAGGTCTGTGGAGAAGATATATTTTCACTATGGCAAAAGCGAAGCTATTACAAGGAATTAAAAACGACAAGAAATCTAAGTTTTCAACAATTGTTCCTTAGTAAGAAAGAGAACGACAATAAATGTAAAAACTGATTCAGGGGTAGGATATCTCTTAGTAGATATGCTTCGACTCTAGCACAGTACTGTTGACTGTGCGAGCTTCAGACTCCTCCCTAAAGTCTCTCTGCTGATGGGTCTACTGACTCCCTTCTGGCTGTTGGCCGCGTGAATATGCAGGTTGTAGTGGTGGCGGAGGTGGGAGCTATGGCCAGGATGCCTGTGGCTGACTGGCCGAAGCAACAGACGCTGCAGGATGGTTACCTACATATTCTGGTATGTAGGGTGAGTGATATGAAGCAGTATGCATGACCTGCTTCGGCTGGTTCTGCTGAGCTGCAGCTTCTGCTATTTCCTTCTATTTCTGGATGGTGACATGGCACATCCTTGTGGTATGGCCCTTGTTCTCACCACAGAATAGGCAATAAATTTTCCTGGGCTGATCCCCAAACCTCCCTCGAAGCCCCTGGCGCCTCTGCCCCTTGGAGCTGATGGCCGAGGATAACTTTGTTGTTGCCCCAAAGCTTGCGAGAAATATTGCGGCCTCTGTTGCTAACTTCCTCTATCGTCGTTCTAGGTGGAATGAATTGATCTGACGTGCCTTGGGTGGATTCTTCCTCCGAAGCCCCTGGTCATCTCAGAGAATCTGTAGGCTTCCTCCCTTCTCTGACGAAAATCATTATCAGCGCGGATGTATTCATCCATCTTTTGAAGCAATTTCTCCAGGGTTTGAGGGGGTTTCCTGGCGAAGTACTGGGCCGCAGGTCCTGGCCGAAGCCCCCTGATCATGGCCTCAATGACAATTTCATTGGGCACTGTTAGTGCTTGTGCCCTCAAACGCAAGAACCTTCGGACATACGCCTCGAGGTATTCTTCATGATCTTGCGTGCACTGGAACAAAGCTTGAGCGGTGACCGGCTTCGTCTGAAACCCTTGAAAACTGGTGATCAACATGTCCTTCAACTTCTGCCATGATGTGATTGTTCCTGGCCGAAGAGAGGAATACCAGGTTTGCGCAATATTCTTGACTGCCATGACGAAAGATTTTGCCATGACTGCAGTATTGCCTCCATATGAAGATATCGTTGCTTCGTAGCTCATCAAAAACTGCTTCGGATCCGAGTGCCCATCATACATGGGAAGCTGGGGTGGCTTGTAAGACGGGGGCCAAGGTGTAGCCTGCAGTTCTGCTGACAGAGGAGAAGCATCATCAAAAGCAAACTTTCCATGATGGAAATCCTCGTACCATTCATCCTCATTGAAGCCTTCTTGATGAAACCCCCCATGTTGAGGCCTTCGCTCTTGCTCATCTTGAGCAAGATGGCGTACTTCCTCGCTAGCTTCGTCAATCTGTCTCTGAAGATCAGCTAGTCGAGCCATCTTTTCTTTCTTCCTTTGTACTTGCTGATGCATCATCTCTATGCTTCTGATTTCTTGGTCCAACTCGTCCTCCTGGGGTGTTGGACTAGTGGCCTTCCTCTTCTGGCTTCGGGCCTCTCGAAGAGAAAAGGTCTCCTGGTTCGGGTCCAGCGGCTGGAGAGCAGCAGCCCCTGTCGCTGAAGCTTTCTTCGATGGCATGACGAAGGTCAATGCTTGCCGAAGGTGGTCAAAAAGAGTTCACCGGAGGTGGGCACCAATGTTGGGGGCTTATTCTCAAATGCTATGAATCAAGAACAAGGCAACACGGAAAATGTTAAATGTTAAAGTCCTTCATCCTTCGAAGCATTATTTCCCTTGGGATATAATGATCTTCAGACGAAGGTTATGAGGGACATACCTTCAGCAGTATATCATATAATGATGAAGAAGGAATCATATGGAATATAAAATAACATAAATAATTATGTATTATTGCTATATCATTTCTATTTTATTATTATGGAAAATAGAAATGAGATCAAGTTACTAATGTACCTTCGGCTTGGAAAGTAAAAGTACAATCGTGACGCAAAAGCAAATGCCCAGTTTTTTTGTGAATAGTACGGGAGTACTGTTCAACTATTTATAGGCACGGGACGCAGCCCATGTAAAATTACACCTATGCCCTTTACATTTGCTAATGACTCTGTAAAAGCCTATCGAGGTCTGAATAGCCTTTTCCTTCTTAAGTCAGTTTCCTCTTCCGCTACCATGCCGAAGCTCCCCTGCATACAGCTTCGGCTCTGCGCCAACCTTCATATTCCTTGTGCTTCTTTACACTGGTTCTGATCCGAGTCCGAAGATACCTGTTCATGTATTATACTCTAGAAACATGGTTAAACTATGTTTTTGAGGACCTTCAGAAGCCGAAGACCCCCAACATCCACGCATTCAAAACCCTTCTCGTGCCGCTTTCGATTGATCTATGTTTAAGAGACATAGCAACTAGCACATTTAAGTGTTGCAAGGCCTTGTGATCATTTGAGTTTTGTTTGTTCTCTTATCTCTTGATCTTATTCTATTGATTGTAAGGTGAGGCAAGAGGCTCCAATTCTGTGTGTGGAGGCCCTTACGAGACTGGTGTCCTTAAGATAGTGAACCAAAACTCAAACAATTTCAGGAAAATGGTTGAAAGAGACCCGGTTTACGTGGCCTCATCAACGGGGAGTAGGTTCTTCCGAACCGAACCTTGGGAAACAAATCATCATGTTTGTTTGTATTGATCATTACTCTACAATTTGATTCTTCCTCTCCCCTCTCTCTAAAGTTAGCTTGCTTATCCTTTTGATTTAGTTCCCAAAATTATCCGCGTTGATTGAGCAACTCATAGTAAAAAGAGCTCTCTTTCGCACTCAGATTACATTTATACTCATCCTAACGCTAACCTCAGGCAAATTTTGTGTTCAAGTTTATAGCGACTTTTAGGAACCAATCCCAACATGGTGTTTGTTGCGCACCCACCGACGACAAGGACCAATTTGTGATATATATATATATATACACTAGCCAGTTGCCCGTGCTTTTGCTACGGACCATAAATATAACATATAAATTGGTATTAAGATATTTATTCAAACATAATTATCATTTATTTCTAAACACCAAGGTACGTGTAGTTTGGTGGTTAGCCCCAAATTTATAGAGTAGGTGGGCGCGTGTTCAAATGCTCGTTGAAAGGGAAATAGGGTTAACCTTTTCCTACAAATTAATTTTGGTGGTTGAATGTCCAACACAAATATATGGACTAACTAGCTTGCTCTAGAACTCATGTATTACAGGTGCATAAGGTTCAACACAAACCAATAAATATTCAAGTTAGGGACCCAATTCAAAAGGAGCAAAAAGGACTTGAGTGTGTTGTGGTCTGGCGCACCGGATTGTCTGGTGTGCCACCGGACAGTGTCCGGTGCACCATGCCCATACAAATCCGAAGCAGCCACTCTCGAAAATTCGAAGGCACCCTCCGCTATAATTCACCGGACTGTCCGGTGTGCCAGTGGAGTAACGGCTAATTCACGCAACGGTCGATTGCAAAAGCCGCTGACAGAGCAACAGTGAAGAACAGTGCGCGTAGAGTCAGAGCCACAAAGTCAGAGGCGCACCGGACAGTGAACATGACCTGTCCGGTGCCACAAGAGGACAAAGCTCCAACGGTCGACTTCACTCCGAACCCTAACGGTTGGGTGACATGGCAGCGCACCGGACAGTGAACATGACTTGTCCGGTGGCGCACCGGACTGTCCGATGCGCCCATCGCCAGTAGCCTCCCAACGGCTACCTTGGTGGTTGAGGGCTATAAATACCCCTAACCACCACAACTCCAAGCATCCAAGTTTTCTTAAGTTCTCATTCAATACAAGAGCTAGTGCATTCACTCCTAGACACAATTCAAAAGACCAAAGCCTCTCCGAGTCCTAAATTCATTCCAACCACCTAGTGACTTGAGAGAGTGTGTGTTCATGTTCATTTGCGCTCTTGTTGCTTGGATCGCTTTCATCCTTCCTCATTCTTGTTCCGAGGTGACTTGTAATCAAAGCAAGAGACACCTAAGTGTGTGGTGGTCCTTGTGGGGTCTAAGTGACCCGTTTGATTAAGGAGAAAGCTCACTCGGTCTAAGTGACCGTTTGAGAGAGGGAAAGGGTTAAAAGAGACCCGGTCTTTGTGACCACCTCAACGGGGACTAGGTTCTTTGGAATCGAACCTTGGTAAAACAAACCACCGTGTTCATTCGCTTGATTTCCATTTGATTTGTTTTCCCTTCTCTCCCGGACTTGAATTTAATTCTAACGCTAACCCCGGCTTGTATTGTGTGTATTAAGTTATAAATTTCAGGTTTCGCCTATTCACCCCCCTCTAGGCAACTTTCAATTGGTATCAGAGCTCGGTGCTTCATTAGAGTCTAACAACTCGAAGTGATGTCGGGAGACCATACCAAGAGGGAGATCATGACCGGTGACAAGCCCGCAAGCTTGGGGAGGACTCTCTCAAGGGAGTCTAGCAACAAGCACAAGGAGGAATCCTCTTCCTCCATCAAGTCCCATCGGAGAGGCAACAATAAGAAGAAAATGAAGAAAGTAGTCTACTAAGAAACTGACTCTTCATCGTCCTCCACATCAAGCTCCGACTCATCGTCCACTACTTCTAAGCGCCATAAGCGCAAGAAGTATAGTAAGATGCCCCTTCGCTAGCCCCGCATTTCTAAGCATGCTCCTCTACTTTCCGTTCCCTTAGGCAAACCACCATATTTTGATGGTTAAGAATATTGTATGTGGAGTGATAAAATGAGGCATCACCTAACCTAACTCCATGAAAGCATATGGGAAATTATTGAGTTTGGAGTGCAGGTACCTAAGGAGGGGGACAAGGACTACGATTTGGACGAGGTCGCCCAAATTAGGCACTTTAACTCCCAAGCCACAACTATACTCCTCGCCTCCTTGTGTCGAGAGGAGTATAATAAGGTGCAAGGGTTGAAGAGTGCCAAAGAAATTTGGGACGTTCTCAAGACCGCACACAAAGGAGATGAGGTGACCAAGATCACCAAGCGCGAGACAATCAAGGGCGAACTTGGTCGATTTGTCCTCGACAAAGGAGAAGAGCCACAAGCAATGTACAATCAGGTAAAGACCATGGTGAACCAAGTGCGCAACCTTGGGAGCATCAAATGGGACGAACATGAAATGGTCAAGGTTATTCTTATATCTCTTGTTTTTCATAATCCCACTCAAGTGCAACTAATCCGTGGAGATCCTAGATACAAGCTAATGTCTCCCGAGGAAGTGATCGGTAAGTTTGTGAGCTTTGAGCTAATGATCAAAGACTCCAAACACATCATCAACTTGGAGCAAGGTGCCACCTCCACACCCGACGTGCAACCCGTCGCATTCAAAGTGACGGAAGAAGAAAAGAGGGAGTCTATGATAGGAACGGGGGTGCCCGATCTTCCGTCAGGTGAAGGTAACTATCAATTTGGTGGAGATGTCACACAGACGATCCGGCTTCCAATAAACACGACTAGAACCTCGCAATCGTAGCACCACTTCTCCTCTGGTTATCAACCGTACACTGCGCGATTGACCTCACCACGAGGGCTAATCCTTGCCTGCGAATCGAAGACATAAGCAAGAACAAGTAAGAACACAATCTGGAATATTGCAGATGGATGATTAAGCTCACAAGTTGGGGTCTCACAAACTGATCTAAACGGTGAACTGTTCTCGACAGATTAACTAAAGCAAAACCCGAGCCCTAATGTGGTGGCTGAAAGCTCTCTTGTGGGTTTTGGTGTTTGGATGACAACTCAATTAAAAGACTAACAAGTGTGCTAAGTGTTGAACAGGTGCTTAATGTAAAGCTAATAGGGTTCAACACAAGTGGACAAGTGTGATGGTCCAAGGACTAGATGATGGATAGATAATGGGCATCACAAGTAAGATGGACATTGCATAAAGTGAGACTCGGGTGCGTAGCTCGGAGACAACTGATCAAGCCAAGGATGGAGGCAAGAAGAGCTTCGAGGTACCAAGTGCACGGGAGAAGGTCAAAGAGGCTGAGGAACCCAAAGCCAAGGGTGAAGAAGAAGACTTGCAAAGTCAAGGGTGATCGAGTTGAGAAGAGCTATGGCACATCAAGGATCACTACATAAGGACGTGACTTACAACCAATGAGGAAACATCTATAGTTATGTGGTGTAAGTCATAAGGCTCATGATCAAGCTCTAAGAGGTGAACAAGGTCACTAGAAGAAGAACCAGTATCAAAACCAAAACTGGAAGCAGCCCAAAAGAGCTAAGTGCACCTTGATCCTTAGTTTGGGTTGTTCCTAGTTTGGAGATATTCTATGTGACCTTTGCAGGATGTTGGAGCTCAGAAATGTCAATCTAGATCAAGTTAAGCTGACTTGATGATTTATGAGTCCAACATCAATCTTAAGCATGTCAAATGCTAGAGAGGTGAAAATCCAAGGGAAGATATGTTTCTAGACTTAGTGCATTGGTTTTTGTGTACTAACATATTTGTCTAAGTGTTAGAAACAGAGAGAAGAAGAAAAGAAGAGAAAATACAAAAAGAAAAAGACTTGGCTGGTGCAGCCATGACTATGCGCAGTCTGGGTGCACCGGACATTGTCCGGTGGTGCATCGGACAGTGTCCGGTGCGCCAGGCCGGCGTCTGGTCAACTGGCCGCTCTCGGGAATTCGTCGACGGCGTTTGGCTAAAATTCACCAGACTGTCCGGTGGTGCACCGGACTGTCCGGTGAGCCAACGGTCGACCGGGCCAACGGTCGGCCGCGCAATCCGCGCGTGATGCGTGGACGAGCCAACGGTCAGATGGGTGCCCCGGACAGTGTCCGGTGTGCACCGGATAGTGTCTGGTGCGCCAATGGCTTCAAGTCTGCAACGGTCGACTGCACCAATTTAGGAAGGAGATCTGCACCGGACCGTGAACAGTGCATGTCCGGTGGTGCACCGGACTGTCCGGTGCGCCACCCGACAGAAGGCAAGATTTGCCTTCCTGGATTGCTTCCAACGGCTCCTAGGCCCCTTGGGCCTATAAAAGGGACCTCTAGGTGCCTCAATCAAATACACAAGTGCAGCCAACAAGTGTAGACATCACTCGGATCAATTCTCTCCCTCTCCCTCTCGTGTATATCTCTCTAGTTTGTGTAGAGGCAAAGATATAAGCCTTGAGAGAGTGGAGAAGTGCTGCTAAGAGCTAGAGCAAGGTCTTGAGCATATCGTTACTCTGCCGGAGTGCTGCCAAGAAGATTGTAAGCAGCCGCGGTTTCGTTGTAAACAACTCAACATATTGAAAGGCTCTATCTGTCATACTGACAGATATGAGCAAACGGAGGAAGGAGTTGAAACAGACTCCAAGCCCAGGTGTGGCTAACTCCAACGAGGACTAGGCAAGCGTTTCAGGCTTGGCCAAACCTCGGGATAAATCCTTGCGTCTGTGTGCTCTGTTCTGTATTGTGTTCTGACTCTTTCTCTTACTCGCTTTTATATCTGCACTTCAACACTTATCTGTGGTACAAGTTATATTTGAAGTGCAGGACATTTTGAGACAGGATCTTCTATTCCGCTGCAACCTACTCAAAGGGTCTTCTCATTCCACTGCGTTCTAGTCTTTGAGTAGAGTAAGAATTTAAGTTTTAAAGTGATAATTTTTATTCGCCTATTCACCCCCCTCTAGGCAACATCCAGATCCTGTTCCCGGGCAAAGGGAACTTTCAATTGGTATCAGAGCTAGGCCTCTCCAGTGTGGGCTTAGCCGTCCGGAGATGACGATGTCGTCACAAGAGGTAACTGTAGAACTTCTTCTAGGCGATGGCTCTAATTATAAATCTTGGTCTGTCTCTATTTATAATGCCTTCATACGTGTTGATCCTGATTTGAGATAGATCTTTAGTAGAAGTATTTTTCCTTCCAATTTTAGTCAAAATCCTTCTAATGATGAACTAAGATGTCTGTCTCTCAATCACCATGCTTGCAACATCTTAGTTGACTCACTTTCTAGAAGTGTCTATTTCGCAATCATGAGTAGTGATAGTGATTTATTTGTTGATGCTCATGATCTATGGACCAAAATTAAGTTAAAATTTTTTAAGTCCATATGCACTGCTTCTGCACCCTCTATTGCTGGTAGTACTAACTTGTCCAAGGGAGAAGAACGTGAGGGATGGACACCAAGCGATGGATCCACCTCACCGACAGGTTCATCTCCCACTTGTTATACATGTCTTATTGCTAACGATGAGAATGGAGATGAAATCAATCATGAGGAGGAATATGAGGATGAGGAGTCTACATCATCACAAGGTACATTTTCCTATATTGCTTCCACTGACAATAGTGACAGGGAAAATGAGATCGACGATGTAGAAGAAGAGGAGATTCGCCGTTTCTACATCCATCTCAACAAAGAGGACAAAGCGCTCTTGGTTAAGCTGTTGAGAAGGAACAAGGAACAAGGCGAGACACTTCTCAGGCTAGAGGAGACACTCATCAAAACAAACAATAGCCTGGAGAAGATGACCAAAGAACATGAGGAGCTAAAGTGCTCTCATGATGATTTGGTCCAACGGTATGATTCAATTTTAATTGAGCAAAGAAATAATGATGATACGTTATCTTGTGTTGCTCAACTTAAAACTGAAAATTCTATGCTTAGGAGTCAAGTAGAGATGATAAATCTGGAAAAACTTGCTCTAAATGAAAAGTATGATATGTTGTCAAATTCTCATAGTGAATTGGTTGATGACCATATCATGCTCAATATTGCTCATGAGGTTGTCCTTGCGAACTTAAATTCATGTGAACCTCATTCTTGCAAGTGTACACATTCAAACTGTATATCACCATGTTCTAACACCCGCTCCTCAAAAGAAAGCCAATCCTTGATTGAGCAACAAGTTGTAGGGTCTAAAAGAAAATTGCTTGGGAATAAGAAACAAAGACAACTAAGGAGAAGACGCCATGCTCGACTTCCTCAAGATATCTACAAACACGTGGTGACGAAACATGAGGAAGGAGAAACCGCAGCAAGGGTCAACCTCCTTGAGAAAGATGTTCCTAAAGCAATAAGTGAAGAAACCAACATGAGACAAGAGAAAGGTAACGATTTAATTAGTCATGTTGTTTACACTAATAATCTCTCTATGTCATCCAAAAGTAAAAATAGAAGAGGAAAAAGGAGATGCTTCAAGTGCAAAGCATTAGGCCACCTCATCGCATCTTGTCCGTACAACGATAAGGATGAAGGGGCAATGAGATGTTTTGGATGCAACAACAAGGACCACATGATCACTTCATGTCCAGTCATGAAGAATCAAAGATGTGCATTCTCCAAGATGACTCTCACCAAGGAAAATGACAAACAGCAAGCGTCATGTCAGGTTGAGCGACGCTTCTGCTACAAGTGTGGTGAGCAGGGTCATCTATCCAAGGTATGTAATAAAGGTAAGGTTCCTAAGCAAGTAAATTTGTCTCAATCTCATTCGCTTAGGAGACCCAAATCATACACTTGTGCTAGACCTATAACGAGATCACCTAGAACTAGCACAAAGGCTATTTGGGTACCAAAGGCACTTTTAGTTGAACGTCATGGACCCATCCCGAGATGGGTACCAAACTGTCAACTAGATCATGCAGGTGCCTCGAGATGGAATGGAGACCCTGGGGGAGCTTAAAATGGTTATTTCAAACTCTATGCTTAAGCTGTTAATCTTTATTGTCTAATTATTAACTCAAGGTTGGATCATTGTGCAATATTAATCCCATGTTCATCTCGAGTTAAATAAGTTGTAGAAGTCCTTAATCATTATTGGTGAATCAAGCAAAGGACTTTGATGAGAATCTGCATCTGGCTCTCCAAAGGACGGTACCTGTGTTTCTTAAGTGCATTATCAGCATTGCTCTTAAGATGGATTGTCATGCTATCTATCCTTGGAGTAGTTGTGCTTTTTAGATTACTTGTGTTGAATTCCTGTCAAATAATGACCCATGATTTCCAAAAGCATAATCATGTTTGCTTAATCATGACTGGGTGCTCTATAGCATATATCGTTTGAATCATTCAATGGGTAGCTTTTCATTTGATATATCCACCATGACTAACTCTCTTGGTGTATATGGATAAACATGTATCTTTTTGTAAGTCATGCTATGTGATGTTTAATGATTAACCTAAGTGCAAGCATGATAGCTGTTGTTTAGTCCATGTTCACATAAGTACTTGGTATTGGCACTCTATGTATAAACAATGGTATGCGCTTTCAATGCACCCTCTTGAGCTATGAGGTGCATGAGCAAAAGGAGTCCTCATTTGGTGACAACAGGTGCTCTCATGGCCATTCAGGTAAAAGGCAAAGGTATATGGAACTATGCAATTTCATTAAATATCTTGAAGTTCCATTGATTGTGATCACAGCTATGTTCTTGCATTTGAATTGGTAGTTTCTTGGCATAGGTGCTCCTTACTTTAAAATGTTGTTTCTTTTGGTGTACCTAAGAAACCTTCTTAATCATGGTGTGCTTAGACATTGCGCTTTATATGCATGATCGTGTTGTTTTTCAATTGGTATATGTGGTGCAATGATTGTCATGTATGAAGCATGTCTAGGTTGCTTGTAAAATGTTATACTCCTTGAGGCATGCATTGTTGTATTAAGTCAACTATTCAATTGGTATCTCTTTGTGATGAAATTGATAGAGTATGCCTTGACCAAGATATGTTGTGATCCCCTCTAGTTCTGAGGAAGCTAGAATGTGCAAAGTGCAAGTCATTCAAATACTTGATGCACAACTTTAGGGGGAGCACACATAACTTGTGTCTTTTGAGACTAATTGTTTCTTGAGTGATCTTGTATAGTCTCAAGGTGGAAAAGAGAAGATGAGCAAGAAATGGAGCAATCAGGACTTGGGTACCTCCGTAAGTCAAGTAATTGGTATCTTAAGTCATGAGTAATTGCATATTTTTAGATTGCTCGTGCTCTACAATATTTGGTGATACTAGATGCTTATCTTTAAATATCATGGAACTATGACAGTAATGATCTTTCAATTGATAGCCCTGGTAGTATGCTTCAATTGATAACTTTTGGTAATCACTAGAATAGAAGCTTCATCTTGTGCCGCAATACTATAACTTGTTCTAAGTTTGGTGTCTTAGCAACAAGAAAAGGTTAGGATAAAGGATCAGGCACAAGTGTGAAGGAGCCTCCTAGAGATTAAACTCTCAAGATGGAAAGTACACCACAACATGGTAAAGGTACAAAAGGAAGTATTGATCTTTTGCGTAAATGTATCTTAATACTTGTGGTGCATATGTTTAATGAATAAGGGGGAGTATTGTTAGTGAGTTTTTCCTCCTTAATACCCTGTTGTCCCTTGACATCATCCTATGTTCTTGCTCGAATGTGGTTTTGGTGTTTGATGTCAAAGGGGGAGAATTTTGTGCATTAAAGCTTAGGTTTCTTTGAGTTCCTTTGATCTTAAGGAAGGATGTGTCAATTTGAGTTCCTTTGATCTTAAGGAAGGATGTGTTAGTTTGTTGTTATAGATAATTCTTATCATATGCTTCTTGTTGTAGTATATAGTGATGATGCGAAACTAGTGCTTCCGCTGATATGAATTAATTGGCAGCTATTGTGTTTATTCTATAATAGATATTCTATTGTGTTTATTTTGTAATAGATATTCATGTGGGTAATGGTGCATGTGGTTAATGGGTTAATGGTCTGTAATAGATATTCATGTGGGTAATGGTGCATGTGGTTAATGGGTTAATGGTGCTTTAAAATTGCTTTAAATTGGTATCTTAGTTTAAATTGGTATCTTAATGGTGAATAGTGGTAGGTTGATATTTCTGTGATATATCCACTCAATTGATTGGTGTTTAACTCTGATTCTATGCATTTATGTGTTACACGCATCATGGTTTGATTCTTGACACAATGCATCCCACAGGTGCTAAGGTGTAGCAATGCTTCGATTTAGCCTAAGTATGTGCATTTTGGCATTTAAGGCCAAAGCTAAGATTTTAATGTGAGCACATATTTAGGGGGAGCATTCTACAATCTTAGAGCTCAAAATTTGTGCTTTAAATTTCACTCTTATGTAAGCTTTAATTGTGTTGCCATCAATCACCAAAAAGGGGGAGATTGAAAGCTCTCTTGTGGGTTTTGGTGTTTGGATGACAACTCAATTAAAAGACTAACAAGTGTGCTAAGTGTTGAACAGGTGCTTAATGTAAAGCTAACAGGGTTCAACACAAGTGGACAAGTGTGATGGTCCAAGGACTAGATGATGGATAGATAATGGGCATCACAAGTAAGATGGACATTGCACAAAGTGTGACTCGGGTGCGTAGCTCGGAGACAACTGATCAAGCCAAGGATGGAGGCAAGAAGAGCTTCAAGGTACCAAGTGCATGGGAGAAGGTCAAAGAGGCTGAGGAACCCAAAGCCAAGGGTGAAGAAGAAGAATTGCAAAGTCAAGGGTGATCAAGTTGAGAAGAGCTATGGCACATCAAGGATCACTACATAAGGACGTGACTTACAACCAATGAGGAAACATCTATAGTTATGTGGTGTAAGTCATAAGGCTCAAGCTCAAGCTCTAAGAGGTGAACAAGGTCACTAGAAGAAGAACCAATATCAAAACCAGAACTGGAAGCAGCCCAAAAGAGCTAAGTGCACCTTGATCCTTAGTTTGGGTTGTTCCTAGTTTGGAGATATTCTATGTGACCTTTGCAGGATGTTGGAGCTTAGAAATGTCAATCTAGATCAAGTTAAGCTGACTTGATGATTTATGAGTCCAATATCAATCTTAAGCATGTCAAATGCTAGAGAGGCGAAAATCCAAGGGAAGGTATGTTTCTAGACTTAGTGCATTGGTTTTTGTGTACTAACATATTTGTCTAAGTGTTAGAAACAGAGAGAAGAAAAAAAGAAGAGAAAATACAAAAAGAAAGCTGGTGCAGCCATGACTATGCGCAGTCTGGGTGCACCGGACTGTCCGGTGGTACACCAGACAGTGTCCGGTGGTGCACCGGATAGTGTCCAGTGCGCCAGGCCGGCGTCTGGTCAACTGGCCGCTCCCGGGAATTCGTCGACGGCGTTTGGCTAAAATTCACCGGACTGTCCGGTGGTGCACCGGACTGTCCGGTGAGCCAACGATCGGCCGGGCCAACGGTCGGCCGCGCAATCCGCGTGTGACGCGTGGACGAGCCAACGGTCAGATGGGGGCACCGGACTGTCCGATGTGCACCGGACAGTGTCCGGTGCGCCAACGGCTCCAAGTCTGTAACGGTCGACTGCGCCAATTTAGGAAGGAGATCCGCACCGGACCGTGAACAGTGGATGTCCGGTGGTGCACCGGACTGTCCGGTGCGCCACTCGACAGAAGTCAAGATTTGCCTTCCTGGATTGCTTCCAACGGCTCCTAGGCCCCTTGGGCCTATAAAAGGGACCTCTAGGCGCCTCAATCAAATACACAAGTGCAGCCAACAAGTGTAGACATCACTCGGATCAATTCTCTCTCTCCCTCTCGTGTATATCTCTCTAGTTTGTGTAGAGGCAAAGATATAAGCCTTGAGAGAGTGGAGAAGTGCTGCTAAGAGCTAGAGCAAGGTCTTGAGCATATCGTTACTCTGCCGAAGTGCTGCCAAGAAGATTGTAAGCAACCGCGGTTTCATTGTAACCAACTCAACATAGTGAAAGGCTCTATCTGTCATACTGACAGATCTGAGCAAACGAAGGAAGGAGTTGAAACAGACTCCAAGCCTAGGTGTGGCTAACTCCAACGAGGACTAGGCAAGCGTTTCAGGCTTGGCCGAACCTCGGGATAAATCCTTGCGTCTGTGTGCTCTATTCTGTATTGTGTTCTGACTCTTTGTCTTACTCGCTTTTATATCTGCACTTCAACACTTATCTGTGGTACAAGTTATATTTGAAGTGCAGGACATTTTGAGATAGGATCTTCTATTCTGCTGCAACCTACTCGAAGGGTCTTCTCATTCCACTGCGTTCTAGTCTTCGAGTAGAGTAAGAATTTAAGTTTTAAAGTGATAATTTTTATTCGCCTATTCACCCCCCCTTTAGGCGTCATCCAGATCCTGTTCCCGGGCAAAGGGAACTTTTAGTGGCGGCTACTGATTATATAAGGGTTAGGAGCGTGACTCCTTCCCTGGACGTGACCTAATGGGCCCAACAAAGATACATGGCCCAAAGGCCAATTACGGTGTTGCAGCATTGAGACAGATTACGGACGTCGGTTTAGTCCTCCACCTTGATCCGAACGTCCTTGCTGGCCTTCCACGCCTCCAAGTCCTTCACCATGTCCTTGCTGGTCCTTTCCTTCATTCCTAAGTACAATTAATTCATTAGGTAGCACACTATTCTCAAATGCATAAGAATAAGTACATAGGAACGAGCTCACCTGCAAATTCAATTGTCTTGCGCGTGCGCGAGTAATCGGACCTTGAACATCAACTAGGGGAGTGTTGTTTGTATCCATGGCAGTGATATCCTCATCATCCTCCCCCTCTTGAAGTCGAGTCGTCCTCAACTCAAGCTCATCTTCTTCCCCCAAATACGGTTTCAAATCTGCAATGTTAAATGTAGGAATACCCCGGAACTCAGGAGGCAACTCAAGTTTATATGCATTATCATTTATTTTCTCCAAAATCTTATATGGACCAGCAGCACGTGGCATCAATTTAGACTTTCTTAACTCTGGAAATCTATCTTTTCTCAAGTGCAACCACACTAAATCACCCACTTCAAGCTTAACTGGTTTTCTACCTTGACTACCAGCAATTCTATATTTTTCAGTCATCTTTTCAATGTTGGCTTTAGTTGAAACATGAAGTTTCAAAATAAAGTCAGCACGCTCCTTAGCATCACTATGTACTTGCTCGGTAGTAGGTAGAGGCAAAAGATCAATAGGAGCACGAGGGTTAAAACCATACACTACCTGAAAAGGACTTACCTTGGTGGTGGAGTGTTCCGCCTGATTATATGCAAACTCCACATGCGGCAAACACTCTTCCCACATTTTCAAGTTTTTCTTCAATATTGCTCGCAGCATTGCAGATAATGTTCTATTCACAACTTCCATTTGTCCATCAGTTTGGGGATGACAAGTAGTAGAAAACAACAATTTTGTCCCCAATTTGTTCCATAGAGTACACCAAAAATGACTCAAGAATTTTACATCACGATCTAAAACAATAGTAGAAGGCATACCATGCAAACGAACAATCTCTTTGAAAAAGAGGTTAGCAATATGAATGGCATCATCCGTTTTGTGACAAGGTATAAAATGTGCCATCTTAGAAAAACGATCAACCACAACAAAAACACTATCACTCCCCCTCTTCGTCCTAGGCAATCCCAAAACAAAATCCATAGAAATATCCGCCCACGGATTTGAACGAATAGGAAGAGGCATATACAAACCATGTGGGTTCAATCGTGACTTAGCTTTTTGACACGTCGTGCATCTTGCTACAAAGCGCTCAACATCACGCCGCATTCGAGGCCAAAAGAAGTGTGTGGACAGCACATCCTCTGTCTTCTTGGCATCGAAGTGACCCATCAAACCACCACCATGCGCTTCCTGCAACAACAAAAGACAAACCGAACCAACTGGAATGCATAAGCGGTTAGCTCTAAACAAGTATCCATCATTTAGCACAAATTTATTCCATGTATGGCCCTCTTTACAATTTAATGCAACCTCTTTAAAATCATCATCAAAAGCATATTGTCCCTTAATTGTTTCAAGTCCAAAAATACGACAATCAAGTTGAGACAACATAGCATAGCGTCTAGACAAAGCATCGTCAATCACATTATCATTCCCCTTTTTATGTTTAATGATGTAAGGAAAAGTTTCAAGAAATTCTAACCACTTAGCATGTCTATGGTTCAGATTTGTTTGACTACGAAGATGCTTAAGTGACTCATGATCAGAATGAATAACAAATTCCTTAGACCACAAATAATGTTTCCATGTTTGCAAAGATCGTATGAGAGCATATAATTCTTTATCATAAGTAGAATAATTAAGAACAGGGCCATTCAGTTTCTCACTAAAATATGCAACAGGTTTACCTCCTTGCATCAAAACAGCACCAATGCCAACTCCACTTGCATCACATTCAAGTTCAAAAGTCTTACCAAAGTCAGGAAGTTGGAGTAGTGGCGCGTGAGTAAGATTATCTTTTAAAAGAGCAAAAGAATCATCTTGTGACTGCCCCCAATTAAATAAAACACCCTTCTTGGTCAACTCATGTAATGTGGCAGTGATGGTGCTGAAATCCTTCATGAAACGACGATAAAATCCTGCAAGTCCAAGAAAACTCCGCACTTGTGTCACCGTCGATGGCGTTGGCCAACTCTGAATAGCATGCACCTTGGCCTCATCAACCTCAATACCCTATGGAGTGACAACATAGCCAAGAAACGATACTCGTTCGGTGCAAAAGGTGCATTTCGCATGGTTAGCAAATAAGCGCGCGGCGCGCAAAGCATCAAAAACAGCACGTAGATGGTCAAGATGTTCAGATAAATAAGTGTTGTAGATCAAGATATCATCAAAATAAACCACCATAAATTTTCCAATAAATGGGCGCAAAACCTCGTTCATCAAACACATAAAAGTACTAGGGGCATTAGTTAATCCAAAAGGCATCACTAACCACTCATACAAGCCAAACTTGGTTCTAAAAGCAGTTTTCCATTCATAGCCTAATTTCATTCTAATTTGGTGGTACCCACTGCACAAATCAATCTTGCAAAATATTTTAGAACCACTTAACTCATCAAGCATATCATCTAATCGAGGAATAGGATGACGGTACTGGATAGTGATGTTGTTAATGGCTCTACAATCTACACACATGCACAAACTGCCATCTTTCTTTGGAACCAAAATGACAGGAACAGAACAAGGACTAAGGCTCTCACGTACATACCCGTGGTCCAAAAGGTCTTGGACTTGGCGCTGAATCTTCTTAGTCTCCTTAGGGTTTGCTCGATATGCAGCACGGTTGGGCAAGCTCGCTCCAGGAATCAAATCAATCTGGTGCTCAATCCCACGAATGGGAGGAAGTCCTGGAGGTAACTCAGTGGGAAAAACATCTCGGAATTGCTGCAAAAGGTTAGTCACAGATGCAGGCAAAGTGCTAGGAATATCATCAATAGAAAAGAAAGCATCTTTGCAAACCAAAGCATAGCAACAAGCATCAGTAGCATGAGTTTCAAGAAGATCAGATTTAGTAGCAAGCATGACAGGAGCTTTCAATTTAATTTGTTGCTGAATTTCTGTCTCATTAGTTGGTTCTTATGGGTACTTGCAGCTCTATCTTTATCAGCTTGTACAATTTCAACAAGAGTCAAAGGTAGCAAAGTAATGTTTTTATCTTTATGCCTAAAAGTGTATGTATTACTCCAACCATGGTGACGTGCATCAGTATCATATTCCCAAAGTCTACCCAACAAAAGAGAACAAGCTTCCATAGGTACTACATCGCAATCCGCATAATCAGAATACATACCAATGGAGAAATGCACTCGTACCATGTGAGTTACCTTAACCTTGCCTGAATCATTGATCCATTGAATGTGGTATGGATGTGGCCGTGGACGTGTGGTCAGGCCAAGCTTCTTGACCAAATCTGAACTCACCAAATTATTGTAGCTTCCACCATCAATAATAACGCGTGCACGCCGATTCTCGATGGCGAAGAAAGTCTGGAACAAATTATGGCGTTGTTGTTTCTCTGATGATTCAGGCTGAGAATTAAGAACACGCTGCACCATGATGCTTCGAAGGTTCACCGTAGCATCAGCACCAAGCATGGCATCATCATTAGCAGCAACATCATTGGAGTCATCATCGTCATCCTCACCGTCGGAAGCACTAATGTAGCCTTCATCCGTAGCAATGTATGTTCGCTGACTCGGGCAATCCTTCTTCATGTGACCAATCCCATGACAACGGTGGCAAATAATACCCAAAGAACGACCACTGGAAGGTGATGCAGGTGCTGGTGAATTCTGTTTCTTGGCGGGTACCTGCAAAGGAAGTTTACCAACATGTGCAGCAGGTGTCAAGGGAGGTCGCGTGGACGCTGGAGTGGTCAAAGGTGTATGACTCGAGGCAGGTGTGTGCGACCGTGATGTAGAGGAGGCACCAAAAGTAGCCCTAGGTCGATGTTGGTGTCCCTGCAATTCCTTCTCTGCAAGCATAGCAAACTGGAACAATTTGTTGACAGTGTTAAATTCTTTGTAATCCACAATGTCCTGAATGTCACGCCGCAAACCTGAATAAAAATGGCAAAGAGCGTCCTCATGTCCCTCTACTATCCCACAACGCTGCAATCCCTTCTGAAGCTCAACATAATAATCTTGAACAGATTTATCCCCTTGCTCTAAACACATCAATTTCTTACACAATTCTCTATGATAAGATGGGGGAACAAATCTATCGCGCATAGCTACCTTAAGATCTTCCTAAGTCGTAGGTGCTCTACCATCCCCAACTAGACCAGTCCCCCAGACAATAGCAAAATCTTTAAATTCACTAGTGGCTTGTCTAACTTGATGTCGTTCAGGTACAAGGTGGGCAGCAAATTTCTATTCTATCGTCATCTCCCAATCAAGATATCCCTCAGCATCATAATGACCCGAAAAGATGGTATAGTAAATTTAATCTTAGCGTAAGGGTTGTCAGGAGCACGATTGCTATTACCTTGCTGGCGGTGTGGCATACCTTCTGTGTTTTGATGAAGATGGCGACGTAGGCGCAAATCTCTAGTGGCCGCTTCATCATAATTACCTTCTGCATCAAACACCGCATCATCGGGAAGACGTGGATGAGGAGGTGGTGGTGGCGGTGCTTGTTGTTGCGTCTCCAACACAGCAAGTCTATCGACGATCTCGGACAATCGTCGATCCAGCCTCTCGTAAGTCTTGCCAAGGTCCATGTGAATGAAGGCCTCATGCACTGACTTGTGGACGGTCTCCTCCATTTGCTCCTTCAGGAGTTTGTTGTTTGCCTCAAGATCTTGGCGGCTAACACATTCATCGAAGTCTATAGGGATCCTTGCTTCTTCTTCATCGCCTGCCATCGAAACACAAAAACAGGAAACAAACGGTGAAGGTTATCCCTAATAATTTCACTACACGCTCCTCTCAGGTGGAACACAGGAACACGCTCTATTGTATCTTACCAAGCTCTTACAAGTGTCTGACGAAATACAAAGCAAAGAATGGAACAATCGGAGGCTGGTTCGTGATACTTACCAAGAGGGAGTGAAACTGTGATTGCAAGGTCAAAGCTGTATTGATCAGAAGAAAGTATGTGGAGCTTGGGTGGCCAAAAATTAATATCAAGGATTAGCAAAAATCGAGTGCAGATTAGCGAAGTTCAATAAGTTTCCAAAGCACAAGTCATAATTGCTGGCTAAGACGTGTCCTATCGAAGCACAACAAGGTAAAGGTAACAAGGAACGGTGGACAAAAACTTAAAGAACCAGCAGAATGGCAGTTCTATAAATATAGCAGATTTTTCAGCACTAGTAGAAATCAAAGGCGCGTTTCCAAAGGAGTACGAGCAAAAGAGCTCGAAATATTCTGAATTTTTTACCACTGATCCAAAAACACAAAGGATGGAAGCACACAAAATTTCACTTGAAACAGAGTTGTATTGTGGCCTAGAGAAAATCACAAAGGATCTATGAAATTCTTGAAAACACTTAAACAATTTTTTTAATTATCTTCCTGATTTTTTTTGAATTTTTTGACCGAACCAAACAGGTCAAGCGAAAACAAATTTTGAGCTAGGAATCTACTATAAAATTTTGAGCTCAAACGGAGCACCGAGCGAAAAGTTATGCCCATTTTATGGAAGGTACCTCAAGTTATGGTTTTCAAAGGCACAAATTCGCAGGAACTGTAGCGGTAGCTATGGAGCACAGGGGCACAAACCTCCCTGGTATAAGCAATAGGTAAGCGCCAGATGATGAAACAAGGAGGGGCTACGATGCAAGGCGGCTTGCAACCTAATCTAGGGATAGCGTGGCGAGAGTTCACACAAGGCGGCTAGCGAGGGCAAATCGAGTAATGTGGTGTCTCGACTTGTTATCTGGGAAAGGTGGATGGGCTAGCGGGGAAACAAATAACAGCGACGGAGTGGTTGAACTACAATGACGACACGACCTAAACCAGCAACAAGAGTCGAACACGGACACAAACTCAATAAAGCAATTTGAAACGAAATTGCAAAGCTAAACGGGGTTGTAGGACAGCGGAATTTTTTTGGCAATTTTCTGGAGTTATAAGATGAAAAACATAAACTAACCTAGGGTAAACCTGACGGTAATACCTGAGTCTTTGAATACCACTTGATAGGAACGGGGGTGCCTGATCTTCCGCCGGGTGAAGGTAACTATCGATTTGGTGGAGATGTCACACAGACGATCTGACTTCTAATCAACACGACTAGAACCCCGCAATCGCAGCACCACTTCTCCTCTGGTTATCAACCGTGCACTGCGCGATTGACCTCACCACGAGGGCTAATCCTTGCCTACGAATCGAAGACACAAGCAAGAACAAGAAAGAACACAATCTGGAATATTGCGGATGGATGATTAAGCTCACAAGTTGGGGTCTCACAAACCGATCTAAACGGCGAACTGTTCTCGACAGATTAACTAAAGCAAAACCCAAGCCCTAATGTGGTGGCGGCTACTGATTATATAAGGGTTAGGAGCGTGACTCCTTCCCTGGACGCGCCCTAATGGGCCCAACAAAGATACACGGCCCAAAGGCCAATTACGGTGTCGTAGCACCGAGACAGATTACGGACGTCGGTTTGGTCCTCCACCTTGATCCGAACGTCCTTGCTGGCCTTCCACGCCTCCAAGTCCTTCACCATGTCCTTGTTGGTCCATTCCTTCATTCCTAAGTACAATTAATTCATTAGGTAGCACACTATTCTCAAATGCATAAGAATAAGTACATAGGAACGAGCTCACCTGCAAATTCAATTGTCTTGCGCGTGCGCGAGTAATCGGACCTTGAACATCAACTAGGGGAGTGTTGTTTGTATCCATGGTAGTGATGTCCTCATCAGTCTACACCAAGTAGGCTTCTAATCGACGCCTCCAAGCTCGACAATGAGGAAATGGCGCTCATCATCAAGAGCTTCCACCAAATCGTCAAGCAAAGGAGGGGGAAGGACTACAAACTGAGAGCACCTAGAGGGGGTGAATAGGTGATCCTGTAAAATTCAACAACTAATAGCCACAAAACTTGGTTAAGTGTTAGTATGGCTAAGTAGCGAGCTCTTGCGAACACACAAGTATCACAGAGAAACAATCACAAAAGACACGCGAGTTTATCCCGTGGTTCGGTCAAGTATAACACTTGCCTACCTCCACGTTGTGGCGTCCCAAACTCCCAATAGACGAGGGTTGCACTCAACCCCTTTCAAGTGATCCAATGATCAACTTGAATACCACGCTGTTCTTCTTTGCTTATCACTTTTTCCCGTTTGCGAGGAATCTCCACAAGTTGGAGTCTCTCGCCCCTACAACAAAGATCACAATGAAACACAAGAGTAAGGGTGGGAAGCAACACACACAAATCCGCAGCAATACGCACGCACACAAGCCAAGACTTGAGCTCAAATGAAGCACAACGAGTTCACCACTAGAACGGAGCTCAAATCACTAACAAAGTCAATCAAGTGCGCGGAGACGGAGTGTGGAAGACTTAGAATGCTCAAAGTATGCTTAGGTGACTCCTCCATGCGCCTAGGGGTCCCTTTTATAGCCCCAAGGCAGCTAGGAACCGTTGGACGCATTCTTGGAAGGCTAATCTTGCCTTCTGTCGGGTGGCGCACCGGACAGTCCGGTGCGCCACCGGACAGTCCCTGTAGCTGTCCGGTGCGCGATCTCCTTCCTTTTCAAGCGCATCTGACCGTTGCAGATTTGTGGCAGTTGGCGCACCGGACACTGTCCGGTGCACACCGGATAGTCCGGTGCCCCCTGCCGACCGTTGGCGTGCCCACACGTCGCGCGAAGATTGCGCGGCCGACCGTTGGAGCAGTCGACTGTTGGCTCACCGGACAGTCTGGTGCAACACCGGACAGTCCGGTGAATTTTAGCCGTACGCCGTTGAACGTTTCCCGAGAGCGACGACTTCGCCGCGGACGACTCACCGGACAGTCCGGTGCACCACCGGACAGTCCGGTGAATTATAGTCGTACGTCGCCGTCGAGTCCCGAGAGAGGCCTGTTCACCGAGACTGGTCTGGCGCACCGGACACTGTCCGGTGCACCACCGGACAGTCCGGTGCACCCAGACCGAGCAGGACAGCCAACTCATTTTCAATTTGTTTTCTCCTGTTTCTAGCACTTAGACACAATACATTAGTATCAAAATCAATGTACTAAGTCTAGAAACGTACCTTGTTATATGATTTGCACTTCTTCAATCTTTGGCACAAATTAATACTTAGAGAATAGGTGTTGGGCACTTAATCACCAAAACACTTTAGAAATGGCCCAAGGGCACATTTCCCTTTCAATCTCCCCCTTTTTGGTGATTTATGCCAACACATCCAAAAGCAACCAAAGGAAGTGCAATATCAATGCAAAAGAGAACAAGAATTGTTTTTGATTCAAATTTGGCATATTTGGATCATTCTTCGCCACCACTTGGTTTATTTTTGCAAATCAAGTTCATTTTCCTATCTCTAAGTCAAACTCACTTGTTTGGGCATAAAGAGAGATATTTCAAGAGTGAAATGAGCAAGATTCAAAAACTCCCCCTTTTTCCCATAATCATAGATTCTCCCCACAAGAGACCAAATTTTGCAAATAAGAGTATTTTGACAAATCAAAAGGTTCTAACTCTACTCTATTCGAAATTTCACAAGTGGTAGCTGATCCATTTGCTTTGGCCTTAATTTATCCCCCTTTGGCATTAAGTACCAAAACAGGATCATTCTTGGCCCTTTAACCCCATTGCCTCACCAAAATTATCAATTTCGAGCAAAAAGGCAATAAGAGCATATATATGAACTTGGAGTTATTACCGGAGTGCAGTGGAAGTCTTTGCATGGTCCAAGTTCACCTTTCCCTTTCAATCCACTTTTGAGACTAAATCAAGAACTCAAACACAAAGGTTAGTCTCAAAGGGTCAAGTTGTAGCATGCCTCCCCCTAAATAAGTGCATCACTTGCAAATGGACTTGCGAGGTCCGGGAATCATGTGTACAACTTGAGCACCACAAATGAACAAAACAAGATTGAAATGCATAAATTACATGATCAAAGGCATAAAACACATGTATGCTATAGATCAATCCAAGTTACGCGAATCTAAGACATTTAGCTCACTACGCAACCTGCAAAACATTTTCTCATCTAATGGCTTGGTGAAGATATCGGCTAGCTAGTTCTCAGTGTTAATATGGTACACCTCGATATCCCCCTTTTGCTAGTGGTCTCTCAGGAAGTGATGTCGGATGTCTATGTGCTTAGTGCGGCTATGTTCAATAGGATTATCCGCCATGCGGATTGCACTCTCATTGTCACATAGGAGTGGGACTTTGTTCAGATTGTAGCCAAAGTCCCGGAGGGTTTGCCTCATCCAAAGTAGTTGCGCAAAACACTGTCCTGCGGCAACATACTCGGCCTCAGCGGTGGATAGGGCAATGGAAGTTTGTTTCTTTGAGCTCCATGACACCAGGGACCTTCCTAGGAATTGGCACGTCCCTGATGTACTCTTCCTATCAACCTTGCACCTGACATAATTGAGTCTAAATATCCAATCAAGTCAAAGGTAGACCCCTTTGGATACCAGATCCCGAAGCAAGGCGTAGCAACTAAATATCTAAGGATCCGCTTAACGGCCACAAGGTGACATTCCCTTGGGTCGGATTGATATCTAGCACACATGCATACGCTTAGCATAATATCCGGTCTACTAGCACATAAATAAAGCAAAGAACCTATCATAGACCGGTATGCCTTTTGATCAACGGACTTACCTCCTTTGTTGAGGTTGACATGTCCGTCGGTTCCCATTGGTGTCTTTGTGGGCTTGGCGTCCTTCATCCCGAACCGCTTGAGCAAGTCTTGCGTGTACTTCATTTGTGAGATGAAGGTGCCGTCCTTGAGTTGCTTCACTTAGAACCCAAGGAAGTAGTTCAACTCGCCCATCATTGACATCTCAAATTTCTGTATCATCACCCTGCTAAACTCCTCACAAGACTTTTGGTTAGTAGAACCAAATATTATGTCATCGACATAAATTTGGCACACAAATAGCTCACCATCACAAGTCTTAGTGAAAAGAGTTGGATTGGCTTTCCCAACCTTGAAAGCATTAGCAATTAGGAAATCTCTAAGGCATTCATACCATGCTGTTGGGGCTTGCTTAAGTCCATAGAGCGCCTTAGAGAGCTTACACACATGGTCGGGGTACCGTTCATCCTCAAAGTCAGGGGGTTGCTCCACGTACACCTCCTCCTTGATTGGCCCGTTGAGGAAAGCGCTCTTCACATCCATTTGGAACAACCTGAAAGAGTGGTGAGCGGCATAGGCTAATAGAATGTGAATAGACTCTAGCCTAGCCAAAGGAGCAAAAGTCTCCTCGAAATCCAAACCTGCGACTTGGGCACAACCTTTTGCCACAAGTCGAGCCTTGTTTCGCGTCACCACCCCGTGCTCGTCTTGCTTGTTGCGGAACACCCACTTGGTTCCCACAATGTTTTGCTTGGGACGTGGCACTAGGGTCCAAACTTCATTTCGCTTGAAGTTGTTGAGCTCTTCCTACATGGCCAACACCCAGTCCGGATCTTGCAAGGCCTCTTCTACCCTGAAAGGATCAATAGAAGAGACAAATGAGTAATGCTCACAAAAAGTAGCTAGACGTGAGCGAGTTGTTACTCCCTTGCTTATATCACCCAAAATCTGGTCGA
This sequence comes from Zea luxurians, assembly GCA_029449295.1. NCBI lineage: Eukaryota > Viridiplantae > Streptophyta > Magnoliopsida > Poales > Poaceae > Zea > Zea luxurians. The sequence goes on from JAOPSE010000152.1 coordinate 1,782,690, forward strand.
CGGGATGATTTCTTTGAATCGTCGCTCGGACTTGAGTTGGAGGGGCCCGTGGTGCTTCTTCCTCCATAACTTGGTCTTCTTGTGCTCCCCCTTGATCACATGCCTCCTCTTGAGGAACCTGTTCATCATCTTGAGTTGGGGGATGCACCATCGTTGAGGAAGAGGGTTGATCTTGCTCTTGGTGTTCCTATGGTCGCACATCTCCAATCGCCATAGTGCGAATTGCGTCCGTTGGAACATCATCTTCATCTACATCATCAAGATCAACTTGCTCTCTTGGAGAGCCATTAGTTTCATCAAATACAACATCGCTAGAGACTTCAACCAAACCCGATGATTTGTTGAAGACTCTATACACCTTTGTATTTGAGTCATAACCTAGCAAAAACCCTTCAACTTTGGGAGCAAATTTGGAATTTCTACCTTTCTTTACAAGAATGTAACATTTACTCCCAAATACACGAAAGTATGAAACGTTGGGTTTGTTACCGGTTAGGAGTTCATACGAGGTCTTCTTGAGGAGGTGATGAAGGTAGACCCGGTTTATGGCGTTGCAAGCTGTGTTCACAGCTTCCGACCAAAACCGCTCGGGCGTCTTGAATTCTCCAAGCATCGTCCTCGTCATGTCTATAAGTGTCCTGTTCTTCCTCTCTACCACACCGTTTTGCTATGGTGTGTAGGGAGCGGAGAACTCGTGCTTGATTCCTTCCTCCTCAAGGTACTCCTCCACTTGTAAGTTCTTGAACTCGGACCCGTTGTCGTTTCTTATCTTTTTCACCTTGAGCTCAAATTCGTTTTGAGCTCTCCTTAGAAAGCGCTTTAGGGTCCCTTGGGTTTCTGATTTATCCTGCAAAAAGAATACCTAAGTGAAGCGGGAAAAATCATCAACGATAACAAGACCATACTTACTTCCCCCGATGCTGAGGTAGGCGATGGGTCCGAAGAGGTCCATATGAAGTAGCTCCAGAGGTCTTGATGTGGTCATCACATTCTTGCTGTGATGATTGCTTCCCACCTGGTTACCTGCTTGACAAGCTGCACAAGGTCTATCTTTTTCGAAAAATACATTGGTTAGACCTAACACATGTTCTCCCTTTAGAAGTTTATGAAGGTTCTTCATCCCAACATGTGCTAGACGGCGATGCCACAGCCAGCCCATGCTAGTCTTAGCAATTAAGCATGCATCTAGATCGGCCTCCTCTTTTGAAAAATCCACTAAGTAGAGTTTGTCGTCTAATACACCCTTAAAAGCTAGTGAACCATCACTCCTTCTAAAGACAGACACATCTACATTGGTAAATAGACAATTATAACCCATGTTACACAATTGACTAACAGACAATAAGTTGTACCCAAGTGATTCAACTAAGAACACATTTGAGATAGAATGCTCGGATGAAATGGCTATTTTTCCCAGTCCTTTAACCTTGCCTTGGTTCCCATCTCCAAAGATGATTGAATCTTGGGAATCTTTGTTCTTGACGTAGGAGGTGAACATCTTCTTCTCCCCCGTCATGTGGTTTGTGCATCCACTGTCGATAATCCAGCTTGAGCCCCCGGATGCATAAACCTGCAAGGCAAATTAGGCTTGGGTTTTAGGTACCCAACTCTTGTTGGGTCCTACAAGGTTAGTTACAATAGCCTTTGGGACCCAAATGCAAGTCTTGTCTCCCTTGCATTTGGACCCCATCTTTCTAGCAACCACTTTTTCATTTTTACATGAAAGTACATATGTAGTGTTGCAAGCATGAAAACCAGTGGTAGGTTTATTACACATTTTCTTAGGAGCATGAGACACAAAATTTCTCCTAGTCCTACCATTAAAATTAGAACTTGAAGCAATCATAGCATGAGAGTCAAAAGTATTATAACTCCTATTATAATGAGAATTTCTAGAAAACGTTCTATCATTGTACATGAAAGCATGATTCTTTTCATTACTACTAGCCATAGGAGCCTTCTCTTTCTCCTTGTTGGGAATGGGAGCCCTTTGGCTTGTTAAGTTCTTGGCTTCCTTTCGAAAGCCAAGTCCATCCTTAACTGAGGGATGTCTACCAACGGTGTAGGCATCCCTAGCAAATTTTAACTTATCAAAGTCATTTTTGCAAGTCTTAAGTTAGGCATTAAGACTTGCCACTTCACCATTTAATTTTGTAATAGAAGTAAGGTGTTCAACACATGCATCAACATCAAAATCCTTACACCTATTACAAATGACAACATGCTCTACACAAGAACTAGATTTATTAACTACTTCTAGCTTAGCATTTAAATCATCATTAATACTCTTTAAGCTAGAAACAGTTTCATGACAAGCAGATAATTCAGATGACAGCATTTCATTTCTTTTAATCTCTAAAGCAAGATATTTTTGTACACTAACAAACTTATCATGCTCTTCATACAAAATATCCTCTTGCTTTTCTAAGAGTCTATTTTTTTCATTTAAAGCATCAATCAATTCATTGATTTTATCTATTTTAGTTCTATCTAAACCTTTGAAAAAGCTTGAGTAATCTACTTCATCATCACTAGAGTCATCATCACTTGAAGTAGTATACTTAGGGGTATCTCGAGCGCTTACCTTTTTCCTTTGCCATGAGGCAAGTATGGCGCTCGTTAGGGAAGAGAGACGACTTGTTGAAGGTGGAGGCGGCGAGTCCTTCGTCGTCGGAGTTGGAAGAAGAGCAATCCGAATCCCATTCTTTGCCAAGGTGCGCCTCGCCCTTCACCTTCTTGTAGGCCTTCTTCTTCTCCCTCTTCCCGCTCTTTTCTTGTTCCTGGTCATTAGCATTATCGGGACAATTTGCTATGAAATGACCAGTCTTACCGCATTTAAAATAGCAGCGCTTTCCCTTTGCTTTGCTCTTGTTGGGATGCTCCTTGCGTCCTTTTAGTGCGGTTTTGAAGCACTTGATGATGAGGGCCATCTCCTCTTCGTTTAGCCTGGCAGCCTCAACTTGTGCCACCTTGCTAGGTAGCTCCTCCCTGCTGCTGCTTGTTGCCTTGAGTGCAACGGACTGAGGCTCATAGATGGGCATTGGGCCATTCAATGCATCATCAACATATCTTGCTTCCTTGACCATCATTCGCCCGCTCACAAACTTTCCGAGTATCTCCTCAGGCGTCATCTTTGTGTACCTAGGATTTTCACGGATGAGGTTCACAAGATGAGGGTCAATAACAGTGAAAGACCTGAGCATAAGTCGGACGACATCGTGGTTCGTCCATCTCGTGCTTCCATAGCTCCTGATCTTGTTGACCAGGGTCTTGAGCCTGTTGTACGTTTGCGTTGGCTCCTCTCCCCTGATCATGGAAAACCTTCCTAGCTCGCCTTCCACCAACTCCATTTTGGTGATCATGGTGGCGTCGTTCCCCTCATGCGATATCTTGAGGGTGTCCCATATTTGTTTGGCGTTGTCCAAGCCGCTCACCTTGTTGTATTCATCCCTGCACAACGATGCAAACAAAACAGTGGTAGCTTGTGCATTCTTATGAATTTGTTCGTTAATGAAGACAGGGTTATCCGAACTATCAAATTGCATTCCATTCTCAACTATCTCCCAAATACTAGGATGGAGAGAGAAAAGGTGACTACGCATTTTGTGACTCCAAAAAGCATAGTCCTCTCCATCAAAGTGTGGAGGTTTACAGAGAGGAATAGAAAGCAAATGGGCATTGGAATTATATGGAATACGAGAATAATCAAATGAAAAATTTGAGTTAACCGGATTCTTTTTCTCGTCGTAGTCGTCGTCTCTTGGGGAAGAAGAAGACTCGTCGCTGTCGTAGTAGACGATCTTCTTGATGTGCCTCTTCTTCTTCCCGTCCTTCTTCTTATGACTCGAGCTAGAGTCAGTGGGCTTGTCGTCCCTCGGCTCGTTGAAGATGGACTCTTTCTCCTTATCATTGACCACCATCCCCTTTCCTTTAGGATCCATCTCTTCGGGCGATTAGTCCCTTTCGTGAAGAGAACGACTCTGATACCAATTGAGAGCACCTAGGGGGGGGGTGAATAGGTGATCCTGTAAAATTCAACAAGTAATAGCCACAAAACTTGGTTAAGTGTTAGTATGGCTAAGTAGCGAGCTCTTGCGAACACACAAGTATCACAGAGAAACAATCACAAAAGACACGCGAGTTTATCCCATGGTTCGGTCAAGTATAACACTTGCCTACCTCCACGTTGTGGCATCCCAATGGATGAGGGTTGCACTCAACCCCTTTCAAGTGATCCAATGATCAACTTGAATACCACAGTGTTCTTCTTTGCTTATCACTTTTTCCCGTTTGCGAGGAATCTCCACAAGTTGGAGTCTCTCGCCCTTACAACAAAGATCACAATGAAACACAAGAGTAAGGGTGGGAAGCAACACACATAAATCCGCAGCAATACGCACGCACACAAGCCAAGACTTGAGCTCAAATGAAGCACAATGAGTTCACCACTAGAACAGAGCTCAAATCACTAACAATGTCAATCAAGTACGCGGAGACGGAGTGTGGAAGACTTAGAATGCTCAAAGTATGCTTGGGTGACTTGGTGACTCCTCCATGCGCCTAGGGGTCCCTTTTATAGCCCCAAGGTAGCTAGGAACCGTTGGAGGCATTCTTGGAAGGCTAATCTTGCCTTCTGTCGGGTGGCGCACCGGACAGTCCGGTGCACCACCGGACAGTCCCTGTAGCTGTCCGGTGCGCGATCTCCTTCCTTTTCAAGCGCATCTGACCGTTGCAGATTTGTGGCAGTTGGCGCACCAGACACTGTCCGGTGCACACCGGATAGTCCGGTGCCCCCTGCCGACCGTTGGCGTGCCCACGCGTCGCGCGAAGATTGCGCGGCCGACCGTTGGAGCAGTCGACTGTTGGCTCACTGGACAGTCCGGTGCACCACCGGACAGTCCGGTGAATTTTAGCCGTACGCCGTTGAACGTTTCCCGAGAGCGACGACTTCGCCGCGGACGACTCACCGGACAGTCCGGTGCACCACCGGACAGTCCGGTGAATTATAGCCGTACGCCGCCGTCGAGTCCCGAGAGAGGCCTGATCACTGAGACTGGTCTGGCGCACCGGACACTGTCCGGTGCACCCAGACCGAGCAGGTTTTCTCCTGTTTCTAGCACTTAGACATAATACATTAGTATCAAAATCAACGTACTAAGTCTAGAAACGTACCTTGTTATATGATTTACACTTCTTCAATCTTTGGCACAAATTAATACTTAGAGAATAGGTGTTGGGCACTTAATCACCAAAACACTTTAGAAATGGCCCAAGGGCACATTTCCCTTTCACAAACCCCGCTCCAAGAGGGTGTGCTACAAATGTGGTAAGCCCGGTCGTTTTATTGCTAAATGTCCAAATTCAAGTGATAGTAACAGGGGCGACGACAAGAAGGGGAAGAAGAAGGAGAAGAAGAGGTATTACAAGAAGAAGGGCGGTGATGCCCACGTGTGAAGGGAATGGGACTCCGATGAGAGCTCCACCGACTCCTCCGACGAGGATGCCGCCAACATCGCCGTCAATAAGGGACTCCTCTTCCCCAACATCGGCCACAAATTTTTCATGGCTAAGGATGGCAAGAAAAAGAAGGTACAATCTAGAGCCACCCCCAAGTATACTACATCTAGTGATGAGGGTAGCTCTAGTGATGATGAAGATTATTTAATGTCTCTTTTTGCCAACCTTAACATGGAACAAAAAGAAAAATTGAATGAATTAATAGAGGCTATTAATGAAAAGGATGAACTCTTGGAAAGCCAAGAGGACTTCCTTATTAAAGAAAACAAAAGGCATGTTAAGTTGAAAAATGCTTATGCTCAGGTAGTACAAAACTGTGAAAACTTGACTAAAGAGCTTACCATTTGTCATGACTCTATTTCAAGCCTTAGAGCTGAGAATGCTAGTTTAATTTCTAAGGTTGAAAAGTTAAATGTTTGCAATGATTCAAGTGTCTGTCTTAGAGATGAAAATGCTAGTCTATGATGAATTGAATATTTGCCATGATACAATTTCTAGTCTTAGAATTGAGAATGATAGTTTAAATGCTAAGATTGAGAAATTGAGTGCTTGCAAACCCTCTACATCCACAGTTGAACATGTTTCCATTTGTACTAGATGTAGATATGTTAATGTAGAAGCTATGAATGATCACATTGCCATGATTAAACAACAAAATGATCACATAGCCACAATAAATGCTAAAATTGTCGAGCATAAGCTCGAGAATGAAAATTTTTAAATTTACTCGTAGCATGCTCTATAATGGGAGACGCGTTGGCGTTAAGGATGGCATTGGTTTCCAACAGGGAAGCAATGTCAAGCTTAATGCCACTAAAAGATTGTCTAATTTTGTAAAGGGTAAGGCACCCATGGTTCAGGACAATGAAGGCTACATTTTTTATCTTGCTAATTATCCTGAGCACAAAATTAGGAAGATTCATGCTAGGAGACCTCATACTGTTTCTCACCATGCTCTTATGTATAAGAATGAGGCATCTAGCTCTAGGCAAACCACTCATGTTAAATTGCCTAGAAAGAAAATTCCTACTGTATCAAATGAACATAACATTTTATTTAAGACTTTTGATGCTTCATATGTTCTAACTAACAAATCAGGCAAAGTAGTTGCCAAATATGTTGGGGGCAAACACAAGAGCTCCAAAACTTGTGTTTGGGTACCCAAGGTGCTTGTTTCTAATGTGAAAGGATCTAAGACTGTTTGGGTACCTAAGAACAAGGCCTAAATTTGTTTTGTAGGTTTATGCATCTGGTGTTCAAGTTAGATAATCGATAGCGGGTGCACAAACCACAAGACATGGGAGAAGAGAATGTTCTTCTCCTACGAGAAAAACGAAGATCCCCAACGAGCTATCACATTCGGGGATGGAAATCAAGGTTTGCTCAAAGGATTGGGTAAAATTGCTATATCCCGTGACCATTCTATTTCCAATGTTTTTCTTGTAGATTCTTTAGATTACAACTTGCTTTCTATTTCTCAATTATGTAAAATGGGCTACAACTGTCTATTTACTGATGTAGGTGTTAATATCTTTAGAAAAAGTGATGATTCAATAGCATTTAAGGGAGTGTTAGAGGGTCAGCTATATTTAGTTGATTTTAATGATAACAAAGCTGAACTTGACACTTGCTTAATTGCTAAGACTAATATGGGGTGGCTCTGGCATCGCTGACTTGCCCATGTTGGAATGAAGAATCTTCACAAGCTTCTAAAGGGAGAGCACATTTTAGGACTAACCAATGTTCATTTTAAGAAAGACAGGGTTTGTAGCGCATGCCAAGCAGGAAAGCAAGTTGGTGCTCACCTGTAACACCCTGATTTTGGGGTATAAAACTTCTTTCTAATTATCACCCAAAATCATGTGTTACTCTTCCTTTTTCTCACTCTAGGTTTTCTCTCTCTCTAGATTCATTCTCCCTTTTTCCTTTTTGATTAGAAATAGCCTAAACTAGTGGAGGTTAATTATTTATTTTTTGCCAAAACCTTATGAGTCATGACATGTTGCATCATGCTGAGTTTAAAATATTCTTTAAAGTGTTGAACAAGTTTGAATTTATTTGAATTTGAAACCTAGATTGAATTTGGATTTGAAAAACCCTATAGAAAAAGAAATGGAAAAGGAATTAGAAAATTCAGAGAAAAAGTAAAGGAGAAAGCAGCCCAAACCAGCCCAGTCGGCCCAGCCAGGCCGCGCGCCCGCGCGCCCGCGCCGTCTGACAGGCGGATCCCGCCTATCAGCGGCAGTTCTCCCTCACGTGTGCCCTCCCTCCCTCGCTCATTGCACAGTGGGGCCAGCCTGTCGGCGCCAGTTTTCTTCCTCGCGCGCTCCCTCTCTCTCTGTCTCATGGGCCCGGTCCGCCAGTCACCGAGCCATTGCCCCGCACACCCCTTTCTCCTCTCTCTGCGGCGTGGACCCTTGAGAGCACCTAGAGGGGGGGTGAATAGGTGATCCTGTGAAACTTGAAAACTTAAGCCACAAAACTTGGTTAATCGTTAGCACAATAATTGCCAAGTGGCTAGAGAGGAGTCAAAACACAATAACCACAAGAAATCAATCACAGAGATGGCAAGGTGGTTATCCCGTGGTTCGGCCAAGACCAACGCTTGCCTACTCCACGTTGTGGCGTCCCAACGGACGAGGGTTGCAATCAACCCCTCTCAAGCAGTCCAAAGACCCACTTGAATACCACGGTGTTTTGCTTGCTTTTTCTCAATCCCGTTTGCGAGGAATCTCCACAACTTGGAGCCTCTCGCCCTTACACTTTAAGATCACAAAGAAGCACAGAGCAAGGGAGGGATTACCAACACACTCAAGACAAGAAATCACAGCAACACCACGCACACAAGTCGCAACTAGAGCTCACAACACAACTCAATGAGTTCACCACTCAACTAGAGCTCTAATTGCTATCGCAAAGAATCAAAGGCGCGGAATCGATGTCTTGGTGCTTATGAATGTTGTAGGAATGCTTGGTGTGCTCCTCCATGCGCCTAGGGGTCCCTTTTATAGCCCCAAGGCAGCTAGGAGCCGTTGAGAGCAATCTAGGAAGGCTGATCTTGCCTTCTGTCGACTGGCGCACCGGACAGTCCGGTGCACACCGGACATGTCCGGTGCCCGATTTCTTTCCATAAACGAAGCAGTCGACCGTTGGCAGCCTGAGAGCCATTGGTGCACTTGACATGTCCGGTGCACACCGGACAGTCCGGTGCCTTCTTCTAGCCGTTGGCTCGGCCACGTGTCCCGCGCAGATTGCGCGACCGACCGTTGGCCCGGCCGACCGTTGGCTCACCGGACAGTCCGGTGCACACCGGACAGTCCGGTGAATTATAGTCGTACGTCGCCGATGAATTCCTGAGAGCGACGAGTTCGCCTGTGAACGGCCCACCGGACAGTCCGGTGCACACCGGACAGTCCGGTGAATTATAGCCATACACTGCCGTCGAAGTCCCGAGAGCATCCTGTTTGATCGAGCCAGCCTGGCGCACCGGACACTGTCCGGTGCACCACCGGACAGTCCGGTGCTCCCAGACTAAGCAGATTCTTGGCTGCACGAGCCAAGACAATCCAATTGAATTTTTCCTGTTTCCAGCACTTAGACACAATACATTAGTCCATAAAACAATGTACTAAGTCTGAGAAACATACCTTTATCCTTGATTTGTACTTTGTCCATCTTTTTACACTTAGGCACTTGTGTTGGACACTAAATCACCAAAATACTTAGAAATGGCCCAAGGGCACATTTCCCTTTCAATCTCCCCTTTTTTGGTGATTTATGCCAACACAACATAAAGCAAGTAGAACAAGTACAAAATCAATTCAACTAAGAACTCAAAATTGTTTTGATTCAAATTTGACATATATGGATCACTCTATGCCACCACTTGGTTTGTTTTTGCAAATCAAACTCAAATTCCTATCTCTAAGTCAAATCCACTTGTAGAGACATAAAGAGAGGTTTTCCAAAGAAATTTGATCAAGGATTTCAAAAACTCCCCCTTTTTCCCATAATCAACACTTCTCCCCACAAGAGGCCAACTTTTGACATAAGAGACAATAAAAGAGTTTTGACACCCAAAAGCTCTAATCTACTATTTTCAAAATTTCTCAAGTGGTAGCTGATCCATCTATTGCTTTGGCCTTTATTTTCTCCCCCTTTGGCATCAAGCACCAAAACGGGATCAATCTTGGCCCTTTAACCCCATTGCCTCACCAAAGTCTTCAAATAAGAGTACAAAGGCAATAAGAGTATAAAGATGAACTTGGAAAAGTTACTCTTTTCATCGGAGTGCAGTGGAAGTCTTGCATGGGCCAAGTCCACCTTTTCCCTTTCAATCCTCCTTTGAGACTAAAACAACCAAACTCAAGAATATGGTTAGTCTCAAAGGGTCAAGTTGTACCACAGCTCCCCCTAAATATGTGCATCACTTGCAAAAAGGACTTGTGAGGTCCAGGGAGTGTTTGTACAACTTGAGCACCACAATAAGCAACAAAATGCAGAATGAACATGATCAAAGGCATAAATACATGTATGCTACAATTCAATCCAAGTTCCGCGAATCTAGGACATTTAGCTCACTATGCAGCCTGCAAAAGGTCTTTTCATCTAAAGGCTTAGTGAAGATATCGGCTAGCTGGTTCTCGGTGCTAACATGAAACACTTCGATATCTCCCTTTTGCTGGTGGTCTCTCAAAAAGTGATGCCAGATGTCAATGTGCTTTGTGCGGCTGTGCTCAACAGGATTTTCCGCTATTTGGATAGCACTCTCATTATCACATAGGAGTGGGACTTTGCTCAGATTGTAGCCAAAGTCCCGGAGGGTTTGCCTCATCCAAAGTAGTTGCGCGCAACACTGTCCTGCGGCAACGTACTCGGCCTCAGCGGTGGATAGGGCAACGGAAGTTTGTTTCTTAGAGTTCTATGACACCAGGGACCTTCCTAAGAATTGGCACGTCCCCGATGTACTCTTCCTATCGACCTTACATCCAGCATAGTCGGAATCTGAATATCCAATCAAGTCAAAGTTAGACCCCTTTGGATACCAGATCCCGAAGCAAGGCGTAGCGACTAAATATCTAAGAATTCGCTTCACAGCCACTAAGTGACACTCCTTAGGATCGGATTGAAATCTAGCACACATGCATACGCTAAGCATAATATCCGGTCTACTAGCACATAAATAAAGCAATGAACCTATCATGGACCGGTATGCTTTTTGATCAACGGACTTACCTCCTTTGTTGAGGTCGGTGTGTCCGTCAGTTCCCATCGGCGTCTTTGCGGGCTTGGTGTCCTTCATCCCAAACCGCTTTAGCAAATCTTGCGTGTACTTCGTTTGGGAGATGAAGGTGCCGTCCTTGAGTTGCTTCACTTGGAACCCAAGGAAGTAGTTCAACTCGCCCATCATCGATATCTCGAATTTCTGCATCATCACCCTGCTAAACTCTTCACAGGACTTTTGGTTAGTAGAACCAAATATTATGTCATCGACATAAATTTGGCACACAAAAAGATCACCATCACAAGTCTTCGTGAAAAGAGTTGGATCGGCTTTCCCAACCTTGAAAGCATTAGCAATTAAAAAGTCTCTAAGGCATTCATACCATGCTCTTGGGCTTGCTTAAGTCCATAGAGCGCCTTAGAGAGCTTACACACGTGGTCGGGGTACCGTTCATCCTCGAAGCCAGGGGGTTGCTCCACGTACACCTCCTCCTTGATCGGCCCGTTGAGGAAAGCGCTCTTCACATCCATTTGGTACAACCTGAAAGAATGGTGAGCAGCATATGCTAGCAAAATACGAATTGATTCTAGCCTAGCCACAGGAGCAAACGTCTCCTCAAAGTCCAAACCTGCGACTTGGGCATAACCTTTTGCCACAAGTCGAGCCTTGTTCCTTGTCACCACCCCATGCTCGTCCTATTTGTTGCGGAACACCCACTTGGTTCCCACAACATTTTGCTTGGGACGAGGCACCAGTGTCCAAACTTCATTGCGCTTGAAGTTGTTGAGTTCCTCCTGCATGGCCAACACCCAGTCCGGATCTAGCAAGGCCTCTTCTACCCTGAAAGGCTCAATAGAAGAGACAAAGGAGTAATGCTCACAAAAATTAACTAATCTTGAGCGAGTAGTTACTCCCTTGCTAATATCACCCAATATTTGGTCGACGGGATGATCCCTTTGGATCGTTGCTCGAACTTGGGTTGGAGGTGCCTGAGGTGCATCTTCCTCCTCAATTTGAACATCCTGTGCTCCCCCTTGATCATGTGCCTCCACTTGAGGTACCTGTTCGTCATCTTGGGTTGGGGGATGCACCATAGTTGAGGAAGACGGTTGATCTTGCTCCAATTGTTCCTGAGGCCGTACATCTCCAATCGCCATGGTGCATATCGCGGCCGTTGGAACGTCTTCTTCATCTACATCATCAAGATCAACAACTTGCTCTCTTGGAGAGCCATTAGTCTCATCAAATACAACGTCGCTAGAGACTTCAACCAAACCCGATGATTTGTTGAAGACCCTATACGCCTTTGTATTTGAATCATAACCTAATAAAAACCCTTCTACAGCTTTGGGAGCAAATTTGGAATTCCTACCCTTCTTCACTAGAATGTAGCATTTACTCCCAAATACACGAAAGTACGATACATTGGGTTTGTTACCAGTTAGCAGCTCATATGAAGTTTTCTTGAGGAGGCGGTGAAGGTAGACCCTGTTGATGGCGTGGCAAGCCGTGTTCACGGCTTCCGACCAAAAAACAATCGGGGGTCTTGAACTCTCCAAGCATAGTCCTCGCCATATCAATGAGCGTCCTGTTCTTCCTTTCTACCATACCATTTTGCTGAGGTGTGTAGGGAGCGGAGAACTCGTGCTTGATCCCCTCCTCCTCCTCAAGGAACTCCTCCACTTGAAGATTCTTGAATTCGGACCCGTTGTCGCTCCTTATCTTCTTCACCTTGAGCTCAAACTCATTTTGAGCTCTCCTGAGGAAGCGCTTGAGGGTCCCTTGGGTTTCAGACTTATCCTAAACCTTTCACCTTGCCTTGGTTCCCATCACCGAATATGATTGAATCTTGGGAATCCTTATTCTTGACGTAGGAGGTGAACATCTTCTTCTCTCCCGTCATATGGTTTGTGCATCCGCTGTCGATAATCCAGCTTGAGCCCCCGGATGCATAAACCTGCAAGGAAAATTTAGGCTTGGGTCTTAGGTACCCAACTCTTGTTGGGTCCTACAAGGTTAGTCACAATTTCCTTAGGGACCCAAATGCAAGTTTTATCACCCTTGCATTTTGCCCCTAATTTCCTAGCAACTATCTTCCTATCCTTTCTACAAATAGCAAAGGAAGCATTTAAAGCATGATAAATTGTAGAGGGACCATTCATAACTTTTCTAGGAACATGAACAATATTCTTCCTAGGCACATGATGAATATTTTTTCTAGGCATATCTCTACCATGCATATAGGAAGAACTGGAAGCATACGTAGCATAAGAGTCATAGGAATGTGAATCAAAAGCATTACAACTCCTATGAGACTGTCTTCTATCATTGTACATAAAAGCATGGTTCTTTTTAGTACTACTTGCCATAGGGGCCTTCCCTTTCTCCTTGGCGGAGATGGGAGCCTTATGGCTTGTTAAGTTCTTGGCTTCCCTCTTGAAGCCAAGCCCATCCTTAATTGAGGGGTGTCTACCAATCGTGTAGGCATCCCTAGCAAATTTTAGTTTATCAAAATCACTTTTGCTAGCCTTAAGTTGGGCATTAAGACTAGCCATTTCATCATTTAATTTTGCAATAGTAGCTAAGTGTTCACTACAAGCATCAATATCAAAATCTTTACACCTATTGCAAATAACAACATTTTCTACACAAGTTGTTGATTTACTAGCTATTTCTAACTTAGCATTTAAATCATCATTAATGCTCCTTAAGCTAGAAATCGTCTCATGGCAGGAAGATAATTCACAAGAAAGCATTTCATTTCTCTTAACTTCTAAGGCATGAGATTTTTGTGCTTCTACAAATTTGTCATGTTCTTCATATAACAAGTCCTCTTGTTTTTCTAGAAGCCTATTCTTATCATTCAAGGCATCAATCAATTCATTAATTTTATCTACCTTTGTTCTATCTAGGCCCTTAAACAAACATGAATAATCTATTTCATCCTCATCACTAGATTCGTCCTCACTTGAAGAAGCATAAGTAGAGTTTCGACTACATACCTTCTTCTCCCTTGCCATAAGGCATGTGTGACGCTCGTTGGGAAAGAGGGATGACTTGTTGAAGGCGGTGGGCGAGTCCTTCATTGTCGGAGTCGGAGGAGGAGCAATCCGAGTCCCACTCCTTTCCTAGATGTGCCTCGCCCTTGGCCTTCTTGTAATTTTTCTTCTTTTCCCTCTTGCTCCCGTGTTCCTGGTCACTTTCATTATCGGGACAGTTAGCAATAAAATGACCAATCTTACCGCATTTGAAGCATGAGCGCTTCCCCTTGGCTTTGGTCTTGCTTGGCTGTCCCTTGTGACCCTTAAGCGCCGTCTTGAATCTCTTGATGATGAGGGCCATCTCTTCATCATTAAGTCTGGCCGCCTCAATTTGTGCCACCTTGCTAGGTAGCGCCTCCTTGCTTCTTGTTGCCTTGAGAGCAAGGGGTTGAGGCTCGTTGATGGGACCATTCAATGCGTCGTCCACGTACCTCGCTTCCTTGATCATCATTCGCCCGCTTACAAATTTTCCAAGGACTTCTTCGGGCGACATTTTGGTGTACCTGGGATTCTCACGAATGTTATTCACCAAATGAGGATCAAGAACGGTAAAGGACCTTAGCATCAATCGGACGACATCGTGGTCCGTCCATCGCGTGCTTCCGTAGCTCCTTATTTTGTTGATAAGGGTCTTGAGCCGGTTGTATGTTTGTGTCGGCTCCTCGCCCCTTATCATCGCGAATCGTCCAAGCTTGCCCTCCACCAATTCCATCTTGGTGAGCAAGGTGACGTCATTCCCCTCTTGTGAAATCTTGAGGGTATCCCAGATCTGCTTGGCGTTATCCAAGCCGCTCACTTTGTGATATTCATCCCTGCACAATGAAGCTAGAAGAACAGTAGTAGCTTGTGCATTCTTATGAATTTGCTCATTAATGAACATGGGACTATCCGAACTATCAAAGTGCATTCCACTCTCTACAATCTCCCATATACTAGGATGGAGAGAGAACAAGTGACTACGCATTTTGTGACTCCAAAATCCGTAGTCCTCTCCATCAAAATGAGGAGGTTTACCAAGTGGAATAGATAATAAATGAGCATTTGCACTTTGAGGAATACGAGAGTAGTCAAAAGAAAAGTTCGAATTGACCGGTTTCCTTCTCTCGTAGTTGTTGTGGTCGTCGTCCTTTTGGGAGGAAGTAGACTCATCGTTGTCGTCGTAGTAGACGATCTCCTTGATGCGCCTCGTCTTCTTCTTCTTCCCTTCCTTTCGTCTATGGCCCGAGCCGGAGTCGGTAGGCTTGTCGTCCTTCGGCTCATTGACGAAGGATTCCTTCTCTTTATCGTTGATCACGATACCCTTCCCCTTAGGATCCATCTCTTCGGGCGGTTAGTCCCTTTGTGAAGAGAACGGCTCTGATACCAATTGAGAGCACCTAGAGGGGGGTGAATAGGTGATCCTGTGAAACTTGAAAACTTAAGCCACAAAACTTGGTTAATCGTTAGCACAATAATTGCCAAGTGGCTAGAGAGGAGTCAAAACACAATAACCACAAGAAATCAATCACAGAGATGGCAAGGTGGTTATCCCGTGGTTCGGCCAAGACCAACGCTTGCCTACTCCACGTTGTGGCGTCCCAACGGACGAGGGTTGCAATCAACCCCTCTCAAGCGGTCCAAAGACCCACTTGAATACCACGGTGTTTTGCTTGCTTTTTCTCAATCCCGTTTGCGAGGAATCTCCACAACTTGGAGCCTCTCGCCCTTACACTTTAAGATCACAAAGAAGCACAGAGCAAGGGAGGGATTACCAACACACTCAAGACAAGAAATCACAGCAACACCACGCACACAAGTCGCAACTAGAGCTCACAACACAACTCAATGAGTTCACCACTCAACTAGAGCTCTAATTGCTATCGCAAAGAATCAAAGGCGCGGAATCGATGTCTTGGTGCTTATGAATGTTGTAGGAATGCTTGGTGTGCTCCTCCATGCGCCTAGGGGTCCCTTTTATAGCCCCAAGGCAGCTAGGAGCCGTTGAGAGCAATCTAGGAAGGCTGATCTTGCCTTCTGTCGACTGGCGCACCGGATAGTCCGGTGCACACCGGACATGTCCGGTGCCCGATTTCTTTCCATAAACGAAGCAGTCGACCGTTGGCAGCCTGAGAGCCGTTGGTGCACTTGACATGTCCGGTGCACACCGGACAGTCCGGTGCCTTCTTCTAGCCGTTGGCTCGGCCACGTGTCCCGCGCAGATTGCGCGGCCGACCGTTGGCCCGGCCGATCGTTGGCTCACCGGACAGTCCGGTGCACACCGGACAGTCCGGTGAATTATAGCCGTACGTCGCCGATGAATTCCCGAGAGCGACGAGTTCACCTGTGAACGGCCCACCGGACAGTCCGGTGCCCACCAGACAGTTCGGTGAATTATAGCCGTACACCGCCGTCGAAGTCCCGAGAGCATCCTGTTTGATCGAGCCAGCCTGGCGCACCGGACACTGTCCGGTGCACCACCGGACAGTCCGGTGCTCCCAGACTGAGCAGATTCTTGGCTGCTCGAGCCAAGACAATCCAATTGAATTTTTCCTGTTTCCAGCACTTAGACACAATACATTAGTCCATAAAACAATGTACTAAGTCTGAGAAACATACCTTTATCCTTGATTTATACTTTGTCCATCTTTTTACACTTAGGCACTTGTGTTGGACACTAAATCACCAAAATACTTAGAAATGGCCCAAGGGCACATTTCCCTTTCAACCCTACCTGTCAGTTCTGCCCCTCCACGCTCGCCGTGGACCGGCGCGTGCGCACTCACGCACGTCGCCAGATTTCTCGGCCATGACGCCCGCCCACTCGCCCAACTCCCTTCTTCGAGCCCCGCCAGTGCCCCGCGCACACCCCTCACCTCATTTCGCGCAGCTTCTCCCTCTCTCGCGCTCTGCCCATGCCGCCAGCCGCCGCCGGAGACCCGCGCCCGCGTTTCCGGCCATCCAGCTCGCCGGAGACCGCTCCAAGCCTCCTCGAGCTCTGCCCCAAGGTGAGACACCTGTCCCCGTGCCCAATTTACCTTATTGCGCCCTGTGCTAGGCCAATTTTGCCTTCACCGGTGCTCGGCCATGGCGGTTCGCCGTGCTCGCGCGGTGGCCGGCCGATTTAGCCCGGTCTAGTTCTCTGGAGTAGGTCCCTGTGCCACCCCTGCCTCTGCTGAAGCTAGCCCAGGCCTTAGCGCGCCTTAAGTCCCCTCTCCGTGGTCAGAATGGCTCACCGGAGTTACTCCGGCCCGCCCAAGACCTTCTCACCGCCGTTCTCCCTTCTCTGCCCATGGATTCATGGCCTCTTCCCCACCATTGAGTTTGTCGTGGTGCCCTCTCCCTCTCTGCCCAACTCCGATGACCCTGGAGCCACCCTAGCTCGCGCCAGCCTCAACTCCGGTGACCTCACCGCCATGGAGAGGAGCGGCACCGCCCGCAGCCGTCTGTTTCCCCCTGGTCTGATCCCCTCCGTCTGATTCAAATCGAACGGCTCGGACCACGCCGCCCGCAGCCGTCTGTTTCCCCCTGGTCTGATCCCCTCCATCCGATTCAGATCGAACGGCTCGGACCACGCCGCCCGCAGCCGTATGTTTCCCCCTGGTCTGATCCCCTCCATCCGATTCAGATAGAACGGCTCGGACCATGGATAACGCTTCGCGCACGCGTGCCCTGACGCCCTGGCTAGCCTGTCAGCGCCCAAGTCCTCTGTGCTTGGCCCGCTCGGTCAGTGCGTCCTCCCCCTCTGCCGCTGACGCCCCTGGCCCGCTTGTTAGTGCTCGTCCGCCCGCGCGCGCGCCCTCGGCCGCAGATCTAATCTCAGTTGTTGGTTTTAGATCTGATAGTTAGATTCACCTGATACCCCTTCGCATGGCTATTTTATTAAAGAGACCCTCGGTTTATTGGAAATCAACCCGCCATCCCTGGTTTTCGCGCGCAGGCCCCTGTAATCTTACATATTTAGCCCTGGACTTTTAAATATTCACAGAATTAGCCCTAAATTCATATTTTGAATTCCCAAACTTATTTATTTCATAACTTTTGCATATGAACTCCAAATTTAGTGATTCAAATTGCAAAATGTTCATATAATTATTCTCTATCTGAATAAAATGGTTTCATTTACTGTTTGCATACTCTAATTTTTAGGATTGAATATGAACTAAGGTAGATGTATTTTTATTTACTTAATAAAATAAATAAAAGGAGAACCCTAGAGATTTAAACCTGATTAATCTTGTGAGACTAATAATGTGTATTACATGAAATCATCTCTGGTCTAAATTTAGGTCACAATAAAATAAATTGAACTATGTTATGTACTTGTGAGTAACACTTAGGGGAAATAATAACCTATTTTCAAATAAAGTTAATGTATGTTATAGTTTATGTTATACTTTGAATTCAGTATCCCCTATGTAGTATTGTGTCCTTTTAAGATGTGATCCAATGTTTATACATGTGTGGTGTGTTGTTCATTTGTACTTTCCAAGTGTATTGAATGCATGCTCGCTTTATTTAGACAACGAGCAGTCCGAGGTTCCTGAGTGTGTTGTTGGAGACCTCCCTGAGCAGCAACCTGGTGAAGGCAAGTGTCCTCTGACCTATTATGTCCTACATACTTTATGATTCACTGTCCCGCATTACTTTATGAAACCTAAGGATTGACTAGTCTGTATTCACTTATCCTTGTTTACCTTTTTGGGTTATCATGGTTAGCATTTTGCTATTGCCTTAACTTAAATCAATGAACATGATGTGAATATTTATGATATGATACTGTTATCCTGATTATGTGAATGATCTTGTGATACCTTAGGGGACTCAGGCCTTTTTCCTGAGTACCTCTCCGTAAGGACTTGTTCGTGGAGTGACCACCTAGGATAACAGTACAACCATGAGGGTGGAATGGGACGCCCTTAGCTGATTAAATAGATGAACCTAGGGGTGTAGTTGGCTTTGCCGGAGGGTCGTCAATGGGGGGCGGGGTGTAGTGCTCGCTCTGCCAAGGTTGGGGTGCAGAGGTTCTTTCGATTTGGTTTTGTTAGTCACCCACCTTGGGGAGGTGTACTGTGTTTGTACGACTGGCGAAACCTAACAAGCAGCTATGCACTAGAGGAATCTTTGTAAAGACTACGTAGTGTATCCCTGGCCATTCACCTTGGTAGTGAAGATCGGGTATGTACAACCCAGGCTGGGAAGGGATCACGACTTGTGGGTAAAGTGTACAACCTCTGCAGAGTGTTAAAAACTGGTATATCAGCTGAGCTCATGGTTAAGAGCAGCCTTGGGATCCTCTTGGATTAGAAGAACTTTGGATACTTTTATGATGATGATTAACAATGATGTTATAAAATCTGATCTTTGGTATTTCCTAGTTTGAGGAAGTACTTTTGGGTAATAACTGGGTTTATTACTAAAAGTTGGCTCTACTAATAATAATAAATACTTGACTAACTTAAAAGCAACTGCTTGACCCCAACTCCATATACAGCTAGTCCATTTAAGCCAAATGGGACATTTGCTGAGTACGTTGATGTGTACTCACCCTTGCTTTACAAACCACCCCACCCCAGGTTGTCCCCACTGTACTCAGTACTCAGGAGGTGATGCTGGCAACATGGAAGATTTCGAGGAGTTTCAGGACTACGACGAGTTCTAGTTCTTTCTTAGTGACAAACCCCCAGTCAGCTGCCTGTGTAGGCTTAGCATCTACGTTTCATAATTCTGCACTTTGATATTTATGTTGAACAATGGTTATGTATTAGACTCTATGGATATCTTGGACATCTTGATGTAATAAAGTACATTTCCGCTATTTATTTCGAGCATTGTGTGATGATGTCCCATTATGTAATCGCTGTGTACGTGAGTTTCTGATCCTGGCACGTACATGGTTCGTATTCGGTTTGCCTTCCAAAACCGGGTGTGACATCACCATCCACACAAGAACATCATGACGACTGACAGGTCACTCGAGCTACTCCACATGGATTTATTCAGCCCGATCGCTTACATAAGCATCGACGGGAGTAAGTACTGTCTAGTTATTGTGGATGATTATTCTCGCTTCACATGGGTATTCTTTTTGCAGGAAAAATCTTAGACCCAAGATACTTAAAGGGATTCTTAAGACGGGCTCAAAATGAGTTTGGATTAAGGATAAAAAAGATAAGAAGCAACAACAGGACGAAGTTCAAGAATTCTCAAAATGAAGGATTTCTTGAGGATGAGGGCATCAAGCATGAGTTCTCTTCTCCCTACACACCTCAACAAAATGGTGTAGTGGAGAGGAAGAATAGAACTCTACTGGACATGGCGAGGACCATGCTTGATGAGTACAAGACACCAGACCAGTTTTGGGCGGAAGCAATCAACACTGCTTGCTACTCCATCAACCGGCTCTACCTTCACCAAATCCTCAAGAAAACATCTAGAGCAAGTTGATCTTGGTGAACTAGATGATGAAGAGGCTCTGTGCGTTGCACTAAGGAATATGTCCATTGGGGATGTGTGTCCTAAGGAATCCGAAGAGCCTTCACAAGCTCAAGATCAACCGTCATCTTCCAACCAAGCATTTCTGCCAACTCAAGATGAGGATCAAGCTCAATATAATGAAGATGAAGATCAAGAGGATGAGTCACCTCAAGACGAGGACAATGATCAAGGGGGAGATGAAGAAAATAAAGACAAGGAAGATGAGCAGGAGATACAGGGTCAAACACCGCCACACCTAAGAGTCTACCAAGCAATTCAACGAGACCATCCCATCAACTCCATCCTTGGTGACATTCATAAGGGGGTAACTACTACATCTCGAGTTGCACATTTCTGTGAGCATTACTCTTTTGTCTCCTCTATTGAGACATACAGGATAGAGGATGCATTAAGAGATCTGGATTGGGTGATGGCAATGCAAGAGGAGCTCAACAACTTCACGAGGAATGAGGTATGGCATTTGGTTCCACGTCCTAATCAAAATATTGTAGGTACCAAATGGGTATTGAAAGTCGCCTAGAGGGGAGGTGAATAGGCGGAATCTGAAAATTATAAACTTAAGCACACACTACAAACCGAGGTTAGCGTTAGAATAAAATCGAGTCCGAAAGAGAGGGCAAAAACAAATCACAAGCAAATGAAGAGAGTGACACGGTGATTTGTTTTACCAAGGTTCAGTTCTTGCAAACCTACTCCCCATTGAGGTGGTCACAAAGACCGGGTCTCTTTAAACCCTTTCCCTCTCTCAAACGATCACCTAGACCGAGTGAGCTTTTCTCCTTAATCAAACGGGTCACTTAGACCCCTACAAGGACCACCACAACTTGGTGTCTCTTGCTTTGATTACAAGTTGCTTGAGAACAAGAAAGAAGGAGGAAGAAAAGCGATCCAAGCGCAAGAGCTCAAAGAACACGAGCAAAACTCTCTCTTCTAGTCACTAATTGCTTTGAGTGGAATTGGGACTTGGAGAGGCTTTGATTCAATTGGATTGTGTCTTGTATTGAATGCACTAGCTCTTGTATTGAGTGAGATGTCTAAAAAACTTGGATGCATTGAAGTGTGGTGGTTGGGAGGTATTTATAGCCCCAACCACCAAAACAGCCGTTGGGGAAGTCTGCTATCGAAGGGCGCACCGGACAGTCCGGTGTGCCAGCCATGTCACCCAACCGTTAGGGTTCTGACGGTTTCGACCGTTGGAGCTCTGACTTCATGGGGCACCAGATAGTCTGGTGCCGCACCGGACAGGTGCTGTTCACTGTCTGGTGCGCCTTCTGGCGCTGCTCTAACTCTGCGCGAACTGTCCGCACACTGTAGCGCTTTTCAGGTTTCCGTTGGAGTCGACCGTTGCGCTGGAGCCGTTGCTCCGCTGGAACACAGGACAGTCCGATGCCGCACCGGACAGTCCGGTGAATTATAGCGAAGCGGCATTTCCAGAAACCTGAAGGTGGCAAGTTTGAGTTGATCCACCCTGGTGCACCGGACACTGTCCCGTGGTGCACCGTACATAGTCCGGTGGCACACAGGACAGTCCGTTGCGCTAGACCAGGGCACACTTCGGTTTTCTTTGCTCCTTTCTTTTTGAATCCTAACTTGTTCTTTTTATTGGTTTGTGTTGAACCTATGGCACCTGTAGAACATATAATCTAGAGCAAACTAGTTAGTCCAATTGTTTGTGTTGGGCAATTTAACCACCAAAATCATTTAGGAAAAGGTTTGACCCTATTTTCCTTTCAATCTCCCCCTTTTTGGTGATTGATGCCAACACAAACCAAAGCAAATATATAAGTGCAGAATTGAACTAGTTTGCATAAGGTAAGTGCAAAGGTTGCTTGAAATTAAACCAATATAATCATTTCAATAGATATGCATGGATTGCTTTCTTCTTATTTAATATTTTGGACCACGCTTGCACCATGAGTTTTGTTTTTGCAAATTCTTTGGAAAATTCTTTTCAAAAACCTTTTGCAAATAATCAAAGGTATATGAATAATACTGAAAGAAACATTTTCAAGATTTGAAATTTTCTCCCCCTGTTTCAAATGCTTTTCCTTTGACTTAAACAAAACTCCCCCTAAATGAAATTCTCCTCTTAGTTGTCAAGAGGGTTTTGAGATATACTAGATTGAGATACTTTCATTAGAGGAACACTAATACCAATAAAAGTTTTCAAAACACAATTAAAAATTAGGTGGTGGTGCGGTCCTTTTGCTTTGGGCTAATACTCTCTCCTCCTTTGGCATGAATCGCCAAAAATGGAGACTTTGTGAGCCCTTTGTAAATTCTCTCCCCCTTTGGCAAACAATATATGAGTGAAAGATTATACCAATGTGGAGAGATGGCGGAATACCGGCAAAGGGTAAATAACACCAATGGAGTTGAGTGGAAGCGTCGTCTTTGCCGAATACTCCATTTCCCTTTCAATTCTATGACTAATCATAAGAATATACTTGAAAACACATTAGTCATAGACATAAAAGAGATATGATCAAAGGTATATAAATGAGCTATGGGTGCAAGGTATCAATCAAAATTCCGAGAATCAAGAATGTTTAGCTCATTCCTAAGTTTGGTAAAGGTTTTCTCATCTAATGGCTTGGTAAAGATATCGGCTAATTGTTCTTTGGTGTTAATATAGGCTATCTCGATATCCCCCTTTGTTGGTGATCTCTCAAAAAGTGATACCGAATGGCTATGTGATTAGTGCGGCTGTGTTCAACGGGATTATCCGCCATGCAGATTGCACTCTCATTATCACATAGGAGAGGAACTTTGCTAAATTTGTAGCCATAGTCCCTGAGGGTTTGCCTCATCCAAAGCAATTGTGCGCAACAATGGCCTGCAGTAATATGCTCGGCTTCGGCGGTAGAAAGAGCTACTGAGTTTTGTTTCTTTGAAGCCCAAGACACCAGAGATCTCCCCAGAAACTGACAAGTCCCTGATGTGCTCTTCCTATCAATTTTGCACCCTGCCCAATCAGCATCTGAATATCCTAATAAATCAAAAAAGGATCCCTTGGGGTACCAAAGACCAAACTTAGGTGTATAAACTAAATATCTCAAGATTCTTTTCACGGCGCTAAGGTGAACTTCCTTAGGATCAGCTTGAAATCTTGCACACATGCATACGGAAAGCATAATATCCGGTCGAGATGCACATAAATAGAGTAGAGATCCTATCATCGACCGGTATACCTTTTGATCTACGGATTTACCTCCCGTGTCGAGGTTGAGATGCCCATTTGTTCCCATGGGAGTCTTGATGGGCTTGGCATCCTTCATTCCAAACTTAGTGAGTATGTCTTGAATGTACTTTGTTTGGCTGATGAAGGTGCCCTCTTGGAGTTACTTTACTTGAAATCCTAGAAAATACTTCAACTCCCCCATCATAGACATCTCGAATTTTTGAATCATAATCCTACTAAACTCTTCACAAGTAGATTTGTTAGTAGACCAAATATGATATCATCAACATAAATTTGGCATACAAATAAATCATTTGCAATGGTTTTAGTAAAAAGAGTAGCATCGGCTTTGCCGACTTTGAATCCATTAGTGATAAGAAAATCTCTTAGGCATTCATACCATGCTCTTAAGGCTTGCTTGAGCCCATAAAGCGCCTTAGAGAGTTTGTATACATGGTTAGGGTACTCACTATCTTCAAAGCCGGGAGGTTGCTCAACATAGACCTCCTCCTTGATTGGTCCGTTGAGGAAGGCACTTTTCACGTCCAATTGATAAAGCTTGAAGCCATGGTAAGTAGCATAGGCAAGTAATATGCGAATTGACTCAAGCCTAGCTACGGGTGCATAGGTTTCACCGAAATCCAAACCTTCGACTTGTGAATATCCCTTGGCCACAAGTCGGGCTTTGTTCCTTGTCACCACACCAGCTCATCTTGCTTGTTGCGGAAGACCCACTTGGTTCCTACAACATTTTGATTAGGACGTGGAACTAGATGCCATACCTCATTCCTCGTGATGTTGTTGAGTTCCTCTTGCATTGCCAACACCCAATCCGAATCCCTTAATGCGTCTTCCACCCTGTATGGCTTAATAGAAGACACAAAGGAGTAATGTTCACAAAAATGAGCGACACGAGATCGAGTGGTTACCCCCTTATGAATATCGCCGAGGATGGAGTTCACGGGGTGATCTCTTTGAATCGCTTGGTGGACTCTTGGGTGTGGCGATCTTGGACCCTGATCATCTTCCTTGTCTTGATCATTGGCATCTCCCCCTTGATCATTGTCCTTCTCTTGAGGTGGCTCTTCTTGATCTTCATTTTCATCATCTTGAGCTTGATCCTCATCTTGGGTTGGTGGAGATGCTTGCATGGAAGATGATGGTTGATCTTGTGCTTGTGGAGGCTCTTCGGATTCTTTAGGACATACATCCCCAATGGACATGTTCCTTAGTGCGACGCACGGAGCCTCTTCATCATCTAGCTCATCAAGATCAACTTGCTCTACTTGAGAGCCGTTAGTCTCATCAAATACAATGTCACAAGAAACTTCAACTAGTCTAGTGGACTTGTTAAAGACTCTATATGCCCTGGTGTTTGAATCATATCCTAGTAAAAAGCCTTCTACAGCCTTAGGAGCAAATTTAGATTTTCTACCTCTTTTAACAAGAATAAAACATTTGCTACCAAAGACTCTAAAATATGAAACATTGGGCTTTTACCGGTTAGGAGTTCATACGATGTCTTCTTGAGGATTCGGTGTAGATATAACCGGTTGATGGAGTAGCAGGCGGTGTTAATCGCCTCGGCCCAAAACCGGTCTGGAGTCTTGTACTCATCAAGCATGGTCCTCGCCATGTCAAGTAGAGTTCTATTCTTCCTCTCCACTACACCATTTTGTTGAGGTGTGTAGGGAGAAGAGAACTCATACTTGATGCCCTCCTCCTCAAGGAAGCCTTCAATTTGTGAATTCTTGAACTCTGTCCCATTGTCGCTTCTTATCTTTTTGATCCTTAAGCCGAACTCATTTTGAGCCCATCTCAAGAATCCCTTTAAGGTTTCTTGGGTTTGTGATTTATCCTGCAAAAAGAATACCCAAGTGAAGCGAGAATAATCATCCACAGTTACAAGACAATACTTACTCCTGCCGATGCTTATGTAAGCTATCAGGCCGAATAAATCCATGTGGAGTAGCTCAATCGGCCTATCGGTCGTCATGATGTTCTTGTGTGGATGATGGGCACCAACTTGCTTTCCTGCTTGATAAGCGCTACAAACCCTATCTTTCTCAAAATGAACATTGGTTAGTCCTAAAATGTGCTCTCCCTTTAGAAGCTTGTGAAGATTCTTCATCCCAACATGGGCTAGTCAGCGATGCCAGAGCCAACCCATATTAGTCTTAGCAATTAAGCAAGTGTCGAGTTCATCTCTTTTGAAATCAACTAAGTATAGCTGACCCTCTAGCACTCCCTTAAATGCTACTGAACCATCACTTCTTCTAAAGACAGTAACACCTACATCAGTAAATAGACAGTTGTATCCCATATTGCATAATTGAGAAACAGAAAGCAAATTGTAATCTAATGAATCTATAAGAAAAACATTGGAAATAGAATGGTCAGGTGATATAGCAATTTTACCAAGTCCTTTGAGCAAACCTTGATTTCCATCCCCGAATGTGATAGCTCTTTAGGGATCTTGGTTTTTCTCATAGGAGGAGAACATCCTTTTCTCCCCAGTCATGTGGTTTGTGCTCCCGCTATTAATGATCCAACTTGAGCCCCCGGATGCATAAACCTACAAAACAAGTTTAGGCCTTGTTCTTAGGTACCCAAACTGTCTTGGGTCCTTTGACATTAGAAACAAGCACCTTGGGTACCCAAACACAAGTCTTTGAGCCCTTGTGCTTGGCCCCAACATATTTGACAACTACTTTGCCTGATTTATTAGTTAAAACATAAGAAGCATCAAAAGTCTTAAATGAAACAATAGGCTCATTTGATGCAGTAGGAGTTTTCTTTTTAGACAATTTAACATGAGCAGATTGCCTAGAACTAGATGCCTCACTCTTATACATAAAAGCATGATGAGAGCCAGAGTGAGACTTCCTAGAATGAATTCTCCTAATTTTGTGTTCGGGATAACCAGCAGGATATAAAATGTAACCCTTGTTATCCTGAACCATGGGAGCTTTGCCCTTAACAAAGTTAGATAATTTCTTAGGGGCATTAAGCTTGACATTGCCTCCCTGTTGGAAGCCAATGCCATCCTTAACGCCAGGGCGTCTCCCATTATAGAGCATGCTTCTAGCAAATTTAAATTTTTCATTTTCTAAGTCATGCTCATTAATCTTAGCACTAAGTTGAGCTATGTGATCATTTTGTTGTTTAATTAAGGCTAGGTGATCATGGATAGCATCAACATTAATGTCTCTACATCTAGTACAAATAGAAACATGATCAACAGTAGATGTAGAGGGTTTGCAAACATTTAATTCATCAATCTTAGCATGTAACATGGCATTTTCATTTCTAAGATTGGAAATAACATCATTGCAAACATTTAAATCCTTAGCCTTAGCAATTAATTTTTCATTCTCAATCTTAAGGCTAGAAAGTGATGCATTCAATTTATCAATCTTGACAATTAAACTAGCATTATCATTTTTAAGACTGACAAGAGAATCATTACAAACATTTAATTTCTCAACCTTAGCAAGCAATTTTGCATTTTCAGTTCTAAGGTTAGAGACAGTGTCGTGGCAAATGCTAAGCTCTTTAGATAAATTTTCATTTTTCTCTACTTCCTAAGCATAAGTATTTTTAACTTTAACATGCTTTTTGTTTTCCTTAATAAGGAAGTCCTCTTGGCTATCCAAAAGTTCATACTTCTCATGAATACTATTAATCAATTCATTTAACTTCTCCTTTTGTTGCATGTTAAGGTTGGCAAAAAGTGTAAGCAAATCATCCTCATCATCACTAGAGCTAACCTCATCACTAGATGTTGTATATTTAGTAGAAGCTCTAGATTTTACCTTCTTCTTTTTGTCGTCCTTTGCCATGAAGCACTTGTGGCCGACGTTGGGGAAGAGGAGACCCTTGTTGACGGCAATGTTGGCGGCGTCCTCGTCGGAGGAGGAGTCAGTGGAGCTCTTATTGGAGTCCCATTCCCGACATACATGGGCATCGCCGCCCTTCTTCTTGTAGTACTTCTTCTTTTCCTTTCTCCTTCCCTTCTTGTCGTCGCCCCTATCACTATCACTAGATAATGGACATTTAGCAATAAAATGACCGGGCTTACCACACTTGTAGCAAACTTTCTTGGAATAGGGTTTGTAGTCTTTCCCCTTCCGTTGCTTGAGGATTTGATGGAAGCTCTTGATGATGAGCGCCATCTCCTCGTTGTCGAGCTTGGAGGCGTTGATGGGAAGCCTACTTGATGTAGACTCTTCTTTCTTCTCCTCCGTTGCTTTGAAGGCAACAGGTTGCACCTCGGGTGTTGAGGTGGCGCCTCGCTCGATGATTTGTTTGGAGCCTTTGATCATCAATTCAAAGATCACAAACTTTCCTATAACCTCCTTGGGAGACATTAGCTTGTATCTAGGATCACTACGAATTAATTGAACTTGTGTAGGATTAAGAAAAACAAGTGATCTTAGAGTAACCTTGACCATTTCATGGTCATCCCATTTTGTGCTCCCGAGGTTGCGCACTTGATTCACCAAGGTCTTGAGCCGGTTGTACATGGCTTGTGGCTCCTCCCCTTGGTTGAGCATGAATCGACCGAGCTCCCCCTCGATCGTTTCCCGTTTGGTGATCTTGGTCACCTCATCTCCTTCGTGCGTGGTCTTGAGTACGTCCCAAATCTCTTTGGCACTTTTCAACCCTTGCACCTTATTATACTCTTCTCGACTTAGAGAGGCGAGGAGTATAGTAGTGGCTTGGGAGTTGAAGTGCCGGATTTGGGCGACTTCGTCTGAGTCATAGCCTTCGTCCCCCGGCGATGGTACCTGCGCTTCAAACTCAACAATGTCCCAAATACTAGCGTGGAGTGAGGTTAGGTGATGCCTCATTTTATCACTCCACATGTTATAATCTTCACCCTCAAAAACGGGTGGTTTGCCTAGTGGGACGGAAAGTAGAGGAATGCGTCTAGAGATACGG
This sequence comes from Zea luxurians, assembly GCA_029449295.1. Taxonomy (NCBI): domain Eukaryota; kingdom Viridiplantae; phylum Streptophyta; class Magnoliopsida; order Poales; family Poaceae; genus Zea; species Zea luxurians. Next base: position 1,811,071 of record JAOPSE010000152.1, read on the forward strand.
GGATAACGAAGTGACATTTTACTATACTTCTTGCGCTCATGGCGCTTAGAAGTGACGGACGACGCGTCGGAGCCGGAGGTTGATGGCGACAAAGAATCGGTCTCGTAGTAGACCACCTTCTTCATCTTCTTTTTCTTTTCGCCGCTCCGATGCGACTTGCCATGTGAAGGGGATCCCTTCACCTTGTTGCCGGACTCTCCCGATGGAGTCTTCCCGTGGCTTGTGGTGGGCTTCTCGCCGGTCACGACCTCCTTCTTGGCGTGATCTCCCAGCATCACTTCGAGAGGTTAGGCTCTAATGAAGTACCGAGCTCTAATACCAATTGAAAGTCGCCTAGAGGGGGGGTGAATAAGCAGAATCTGAAAATTATAAACTTAAGCACACAATACAAGCCGAGGTTAGCGTTAGAATAAAATCGAATCCGAAAGAGAGGGCAAAAACAAATCACAAGCAAATGAAGAGAGTGACACGGTGATTTGTTTTACCGAGGTTCGGTTCTTGCAAACCTACTCCCCGTTGAGGTGGTCACAAAGACCGGGTCTCTTTCAACCCTTTCCCTCTCTCAAACGGTCACCTAGACCGAGTGAGCTTTTCTCCTTAATCAAACGGGTCACTTAGACCCCTACAAGGACCACCACAACTTGGTGTCTCTTGCTTTGATTACAAGTTGCTTGAGAACAAGAAAGGAGGAAGAAAAGCGATCCAAGCGCAAGAGCTCAAAGAACACGAGCAAAACTCTCTCTTCTAGTCACTAATTGCTTTGAGTGGAATTGGGACTTGGAGAGGCTTTGATTCAATTGGATTGTGTCTTGTATTGAATGCACTAGCTCTTGTATTGAGTGAGATGTCTGAAAAACTTGGATGCATTGAAGTGTGGTGGTTGGGAGGTATTTATAGCCCCAACCACCTAAACAGCCGTTGGGGAAGTCTGCTATCGAAGGGCGCACCGGACAGTCCGGTGCACCAGCAGACACTGTCCAGTGTGCCAGCCACGTCACCCAACCGTTAGGGTTCTGACGGTTTCGACCGTTGGAGCTCTGACTTCATGGGGCACCGGACAGTTCGGTGCCGCACCGGACAGGTGCTGTTCACTGTCCGGTGCGCCTTCTGGCGCTGCTCTGACTCTGCGCGAACTGTCCACGCACTGTAGTGCTTTTCAGGTTTCCATTGGAGTTGACCGTTGTGCTGGAGCCGTTGCTCCGCTGGCACACCGGACAGTCCGATGCCGCACCGGACTGTCCGGTGAATTATAGCGGAGCGACATTTCCAGAAATTCGAAGGTGGAAAGTTTGAGTTGATCCACCCTGGTGCACCGGACACTGACCGGTGGTGCACCAGACACAGTCCGGTGGCACACCGAACACTGTCCGGTGGCACACCAGACAGTCCGGTGCGCCAGACCAGGTCACACTTTGGTTTTCTTTGCTCCTTTCTTTTTGAACCATAACTTGTTATTTTTATTGGTTTTTGTTGAACCTATGGCACCTGTAGAACATATAATCTAGAGCAAACTAGTTAGTCCAATTGTTTGTGTTGGGCAATTCAACCACCAAAATCATTTAGGAAAAGGTTTGACCCTATTTCCCTTTTAGGTATTCCGCAACAAGCAAGATGAGCATGGTGTGGTGACAAGAAACAAAGCCCAACTTGTGGCCAAGGGTTATTCACAAGTCGAAGGTTTGAATTTCGATGAAACTTATGCACCCGTAGCTAGGCTTGAGTCAATTCGTATATTACTTGCCTATGCTACTTACCATGGCTTTAAGCTTTATCAACTGGACATGAAAAGTGCCTTCCTCAATGAACCTATCAAGGAAAAGGTCTATGTTGAGCAACCTCCCGGCTTTGAAGATAGTGAGTATCTTAACCATGTGTATAAACTCTCAAAGGCGCTTTACGGGCTCAAGCAAGCCCCAAGAGCATGGTATGAATGCCTGCGATACTTTCTTATCACTAATGGCTTCAAAGTCGGTAAAGCCGATCCTACACTCTTTACAAAAAACTGTTGAAAAGACTTGTTTATATGCCAAATTTATGTTGATGATATCATATTTGGGTCTACTAACAAGTCTACTTGTGAAGAGTTTAGTAGGATCATGGTACAGAAATTCGAGATGTCAATGATGGGGAGTTGAGATATTTCCTAGGATTTCAAATCAAGCAACTCCAAGAGGGCACCTTCATCTCTCAAACAAAGCACATTCAAGACATACTTAAGAAGTTTGGGATGAAGGATGGCAAACCCATCAAGACACCCATGGGAACCAATAGGCATCTCGACCTCGACACGGGAGGTAAATCCGTAGATCAAAAGATATAGCGGTCGATGATAGGATCTTTACTCTATTTATGTGCATCTCGACCGGATATTATACTTTCTGTATGCATGCGTGCAAGGTTCCAAGCCGATCCTAAGGAAGTTCACCTTAGGGCCATGAATAGAATCATGAGATACTTAGTCTACACTCCTGAGTTTGGGCTTTGGTACCCCAAGAGATCCACTTTTGATTTAATAGGATATTTCGATGCCGACTGGGCAGGGTGTAAAATTGATAGAAAGAGCACATCAGGGACTTGTCAGTTTCTGGGGAGATCCCTGGTGTCATGGGCTTCAAAGAAACAAAACTCCGTAGCTCTTTCCACCACCGAAGCCAAGTATATTGCCACAGGACATTGTTGTGCGCAATTACTTTGGATGAGGCAAACTCTCAGGGACTATGACTACAAATTGAGCAAAGCCCCTCTCCTATGTGACAATGAGAGTGCAATCCGCATGGCGGACAATCCCGTTGAACACAGCCGCACTAAGCACATAGATATTCGGTATCACTTTCTGAGAGATTACCAACAAAGGGGAATATTGAAATAGCTTATGTTAACACCAAAGATCAATTAGCCGATATCTTTACCAAGCCACTAGATGAGAAAACCTTTAGCAAACTTAGGAATAAGCTAAATATACTTGATTCTCGGAATTTTGATTGAAACATTGCACACATAACTCATTTATATACCTTTGATCATATCTCTTTCTTTTAATACAATTGCATATTTCTTATTCTTCTTGTTCCAAAACTATGACTAATCTGTTTCAAGTGTATTTCTATACTAAGTCGTAGATTGAAAGGGAAATGGAGTATTTGTCACACTCGGATTTAAAGAACAAAGCCGAGTGCATCTCATATATGCGCCAAAGAAGACAACACATATAATAACATAGTGTATAGAGATAAATGTCATAAATATCATTAATGTACTTATTACATAGCAGAAGTCTTACAAAAATAAATTATAAAATAAAGCGAACTAAATATTATTCCCTGGCGCCACAAAGCTGACTGGGAGACGCCACCTAGATCAAGTCGAAAGCCTCAGTGTTAGGCGGCTTCTCTTAGACCACCTGTTCTTCTCCTGTGGAGGGTGTGAGAAAGCAAGTGTGAGCTCACATACGCTCATAGCTCAACAAGTCGTGAGGAATAATGTGCACGAACTCACCAAAGGTGGGAGCTCATGTGAAGGTAAGACTGATCAACAGAGTAAAGGCCGAAGCTGAGCATTGCTTTTATAAGTTGGTCAAAATTTTATTAGCAATTACTAAGTGCAAGTGAGTACCAAACCAAAGTAATAATAAATAAAGTAATAAATAAATAATCCCAATGCGATGCAAATGACAAATTGAGTTTTAATTCCATAGATTAGTCACGTGAGGGTCCGAGCTGCTCATGACCGTGAGCACGTCTAGTATACCAGTTTTACACTCTGCAGAAGTTACGCATCTTTACCCACAAGTCATGTTACCCATCTGCCAAGAGACGGTCAATCCCATACACCTCTACCGAGGAGGCGAGGCAGGGTAACACTGCGAGGCCTTTACAAAGTTCCACTAGTTTCAGAAAACCCGCTACAGTTTATAGGAAGCTCCAGTGCAGGAATCCCTCGCCTGACCGCCATCGCAGCAAAATCAACCCAAGGACCTTCCTACACTCACCACTCCCCTACTGCCCTTGCCCCTTTCGGGTAAGATAGTCATCCACTAGCTTTCCTAGTTAATCAGCCAAGGGTGTCCCATTAAACCCTTGTGGTAGCACTGTTTTCCTAGGTGGTCGCTCCATGTTCCCATTAACATAATGATCTTAACATGAATAGTAATAATAAACAGATAATAAAAGTGTAATCATGAATAGTGTATCTCCATACCCAAAACCATAATAAGCAATAGTAAGTACTACCCAAAAATATTTAGTGGTAAAACAAGGTATAAAGATAGCCAAAACTGGGGTAACCTATTGGATCCCATCAAATTAACCTATGCAGATCATTATGAATAATAAGAACATGGCTAGGTAAAATAAGTGATCAAGGGCACAACTTGCCTTCAATGGGCTCCTGCTCAGCAACTTCTATCTGCTGAACCTCAGGATCCACAGCAGCTTGCTCGTCTACTCGCATCAACACAATACATACATAGTATAGCAAAAAATAACATCACACCAAACATGTAAATAAAATACACAATAAAAATCTACACATTAAAATAAGAGCCTAGGAACAAGAATCATTAATTTTGGAGTTATAGATTTTAAATTTTGAATTTCCAAAGGTTTTATGTGCTTGAAATATGATTAAATAAGGAATTAATTTTCTTACTATTTTCATGCCAAAACAGAGACTCTAGGTGATAAACAATAATATTACAAAATTTTAGAAACTGGAATGGATCAATTTGGAGTTCATATGAATTTTCTATAAATTTTACAAGTTCTAGCACTTATTTATATATTAAAAATCCATTCATAATTTAATTTCTCTATTTCTAACCTTCTGACTAGGCACCAATACCTGGAGAGCACAAGGGCTCAGGCGCAATAAAACCCAAGACCCAGACGCACCCCTCTACGGACGACGGGTTCTATTCTTCAGAACCATGAGGGTTCTTGTGTAAAAGAGGAAACCAAAGCGGTATCGGCCACGATGGGCCGACCGATCTACAATGGGCGGCCAGGATTAAATCGCCACCCGATTGAACCGGTACAACATCGCACCCTTTGGATCTAGAATCAACGGTCCCGATTCTATGCAACTCAAGTCACCCGGAACCATCCGATCCGATCAAACGATCCTAATCAAATCGCCAGGAGTATTCGTCCGATTCTAATCCGGTCGTCCGTTATCGGATCAATGGCCCACACGGCTTCTAGCCTACACCCGCGCACATCGACGGCGACGACAGAATCCCGAGCGTCGCCGCGGCGCCATTGCTGAACCTTGATGATCCGATGCTAGCGTGATCTAAACACGAATTCGCTCGGCGCTACACGATGTACACAAAAAAGGGAAGTGTTCTAATAGTTGCTCACCGACAGTTGCGCTCTGCAGTGACTTGACGACGGAGAGAGGTTGTTCTCCCGCCGCAGACGTGCTCTGATGTAAAATTCGCCGGTGCCGGACGCTCCCAACCCAATGTCGATGCTACAGAAACAATTGCCGAGTCAAGGCGAAGCTCCCCGACCAACTCGCTCCACGCGGCACACTTATCCCGGCGAAGCCTCCCTCTCGTCCACTCACGACAGTAATGGCGGCGGCGATTTCCTTATGGAGTGGTGAACTACGAACGCAGGGGTAAGGGGGTCTGTGTCCACGCTTTATGGACCGGTGATTCTGCGCAGGTCAGCCATCTGCGCAACGCCCTGGGCAAGGTCATTGAGGGAGCCCGCCATCACGGGCGACGGACTCGGTCCACGCGGTCGTGGTGAGGTGGGCGGTCCTGGCCAAAGGGGCCCACAAGATAGTGCAACAGAGACTGGCGCAGGACTGGCGAAACAGACCCACACGCTAGCGGAAGGGCGAGAGAGGCGCAGAATGGTGTTGGCCTGCGTGGGTTGCTCCCTGATGGGCCAAAAGGGGGAATCCAAGCCCAGTAAGCACCAGACTCTTTTTTCCTTTTTGTTTTATTTTGAATTCCTTTTTTGTTTAAATTCAAACCTGCTATTTGAATTCGAAATTGGTTTTCATATCTCACAGGTCATGAGCAAAAAAAATAGAAATACTAATTTAGGGATATATTTATAGTTATTTTTATTTATATGTAATACTCCTTTCTTGTTCTCTCATTTCAAATTCCAAATTCAAATTTAGGTTTAATCAAAATCTTCAACTCATTGTCTTCATCATTATATTTTTATTAATGTTATTGTTTTTAGTATTCAATGCACAAACAAAGCTCCAATATGATGCATGGTTTAGTAGCCTATCTTTTATTTGTTTTAAATATGGTGTTTACAAGTGATGGTATGTAGATATAACACTCCCACATAAATAAAAGAAAATAACTTTCCTCCTCTTATATTATCTTCTACAATTTGGGTATTACAGTATTCGGCAAAGACAACGCATCCACTCAACTCTAATGGTATTATCTATCCTTTGCCGGTATTCCACAAGCTCTCAATGTATGACTCATCACTCGTATTTATTTTACCATTTGGGAGGTAATGTTAGACCCCAAAGGGGGAGAAAATGCTCTAGGGCTCCAAGTTCTCCGTTTTTGGCAATTAATGCTAAAGGGGGAGAAAATATTAAGCCCAAAGCAAAAGGACCGCACCACCACCATTTAAAAATTTTCGAAATAAAGATTTAATTGGTTTTCACAAGTGTCTGTTTTTCAATTGGTATCTATGCTTATGAAAATAAGATTTCAAAATTGGTATCTATTCAAAACCCTCTTGAAAGGTAAGGGGATAATTTCATTCAGGGGGAGCTTTTATTTAGTCAAAGGAAAAGCATTTGAAACAGGGGGAGAAATTTCAAATCTTGAAAATGCTTCTCGCAATCTTATTCATATACCTTTGACTATTTGCAAAAGAATTTTGAAAAAACTTTGAAAAGATTTGCAAAAACAAAAACATGTGGTGCAAAAGTGGTCCAAAATATCAAATAGAAGAAAGGAATCCATTCATAACTAGTAAGATTATCAATTGGTTTAATTCCAAGTAACCTATGCACCTACTGTTGGCACTTGCTCTCCTGGGCAAGTTAATCCAACGGGGGAGCAAAAACAGTGTAAACAAGGTTTCAACTCGAGATGGCAATAGCTCTGTTGAATCCGCCCTCTCAAGGGCACTGTACGGGGGTATTTATAGGTGCCTGAGTGCCCAGCGTCTTGAGTTAAGGACGCATGTGCCCTCAGGCGCCCAGGTTATCCCCGGAATATTCCCATAAAGCAGGGTTACAGACTGTAATTACATGGAAACCTTTACAAATTAGGCCCGTAATACATAGCGGCCACGCAGGGCCTGCTATAAATGGGCCGGGTCACACGTGGGCCTCCACGTTAGACGAGGCCGCGGGACCAGACGACTTTGCCGTAGGCCTTCGTCTTCCGATGCGTGGGACGAAGGGTGGAGTCTGCCGGTCGTCTTGTCTCCGTTGTTGCAGCGAGTCTGGCGAAGGCATCGAGCGAAGGGTGGCGTCTTCGCCTTCGCCCCAACATTTGCCCTCCGAGGGACCAGTTCGACTGAGTCATCTAGTGCCGAAGGCGTCGCTAGATGGTGGAGACGCTGCCCTCGCTCGAAGTGGTTCCACGGGGGTTTTTGACATGACCGTTGATTGACACCGCACTGTTGGATTGCGGGTTTCCCGAAGCGTCGCATCCTGTGTATAAAAAGGGGGTGGGGGCGGCGCGGATTGAAATTTACCTTTCTGCGCGCCGCGAAAACCCTAACCTCCCTTGTTCAAACTGCTCTCTCGCTCATCTGCCCTCCTTGCTCCTATTCGCCGGAGAACTGGCCCACGTGAAGCAGACCGCGCGCCGCCACCGACAATACGTAGCCATGCCGTCTTCCTCCTCATCTGCTGCAACCACGCCGACGGCCGAGACGCCTTCCGAGGATCTCTCAGGCAGTGTGGCGGCGGCGGAATTGCGACCGGGTGATACGGTGGAATTCGGTGTTTCGCGGATATCGTCGGTCCGCGTGCAAGATATGCAACGGTTAGGATATTTTGGCGGCGGGGTCGGGCGTGTGCCAGGGGCAGAGGAGATTCCCGAGCCCGAGGGTGAATTGGTTGTCTTTGAGGCATTTTTCATTGCCGACCTTTGTCTGCCTGCGCATCATTTCGTGTCAGAGGTTCTGGAGAAGTTTGAAGTCTAGGTTCATCAGCTGACACCGAACGCCGTGGTGGCATTAGCGAAGTATGTCTGGGCAACAACGTCGTATGGCGGTCAGCCTTCGGTGGAAGTCTTCGCCAAGCACTACTGTCTGCACTAGCAGAAGAGAAGGATTGGACATAAGATTGCGCAATTCGGGTCGTGCACTTTCACGCCGAAGTCCGGGAAGACTTCGATGGAAGTTGTGGAGCTGATCCCCTGTGCCCGAAATAAGTGGGGCAACTGGTGGGACTACTGGTTCTATGTTTCAGAGGCTGAAGTCGAAGATCACCCTGGGCTCCCTGCTGCCATCATGTGTTCTCATTATTATGTGGCGTACCCGCCATTTGAAGTGGCGGAGGATGATGAGAATGAAAGGGCCCTTCGGATCGCTGCCCGTAGGAGTAGCGGGCGTGATCTGGTTGAGCAATTCATAGGGTATGGGGTGTGGCCCTTGGCGCATGGATGGACGCTGGGCGAAGTATGCCCTCGCGAGATGCCCTCCCTGGGTGGGCGGAAAGTGCGAAGTCCGCTTTTTGCTTTGGATGTGCGAGGGCGGGATCCTGCCGTGGTTGTGCGTGAGGCGGAGGATGGGGCGGTGCGAATTGTTGGTCGCTACGTGCCGAGGACGGAGGCCCAGCGGAGCTGGGACATACGTGGATCCAACGACCGCCTGAATAGGGTCTTTGAGTTGAATGGTTTGTCGTATGGCGGTTATCCCGGGGTAGATGTTGTCGACCGCCGGGGGAAAAAACCAGCGGCAGTGATCGAAGACGACCCCACGCCGGAGGCCGCCCCATCCACTAAGAAGAGGAAGCTAGGTACTGCGGTGGGAAAACTGGGGGTCTCCGATAGTTTTGCTATGGAGTTGATGGGGACATGCGCGGCCCCCGGGGGAAGGATGTCTTCGCCCGAGCTCCGGGAGTCTTCGGCGCGGATGCTGAAGGTTACTGGGGGTCGATGGCCCAACAACATTCCTATCCCCCGCGTGGCTGGCGAAGACTTTTTTACATCTCGCATGGCTCGTGACTTGAGAGTGTTTCCTTACGGACGGAATATTGCTGCTGTTGTGTCGGCAGTGATGAACAAGGATCGCCAGGATGCTGCACAGAAGCGCCGGGCAGTCGTCAGGCTCCCTGAGGCTAGGTCGAAGAGAGCGCAGGGGAGTGCGAAGGCTACCGTCCCCGGCGGTAGCTAGCCTTCGCTGGCTGCGAGGCCAGCCGCGCCCGGATCTAGCAAGTTGCCGGAGAGCACGAAGGCGGCCGACGCTGGCGAAACCAAGTCCGCCCCGGAAGGAGCTGCAAAGGTCCGGGAGCAGCCTTCGTCGGGGAAATGCGTTGCCGACTTCGGCACAAATATTAGCGTGGACGACTATCTCGTTGGTAAGTTTTTTTTGACCGGTGATACGTTGCAGGGTCGGGCGAAGGGCAACTTGTTGCCGTCTCACCTGCGGTGGCAGCCACGGCGTCTACCGTGGTTTTTGGGGTGAAGGGTGGCGCTTTCAGCGCTGGCGGCGAGGTTTCGGCGGCCACTGCCATCAAGGACGAGGCGGGTACTGTGTCCCGCCGGCTGCAGGAGGCGTCGCTGCAGCTGACGCAGCAGCTGAATCAAGTAAGTTGAGGTAGGCTTCATTGTGTGCCACTTTCATGGTGAGTATGGTCTCATGTGTGTCTGTTAGGCGGCCGACTTCACCGACCGCGTGGCGTCGGGTGCCTTTACGACAGACGTGGCGGCCGAAGTCGAGAGACTTCGGGCGCAGCACGCGGACGCCGTCCGGGAAAAGTCGGCTGCGGAGAGCAAAAGCCGCAGGCTGGCGGAGAAGGTGGCCGCCCTGGAGGGCGAGAGGACGGACCTCCGGCGCCAGCTGGTGGAGGAAAGGAGGGAGGCCAACCAAGCCATCACCAAGGCATAGACGGCGCAGGCGGAGGCCAAATTGGCGAGGGCGGAGGAGAGTCTCGCCAGCCAGCGCGCCGAGGAGTGGGAGGCGCGGTTCAATGCTCTGCAGGCCCGCATGGAGAGGGCCGAGGCCTCTACACGCGCGGAAGTTGAGCGGACGCGCAAACAGCTCGTGGACTCATACCACGAGCTGGGTGCGCGGACTGCTGACTTCGAGGTGCCCGACAGAGAGGCGGGCCTTCGCTTCCTCGAGTGGCTGCAGGAGGAATTGTTAGCGCTTCCGACCATCGTGGAGGGCTTCATGTCCTTTGCCTCCATCGTCACCTACGAGGGGGCCGTGAATGCGCTGTCCCGCGAGGGGTGCAGTCACTATGAGGGCTTTGACCGATCCGATGAAGACTTCGGGCGCGAGATTTTTAAGGTCGAAGACCCTGTGGTGAAGGACGCCGCGGGGGCCCTGTTCGACCGGATGTGGGGACCCCACGGTCGGGAGGCAGTTAGGGAACGGGTTGATCGGGCGAGGGATCAGGTAAAATTTGTTTTTTGTTTTGTGTTGTTGAATGTGGGTATACGCGGGTTTGCTGAATCGGTGTGCTGTGTTGTAGATGGCGCGTGCTGAGGACGTGGAGGACTTCGGACACCTGAACAGCGCGCTGCTCGGAGCAGAGATCAACCCGGTGGTGGCCGAGGCTGAGGTCGACCCGGCGCCGCTCCTGGAAACCAGTGAAGGTTCCCATGTTGCCCCTACGTCTACTGTATCTGGTGGAGGCTCGCCGTCAGCCACTGTGCCGATGGCGGAGGATCCCCCGAAGGCGGCGACGGAGCCAGCAGCGGAGGATCCCGTGGCGGCGGCTGGGTCTTCGCAGGTGGCTTAGTGGGTGTGGGGTAGTTAGGGAATTTTGTCTGTGTTACTGAACCTTGGTTGCTGCGTAGGTTCAGAATTTTGGGCCTGCGCACGCAACCGCTACTGCTAATTTTATGGCGGCTTCGACCGTGGTCGCTGGAAATGAATCGGATGAGTCGACGTCTAAGTTTTCTGAGTTTGATGACTCTGGGAGTTCGGTTGTGTGGACGGAAGAGTCTTCGGATGAGGGCTTGGATTACTTTGCGGCCTTGGATGTGGCTGAGGCGGAGGCTTCTCCGCGTGTTACGGATGCTGAAGTTTTGCCTGGTCCGAGTGTTGGGCGTAGGCGGCGAAGGGCGGTGGCGAAGCGTAGAGTGAGTGAATTGGATGGTGGTCGGCTTCGTGTGGGCAGGGCTGGCAGGCGGGAATTGTTGTCCTCGCCGGTTGGGGCGAGTATAGGTGAGGGGGAGCTGCGAAGTCTTTTTGAGGGTGAGGAGCTGAGGATAATGCTTTTTAACTATAGGGAGATGGGAATTATTCCGAAGGTTGAACCAATGTAAGGTGTGATGCCCTCGCTGTACGCGTGTAACTATGGTTTGTATGATGAGGCTGTGTGCCTTCGCGCATCTGGCTATGTTCATAGGGCGTTGCGCACTTGGTGTAGCACGTTTATTATGTCGGTCCGGCTGCGCCTGTAGGCTTTTGCACTGATGTAATGCGCCTTCGATTTTTTGCACTCGTTGTGCTAGTCCGGTTGCACCCTTAGGCGACTTTTGTACGGACGGTCTTTTGAAGAAGACTTCGATTTTGCGCACTTGTTGTGCTAGTCCGGCTGCACCCTTAGGCGACTTTCGCACGGATGGTCTTTTGAAGAAGACTTCGATTGTGTGCACTTGTTGTGCTAATCCGGCTGCACCCTTAAGCGACTTTTGCATGGATGGTCTTTTGAAGAAGACTTCGATTGTGTGCACTTGTTGTGCTAATCCGGCTGCACCCTTAGGCGACTTTTGCATGGATAGTCTTTTGAAGAAGACTTTGATTGTGCGCACTTGTTGTGCTAATCCGGCTGCACCCTTAGGCGACTTTTGCACGGATGGTCTTTTGAAGAAGACTTCGATTGTGTGCACTTGTTGTGCTAATCCGGCTGCACCCTTAGGTGACTTTTGCGCGGACTGTCGCACGCGAAGGTAGCCAGCGCTGCCCCTCGCGGTGACTTTTGTGTTGGTCGAATGCCAAAGACCGTTGATGCGGTCTTTTTCGATGTAATTTTTGCGGGGGATTTTTTGCGTGTATATTACATGGCTCCGCCTCGTTAAAAACCTCACCCCCGGGAGGAAAAGAGTGCGGGCCGGTATAGAACTGTTTTGCGGATTACAAGAGCGAAGTGGCCCTGAGGAGTTAAACAAAAAATTTGCGAAGATTATCAATGTTCCAAGAATGTTCTATGTCTTCGCCGGATGGCGTTGTGAGCCTGTACGCGCTGGGGGACGCCTTCGTCTTGACGATGAAGGAGCCCTCCCACTTTGGCTCCAACTTGCCCCGAGACTCTGTCCGTGCTGTCTGGACGAGTACGAGGTCTCCTTCACTGAACTCCCTCGAGATGACTGTGTGGTCGCGCCATGCTTTTGTTTGAGCTTGGTATTTGTTTAGAGCCTGTAGGGCGAAGACGCGGTCTCCGTCGATGAGGTCCTTCGAAGTAGGCTCGTCTACGTCGGGGACGGCCGACGCGACTGTCCGTGGTGACCCATGTTTTATTTCTTGCGGAGTCATAGCCTCCGATCCGTATAGAAGGAGAAAAGGGGTGAACCCAGTCGCCCTGCACTCAGTCGTGTTCAGCGCCCAGACCACTTTAGGTAACAGGTCTGGCCACTTGCCTTTTTTGTCGTCGAGGAGCATTTTCTTGACGGCTGTGAAAATTTTACCGTTGGCGCGTTCCACGACTCCGTTGGATTGCGGGTGGTACGCTGAGGCGAAGGCAAGCTTGGTGCCGATGGAGAAGCAGAAATCCTTGAAGTCTTGGCTGTCGAATTGCTTGCCATTGTCGACTGTGAGTTCGGACGGGACTCCGAAGCGGCAAACAATATTTTGCCAGAAGAATTTCTGGGCAGTCTTCGATGTTATCGTGGATACAGCCCTTGCCTCAATCCATTTGGTAAAATACTCAACGGTGACGAAGGTGAACTTGAGGTTCCCCTGAGCCGTGGGCAGGGGCCCGACAATGTCCAAGCCCCAGCGCTGAAGAGGCCACGTGTGGGCGATTAGCTTCGTGAATTGCGAACGGCTTCTCGAGCATGGAGAAAATTTCTGGCAGGCTTCGCAGGACCTTGTGACCCGATTTGCGGCACAAATCATGGCGGGCCAATAGAAACCTTGACGAATCACCTTTGTAGCTAGGGCCCTAGGCCCTGCGTGCGAGCCACAAGTCCCGCTGTGGACTTCGCGCAGAATTTGGACGCCTTCGGTCTCAGTGACACACTTAAGCATCGGTTGGCTGACCCCCTTCTTGTAGAGTTGGCCTTCGATCAGTGCGAAGTCCCGGCTTCGGTGTTTGAGTCGCTTGGCCTCGTTGATGTCGGATGGATGATAGTACCCCTGCAGGAACAGGGTTATTGGTGCCCGCCAGTCTTCGATCATGATGAGCTTGACTATGCGGTGGCCCTCGCTGTCATTGGTTATTTGGAGCCCCTCTGGGCTGTGGACGGCTGGCGTGCCGATGACGTGGTAGAACACGTCGAAGGGCAGGACCTCGCCCCTGGCGGCTGCCTTGGCCAATGCGTCGGCCTCCTCATTCTTGGCTCAGTCCACGTGCTGCAACGTGAAACCCTTGAATTGTCTTTCGAGGCTGCGGATGGCCGCGAGGTACTGCATAAGTGTGGGGTCCTTCGCTGCATAGTCTTTCTCGACCTGGCCGGAGACTACCTTGGAGTCTGTTCTAATGATGCAGGTGGTGACACCGAGTGCCCTTAGCTTGCGAAGGCCAAGGATGATAGCCTCGTATTCTGCTATGTTGTTGGTGCACCTATCAGACTCCAAAGCAAAGCTGAGGCATGCTGCGTATCTGTGCTTGATGCCGGTGGGTGAAGTAATGACCGCAGCGGCGCCTGCCCCCGCATGGCACCATGCGCCGTCGTAATGGATTGTCCACACTTTTTCTGTGGACGGGTCCGGCTGTGTTATTGGCCCAGTCCAGTCGACGACGAAGTCTGCCAAGACTTGTGACTTGATGGCTGTTCTGGGTTCAAATGTGATTTGGTAGCCGGAGAGTTCGGCTGCCCATTTGGCAATCCATACTGATGCCTCCGGGTTTCTAAATAGTTCGTCGAGTCCTCTATCTGAGGTGACCCAGACCTTGAATGCCTCGAAATAATGGCGCAATTTGCGTGAGGCCATCACGACTGCATAGGCGATCTTTTCCAGTTCCATCATATTACATTTTGATGTTGTGAGCTTTGGGGCTTGGGGGTGGTTGGGGTGGTGGATGTTTTGTTGTTGATGGTGTGGAGGTGGGGGTGGGGGAGGTACGATTTGTACCTCCTGGTGGTGTTGGTATGCGTGGTGCGGTGGAAGCGGAGCGGGGCCGTGGTTGTATGGCTGAGGGGGTTGCTGCTATGTGTGCGCGACAACTCTAGGGTTGTCGGCTGGTTGCGCCCGTGCCATCCTATCTCTGGTGGCCTTCGTCTCTGGGCAGTCTCTTGTAGGATGCGCACAGTCTTCACCGTGGAACAGGCAGTAAAATCTGCGTGGCTACTGCGCACGCCCCCGGCCCCGAACGCGAGTTCCGTTTCCACGGCCCTAGGGGGATACTCCTGGCGGCGAGGGGCCTCACCAGCGGGGTGCTGGTTGACGATGTTGTGCACCTGCTGCTGATTGCGGCCGTCCCAGCCGGAGTCTGCCTGCGAGGGCCTTGTCCATGTGCGGCTGGACTGCGGAGGGTCTTTGGGTTTCCTCTAAGACTCGACTTTGCACTGGTAGAGCTCTTCGGATCTGGCGTATTTTTCAAACAGCTGATACAGCTCCTGGAGGTTCCTGGGCGGATCTCTGATGCAGTGACTGTAAAGGACGCCGGCCCGAAGGCCATTGATGGCGTAGTGGATGGCGATCTGGTCATCGACCGAAGGCAGTTGTGACTTGAGGGTCAGAAACTTGCGGTAATACTCCCGCAGAGTCTCTCGTTCCAGCTGCTTGTAGAGTGAGAGTTCAGCCAAGGCGTCGGTGTCTGGGCGGTACCCTTGGAAGTTGAGCAAGAATTTGTCCCGGAGACTTCTCCAGGAGTCGATGGACAATGGGGCAACCTGGTGTACCAGGTGAGGGCTGGGCCTTCGAGGGCAATGATGAATGACTTGGCCATCGTGGCATCGTCCCCTCCGGATGATGCAACGACGACTTGATAGCTCATGATGTACTGTGATGGGTCAGTGCTGCCGTTGTACTTGGGATAGGTCCCTGCCCTGAAGTTGGCGGGCCATGGTGTCACTTGCAGATGAGGTGCCAGGGGACTTCGCTCGTCAAGGTAGTTGACGCCTTGGAATGCCGTGGCGTGAGGGATGGCGTGTCCGCGCTAAGGGTAGAGATGGCCAAACGGGCCGCTCGGCCCGGCCGAAAACCGGACCGGGCCTGCTGAGCCCGCAGGCTCAATTCCCTATCCAAGCCTGGCCCGCAGCCCGGCCCGCTTAGCACGGAAAAAGCGGGCCGAAAAGCGGGCTAAACGGGCCGGTAAGTACGTTTTAGTGTAAAAAACGGGCTTAACGGGCTTAGAGGTAAACGGGCCGTGCCGGGCTAACCCACCGTGCCTAGTTTCCTGTCCAAGCCCGGCACGACACGAAAAGCGGGCCGGGCTCGAACCGGGCCCAAAAAGCGGGCTTCGTGCTGGGCTCACGGGCCTCGTGCTTATTGGCCATCTATAGCTGAGGGATGAACAGGTCTTCGATTTGTGCGCGCTGTTAGAGGGGTGGGTCGTGTTGCAGGCCGAATTGGCCTTCGCTCTGCATGAGCGCGATCTCTTGTTCAAGCTCCTGAGCCTTCTGCTCTTCGTCGCGTATCATATGTCGCACCTTGGCTTGTGCAGACGCACATTGGCGCTTAGCCTCGAGGATCTCTTTTTGCTTCTGGAGGTTGCGGTTCTTGATGCGCAAGGCGCGCAGCTGTAGCTGCTCTTCGGCCAAAACGCCGATGACTTCGCCGTCCTCGGTGGCGTTCGCGCCCTCTGGTGGAGCGAAGCCTAGGGGAAGTTGCGGTTGTCCTCTGGAGCTGCAGGTGCGGAGACTGCCTTCGGTAGTGGGTTGTTCGTTGCGCTGCCTCTTGCTGTTTGCGTCGTCTTCGCAGGGCTCTTGGTGGGTGGTGTCGACAAGGGCCTTGCCCTTTTTCTCGGCTAGCAGTGCTGCCTTCGCAACCTCGTCAACCTTCGAGGTGGTTCTCTTGGGTGCCATCGCGGGTGGTGTTTTCGTAGGACGAACGGTGGGCGCCAAATGTTGGCACTTGCTCTCCTGGGCAAGTTAATCCAACAGGGGAGCAAAAATAGTGTAAACAAGGTTTCAACTCGAGATGGCAATAGCTCTGTTGAATCCGCCCTCTCAAGGGCACTGTACGGGGGTATTTATAGGTGCCTGAGTGCCCAACATCTTGAGTTAAGGACACATGTGCCCTCAGGCGCCCATGTTATCCCCGGAATATTCCCATAAAGCAGGGTTACAGACTGTAATTACAGGGGAACCTTTACAAATTAGGCCCGTAATACGTAGCAGCCACGCAGGGCCTGCTATAAATGGGACGGGTCACACATGGGCCTCCATGTTGGACGAGGCCGCGGGACCAGACGACTTCGCCGTAGGCCTTCGTCTTCCGATGTGTGGGACGAAGGGTGGAGTCTGCCGGTCGTCTTGTCTTCGTTGTTGCAGCAAGTCTGGCGAAGGCATCGAGCGAAGGGTGGCGTCTTCGCCTTCACCCCAACACTTACCATATGCAAACTAGTTCATTTCTGCACGTTATATATTTGCTTTGGTTTGTGTTGGCATCAATCACCAAAAATGGGAGATTGAAATGGAAATAAGGTTAACCTTTTCCTACAAATTAATTTTGGTGGTTGAATGTCCAACACAAATATATGGACTAACTAGCTTGCTCTAGAACTCATGTATTACAGGTACATAAGGTTCAACGCAAACCAATAAATATTAAAGTTAGGGACCCAATTCAAAAGGAGCAAAAAGGACTTGAGTGTGCTGTGGTCTGGCGCACCGGACTGTCCGGTGTGCCACCGGACAGTGTCCGGTGCACCATGCCCGTACAAATCCGAAGCAGCCACTCTCGGGAATTCGAAGGCACCCTCCGCTATAATTCACCGGACTGTCCAGTGTGCCACCGGAGCAATGGCTAATTCGCGCAACGGTCGACTGCAAAAGCTGCAGACAGAGCAACAGTGAAGAACAGTGCGTGCAGAGTCAGAGCCGCAGAGTCAGAGGCGCACCGGACATTGAACAGGACCTGTCCGGTGGGGCACCAGACTATCTGGTGCCGCAAGAGGACAAAGCTCCAACAGTCGACTTCGCTCCGAACCCTAACGGTTGGGTGACGTGGTAGCGCACCGGACAGTGAACAGGACCTTTCCGGTGGCGCACTGGACTGTCCGGTGCGCCCATCGCGAGCAGCCTCCCAACGGCTACCTTGGTGGTTGAGGGCTATAAATACCCCCAACCACCACAACTCCAAGCATCCAAGTTTTCTGAAGTTCTCATTCAATACAAGAGCTAGTGCATTCACTCCTAGACACAATTCAAAAGGTCAAAGCCTCTCCAAGTCCCAAATTCATTCCAACCACCTAGTGACTTGAGAGTGTGTGTGTTCATGTTCATTTGCGCTCTTGTTGCTTGGATCGCTTTCTTTCTTCCTCATTCTTGTTCCGAAGTGACTTGTAATCAAAGCAAGAGACTACTAAGTGTGTGGTGGTCCTTGTGGGGGTCTAAGTGACCCGTTTGATTAAAGAGAAAGCTCACTCGGTTTAAGTGACCGTTTGAGAGAGGGAAAGGGTTGAAAGAGACCCGGTCTTTGTGACCATCTCAACGAGGACTAGGTTCTTTGGAACCGAACCTCGGTAAAACAAATCACCGTGTTCATTTGCTTGATTTCCATTTGATTTGTTTTCCCTTCTCTCCCAGGCTTGAATTTAATTCTAACGCTAACCTCAGCTTGTAGTGTGTGTATTAAGTTATAAATTTTAGGTTTCGCCTATTCACCCCCCTCTAGGCAACTTTCACTCATTTTGCACTATTTTTTATATAATTATTGTTTATTTCTAAACACTAAGATATGTGTGGTCTGGTGGTGGCTACGCGGGCGTCGGGGTCCATAGAGCGTGGGGCCAACAGGGCACGACACCGAGGCGGGGGCATGGGGTGGGCCCAGTGTGTCAGCGCAGGGTGAAGCTGTGTGAGTCGCCTAGAGAGGGGTGAATAGGCGAAACCTAAAATTTATAAACTTTGAACACATACTTCACTCGAGGTTAGGGTTACGGAGTGCGGAAGCTAGTTCTTTTTGCAATTAGTTGCTCAATCAATGTAGATAACTTTGGGAGCTAACTCAAAAGGTTATGAGCAAGAGAACTTTTAGAGAGAGAGGAGAAAGGAAGGAAACAAATCGAATGGTGAAGATCAACACAAATGAACATGACGATTTGTTTCCTGAGGTTCGGTTCTAATGAACCTACTCCTCGTTGAGGAGGCCACAAAGGCCGGGTCTATTTCAACCCTTTCTCTCTCAATCGGTCACTTCGACCGGTTGAGTGCTTCTTCTTAATCTCACGGGTCACAAAGACCCCGCAAGGATCACCACACACTTAGGTGTCTCTTGCTTGCTTTAGAAATCACTTAGAGAGTTTAGAAAGAGATGAAAAAGCAACCAAGCAACAAGAGCAACAAGTGGAACACAAATCTCACTCTCAAGTCACTAATCACTATTGATCGCTTCTCTTAATTGTGGGACTTAGAGAGGATTGGAAGCTTTAAATGTGTCTTTGGAATGTATTTTTTGTTCTTGTATTGAGTGTTGAGGGTGGAAAGCTCGGATGACTTAAACGGTGGTGGTTGGGGGTATTTGTAGCCCCAACCACTATTCTAGCAATTGGCTGTGCTCTCTGTCGACGGGCACACCGGACAGTCCGGTGCACATCTGTCGGCGTTCCGAGACCGGGGGGTCCCCGAGCCGACGAGTGAGAGTGCCGCGTGCCCCAGCCCAGATGGGTCGAGCGCGTAGAGTGAGCGCGAAGGGGGGAACAGAGAGAGAGAGTCGGTGGCCGGAGCCGGGTCGTGAGGGAGTCGGAGAAATTCCCACGGCCTTCGTGTTCGTCCCGCGCCCAGGTCGGGTGCGCTTGCAGTAGGGGGTTACAAGCGTCCGCACGAGGTGAGGGGAGAGAGCGGCCCTGAGAGAGAGTGCCTGCCCCTGCCCTTCGTCCTCGCGAGGCCAACCTTCTCTAAGAAGGCCCTGGCCCTTCCTTTTATAGTCGTAAGGAGAGGGTCCAGGTGTACAAGATGGGGGTGTAGCAAGGCGCTACGTGTCTAGCGAGGGAGAGCTAGCGCCCTATGTACATGCCCAGGTGGCAGCCGGAGAGATCGTGGCACCCTGTTGGTGTGGCGTCGTGGCTGTTGGAGGAGTAACGGAGCCGGACGGGGGGACAGCTGTCGAGGTGGCTGGGTCCTTGCTGACGTTCTCCTGCTTTCGTAAGGGAGCTAGGAGCCGCCGTCGTCATGATCTAGCGGGGCGCCATCATGGCCTATCTGGCATAGCTGGCCAGATGGGACGCCGGTCTTGTTCTCTGCGACCCAAGTCGGCTCAAGGCAGGGTGATGATGACGCTTCCTGTTGACGTGGCGGTCTCGTGTCCTAGGTCGGGCGTCGTGGAGGCTCCTCCGAGGCCGAGGCCGAGTCCGTCCTGCAAGACAGAGACAGAGTCCGAGCCCTGGGTCGGGCGAGGCGGAGATTATTCGGCAGAGGCCGAGGCGGAGTCCGAGCCCTGGGTCGGGCGAGGCGGAGGTCGCCGTCTTCCGGGGCCTTAGCCCGAGTCCGAGCCCTGGGTTGGGCGGAGCGGAGTTCGCCGTCTTCCGAGGCCTTAGCCTGAGTCCGAGCCCTGGGTCGGGCGGAGCGGAGTTCGCCGTCTTCCGGGGCCTTAGCCCGAGTCCGAGCCCTGGGTCGGGCGGAGCGGAGTTCGCCGTCTTCCGGGACCTTAGCCCGAGTCCGAGCCCTGGGTCGGGCGGAGCGGAGTTCGCCGTCTTCCGGGGCCTTAGCTCGAGTCCGAGCCCTGGGGTCGGGCGGAGCGGAGTTCGCCGTCTTCCGGGGCCTTAGCCTGAGTCCGAGCCCTGGGTCGGGCGGAGTCTCCTATGGCACCACTGGCGAAGTCTGGTCGCCCGTCGGTCTTACCTTTTGCGTTAAACGCCCCGGTGACTCGGTCGGTTGGTGCGGTGATTTAGTCAGGGTTTCTCCTTATCGGAGGCAGGGCCTAGGGCGAGCCGGAGATGCGTCTGCCGTGAAAGAGGAGACCTCAGGCGAGACGGAGTCATCTTAGGGTCGGCTGCCCTCGCCCGAGGCTAGGCTCGGGCGTGGCGTGGTCAAGTCACTCGTATGGACTGATCCCTGACTTAATCAAACCCATCAGGCCTTTGCAGCTTTATGCTGATGGGGGTTACCAGCTGAGAATTAGGCGTCTTGAGGGTACCCCTAATTATGGTCCCCGACAGTAGCCCCCGAGCCTCGAAGAGAGTGTTAACACTCGCTTGGAGGCTTGCATCGCACTTTTTTGCAAGGGGACCAGCCTTTCTCGGAGGTACCTTGTTCCGGTGGGTGCGCGCGAGCGCACCCGCCGGGTGTAGCCCCCGAGGCCTCGGAGGAGTGGTTTCACTCCTTCGAGGTCTTAATGCCTTGCGCAATGCTTCGGCTGGTCTGGCGGTTCCCTCATGCGAGCAGGGCGTAACCCAGGTGCACTGTTGGGGCCCAAGTTCTCGGGCCGGTATGTTGACGCTGTCAACGGTTCGGCCGGAGCCGGGTTTGCGAGAGCAGCCCCCGAGCCCTCGCACGGAGCGAGAGGACGATCAGGGACAGACTCGACTTTTTATATACGCCCCTACGTCGCCTTTCCGCAAGGAGGAGGGGGGGAGTGCGCCATGTTACCCTCGATGGGCACCGAACATGGTGTCTCCGGTGAGCTGCAATCGGGTAATCCGAGTGGACGTCCGTGCCCCGTTCGTTGGGGGTCGGCTAGGGGCCCGGAGGCACGCCCAAAAGTACCTGCGGGTGATCTGCCGGACCCGGTCCCCTGGCGACGGGGTCCGAGGGCTCGTTGCCTCCCTCCGATGGGATTCCGTTACAGAGTCGTTCCCGCTGGTCTCGGAAATGTCCTAGGGTACCTCGGGAGCGCAGCCCGAGCCTTGGTTATGTATCGAACGTACCCCCGGTCATCCCTCGCTCGGCGTCTGAGGCGGCTGTGAACCCTTCGACAGGCCAGCCTTCGAACCCCTGATCAGTAGGGGGCACGGAGCCCGAGTAGCCTGAGGCGGTCGTGGAACCTTTCGGGGGCCGACCTTCGAACCCCTGACCAGTAGTGGGTGTCGGGCCCACGCGATCTGAGGCGGCTGTCGAACCCTTCGGGGGGCCAGCCTTCGAACCCCTGATCAGTAGGGAGGCTCGGAGCCTAGTTCCTTCACGGGGAAGGATCCCTTTGGGGTTATCCCCCTTCTCGGTCCCTGTTGCAAGAGATAGAGAAAGAAGGAAAAGGGAAATGGATTCGAAATTGAACGTCGTGGCGTACCTTTTTCGGCGTGGTCGTTTTGGCGGAGGCGAAGCGTCGCCAGCTGCCCCTGCCAGAAACGTTACCTGTTTCGCCGCGGAGTTAATGCGCCGGGGTAAGCGGTCGGCGAGGCTGCCGTCGCGTGCGCGAGCCGTTTGAGGTACGGGCCACGGGCGCGTCGTCTTCACGCTGTGAGAGGGGGTTCTCCTGCTGCCTCCGGATGGGACGTGAGCCTGGCCGATGGCGTGACCGCTGCCCTCGCGCGCCTGCCACCGTCATTACTGCCGGCCCATTTTTGACCGCGTTTGACCGCTGCGTCAGGCTGGCGCCGCTGGATCGCAGGCTGGGCGGCCTCGAGTCGCGGTATTGGTTCCGCAATCGAGGAGGTGCGGTGGTGGAGCGAGAGGCGCAGCGGTTCGCATGCAGCGCCCGGCGCGCCAGTTGAACGACGCGTGGGCTTGAGCTGTCGCGCTGGCCTGTCAGGAGTCGGAGAGGCGCGTCCACTTGGCGCGGTTGCATGCCGCCTGCATGGCCACTTCCCCCCTTCGCCCGCTGGTCTGGGCAAAAGTGGAGGGTTACTTGTAACCGCTGGGCGGTTGCGCGCGTCGTGCGCGGCGGTTCGGCTTTCTCTGCTTGGAGCCGGTCCGCATGACAGGCGGGCCCCAGCCCCCGTGTCGCAAGGGAGGACTTTGGAGGCGTGTTGGAGAAGACTCCGCCCGTGACGGTTGAGGGCGCAAGCAGGGGGAGTTGCCTTTAAAAGGAGGGCGACCCTCTTCGTGAGGTGACCATGTCTCCTACCTCCCTTATGCATTGTGTCTTTCCATCTTCCGAGCCCCCGGATGGGGGAAACCGCCGTCTTTTCGCTCCATCGCCGGAGGGACGCAACTCTGTGGGAGTTGGTACCTTTCAGCCATCGTTCGGCTTCAAGGATTTTCATCATGCAGCCCGGCTGCACCCCTCCACCGGCGATCGCCCAAGAGGGCGACCTCCGGCTTGATGGTGGGGGAAAGCGAGCCGGGCTGCGGTCTCTGCCCCCCCCTCGGCCTCAAGGATTTTCATCGCCAGGCCAAGAGGGAGGACGAGGCGAGCTAGGGAGCTGTCTCCGTGTGGGTCGGTTGCCCTCTTCTTCCCCGTGTTCCTGGGGTGAGAACGGCATCCTCCAGCATCACGGAGACTTCCTCTAGCCATGCCGGAAGTGGGGGGTCCCGAGGCGTCGGCGGACGGAACTGGCTTCTCTACTGATGAGATTACCAACTCCGTCAGTAGCCCTGGGTCTCCGTCTCCCGGCCTGAATGGCTGGCTCTCGTCCTCGGGGGGTGAGAGTCTTTCCGCTGCCCCGCAGGCCCGCCCCTATCGAGTGGGGTTGTTCGCACCTGCGGGGGGGGGGGGGGAACCGGAGTTCCGTTTGTAATGGCACTTCAAGTGCCGGGTTTTTTGTTCATTTTCGGCTTTCGGGGCCTGAACATGTATGTAGCTCCGGCACAAAGCCGTGTTTTTTCCTCATTTCTGAGCAATAAGACTTGCCTGTCGATTGTTTGAATCGCTTCACCAAGCATGAGTCGCCCCGTGTCCAGGTGACGAGTGAGGTATCCGTATCCCGGAGGCGTAGGAATCCCTCGGCTCGGTCGGACCTGTTGTCCGAGGCTCCTCTAGCTTAGTTAAAGAGACCCCTCGGCCGCTCTTCGACGAGCCGAGGCCAGGGGTAGCGATATCAGCACAAGCAGAGGCGTTGTTAGCTCGGAAATGAAACCTGGTTGGCCGAGGCCTAGCCGAGTTGTCTGTCGGCAGGATCGGCATCGGAGCTGATTAGCCGAGGCCTTGGACCGTGCTGGCGCCCTCGGAAGGTGGTCGGCCGAGGCCCCGGAGGTGGCCAGCCGAGCCATCCGCTCGGGCCGGGTTCTCGGGGAAGTCTCTGGCGGAGATTGCTCGAGCGCGGTGACGACGTCGTCCTTCGAAGCGGAGGCCCTCGGACCGCGTCGCCGTCCGAGGCTAGGTCGGGCCTTGCCGAAGGTGCTGTTGATGCCGAGGGTGTCTTCGCCCTCTTCCAGCGTCAAGATCCGAGCCTGCAGGGTCGAGTCGTCTTGTAGCGTGGGCCTTGTGCGGCCGTTGAGGCCAGAACACACACCCTTGTCGCGTTATAAAGCTGTGTCTCTTTTCCTCTTGTTTCGAGTATCTGGACTTTTTGTCGGTAGCAGGGATGTTAGTGTGAGCAAGAGTTGCTTCTCGCGGGAGGTGATGAGTGAGGTATCCGTATCCCGGAGGCGTGGGAGTCCCTCGGCTCGGTCGGCCTCGCCGCTTACGCGTATTTTTACCCATCCATGAGGCCCTGTCACCGACTCGGTCGAGAAGGCTCGAAGAACCTGCTTCAACAGAAGAGCTTCCGTACGTAAAGACTCATTCGATCCGCGGAGTCACTTTATCCGAGCGCGAGTTACTTATCGCAGAAGGTGATGAGTGAGGTATCCGTATCCCGGAGGCGTAGGAGTCCCTCGGCTCGGTCAGCCTTGACTGCTTACGTGTACCCCGTCGTTTCCAGGACCCACTTTCCGAAGTAGTCAAAAAGCACGAAAGATGTTCTGGTGAAAGAGGTTTTTTGTTCGAGGAAAATTTTGACGCAGAGGGGGTTAACCCCCCTTTTAGCCCCCGAGGGAGGGTCGGGCTCTGCCGAGGCGAGGCCGACCCTTCCTTGTTGACTAAACTTTGCGCAGGTGCGAGGTATATGAACAACTTGGAAACATCTTAAGGGTAGAAGCGACGTAGCTGTTGGATGTTCCAAGCGTTGCCGTAGACCTCGCCTTGACTGTTGGCCAGCTTGTACGTTCCGGGCTTCAGAACTTTGGCGATGATGAACGGCCCCTCCCAGGGGGGCGTTAGCTTGTGCCTCCCTCGGGCGTCTTGCCGCAGCCGAAGCACCAGATCGCCCACCTGGAGATCTCGGGGTCGGACCCCTCGGGCGTGGTAGCGTCGCAGGGACTGCTGATACCGTGCCGAGTGTAGTAAGGCCCTGTCCCGAGCCTCGTCCAGCTGGTCCAGCGAGTCTTCTCGGCTGGCTTGGTTGCTTTCTTCGTTGTAAGCCCTCGTCCTCGGGGAACCGTATCCCAGGTCCGTGGGCAGGATTGCCTCGGCCCCGTAGACCAGGAAGAACGGCGTGAAACCTGTGGCTCGGCTTGGCGTCGTCCTCAGGCTCCAGACCACCGAGGGGAGTTCCTTCATCCATCGCTTGCCGAACTTGTTGAGGTTGTTATAAATCCGAGGCTTGAGCCCTTGTAGAATCATGCCATTGGCACGTTCCACTTGCCCATTCGACATGGGGTGAGCTACGGCGGCCCAGTCCACCCGGATGTTGTGATCCTCGCAAAAATCCAAGAATTTTTTGCCGGTGAACTGGGTGCCATTGTCGGTGATGATGGAGTTCGGGACCCCGAAGCGATGGATGATGTTGGTGAAAAACGCCACCGCCTGCTCGGACCTGATGCTGTTTAGGGGTCGGACCTCGATCCACTTGGAGAATTTGTCGATGGCGACCAGCAGGTGCGTGTAGCCCCCGGGCGCCTTCTGCAGTGGGCCGACGAGGTCCAGACCCCACACAGCGAAGGGCCAGGTGATGGGTGTCGTCTGCAGAGCTTGAGCGGGCAGGTGGGTCTGCTTCGCATAGAATTGGCACCCTTCGCAGGCGCGGACAATTCTAGTGGCGTCAGCCACCGCCGTTGGCCAGTAGAAGCCTTGGCGGAAAGCATTCCCAACGAGGGTTCGAGGTGCTGCATGATGACCGCAAGCCCCCGAGTGTATTTCCTGCAGGAGGTCCTGACCCTCGGCGATGGAGATGCATCGCTGGAGGATGCCCGAGGGGCTGCGGTGGTAGAGCTCCTTCTCATCGCCCAGCAGGGCGAACGATTTTGCTCGTCGCGCTACCCGCCGAGCCTCGGCTCGGTCGAGGGGCAGTTCTCCTCGGCGGAGATATTGCAGGTACGGGGTCTTCCAATCTTGATCTGGCACGACCCCGTTCTGCTCCTCCTCGACGTGCAGCGCTTCGCCCTCGGGCTCCGAGGGTTCCTCGGATTGAGCCGAGGATGGCTCGGGCTGGGCCGAGGTTACCTCGGACGAGGCCGAGGGTGCCTCGGGCTCGGGCGCGTCGCCTATCTTGACGGAGGGTTGGTGCAGATCCCGGGCGAAGACGTCCGGGGGAACCGTTGTTCGCCCCGAGGCTATCTTCGCCAACTCGTCCGCAGTCTCGTTGTAGCGCCGGGCGATGTGGTTAAGCTCGAGCCCGTAGAACTTGTCTTCCAGGCGTCGAACCTCTTCACAGTAGGCCTCCATCTTCGGGTCGCGGCAGTGGGAGTTCTTCATGACTTGGTCGATGACGAGCTGTGAGTCGCCGCGCGCATCGAGGCGTCGAACCCCTAGTTCGATGGCGATTCGCAACCCGTTGATCAGGGCCTCGTACTCAGGCACATTGTTGGACGCCGGGAAATGGAGGCGGAGCACATAGCGCAGGTGTTTTCCGAGGGGCGAGACGAAAAGCAGGCCCGCGCCAGCTCCCGTCTTCATCAGCGACCCGTCGAAAAACATGGTCCAGAGCTCTGGCTGGATTGGAGCCGTTGGCAACTGGGTATCGACCCATTCGGCTACGAAATCCGCCAGTACCTGGGACTTGATGGCCTTCCGAGGGGCGAACGAGATCGCCTCGCCCATGATTTCCACCGCCCACTTCGCGATCCGTCCCGAGGCTTCTCGGCACTGGATGATCTCCCCCAGGGGGAAGGATGACACCACAGTCACCGGATGGGACTCGAAGTAATGTCGCAGCTTTCGCCTCGTCAGGATCACTGCATATAGCAGCTTCTGGACTTGTGGGTAGCGGATCTTTGTCTCGGACAGCACTTCGCTGACGAAGTAAACTGGCCTCTGAACGGGCAAAGCATGCCCCTCTTCCTGCCTTTCGACTACGATCGCGGCGCTGACCACCTGAGTGGTTGCGGCGACGTAGACCAGGAGGGTTTCTCCATCAGCTGGGGGTACCAAGATGGGCGCCTGGGTGAGGAGCGCTTTCAGGTTCCCGAGGGCTTCCTCGGCCTCGGGAGCCCAAGTGAAGCACTCGGCCTTTCTTAAGAGGCGGTACAGGGGCAGGCCTCTTTCGCCGAGGCGCGAGATGAAACGGCTCAAGGCCGCGAGGCATCCCATGACCCTCTGTACGCCTTTTAAGTCTTTGATGGGCCCCATGTTTGTGATCGCTGCGATCTTCTCCGGGTTGGCTTCGATGCCCCGCTCGGAGACGATGAACCCCAAGAGCATGCCTCGGGGCACCCCGAAGACGCACTTCTCGGGATTGAGCTTGACGCCCTTCGCCTTGAGACACCGGAATGTCAGTTCGAGGTCGGAGAGAAGGTCGGAGGCTTTCCTCGTCTTGACTACGATGTCATCGACGTAGGCCTCGACCGTGCGACCAATGTGTTCGCCGAACACATGGTTCATGCACCGCTGGTACGTTGCACCCGCGTTCCTCAAACCGAACGGCATTGTGACATAACAGTACATGCCGAAGGGCGTGAAGAAAGAAGTCGCGAGCTGGTCGGACTCTTTCATCTTGATTTGATGATACCCTGAGTAAGCATCGAGGAAAGACAGGGTTTCGCACCCTGCAGTGGAGTCCACGATTTGATCGATGCGAGGTAGAGGGTAGGGGACCTTCGGACATGCTTTGTTGAGACCAGTGTAGTCTACACACATCCGCCACTTCCCCCCTTTTTTCCTCACAAGCACAGGGTTGGCGAGCCATTCGGGATGGAATACCTCTTTAATAAACCCTGCTGCCATCAGCTTGTGGACCTCCTCGCCTATCACCCTGCGCCTTTCTTCGTCGAATCGGCGCAGAGGTTGTCTGACCGGTCGGGCCCCGGCCCGAATATCCAGCGAGTGCTCGGCGACTTCCCTCGGTATGCCGGGCATGTCCGAGGGACTCCACGCGAAAACGTCGGCGTTTGCGCGGAGAAAGTCGACGAGCACTGCTTCCTATTTGGGGTCGAGCCCGGAACCGATCCGGATCTGCTTGGAGGTGTCGCCACTGGGGTCGAGAGGGACGGCCTTAACCGTCTCCGCTGGCTCGAAGTTGCCGGCATGCCGCTTCACGTCCGGCACCTCTCGGGAGAGGCTTTCCAGGTCGGCAATGAGGGCCTCGGACTCGGCGAGGGCCTCGGCGTACTCCACGCACTCCACATCGCATTCGAAGGCGTGTTTGTACGTGGGGCCGACGGTGATGACCCCGTTGGGGCCCGGCATCTTGAGCTTTAGGTAGGTGTAGTTGGGGATGGCCATGAACTTCGCGTAGCATGGCCTTCCCAACACTGCGTGGTAGGTTCCTCGGAAACCGACCACCTCGAACGTCAAAGTCTCCCTTCGGAAGTTGGAGGGTGTTCCGAAGCAGACAGGGAGGTCGAGCTGTCCGAGGGGCTGGACGCGCTTCCCGGGAATGATCCCGTGGAAGGGCGCAGCACCTGCTCGGACAGAGGACAGGTCGACGCGCAGGAGCCTGAGGGTCTCGGCGTAGATGATGTTGAGGCAGCTGCCTCCATCCATCAGGACCTTGGTGAGCCTGACGTCGCCGATGACAGGATCGACGACGAGCGGGTACTTCCCCGGGCTCGGCACGTGGTCGGGGTGGTCGTCTCGGTCGAAGGTGATGGGCTTGTCGGACCAGTCTAGATAGACTGGCGCCGCCACCTTCACCGAGCAGACCTCCCGACGCTCTTGCTTACGATGCCGAGCCGAGGCGTTTGCCGTATGCCCTCCGTAGATCATGAAGCAGTCGCGGACCTCTGGGAACTCTCCTGCTTGGCGATCCTCCCTTTTGTCGTCGTCGTGAGCCCTGCCACCCTCTGCGGGTGGCCCGGCCCGATGGAAGTGACGCCGAAGCATGACGCACTCTTCGAGAATATGCTTGACGGGCCCCTGATGGTAGGGGCACGTCTCCTTGAGTGCCTTGTCGAAGAGGTTAGCACCTCCGGGGGGCTTCCGAGGGTTCTTGCGCTCGGCAGCGGCGACAAGGTCTGCATCGGGAACGTCGCGTTTCGCTTGCGACTTCCTCCTGCCCCTCTTCTTGGCGTCGTGCGGAGTAGACGCCTCGGGAGCATCTTCCGACGGGCGGCCCTGGGGCTGCTTGTCCTTTCGGAAGATGGCCTCTACCGCCTCCTGGCCGGAGGCGAACTTGGTGGCGATGTCCATCAGCTCGCTTGCCCTGGTGGGGGTCTTGTGACCCAGCTTGCTCACCAGGTCGCGGCAGGTGGTGCCAGCGAGGAACGCGCCGATGACATCGGAGTCGGTGATGTTGGGCAGCTCGGTGCGCTGCTTCGAGAACCGTCGGATGTAGTCCCGAAGGGACTCTCCCGGCAGTTGTCGACAGCTTCGGAGGTCCCAGGAATTCCCGGGGCGCACGTACGTGCCCTGGAAGTTCCCGGCGAAAGCCTGGACCAGATCCTCCCAGTTGGAAATCTGCCCCGGGGGCAGGTGCTCCAACCAGGCACGAGCGGTGTCGGAGAGAAACAGGGGGAGGTTCCGGATGATGAGGTTGTCATCGTCCGTCCCACCCAGCTGACAGGCCAGGCGGTAGTCCGCAAGCCACAATTCCGGTCTCGTTTCCCCCGAGTACTTCGTGATAGTAGTCGGGGGTCGGAATCGGGGCGGAAACGGCGCCCGCCGAATGGCTCGGCTAAAGACCTGCGGACCGGGTGGTTCGGGCGAGGGACTCCGATCCTCCCCGCTGTCGTAACGTCCCCCACGCCTGGGGTGGTAGCCTCGGCGCACCCTTTCGTCGAGGCGTGCCCGACGGTCGCGATGAGGGTGCTCGACGCCGAGGTGGCCCGGGGCCGCAGGCGCGGTGTTGCGCGTGCGCCCGGTGAAGGCCGAGGCTTCCCGCGTGATTCGGGAAGTCGCGGCACGAGGTTCCGAGGGGTATCCCTGCCTGCGGGAGGCAGAGCTCTCGGCCCGCCGGGCCGCAGCGCCTTCCAGGAGATGCCTGAGTTCTCCCTGGATTCGCCGACCCTCGGTGGTTGATGACTCCGGCATCGCGCGGAGGAGCATTGTTGCAGCGACCAGGTCCTGGCCAGTCCCGCCGGATGCGGGTGGCGGTTTGTCCCTGGCATCGTTGGCGATGCGGTGCTGGAGACCTTGGGGCAGGTGACGTATTCCTCCGGCCGGGGGTTGGCTCGCCCATACCTGCCCGATGTTCTGGCGGATTGCCTCGAGCGCTCCTGCTCCTTCATCGAACCCGGCCTGCGCCCCGCGGACTTGCTCGAGCTGTGGGTCGCGACCCCCCGCCGGAACGGGGACCACAGCTAGCTCCCGCGGGATGTCGGCGCGAGGCGCTGGCCTAGGGGGATCACCATCCTCCGGCATGCCGAGACAGCCGCCTCCGGAGGGATCCCCTAGCTCGATGTGGAAACATTCGCGACTCGGGCCGCAGTCCTTGTCGCCAAGGCTGCGGCTGCCGTCGGAACAGTCGGAGAGGCAGTAGTCACATGCGGTCATAAAGTCCCGCATGGCACTAGGGTTGCCAGATCCGGAGAAATCCCAGCAGATGCTGGGGTCGTCATCTTCCTCGGACCCAGAGGGTCCGTAGGTCGAGACACCCGTCAATCGGTCCCAAGGCGACCGCACACGAAACCCCAGAGAGGTTGCACTCGCCTCAATGTGAGCGCCCGCCAAAGCGAGGTCGCCAGGCGGGCTGAGGCCGAGTCGAAATAACGAAAGATGGGGAGCAGTCGGTACCTTTTTGTCGACGAGGAGCGATGAAGTCGTGTCGGGGGCTGACCGCGTCGTCGTCTTGGGTACGAGGGCGACGTCCTGCAGGCCCTCCGTGAGCGTGCTGGCGTCGTCCACTTGCTCGGGGTCGACGTGTTGCGGGGGGATGGCGCTCGCGTTTGCCTCGAACGCGAGGGCGACGCTTGGCGTGTCCTCCGCTGGGGCGCCGGGGATGTCGATTTGCTCGACAGCCGTCGGAGCGCGGCCTCCCGCTCGGCCCCGGTTGCCCCGCCTCTTCCTCCTCCGATGGCGAGGGAGAGGATGGGGCGAGCTCGAACGTTGTCCTTCCCCAACGCGGGAAAGACGTCGTCGATTCCGCCGCCGGCGGGCGGGCTGTCCGCCACCAATGTCGTCGTCGCGCGGCGGTGGAAGGAATATCATGTCGTAGTCGCCATCGAGAGACATGAACTCGAGGTTCCCGAAACGGAGCACCGTCCCGGGTTGAAGAGGTTGTTGGAGACTGCCCATCTGGAGCTTGACGGGAAATCGAACGTCAACACGCAGCGTGCCCCTACCTGGCGCGCCAACTGTCGGCGTTCCGAGACCGGGGGGTCCCCGAGCCGACGAGTGAGAGTGCCGCGTGCCCCAGCCCAGATGGGTCGAGCGCGTAGAGCGAGCGCGAAGGGGGGAACAGAGAGAGAGAGTCGGTGGCCGGAGCCGGGTCGTGAGGGAGTCGGAGAAATTCCCACGGCCTTCGTGTTCGTCCCGCGCCCAGGTCGGGTGCGCTTGCAGTAGGGGGTTACAAGCGTCCGCACGAGGTGAGGGGAGAGAGCGGCCCTGAGAGAGAGTGCCTGCCCCTGCCCTTCGTCCTCGCGAGGCCAACCTTCTCTAAGAAGGCCCTGGCCCTTCCTTTTATAGTCGTAAGGAGAGGGTCCAGGTGTACAAGATGGGGGTGTAGCAAGGCGCTACGTGTCTAGCGAGGGAGAGCTAGCGCCCTATGTACATGCCCAGGTGGCAGCCGGAGAGATCGTGGCACCCTGTTGGTGTGGCGTCGTGGCTGTTGGAGGAGTAACGGAGCCGGACGGGGGGACAGCTGTCGAGGTGGCTGGGTCCTTGCTGACGTTCTCCTGCTTTCGTAAGGGAGCTGGGAGCCGCCGTCGTCATGATCTAGCGGGGCGCCATCATGGCCTATCTGGCATAGCTGGCCAGATGGGACGCCGGTCTTGTTCTCTGCGACCCAAGTCGGCTCAAGGCAGGGTGATGATGACGCTTCCTGTTGACGTGGCGGTCTCGTGTCCTAGGTCGGGCGTCGTGGAGGCTCCTCCGAGGCCGAGGCCGAGTCCGTCCTGCAAGACAGAGACAGAGTCCGAGCCCTGGGTCGGGCGAGGCGGAGATTATTCGGCAGAGGCCGAGGCGGAGTCCGAGCCCTGGGTCGGGCGAGGCGGAGGTCGCCGTCTTCCGGGGCCTTAGCCCGAGTCCGAGCCCTGGGTTGGGCGGAGCGGAGTTCGCCGTCTTCCGAGGCCTTAGCCTGAGTCCGAGCCCTGGGTCGGGCGGAGCGGAGTTCGCCGTCTTCCGGGGCCTTAGCCCGAGTCCGAGCCCTGGGTCGGGCGGAGCGGAGTTCGCCGTCTTCCGGGACCTTAGCCCGAGTCCGAGCCCTGGGTCGGGCGGAGCGGAGTTCGCCGTCTTCCGGGGCCTTAGCCCGAGTCCGAGCCCTGGGGTCGGGCGGAGCGGAGTTCGCCGTCTTCCGGGGCCTTAGCCCGAGTCCGAGCCCTGGGTCGGGCGGAGTCTCCTATGGCACCACTGGCGAAGTCTGGTCGCCCGTCGGTCTTACCTTTTGCGTTAAACGCCCCGGTGACTCGGTCGGTTGGTGCGGTGATTTAGTCAGGGTTTCTCCTTATCGGAGGCGGGGCCTAGGGCGAGCCAGAGATGCGTCTGCCGTGAAAGAGGAGACCTCAGGCGAGACGGAGTCATCTTAGGGTCGGCTGCCCTCGCCCGAGGCTAGGCTCGGGCGTGGCGTGGTCAAGTCACTCGTATGGACTGATCCCTGACTTAATCAAACCCATCAGGCCTTTGCAGCTTTATGCTGATGGGGGTTACCAGCTGAGAATTAGGCGTCTTGAGGGTACCCCTAATTATGGTCCCCGACAACATCGGACACTGCATTGTTAATTGTCTGGTGCACGTCACATCAGCCGACCGTTGGGGTTTGGAGCAGTTGACCATTGAATTCGCCTGTCCTTGTGGCACACCGGACAGTTCGGTGCGACCTGACTGTCGCAGACTGTCTCTAACCTTCTGACGCTTCAGACTGCTGTGGCAATCGTCCGTTGGCGAAGTCGACCGTTGCTCGTGGGCTCACCGGACAGTCCAGTGACACACCGGATAGTCCGGTGATTTTTAGCCAAGGAGCGCTGCGTTTTCCCGAGAGCGGCCAGTTCACTATGCACGCTAGCCTGGGCACTGGACACTATCCGGTGTACACAGGCCAGTCCTGTGCACCACATGTTGGTGCAAGTCTGATTTACTCCATACTTATAGAATTGGCTAAGGGGTCATTTTCCTTATATGTGTATGTGAACTTTGTGCACATGAGGAAAGATCAACTAGGCAAACTAGTTAGTCCATAAGGTTTTGTGATGGTCGTCAAACACCAAAATCGATTTTATGAAATGTTTGAGGCCATTTCCCTTTCACAGTGGTAGCAGTGCCCACCTTACGTTCTTAATAGTACGTGTGGTCTGGTGGTGGCTACGCGGGCGCCAGGTCGATAGGGCAGTAGCTGAGAGCGTGGTGAGTGTGGGGCCAACAGGGCACGACACCGAGGCAGGGGCATGGAACGGGTCCAGTGTGTCAGCGCGGGGTGAAGACGTAATAGCACATGTGCCCACCTTACGTTCTTAATAGTAGTAGGAATATATATATATATATATATATATATATATATATATATATATATATATGTATAATATAATATAGTTCGATATCTACCCCTGGATAGAACAAATATCAAGCCAACCCTTCTCGAATCATTAAGGAACGGAGCTAGAGACTCAGTTCGGTTCTTCTCGTTTATGAGCTCGCGGGCAAAAAGATGTGCGCGCACACACAAAGAGAGATGTAATCCATTGCTAATTAATTCTAGACCATTTCAATATTAGAAAAGAATAACAATACTCGAAATTTCATACACCACGTCAATTCAACACCAAATTAACATAGTTTATCATTTATTAGTTCATCTAACATAAGTGGGGGGCGTGTTTTACTCACAAAAGCTAGTTCATTTGAGCTAATAAGCTGGATCGAGCTAGCTTCGAGCTAAGATATTAGTTCATATCGTGACAAAAATAAAATGAGCCGAGTTAAGATTAAACTGAACTAATCACAAGCCAAACAAGACATTTTGTTCAGCCCTAGCCTTGGATGGCAGCCACCTAGATTAGATTTTTTTTTCAAATCAGGCTGTATTTTTGAATTTTTGGAGTTTTAAATATATAAACACTAAAAAGTTACAACATCCGGCGACACTCTGGGCCCACCGTCTAGGCCCACTCGCATGGCCTTCCTTTCTCCCCCCAATCCCCACGGCCCACGGTGCGATCTGAAGGAGTAACGGGTTTTGGTTGGGTTTAGGCCCATCCCGAGCTCTCTCCGTCCGCCTGTCGACAAATGGCGGGGGCGGCGTGGCGAGAGATGGCGCAGCCCGCGCTTTGGACGCGGAGGCGGACACGCCTCCCGCGTGGGCGGTGCCTCCGCCCCGGCCGCAGGCAGGCCTGGCGGTCTCGGGGTTGCGTCACCGGTGCCGCCGGCGTCCGGTTGTCGGTTTGTGCGCCGCAGGACTGCTC
This sequence comes from Zea luxurians, assembly GCA_029449295.1. Classification (NCBI taxonomy): domain Eukaryota; kingdom Viridiplantae; phylum Streptophyta; class Magnoliopsida; order Poales; family Poaceae; genus Zea; species Zea luxurians. Next base: position 1,845,299 of record JAOPSE010000152.1, read on the forward strand.
TATTTTTCTTTTTTGAGTTCCAATCCAAGCAGTGAGCGTCTGCAGGTGGATAAACCCTTAGTCTATGATTACGCGGCGCCGCAGTTTAGCTTAGCGGTTTTTGCGGTACTTTCTACCATGTGCGTTTCCACTTCGTACGCCGCTCGTTAATTTTTCGTGGATTACTGAGTTCATTTAGCATTGATATTTTTTCATCGTTTCTTCTTCTTTTGGCACCCGAGGCTTGCCGGCTGCTATGACCGACTGATGAATGCAGGTTGTTCCTAGTATGATATGGTATATACATATACAGTCAGAGAAAGGCACTGGAGATTGCATTGCACCATAAGGGGGGCCAGCTCCAAAATATTACTGTAGCAGGAACCAGGAATTGCTGAAATGTACGAAATAGAATAGAATCTTCTCAGAGCTAGTTTAAGTATATAATGTCATCGAGAGACTTTTACCAAAATGGAACTGGGAATCACAGATTGGTTGTGGTCTTTTGGGCGTAAATCTCCCTAGAACTAGTAAAGATATCGCCCTCAAGGACTGGCATTTACTTTTTCCCTCTCCTGGTTTCATAGAGAAATGAAACAGGGCAGTTTTGGAGGGAGCAAAAAAAGTAGATTTCAATGCCATTTTGGACTGCCCATAGATATGATATGACATATATGCGTTTCCCAGGGGTCTACTATATTATTATTATACTAATGGCACCGAATTGGCCGCGGCTTCATTTAATGCGATGTTGTTGTCTTTTGTCCCCCATTTTCTGCATGTCATTTTGTAAACAGATTCCCACGGACATTGCAAAAACCATGTGCTGTGGCAATTACTGCCATCATAGTTTGGTACTTAGTGGTTCCTGTAATTGCATTAGCATGTCAAATTTGATGGTACAAATCGCAAACAAAGAGGAATAAATAGAACAGTAGAGGTTTGCATGTTAATATTTTACCAGTTTCCCACTAGTTTTTTTTTCTTGAAAACGAATACTCCATAGCTCAGAGAGTATGGCACCCTGAAAGCAACATGGTTGCAAGCTTTTGCATAGAAAAATAGTTTTGACTTTGGATGCTGATGTATTGCTTGAGTCACCATATCTCTTGGCTTTACTAACTTCTGTGTGCAGTTGTGCATCAGTCCGAATACAGGTCAACTTACCATTGAAACAAGCGATTCCACACATTTTAAAGCCCTGTCTTTTTCTTCATTTATATATTATATAAAGAGTGCTTACCTCTGACCCACTACGAAGGTCTCACACCAGAACCAGATTATACATCCTTAACAAATACTCAAAGTTTGCCGTCAAAATACCTTGATGACAGAATGATGGAAAGGCTTTCAGCGCTGGTTCTTGATGGTGACCCAGCGTCCTTGTCGACCATCTCTGAGACGCTTGCAAAGTTCAACTTCAGAGGTGCATGCAGATCTTGAACCATTCCATTTTGGAACCCCTCTTCCTTTCTGCATTTTTTTCTAAAAAAAATGAAGTGTGTTCTAGAGGGAAAAAGGAAGTCAACAGACACAGTATTCATTTCAAGCAATCCGAAATCTTTAAAACTGAGAACCTGTATATCAAATTAACTCATCCCTATTATTTTCCCTGAAAAAGAATTTCTATATATGTTAGTTGTGGTATCATATTTGCAGTCTGTATGAATTCTGAAGCTGATGGGGGGAAAACATGTTGACCTAGATCTATTTTGACAATACTTAAAGCATTCCTTCTCTTGACAAAGAAGTAGAGGAATTCAGATCCTCTGCCCTAAAAATCAATCTACACCTACTATATGATATTCAAGGGGCTTCTGTAGCATATTTTGTTTCAAGGATGTTTGGTGTCTTTTCCTATTTGTGAGTGCTTACTTGGATTCTGATCTGCGGTTATCATAATATTACATTTGTTGTATATCATAAGTTTGGGTATATGATATGACACTTTAGATTCCAATATCTGAATATTCCATTTTGTTGTGTATAGTAAGTTTTGGTGTACTATGTGACGTTTTAGATTCTGATTTCTGGATATTCCATTTTGTCGTATATAATAAGTTTGGGAGTACAGTAGGATGCATTGAATTCCAATTTCTGAGGATTCCATTTTGTCGTATATCATAAGTTTGGGCATACAGTATGACGCAATGTTTTTAAGTCGAACGACTTGCTGGTCATTCTGGCTGACCGACAAGGGTGATTAATCGTGATTAATCACGATTAGTCGGACGATTTGGGCGATTAATCGTGATTGGTTCAAACCGACTTGGACGATTAATCGCGACTAATCGCGATAAATCGGACGACTTGAAAACATTGATGACGCTTTGGATTCCAATTTCTGAGTATTCCATTTTGTCGTATATCATACGTTTGGGTTTATGCCTTTATGGTATGGTGCTTTAGATTCCAATCTTTGAATATTCCATTTTGTCGTGTATCATATTTTTGATTATACAGTATGACACTTTAAATTCAGTTTCTGAACGTATCATTTTGTAACGTATCATATGTTTTGGTGTATGGTATGACGCTTTAGATTCCAATATCTGAATATTCCATTTTGTCGTGTAGCTTAAGATTGGGTGTACGGTAGAGGATTATGTGGACTCAAAAGTGGAGGTGTGGATACATTTGTTAATTGGATTTTTACTAGCTTTACTAATTTCAACAGGCTCATATCAAAGAACATTAAAAAACCATGCTGGAATAGATCCATCATTTGGAACACTGAGAGGAGATCCTGTTTGTTGAAAGTTGTTTATTGGTTCCTTCTGCTTCGCTGGAATTTCTCACCATGAAAGTTTTCCTTAGGAGTCTAATTAAAAATTATGCGTTGGGCCTATTTGTCAAGTGCAGGGTCCATTAAGTGTAGAACAGTGATAAATACACTGTGGTATGAAATTTCCAAGTATTTTAATCTTATTACCTTTATTGTTGCGTAGTTGTTTCCTTCCAAACAGCAGAAGCGGCCCTGGATTTCATTAAATGTGGGGCTGCTAAAGCAGCGGACCTTGATTTGGTGTTGGTGGAGGTTAATCTTACCAATATGGCACCAGGCACTTCAGCAAACCCTGATCTGTTCCATCACATACTGAATGAACTTCAAGTCCCTCTTACCGGTAAGAGTTTATATTCAGAGCTCTATTATTTTAAGAATTTCTCACCTATCCCAAACTCACTGTTCCAGGGTTATTCCTCTTTGTTGACAGCAATGTGTTCTTGTGAGGATGAAGAGGCACTTTCCAAATGTATGAACCTGGGTGCATGCTTCCATCTGCTGAAGCCACTGAACAGAAGAAGCTTCAGCATTCTGTGGCACCAAGCACTGGAACACAAGTCTAAAAAGGCAGCACCTCAAAGACCAAGTCTTAATGATAGTACCAAAAATAGAATGGTTTCACCATCTACTGAAAAACCCAAGGAAGTCCTTATTCTAGAGAGAAACAATTTATCTGTTCCTGAAAGCAATGGATATGGAGAGCCAAAGAAGCAGAATCGGGTCACATGGACCATTGATCTCCATGAAAAGTTCTTGGAGGCTGTCGAAGCTCTTGGGGGGAACAAGTGTAAGTATAGCTCATACCTACACATGGCTTGAAGTCTAAATTAGTTATTTATTATTTTATTAGCTAAAGCATGACCATGTGCTGTTTATTTTCTTTTGGTGGCTAACAGCTGCTAGACCTGAGAGGATCCTGCACCTGATGAATGTAAAGGGTTTGACTGTGAAGCATATAGGCAGCCATCTCCAGGTGGGTGATTAACTGATTATTTGTCCGAAGATCCCATCCACTAAAACTTCCTTATAAGCTTGATTTTCTATTATTGGAGCTTTCAAGGGAGGCATTAATTTTGTTACCTTGAAACATTCAATACAGTGAAGATAAAGACATCGTTTAGGATAGTTTTTATTAAGCAGCACAAGTTGACAACTTGCATATTTTCTATTGGCATTAAAAGTCTTCTCCACCCTTCTAGTCTGCGTATTTTGTCTTTTCACACTTTCGTGGTCTTTAGTTTCCATTAGTTCAAAGAATTTTTGTTGGCAATCAATTGTTAGTTTTTTTGCCCTTGTGAGATCAATATTGTTAGAACTGTATTAGGGTTTAGGGGGTCTTCCCTATACATTTACTATCTCGCCCCTCTGTCTGTAATGGGCCAGACCCAACTCTCAGTCTATTAATATAGAGACCCACCCTAGTGTATGGTTAGGGTTTTTCCCCATTCTACGTGGTACCAAAGCCAAGTCTTTCCAGCCCCAGCCGCCAGCCTCCCTTCCTTCCTTTCCTCCCACCCCCGTCGCCGGTCCTCTTCTCCCAGTCGCTGGCCTTCGCCCTGCCCGCCGTCGGCCACCTCTACGCGCCGGTCCTCTCCCCTGCCGGGGCCAGCGTCGTCCTCGAAACCCTAGGCCAGACCAGAGCTGAAGCCAAGCGGAGGTCTGCTCGCCACCCATCGAATCCAGCTTCTCCAAGTCCATGGCGTCTCCCGCGACCTCTGCAGGGACCGGCGGACTGCCGCCACCACCGCCGCCGCGAACCCTGCGGTCGCCGTCCCCACTGGCGCTGGCTCGCCCGCCCCATGCGGCCACCGGCCTCGCACCCATCGCCGCCGCCACCTCGGTGAGCGCGGCCGCGGCGGCCTCTCTCGCCTCCCCACCTCGCCGGCGTGAGCGTCAGCTCCCTGCCCGGCCCACAGGCGGCCGACGCCACCACACAGCCCACCAGCGCTCCTCCAGCCGGTCCTCTCTCCGCCAGCCTTCTGCCCCGACACCTCGCCGGTGTGGGCACCAGCCCTCTGCTCGGCTCGCCTTCCCCTGGCGTCGCTACCGCCGCCTCCCTGCTCGGTCTCCCTGTCAGCCTCACTTCCACACAGGGCGCTGCTGCCCTCTCTGCGCATCAGCACACCCATCGACCGCCGCCGGGCTTCTCCGATCCCACATGGGCTGACACCGGCGTGCCCTCGATGGCTACTCCACCTGCATCCTCCGCGCTCGTCGCCGCCATCGTCACCATCCAAGCTGCCGTCGCTGCCTCCCAGGAGCACCAGCGCGTCACGTCCCTGGCCTTGGCACATGAGCGGACCACGGGCGCCGCCCTGACCGCCCAGCTGGCCACCGCGTAGCGCCTCATCCACAGGCACCCCCCGGCAGGTCTCGACGCAACACCGCCCACCCCAGAGGCCCCCCACGCCTTTGGACTCGACGCCGACCACATCGTCGCTCTCCACGCCCAGGCTGCCGGCCTCCACAACATCCGGTCCCTCGTTTCAATCGTGCTGAACCCGGCGTCCTCCCACTACCCTCGCTGGCGGGGGCAGGTGCTACTCACCCTGCGACGCTTTGCACTAGCCGACCATGTCCTCGACGACATCGTCGCCCCATCGTCCCCGACCTGGTCCTAGATGGACACTGTGGTGCTCTCATGGCTCTATGGCACGATCACCGTCGAGATCCAGGACATCATCCGCGACCAGGCGCACACGGGCCGCCAAGCGTGGCTCGCCCTCGAGGAACAATTCCTCGGGAACCGGGACGCTCGGGCTCTCCACCTCGACGCCCAGTTCCACCAGTTCTCCCAGGGGGACCTCTCCGTGGAGGAGTACTGCCGCTAGATGAAAGGCCTGGCGGACTCCCTCCGCGATCTCGGCGAGCCAGTGGCGGATCGTACCTTGGTGCTGAACCTTCTGCGTGGCCTTAGCCCCCGCTACGGCCACCTGAAGGCTCTAATCAAGAGGACCATGCCGTCCGGAATGAGCTTCTACTCGAGGAGCTCACCATGGCCTTCGAAGCTCCCACCCCGGCTCCGATCCTCTACAACACCACTCCTGGCACCCAGACGTCTCGGGGGGGGGGGGGGGGGAGGCCCTCCGCGCTCCATCGACCGGGACCCCCGCTCGGTCTCCCACTGCGGCTCCTACGGCCCCTCGTCAGCATTCCACCACCGACAGCGCCCGTCGCCCACGCAAGGGTGGACGTGGGGGCGGCGTCTCCTCTCGTGGAGGTTCCACCGGCCGAGGTGGCGGCCAGAGTTGGCCATCGTTTTACAACCCCTGGACCGGCACCATCTCCATGTGGTTGGGTCTAGCCCCCAGCACCTCCCGTCCTCCGGCGCTAGCGCCTGCTCTCCTGACGAAGCCATCCTACGGCACCCCTACGTCGCCTGCTTACGGCATGCCGTCGTACGGCGTACCACCAACGACCCCGGCCCCGCTTGCGCTCCTGCCTATAGGGACCCCCACCCCAACACCTGGGTTCCCATTCGCTGGGGGTTGGGACCCGGCCTCTGTCGCCGCCGCCTACAACACCATGGCGCTGGCTCCACCGTCTTCTGACTGGGTCATCGACTCTGGTGCATCCTACCACGCCACCCCCACTACAGGCATGCTCTCTCACTCTCACCCATCTCCTTCCACACACCCTACCTTGATCGTCGTTGGAAACGGTTCCACTCTATCGGTCACCTCAGTAGGTGCCTCGGTGCTCCCTGGACCATTCTATCTCAACGACGTTCTCGTAGCCCCACATATCACTCATAATCTCCTTTCCGTCCGTCGGTTCACCACTGGCAACTCTTGTTCCATTGAGTTTGACCCCTCTGGTTTTTCTGTGAAGGATCTGGCTACCAGGACCCCTCTCGCCCGATGTGACAGCGTCGGACCCCTCTACACACTCCGACCCACTTCCACTGGCGCGTCTCCACCTCCCGTCCTGGTCTCCACCGCCACCCCCACCACTTGACATCGTCGTCTCGGCCATCCAGAACCTGACGTCATGACCAAGATCTCCAGCAGCTTAGATTCTTCTTGTAATAGGGGACATTTTGACGGCCTCTGTCATGCTTGTTAGCTTGGTCGACACACTCGTCTCCCTTTTCCTACTTCTTCTAGGGCTGAGTAGGCTTTTGACGTGATTCATTGTGATCTTTGGACCTCCCCTGTACTCAGTCTTTCTGGCTACAAATACTATTTGGTGATTTTGAACGATTTTCCCACTTTCTCTAGATGTTCCCTCGACGGCTGAAGTCCGACACTCTTACCACCCTCACTCACTTTTTCGCCTGGGTCTCCACTCAGTTCCGTCGCTCGGTCCGTGCACTGCAGTGTGACAACGACCGCGAGTTCGACAACTACGCCTCCCGGTCATTCTTCCTCACCAGTGGCGTTTAGTTGCGTCTCTCGTGCCCCTACACCTCTGCCCATAACGGCCGGGCAGAGCGCATGATTCGCACCCCACCAACATGATCCGCTGCCTTCTCTTCCAGGCATCTCTCCCTGGCTGCTACTGGGCAGAGGCCTTGCACACCGCCACCCACCTCCTCAACCGCCTCCATCGAAGGCGGTGAGCCACCCCACCCCCACTTCGCCCTGTACGGCACAACACCCTCCTATGCCCACCTCCGCGTGTTCGTCTGTGCCTGCTACCCCAATGCTTCCGCTACAGCTCCTCACAAGTCTCCACGCTCCACCCGCTGCCTCTTCCTTGGCTACTCTCCTGACTACAAGGGGTATCGTTGTCTTGACCTCACCTCCCACCGCATCATCGTCTCTCGCCATGTCGTTTTCGATGAAGATGTGTTTCCCCTTGCTGGCTCCTCCCCACCCACTGATCTTGACCCCCTCCTTGAGCCTGATCCGAGTACCCATCCCTCCCCGGCACCTCGCCTCGCACTGTTGCCTGCACCTCATACAACTTCACCATACCCGCGCGCGGCCCCGTCGCCCCTGCCCTTACCACCAGCGGTTGCGACGCCCCCGCTCGCACTTCTGCCTGCGCCACGCGCGGCCCCATTGACCCCGCCTGCGCCACGCGGGACCCCTTCGACCCGCCTGCGCCACGCGTGGCCCCTTTGACCTCGCCTGCGCCACGCGCGACCCCTTCGACCTCGCCTGCGCCACGCGCGGCCTCGACGACTTCAGCCCCGTCGATGAGCGGGAACCGCTTCGTAGATCCCGTCCTCGTCTACCACCACCACGGGGGCGCCCCTCCCTCGGCGCTCTCGGACCCGGGCTCCTCGACGAGCGCGGCCAGATTCGTCGACCCCGCCGTCATGTATTATTGCCGCGGGCCGGCCACGCCTTCGGCCCCTGAGTCGTCGGTGTACCATCCGGTTGCCATTCACCGCAACCCCGGGCACATTCACCCGCTGGTGACTCGGCGCGCCGCTGGTGTTCTTCGGCCTGTCGACAGACTGATCCTGGCCACTGATACGACCACGACTCCACCGGACGCCTCGCCGGTCTCCTCCTCCGTTCGCACCGCCCTCGCCGACCTTCACTGGCGTCGGGCCATGGAGGAGGAGTACGCGGCCCTGATGGCCAACCACACGTGGGACTTGGTGCTGCGTCCACCTGGCACCAATGTGGTCACCAGCAAGTGGCTCTTTCGCCACAAGTTGACTTCGGACGGCTCCCTCGACCGCTACAAGGCCCGCTGGGTCCTTCGGGGCTTCACCCAACGCCACGGAGTGGACTATGATGAGACCTTCAGCCCCGTCGTGAAGTTCGCCACCGTCCGTGCCGTCCTATCCCTCACCCTCTCCCGGAACTGGGCGATCCACCAGCTCGACGTTAAGAACGCCTTCCTCCATGACACTCTGACAGAGACTGTCTACTACAGCCAGCCCACCGGCTTCGTCGACACCGCTCACCCGGACCTGGTTTGCCGCTTGAACCGCTCCCTCTACGGCCTCAAGCAGGCACCACGGGCCTGGTACAGCCTCTTTGCCACCTACCTGGCCTCCATCGGTTTCGTTGAGGCCAAGTCGGACACATCAATCTTCATCTACCGGCGGGGCGAGGACACCGTCTACCTCCTTCTCTACGTCAACGACATTGTGCTCACGACATCCACCGCCGATCTCCTACAGTGCACGATCACTGCCCTCCAGCGGGAGTTTGCGATGAAGGACCTGGGGCCTCTCCATCACTTCCTCGGCATCACTGTCGAACGTCGGCCCCAGGGTCTCTTTCTGCACCAGAAGCAGTACGCCATCGACATTCTGGAGCGGCTGGCATGTCTGACTGCAAGCCTTGCTCCACTCCTGTTGACACTCAGGCGAAGCTCTCTGAGGACGACGGGCCCCCCAGTTGCCGACGTGATGTCTTACCGGAGCCTGACAGGCGCGCTCCAGTACCTTACTTTCTCCCGGCCAGACATCGCCTACGTCGTTCAGCAGGTGTGCCTTCATATGCACACCCCACGAGACTCCCATCTCACCGCTCTCAAGTGGATTCTGCGCTACCTCAGGGGCTCCTTCGACTTCGGCCTCCTCCTCCGACCATCCTCGACGTCGGAACTTATGGTCTACACTGACGCTGACTGGGCCGGCTGCCCCGACACGCGCCGGTCCACCTTCGGCTATGCTGTGTTCCTCGGCGCCAACCTCGTCTTTTGGGCCACCAAGCGGCAGCCCATCGTCTCCCGCTCCAGCGCTGAAGCCGAGTATTGCGTTGTGGCCAACGACGTGGCCGAAGCATCCTGGATGCGCCAACTCCTACACGAGCTCCACAGCTCCCTCCAGCGCGCCACCCTGGTCTACTGCGACAACGTCAGCGCCGTCTACCTATGTTTTCTGGTCGCTCGACCAGCTAGTCGAACTGGGAGACCGACCAGCGACTAATCTCGATTAGTCGTCGACTAGGTCCGACTAATCGAGCTCTGGTCGACCTGGTCGTTTAGTGGTCGTCCTGTTCATCCAGGAGACCAGGACCTATGTATATACTATATAATATATACTATTATACTATATAGTAAATATATAGTATATATGAACTTCATATACTATATTATGAAGGATAGGGTAAACATGACATGAATTCAGCAATACTGAAAAGTGAAAACAGCAGAGAAACACTTACTAGTTATTAATACTACAAGTCCCAGATACCAGTATCACACAACACACATTACCACCCAGTTACCTAAAGAAGATCTTCATCCAACTGAAATTCATCACCTGCAGCTCCCCTTCCACCTGATTCTTGTTCGCCTTCATCTTCATCATCATTCATTTGTCTTGCTGTCTCTTGTTCTTGTTCATCTTCAGCAGGAGAATTGTCATCTTCTTCACGTATGTCTTGAGCTGTAGCTGCTGCATTTCTGGGTCTTTTTCTGGTTCTAACATAGGTTTGTGTCTGGGTTTGAGAGGAGGAACCAGCAGCAGCAACAGTCCTAGGCAAATTTCGGCCTCGGAGACCCTGACTTGCACCTAGAGCTTCATCCACGGCATCCCAAATGTTATCACCATCAGATTCTTCTTCAACCCATTCATTTGGCCATGTAAACTCTTCAAGCAACAGTGGATTGCTTCTCTTTCCCTTGGAACCTAGCTCTCTTATATTTGTGAACCTATTATCCATCTTCCTGTTGTAGCTTACATAGGCCAATTTATTTAGCCTCTTGTGCTCCAGTCTGTTTCTCTTTTTTGTATGGATCTGCACATGGACATAGTTTATTACTCAATCTGAAATTCTCAACTCTGAAGTCTGAAGTATGAAGTATGCACAAACAAAAAAACAGTACTTACTGCTGCAAAATCACTCCAGTTTCTTTCACAACCAGATGCTGAGCAACATAGGCTTATAATTCTTTTTGCAAGGCTTTGGAGTTCATATGCCAATCCTCCATAGGCACCCCACCATAAGACTGTCATATAAATTTGAGATTGTTAGATACTTAGATCAGTAGAAAGTAGAAACTAGAAAGTACATTAGCAGACAGAAACTTGATACTTAGATCACTTACTAGGATCTTTCTTGGTAGGATCTGGCCACCATCCAAACTTCCAACCAGGATCTTGTGATTTGGCCTTTCTCTTTGAATCAGTTGCGTGTGCACGAACATCAGCAGGCAACTTTGCAATAGCCTTATCAACGAGAGCTGCAGAATCTGCAGCGGCTGAGGCTGATGATGCCGAAGCAAGAACTGTGTTATCCGCAACAGAAGATGGATTGCCGCTGCCCACAACTTGTGATTCTGGGAATATCACCTCAACATTATCCTGACGGCGACGACCAAACTCTGTACAAGAATAAGGAATAAGGATGGACTGATCTGATGGACTGATGGAGTACAAGAATAAAAATTCAGAATCCAGTCCAGAACTCCAGATTACAGAATGACACAGCAGACAACACATACAAGGATGAATGATTGAAGGATGAAGGATGAAGATTGAAGAACAGAACTATACAAAAGAATACCTCCAGAAGATGAACTCATGCCGACGAAAAAAATTGGATTCGCGCGTGCTGGAGATTGAAGGATGAAGGATGAAGTCTGGAGTCCGTCGGTGAACTGGATTCGCGCGTGCTGGAAGCCTGGAACTCGAGATTGGATTCCCACGTGCTGGATTGGAAGTCTGGAGGGGAGCAGTGGACTTTGGAAGCCTGGATTCCAGAACAAGAACTCAAGAACAGCCGCCGAGCAGGTAGGGAATTAGGGTTTAGGGAAATAAAGAGAAGAAAAGATCAGAAGACAGAACAGGCAGGCGGCTGGCTTTCCATGTTCAATAGAGGCGGCTGGCGGCTGGCGTTTCAACTGCCTGTAGTCGGGCCGCCCGCCAAAAAAGCCCACGAAGCCAGGAAATCAAAAAACCTAGGTCCTAAACCTAGTCGCCCAGAACCGGCTAATCGAGCGACTAATCGGCCGACCAGGGCGACTAGTCGGACGACCAGGGCGACCAGGTACTCTAGTCGAGTCGGCTGCCTAATCGAGCTCTGCTAACCGACTAGCCCGACTAATCGCGACTAATCGCGATTAGTCGGACGACTTGAAAACACAGCCGTCTACCTCTCCACCAACCCTGTGCAGCATCAGCGCACGAAGCATGTGGAGATCGGCCTGCACTTCGTTCGCGAGCGTTTTGCTGCGGGTGATGTTCGGGTACTCAGCGTCCCCACTACGCTGTAGTTCGCCGACATATTTACCAAGGGGCTCGCGACGAGTGTATTTCTAGATTTTCGGTCCAGTCTCAACATCTGTAAAGGATAGAGTTGCGAATGCTGGGGAGGGTGTTAGAACTGTATTAGGGTTTAGGGGGTCTTCCTTGTACATTTACTATCTCGCCCCTCTATTTGTAATGGGCCAAGTCTAACTCTCAGTCTATTAATATACAGACCCACCCTAGTGTAGGGTTAGGGTTTTTCCCCGTTCTACAAATATGCCTTCTGGTAATTTATTGTGGAATCTGACAAATCGACATCCTTCCTTCCTGTTTCTAGCTTCATCTGGTTGATAACAGGCCTTAACCTTTTTTTGTGTGTGTGAGTGAGGGGTGGGGGATGGTCTTAACCTTATGTTAAGGCCTTTTTTGTGTGTGTGAGTGAGGGGTGGGGGATGGTCTTAACCTTATGTTACCCTTCCCTTGGTATCCCAAGGACCTTAAACTATTCACCTCCTTGAATTTTCATTCAGCTCTTGACTCCTATGGCTGAACTGATCCTGTATGGCGTTCTTTTGCTAAAGTGCCACTTTAAATTGCTGTATTAGTTTGACCTTTAATACCGTGACCTAACTTTGCCCCTTGCTTGACAATTTTCTCCTCAAATGTGATATAGAAACATCGATTGCGCAACCAGAATACACAACAAGGACAGCGCCAAGAGAATGCCAGCAGAAAACCTATATCAAGGCAAGGTGAAGCCACTTCTGAATCCATCACACCCAGAGTTGAGACAGACGGGGAAGTGTACCCCTCAAGGCTGTGGACAAAGGTGAAGAAAAGGTCAGTAGACACATCGGCTCTGAAGACTGGCATGCACACATGCACATCTGGAAACTACAAAGAGGGCACAGAGTCTGTGTGGGATAAGTATGAAAATAACATGCAAGTGTTCGCTGAGAACAAGAAACGTTGGATGTTCACGAGCGAACATCAGTGGCCTCGGAGAAACAATATTGATACCACAGACGAAGGGGATCCAAATGAAGCCCCCGAAACTGCTGCTGGTGCATCCATAGAAATCTCTGGTTCAAGCAGCTTATTAAGTGATCAAGTGGGAGAGAAAAATCGTGTTGAATCTGACAGAGACAATAACACCGTGTGGAGCACTGATTTACTTGAAGGTATCATGAGCATCGGTCTGCATGAAGAGTTGAAGATTATAATCATGTTAACTTGCTTGCCTTGCTACCTATTTACCATTTTATCCTCCTTACTGTGTGCTGGTGTACTAGGTTATGTTGCATCCATAGAAAGCTCTGGTTCAAGCAGCCTGTTAGCAAATGATCAAGTGGGAGAGAACAATCATTCTGAAGCTGCCAGAGCCAATGACAGCATGGGGAACATTACTTTGCTTGAAGGTATCATCGGTGTTGATTTGCTTGAAGATTAAACGCTCTGTTAAAAAGTCTGCCTTGTTGATACCTTACCTTTTTGTCATTTATTTTGTGTGCTGGAGAAACAGCTTACGGTGGTGCATACATAGGAACCTCTGGTTCAGGCAGCCTGTTAGCAGGCGATCTAGTCAGGCAGAACGGTTGTGCTGAAGCTACCAGAGACAATGACAATTTGTGGGGCGTTAATCTACCTCAAGGTATCACGAACATTGATCTGCTTGAAGATTAAGTGTCCTGTTAACTAGTTTGCCTTGCTGATACCTTATTTACTCCTTTATTAATACATTATACATAGAACTGCAATTTAATCTGCTGGCTTCTCTTTAAAAAATAACTCATTTACCTATTTATCTTCCTTTTTCTGTGTTTTGGTGAAATAGGTTATGGCGCATTCACAGAAATCTCTGGTTCGAGCAACATGTTGACGAGTTATCAAATGGGAGAGAACAATGGTACTGAATTTGCCAGAGACAATGGCCAGAACATTAGTTTGCTCGAAGGTATCATGGACATTAATTGACCGCTTGAAGATTAAGCATCCTGTTAACTAATTTACCTTGCCAATACCTTACCTTATCATCATCTAACTTTGTATGCTGGCGAGACAGTTTATGGTGCATCCATAGAAAACGCTGGTTCACGCAGCATGTTAACAAGTGATCAAGTCGGACAAAGCAATCTTACCGAAGCTGACAGAATCTATGACACCATGGGGAGCATTAATTACCTTGAAGGTATCGTGAACGCTGATCTGTTTGTAGATTAATTCCCTGTTAACTAGTTTCCCTTGCTAATATCTTTCTATCTTTTGTTTTTGTGAGGTTTCATTCCTATCCAGCAATAATAACTTGCTTTCTTGTTGTTGAAGGTACCGTGGACCCGGAGTACATTGCACCAATGGATTATTCTGTTGCTTGGGCGCACCTAGAGGGCAATGGTCCGGACCTGACGGGCCCTTCTGATGGCCGGGAGGAAGCATATTCATTTTGGATGAGTCAGCTGGTAGGACCACAAGACTATCAAAGCCTTGGCCCGGAGGGTTTCCTTCAAGTAGGTGACGACGCATATAACGATGCTCTTAGATCGGTTGGTCTGGTTAACGTGGATGAACAAGCGACTCAAGGATGGCAAGAGCAGCAAAGCCTCAGCATGGAAGATCTCCTGCAGGTAGATGACGTTGCATGGGATGACACTCTGATATCTGTGGGGCTTATCAACTTGTTAGATGAACCAATGGCTGAACAGGCCGCCATTGGAGGATCACAAGGTCAGCAAAGCCTCGCCCCGGAGGTCCTCCAAGCAGGTGACAACGCGTACCGTGATGATCTTGGGTCGATGGAGATGGTCAACTTGTTAAACGAACCAATGACTCAAGAAGCCGCTATTGCCGATGCTCTGGTGGACGATCCTATGACCCCGATTGCCCAAGACGATGTGCTGTGGTCTTGGAGTCCTGCAGTGCCGGCGGGTGACTATGGCATTGATTGGATCCAGGATCCTAACGCAGAACTGTATTGGTAAAAGATCGATGACCGAGCCGTGGTTGCGTACAAGAATCGGACCGGGTGGAAGAGAGGTGTGAGACAGCCTTGAGTCCAGTCAAAAATAATTGACTTGCTTACTTTATTCTAAAACTGTTTTTGGATGGATTTATTCTCTTTTATCAACAATCACTCACCATTTTACTTCTAATGAAAATAATGTAAAGGCTAGTTTGGAAACCTCAATTTCTCAAGGGATTCATATTTTTCTATGGGAAAATAAACTAGTTTCCTTTGGAAAAATAGAAATCCCTTAGAAAATTGGGGTTCCCAAACTAGCTCTAAAAGTAAAAAAAATCCTGGTATTTTGTTTATAAGGGGAGTTTGGTTTCTAGAGACTAATGTTTAGTCTTTCCGTATTATTCTATTGTACTTCTTAAATTATCAAATACGGAAACTAAAGACAATTTAGGGACTAAAATAGAATAAAATGTAAGAACTAAAATTTAGTTCTTAGTTGAATGCACTAGAGCTAATAGTTAGTGGCTAAAATTAGCTAGAGATATCTAAACATCATAGTTAATATTTTAACTATTAGCTATTTTTTAAAATAAATTAGCTACTAGTTAGCTAGCTATTTGTTAGCTAGCTAATTCTGTAAGAATGTTAATTGCTTTAACTATTGATAGGAGATGAGTTACAATATATAGAGACTCATATGGCTCACATACATAGTCTAACAAATTCTACTAACAAAAACTTTAGCTAACTAACTATTAGCTCTAGTGTATTTAAACATTCCTAAGTTGTGTAGGCTCGTCATGAAAAAGGCATCCTCTTCTCAATTAGGCTGAATAAGTGGGGAATATATTAGGATGAATCGTTCTCATTTACAAGCAGATGTAACATATTATACAATATGTTCTCATTTATACATGATAGTTGAAGATGAAAAGAAAATGGCTATGATACCTTTGGATTTGAATGAGAATCCTGGAGCATCTATTGCCTTACCACTCGAAGTGAGCAATCAAGTTAATCCATGTTTTGCAGATGTACTTCGACTGTGTTTTGCAGATGTACTTCGACGAAACACAGAGATTAGGGATCGCTCAAAGCACATTGAGCTAAAAAATGATTTAGTAGAACATATATGGCAATGATACGGTTCACAAAGGAGCTGAAGGGAAATTTGTCAAGTATGCAACATATATGTGTATACATATCATCATTTAATACAAAAAGTATGCAGTATTAATTAAGATACAAGGCTTTAGATATACTCCATTGTACTTAACTATGTCTTAGTTATGTCTTCTACTTGGAGAACCGTGTCGTGGTATCTATATTGTAGGGTTTAGGATCTAATCGCTTTCGAGGGAGAGAGAAGATGTTGGTCGTTCGGTGACGATCGGACAACTGTAGCGAGAACTGATGATGTGGCCGAACGTGGAGCGAGCTTTGCTTCGTGTTTAATATATAGACGAAGGAATCAGGTGACGCCTAAGATGGGGTGAATTAGAACTTTTAAAACTTTCTCTAAACTAGACCACAAATAAATCCCTAGAGCAAAATCTATGCAATTAATCAAACTAGAAAGTACAAACTAGGTTTTGTTTAAGTGTTGCTATCTATACCGCAATGTCTAAGTTTCAATCCTAAACAATCTAAGTATAAAGATAAGATTGAAACTTAAATACTTAATATAAATGCATAAGCTAAAGAGCCAGGTAAAGATGTAAACTCTCGTGGATGACGCTGATATTTTTACCGAGGTATCTGTCGAGTACCATAATTAGGGGTACCCCCAACACTCCTAATCACGGCTGGTAAACACCCTCAGACCAACTGACGGGCGCGGTTCAAGTCAAGGCTTCGTCTACCTAAGGGACGCGACCTCACCCGAGCCCAGCCTCGGGCTGGAGCAGTAGTCCCAGACAAGTTCACGCCTCGTCCGAGGGCCTCCTCAGGCAGCGGGCACCTCCTCGGCTCTCCCAAAGCCCGGCTCGGACAGGCTTCGTTGTGAAGCAACCTTGGCTGGACCGCCTCACCAACCGACCGCTTCGCAGGCGCATTCAATGCAGGGGACGCCTGACGCCGCATCCTGACACACGCGCCTGAGTCGGCCAGGCCGAAGTGACCGCATGCGGCTTCGCCCCTCTCTTTTTCTGTCCGATATGACAGGAAAACAGCGCCGCCCGCCCCGCTCTGACTGTCGTGCCAACCACCCAGGAGAAGCTGACAACAAGTCACAATCAACCATCGAGTTCGGTCTCGGGCGCAACAGGAAGCTCTGCCTCGCCCGACCTCAAGCTCCGGCCTCGGGAGGAGGTCTCCGCCTCGCCCGACCCCCGGACTCGGCCTCGACCTCGGTTTCGGGAGGAATCGCGTCCTCGCTCGACCCCGGCCTCGGCCTCAAGAGAAGTCTCCGCCTCGCCCGACCTTGGGCTCGGACCGACCGCGCCAACAGGGGATACATCATTACCCTATCCCTAGCCAGCTCAGGCTACAAGGAACAAGACCGGCGTCCCATCTGGCTTACCCCGGCGACGGGTAATTGTAAGTGCAATCAACCCTAATTGAGGGTTTTGGTGATTAATGACAAAAGAAACTAAGATTCTAACAAGTTTGCTCCTATTATGTACACAGAAATTCTACAGACAGGAGAAGCACAGATCTTACGAGCATAAAAGTATAAAGCACAGCGGATTTAAAATTCCACATCAAATGGTGTGCTCCAAGTGCTTAGAAACAACGGCGGTGCTAAATTTATAATTCTTGAGTCATAGGAATCGTCGTACAATTAAGAGGGATCCGCGACGGTTAAGTAAGTTGTGCAACGAGCCAAGTTCAAAATCTTTTGAAAAACATCTTGGAGAACATTTTCCAGATCATGAATGCCCTTGAGAAAAACAAATTTTACTTCCCTCAAAGACTCCACTTTTGTTCTCTTCAAAATACTCAAAATTTGGTTTCAGCCCCCAAAACCGGTTCAACCGGTACTGAAACCGGTTCAACCGGTTTTGGTACTATTCACCTGCCACCTCTGCTCTGACCTACCTGACAGTCAGAGCTGTCAGAAAAGTCGCAGCAGATATTTTTCTAAAACCGGTTGAGCCGAATTTTTTTCCTTACTCAACCAGTTTTGAAACCGGTTGAGTCTCCGGCTGAGTAGCTCAGTGGACCGGGATCCCCCTGGTAGAAACCGGTTCAACCGGTTTTTACTCTTTTTCTCCCAACGGCTGCCAGCTTTTGGGGGATCCTTTATATACCCCCTCACACTCTCTCTCTCATTAACTTCTGCCTCTCCCACGAATTCTTGGCTGACCAACCTTCAAACAAGCGCATTCATTTCACCTTTCACACCCGCAATCACATCTCCTTCAATCATTTGAAGGACCCTTGGTGTGAGGTGAACTCGATCGAACTCGCTGTCAATTTCATCTCGATTCTCCCTTTTCTCTTTGTTCTTGAGCTCGTTGCAAACTTAACCTTGTGCGGATTTGTTACTCTTGGAACCTCGTGTTCCTTGATGGTTAGAGGTTGCTTGGGAGTCTCCAAATTTGTGGACGACCCCAAGAAGTTTGTATCACCCGCTCTTTGAGCTGATTTGAGAAGAGATTGCCTTGACCTTTGTGGTCGGCTTGTGGAGGATTAGGGTTGGAAAAGACTCGGCCCTTTGTGGGTTCCTCAACGAGGAGTAGGACACCTTTGTGGTGGTTACCGAACCTCGGGTTATATTGCGTGTTCTTGTGTGTTCTTGTTAAGCGCTTTATATTCGGTGGTTGGTTCATATTATTCATTTTAGTAGATTTTGTGTAGGGCAAGTCTTTAGCTATATTCTTCACTACTTCGTATTTGTTCAATAGATTATCTAATTTAAGTTGAGCAGGTTCAAACTTGTTCAGTTGTAATTAAAATCGACTGAACCGGTTTGCACCAGTGCAACTTTAATTTAACCTATCTCGAAGTTTTTAGTGAAAATTTTCAGGTGTAGCCTATTCACCCCCCCTCTAGGCTACTTTCAATTGGTATCAAAGCCTCGTACCTCAGTTTACGCTTAACCGCGTGAGGAAGCGATCATGTCTACTCAACGGGACCATGTGGATCCTATCCTCGAGGATATTCCCGTCACATCCTCCGGTGAGGAAGTGGACCCCAAGGTCCTCGACCTCGCCATGAAGATCGCCGAGAGGATGTTCCTCAAGATGAAAGAAGAAGATGCTAAGAAAAAGGCCGAAGAAGAAGAATCAAGAAGAAAGGCCGAAGAAGACAAAGGTAAAGAAAAATTTGATTACAATGACGACCTAGTAGATCTTTTGGTGTCGAAGGTGTTGAGCAAGGTAAGTCTCAACACCGAAGAATCATCTACCAAAAGCAAAGGTAACGAGTTTAGTAAAGTTCAATTCGATTACTCTAGAAATTTTACCCAACTTCTCTTCCGCCCCACTTGGAAAGTTACCAACTCTTAATGAGTTGAACTATGACGAGTGGGCCGATAAGATGAAGTCGCATTTAATCGGTGTACATCCTAGTCTTTGGGAGATTGTTAATGTAGGTATGCATAAGCCTGCCCAAGGAGAAGAGATGACTCTAGAAATGATGCAAGAGATTCATCGCAATGCTCAAGCAATGAGCATAATTAAAGGGAGTCTTTGTCCGGAAGAATACCGGAAAGTTCAAGGAAGAGAAGATGCCCGTGACATTTGGAACATTCTTAAAATGTCACATGAAGGAGATCCCAAAGCTAAGAGACATAGAGTTGAAGCTTTGGAGAGTGAGCTTGCTAGATATGATTGGATCAAGGGTGAGTCGCTTCAATCACTCTTTGATCGGTTGATGGTGTTGGTCAACAAAATAAGAGTACTTGGGAGTGAAGATTGGAGTGACTCCAAGGTCACAAGATTATTCATGAGAGCTTATAAAGAAAAGGATAAGAGTCTTGCAAGGATGATAAGGGATCGTGATGACTATGAGGAGATGACGCCTCATCAATTGTTTGCAAAAATTCAACAACACGAGTCCGAAGAAGCCCCCATGAAGACAAGAGACTCTCATGCCTTGATCACAAATGAACAAGACAACCCTAAGAAGAACAAAGACCACAAAGCAAAGAAAGTGGTCGAGACCTCAAGTGATGAAGATAGCTCAAGTGATGAAGACACATCTATGTTCATCAAAACATTCAAGAAATTTGTAAGGAAGAATGACAAGTTCCAAAGGAAAGGAAAGAAGAGGGCATGCTATGAATGTGGCCAAACCGGTCATTTCATAGCGGATTGTCCCAACAAGAAGGAACAAGAAGTCAAGAAGGAATACAAGAAGGACAAGTTTAAAAAGGGAGGCAAGACCAAGGAATACTTCAAGAAGAAGAAATATGGTCAAGCCCATATTGGTGAAGAATGGAACTCCGATGAAGAGAGTTCTAGCTCCGAGGAAGAGGAAGTGGTGGCTAATGTGGCCATCCAATCTACATCAAGCGCGCAACTCTTCACCAACCTACAAGACGACTCCTACACTCCAACTTGCCTCATGGCAAAGGGAGATAAGGTAACCTTATTTAGTGATAATTTTCAAAATGATGATGATGATGATGAACAAATTGCTATGAAAAATAAAATGATTAAGGAATTTGGCTTGAATGGATATAATGTTATCATCAAATTGATGGAGAAGCTAGATAAAAGAAAAGCAACTCTTGATGCTCAAGAAGACTTGCTTATCCTTGAAAAGGAAAGAAACCTAGAGCTTCAAGGATTGCTACTCAATAAAGATGAAATGCTAGATGCCTTAACTAAGGAAGTATCTTTAGTCAAGATAACTATAGAGGATAAAGAAAAGGAAGTAATCAATATGAAAACCTCTATAGCTAGTCTTGCAAATGAAAATGATGCACTTGAATCAAGCATATTAAGCTTGAATGTCCTAAATCAAGAACTTCAAGTGCGACTTGAAAATTGCAAGAACATTAATGCTTCATATTTATTGATTGAATCTAAGTCTAGCTCCTCAAATAATACCGTTTGCAAACATTGTGCCAAATATCATGCTTCTTGTTGTCTAACTAACCATGCAAGGAAAAAGAGCCCACAGGTGAAGGTCAAAGAAATATTAAAAAGATGCTCTAGCAATGATGGGTTAAAGAAAGTTGAACCCAAGTACAAGTCCCTAAAGCCCAACAATGGAAGAAGGGGGCTTGGGTTCAACTCAACCAAGGAAAACCCTAGCACAGTGCATAAGGGGTGGAGATCCCCCAAGTTCATAGAGGGAACCACCCTATATGATGCCTTGGGGAGGATTCACTCCTCAAATGACAAGTCAACTCAAGTAAAGGTAAACTTGAGTTCCACAAAGAGTAAGATGAAGGAAGCGGCATCAACAAGTGGACAAAAGTTCAATGCTCCCATTTCCCACTCTTATCTTTGTGATTATATGTTGACTTGGGACTTAGGGAAATTGGTTGTGAAATATGTGGGTGCCTACACTAAAAGAAAAGTCATGAAAAGAAGTGTGTGGGTACCCAAGGCTATAACTAACACTGTAGGACCCAATTCAATTTGGGTACTTAAAAGCATAGCCTAAACTTGTTTTGCAGGTCTACTTCTCTGGTGGGTCAAGTTGGGTGCTTGACAGTGGATGTACAAATCACATGACCGGGGAGGAAGACATGTTTCATTCATTGCAACTAACTCAAGAAGCACAAGAAATTGTGTTTGGAGATAGTGGCAAGAGTAAGGTGATTGGTATTGGTAAAATTCCTATCTCTGACCAACAATCACTTTCAAATGTTTTATTAGTAGATTCTTTAAGCTACAATTTGATGTCCGTTTCACAACTTTGTGGAATGGGTTATAATTGCTTATTTTCTGATGTGGATGTGAAGATCCTTAGAAGGGAGGATTCCTCTGTTGCCTTTACAGGTCGCTTAAAGGGCAAACTCTATCTTGTTGATTTCACGACAAGTAGAGTGACGCCTGAGACTTGTTTAGTGGCAAAATCTGACAGGGGTTGGCTTTGGCATCGCCGGCTAGCTCATGTTGGCATGAGGAACTTGGCCAAACTTCAAAAGGATGGTCACATCATTGGACTAACAAATGTTGTGTTTGAGAAAGATAGGGTTTGTGGCGCATGCCAAGCAGGAAAGCAACATGGAGTCCCACATCAATCAAAGAATGTGGTTACAACAAAAAGGCCACTGGAGCTTCTTCACATGGACCTCTTCGGACCTGTGGCTTACATCAGCATTGGTGGTAGTAAGTATGGTTTAGTCATTGTTGATGATTATTCTCGTTTCACCTGGGTTTTCTTTTTAAGTGATAAAGGTGAAACTCAAGAAACCTTGAAGAAATTCATGAGAAGGGCTCAAAATGAGTTTGAGCTCAAAATCAAGAAAGTAAGGAGTGATAATGGGACGGAATTCAAGAACACAGGTGTTGAAGAATTCTTAGGTGAAGAAGGAATCAAACCTGAGTTTTCGGTTTCTTACACTCCACAACAAAATGGTGTTGTGGAAAGAAAGAATCGAACTCTTATTGAAGCTGCTAGAACTATGTTAGATGAGTACAAGACACCTGACAACTTTTGGGCAGAGGCGGTCAACACTGCCTGTCATGCAATCAACCGTCTCTATCTTCATAAGATCTACAAGAAAATAGCTTATGAACTTCTCACTGGTAACAAACCTAAAGTTGATTATTTTAGAGTATTTGGTTGTAAATGTTTTATTCTTAACAAGAAAGTCAAGAGCTCAAAGTTTGCTCCTAGAGTGGACGAGGGTTTCTTGCTTGGTTATGCATCAAATGCGCATGGATATCGCGTTTTCAACAATACCACCGGTCTTGTTGAAATAGCGATAGACGTGACATTTGATGAGTCTAATGGCTCGCAAGGGCACGTTTCTAATGGCACTGTAGGAAATGAAGAACCACCTTGTGAGGCTATAAAGAGACTTGCAATAGGTGAGGTAAGACCTCAAGAGAAGGATGATGATGAAGGAACTTTATGGATGACCAATGAGGTTTTTGATGTGGGTGCAAAGGTGGTGGGTGACTAATCCTCCACCCAAGCAAACCCATCAACCTCAAGTCATCCAAATCTTGAAGAAAATCATCAACCCCAAAGGATGTCAACCGTGATAGAAGATGAACATGAAAGTGTTGATGGTGAAGTGGCTATTGATCAAGTAGATGATGAGGAGGAACAAATTCAAAGACAATCATCAGTGCCTCATCCTCGAGTTCATCACACTATTCAAAGAGATCATCCAGTGGACAACATCCTGGGTAGCATCAGGAGAGGGTAACAACTCGATCTCGTTTAGCAAATTTTTGTGAATTTTACTCGTTTGTTTCCTCTCTTGAGCCACTTAAGGTTGAAGAAGCGTTGGGTGATCCGGATTGGATAATTGCCATGCAAGAGGAGTTGAACAACTTCACCCGGAATGAAGTCTGGTCCTTGGTTCCAAGACCCAAGCAAAATGTGATTGGGACAAAATGGGTCTTTAGGAACAAACAAGATGAACATGGCATGGTTACAAGGAATAAAGCACGGTTGGTTGCTCAAGGCTACACTCAAGTGGAAGGACTTGATTTTGGTGAAACATATGCGCCGGTAGCAAGGTTAGAGTCAATAAGAATATTAATTGCCTATGCTACTAACCATAATTTCAAGTTATATCAAATGGACGTCAAGAGCGCGTTTCTAAATGGTCCACTACAAGAGAGGGTCTATGTGGAGCAACCGCCGGTCTTTGAAGACCCAAGGAAGCCAAATCATGTTTATCTACTTCACAAGGCACTCTACGGGCTTAAACAAGCCCCTAGAGCTTGGTATGACTGTCTTAAAGATTTTTTAATTAAGAATGGGTTTACAATAGGAAAAGCTGACTCTACTTTATTTACTCGAAAAGTTGACAATGAATTATTTGTGTGCCAAATATATGTTGATGACATTATATTTGGTAGTACT
This sequence comes from Zea luxurians, assembly GCA_029449295.1. Taxonomy (NCBI): domain Eukaryota; kingdom Viridiplantae; phylum Streptophyta; class Magnoliopsida; order Poales; family Poaceae; genus Zea; species Zea luxurians. Next base: position 1,869,068 of record JAOPSE010000152.1, read on the forward strand.
AATGAAAAATTTTGTGAAGAGTTTAGCAAAGTAATGACGAACAGGTTTGAGATGTCTATGATGGGCGAGCTTAAATACTTCCTGGGATTTCAAGTCAAACAACTCAAGGAAGGTACTTTTCTATGCCAAACCAAATATACACAAGATATGCTCAAGAAGTTTGGCATGGAAAAAGCAAAACACGCCAAGACTCCAATGTCATCAAATGGACATCTCGACCTAAATGAGGAAGGTAAACCTGTAGATCAAAAATTATATAGATCAATGATAGGATCACTGCTTTACTTATGTGCATCTAGACCTGATATAATGTTGAGTGTTTGCATGTGTGCACGTTTTCAAGCAAATCCTAAAGATTGCCATCTTGTAGCCGTTAAGAGAATTCTAAGATACTTAGTCCACACCCAAAACCTAGGATTATGGTATCCCAAAGGCTCCCTTTTCGATTTGCTTGGCTATTCTGACTCAGATTATGCCGGTTGCAAAGTAGATCGAAAAAGCACTACTGGGACTTGCCAATTCCTTGGGCGGTCCTTAGTGTCATGGAGTTCCAAGGAACAAAATTGTGTTGCACTTTCCACTGCAGAAGCTGAGTACATAGCAGCTGGGGCATGTTGTGCATAGTTGTTATGGATGAAGCAAACCCTTAGAGATTTTGGTTGTGAGTTTAACAAAATTCCACTTTTGTGTGACAATGAGAGTGCCATAAAGCTTGCAAACAATCCGGTGCAACACTCTAGAACTAAACATATTGACATTAGACACCATTTCTTGAAAGACCATGAAGCCACAGGAGATATCGAATTGTTTCATGTGAGCACCGAAAATCAGCTAGCTGATATCTTCACAAAACCCCTTGATGAGACTAGGTTTTGTTTTCTTAGGTGTGAGCTAAATATCTTGGATTCTCGAAACGTGTCTTAATAACTAAAATTTTGATCAAATTTGATGGATGTAAATTGATTGTTTGAGCAATATGAAGTGAGAAGTAACATTCTTATCATTAAAATCACTCATGTCATATTTGCTAAGTGCTATTATAGCTCTTCTGGGCAATATCTGGGAGTAAACCGGCTGAGTAGGCCACTCAACCGGTTTTCCCCTGGTGGAAACCGGTTGAACCGGTATAAAAACCGGTTGAACCGGTTTTGGCCTTCGCGCCGTCAGTCTGCGCGCAGTCTGCGCTGTCAGTTTTTGCAGTCTGTGCTGTCAGACTGCCAGAATTTTCGCGCAGTCAACACGTTTTTCTGCGCGCTTTTACTGCACAGTTTGACCAGAAACCGGTTTTTGAACCGGTTGAACCGGTTTTCTGTATTTTGACGGCCGACTCCCCACCTTTTATTTCTCTCCCTCTCTCCTCTTCTCTTCTTCTCAGTTTCATTTTCCAGCCGCCGCCGCCCACTCTTCTCTCTCTCTCTCTCCTTCACACTCCACTCCAAAAACTCACTTGTGCCCTCTCATCTTTGGAAGAGTTGTTGGAGATCCGTTCATCCCGGCGTTCTCCATCATCTTCCTCAATCTCATTGGGATTTCTTGACTAAATCTCCGGATCGAGGTATTGCCCTATTTCATTTCCTTGTACTCGATCCTACGCGTTCTTGATTTTCTAATGTATCATTCGTTGGGTACATTTTTAGTTTAAGTGATTGCAACACTTAGATTATCTTCATTTGTCACAAACATTGTTAGAGTTCAGCGATTTGATATTGTTCGTTGTAGTTGAACCGCTCATATGAACGGTTGAAGTGCATGCTCAATATCTTATGCGTTTCTACTCAAACTTGTTTGATCCTTGCTCATCATAGGTTCTATTTTTGTTTCTTAGAATGGTGCGTTGGAGGAACCCGTCCGTGGTTGAATCCGACTCCTCGGATGACCAGGAAATCCATGGAGATATTCCCCCACGCTCTCGATCCAAGCGTGGGCGAGGAAGCGGAAGTGTCATGCAAGGTGCTGAGGCCTCCGGGTCTCAAAGTGCTCGCGGTCGGACAACCCGGAATCCTTCCGGTCGGTCCCGACCCGCGGCGAATCCGCAGGCGTGGGAGGCTACGAGTGATGATGAAGGTGGGAAGGATGATGAAGTTGATCTTCCCCCGGCCCACGCCCCTGTGATTCGTGGGTTGGTCCTCCACCGGGCGGAGGCTCGGCGTGCTGGCAATGAGCCAGTAACTGATTTCACTGCCAGTGGCGGTTCTGCTCTCCTTCAGGATCTCCGTTTCCAGAATCCTGCATTGCGCATTCACGATGCCAGGATTGATGGAAACCGCTTTTGGACGCTTCATCACGTGGATTTTTATAATTCCGTGATCCTCCCCAAGAAGCATCAACCTATCCTGCTACAACGCTATATCAACTGGGAAGGTTGTGAGGCCATTGGCGATCCAGAGATGACACAGGCATTGAGGGCCTGTGAAAGGAAAAAGATGAAGAGTATCATGACATTCCAATATGATTGGAATGATGAAGTGATTGCCCAATTCTACTCAACTTTGTGGATCAAGCCAGCTGACGAGGAGAGCCCATACAACTACCCTTATTTGAACTTCTTCATTGAAGGTAGTTGGTATAAGGTGAGCTACCGCAGGTTTGCTCACATTCTTGTTTTTTCTGACAATGATATCTCTGGTGACAAGATCAAGATACATGATTTCCGGCAGCCTACTAGAGATGAAGCCAAAGACCTTCATCTTTCTGAGTCTGGAAAGTATTGGGAGTCTACAAACATGCATAAGTATTACCGATACATCAACTCCCTCTGCAGGATGACTCTCATTCCAAAAGGGGGTAATCAGATGAACATTCTTGGAGAGAGCAAAGTCTTGCTCTCTTTCATGAAACCCAGCAGCTCAGAAAGTATAAATGTCTTTGATATGATTTGGCAGGAAATCATTCATGCAGCCTGCTTTCCATTGAAGGGGTGTCTTCATGCTCCGTTTATCATGAAGATGATTGAGGTTGTGACCCAGTTTAGATTTGACAAAGGTACAAGACATCAGTCATATACCCCTTTCTGGATTGATCCCAACAATCCAGCAGCGCGCCTCAGGAAAGCCCCCTCCAGTTCTCGTGCTCATACATCTGCGGGTCCGTCTGCTGGTCCTACTGCTGCTGCTGCCGGTGCCTCGCGCCCTTCTCCTGGCCGCGGATCTCCCACACCACGTGGTCGTGGTCGTGGTCGAGGTCGTGGCCGTGGGATGGGTGCCCGCTTGGCCCACGGGTTTGCGGCATTCTTCTCCATGTGCCGGAACATTGCTGCGGATGTCCATGAGGTGGCTCGACGTCAGCGGGAGACTGACGACAACCTACGTCGTCAAGCTTCCTCTTTGGGTACTCCCTTCGCCCCCCGCTCTCCTGATGTACCTCTCCATCCTCCTCCTCCGGAGATCAATGAGTGGTACCAGCAGGCATACGGGGTGCCTTTTTCGACAGCAGATGACGTCAACGAAGAAGAAGAAGCTTATTTTGATGATCGTGAGCAGTTTGTCCCGCCTCCGTATCACGGGGATCCGGGCCAATCGTCCTCTTATCCTCTGCCCCAGGATCCTTCTGGCAGTGCTCCTCAGTCTGGGGAGGAACACTTTGCCTCTGACCTGGCGCACCACCTCTTTGCTCCTCATCATCCTCCTCCCAACTGGTGATCATTGGACTGGCGTCTCTCTCTCTTTTTGGTTCTTGTTGCCAAAAAGGGGGAGAAGGTTTATTATGGCAGTACCCTTTATGCAGTACCCTTTATTTTTGTAATGAACAATCGGTCTGTAATAACTATTTATGATGCATGCATGGCTCTAAGCCATAAACACTTTTATGATGTGATGAGATAAGTTCTCATTATTGTAATAGCAGTAGAATTTTTCATATCATATGCTATGCATTAATGAGCCTGAATGTGTAATTTTTACTCTCTCTATCTAATTATGTTTCATACCTCATTGTTTTGTGTATGGCATTGATTGTTCTCTCTCTAAAGATGTTGCAAATTGACATGTCAAGTCAATGTTAATTTCGCAAAACTCATGCACATATTTAGGGGAGCTACACATACACAAAAGATTTTATGTCGCAAGTACTTGTAACTTTCAATTCTTATTTCTATTCCAGTTTGTTTTGGCATCAATCACCAAAAAGGGGGAGATTGTAAGTGCAATCAACCCTAATTGAGGGTTTTGGTGATTAATGACAAAAGAAACTGAGATTCTAACAAGTTTGCTCCTAGTATGTACACAGAAATTCTACAGACAGGAGAAGCACAGATCTTACGATCATAAAAGTATAAAGCACAGCGGATTTAAAATTCCACATCAAATGGCGTGCTCCAAGTGCTTAGAAACAACGGCGGTGCTAAATTTATAATTCTTGAGTCATAGGAATCGCCGTACAATTAAGAGGGATCTGCGACGGTTAAGTAAGTTGTGCAACGAGCCAAGTTCAAAATCTTTTGAAAAACATCTTGGAGAACATTTTTCCAGATCATGAATGCCCTTGAGAAAAACAAATTTTACTTCCCTCAAAGACTCCACTTTTGTTCTCTTCAAAATACTCAAAATTTGGTTTCAGCCCCCAAAACCGGTTCAACCCGTACTGAAACCGGTTCAACCGGTTTTGGTACTGTTCACCTGCCACCTCTGCTCTGACCTGCCTGACAGTCAGAGCTGTCAGAAAAGTCGCAGCAGATATTTTTCTAAAACCGGTTGAGCCGAATTTTTTTCCTTACTCAGCCGGTTTTGAAACCGGTTGAGTCTCTGGCTGAGTAGCTCAGTGGACCGGGATCCCCCTGGTAGAAACCGGTTCAACCGATCTGAAAACCGGTTCAACCGGTTTTTACTCTTTTTCTCCCAACGGCTACCAGCTTTTGGGGGATCCTTTATATACCCCCTCACACTCTCTCTCTCATTAACTTCTGCCTCTCCCACGAATTCTTGGCTGACCAACCTTCAAACAAGCGCATTCATTTCACCTTTCACACCCGCAATCACATCTCCTTCAATCATTTGAAGGACCCTTGGTGTGAGGTGAACTCGATCGAACTCGCTGCCAATTTCATCTCGATTCTCCCTTTTCTCTTTGTTCTTGAGCTCGTTGCAAACTTAACCTTGTGCGGATTTGTTACTCTTGGAACCTCGTGTTCCTTGACGGTTAGAGGTTGCTTGGGAGTCTCCAAATTTGTGGACGACCCCAAGAAGTTTGTATCACCCGCTCTTTGAGCTGATTTGAGAAGAGATTGCCTTGACCTTTGTGGTCGGCTTATGGAGGATTAGGGTTGGAAAAGACCCGGCCCTTTGTGGGTTCCTCAACGAGGAGTAGGACACCTTTGTGGTGGTTGCCGAACCTCGGGTTATATTGCGTGTTCTTGTGTGTTCTTGTTAAGCGCTTTATATTCGGTGGTTGGTTCATATTATTCATTCTAGTAGATTTTGTGTAGGGCAAGTCTTTAGCTATATTCTTCACTACTTCGTATTTGTTCAATAGATTATCTAATTTAAGTTGAGCAGGTTCAAACTTGTTCAGTTGTAATTAAAATCGACTGAACCGGTTTGCACCAGTGCAACTTTAATTTAACCTATCTCGAAGTTTTTAGTGAAAATTTTCAGGTGTAGCCTATTCACCCCCCTCTAGGCTACTTTCAGTAATGATGGTGCCCCGCGTGCAACCATGACACCGGTGGCTCTCAGCCCCTTACGACAGCAAGGAGACGTCAGCAGGATCCTTGCCGCGCTGCTAGCTGTGCTCCTACAGGGCTCAGGCGCTTCTCCGACGGCCACGCTATCACGTGTACAGGGCTCAAGCTCTCCCCCGACAGCCACGTTGGCGTGTACACAAGGCTTAGGCATTTCTCTGCCGGACACGTTAGCGCATAGCTACACCCCCCATTGTACGTCTGGACCCTCTCCTTGCGTCTATAAAAGGGAGGTCCAGGGCCATCCTGGAGGGGGGTTCGCGCGGGGGAAGGAGCGAACGAACAGGCTCCCTCTCTCTCTTCTTTCCCTCTCGCGACGTGCTTGTAACCCCTACTACGAGCCGCACCCCTAGTGCAGGATAATACAAGGCTTGTCCCACCTCTTGTGTTCCATCCCGCGCCAACCCATCTGGGCAGGGGCACGCAGCGACAATCTCACTCGTCGGTCCAGGGACCCCCCGGGTCTGAAACGCCGACAGTTGGCGTGCCAGGTAGGGGCCTGCTGCGTGTTAACGAACACCTTCCTGTTGAGTTCCAGATGGGGAGTCTTCATCAACCTCTTCAGCCCGGGACGGTGCTCCGCTTCGGGAGTCTCGAGTTCATGTCCCTCGACGGCAGCTACGACATGGTACTCCTCCCATCGCGGCGCGACGACAACGACGGTTTCCGACTCGCCCGACGACGGCGAGCTCGGCGACAGCATCTCCCCGCGGCAGAAGAGGAGCACTCCGGTCGTCCCCACCACCCTCCTCGCCGGAGGAGGCGGAGATGGGGCAACCATGTCCACGCAGGAGGCGGCACCTTGTCAGCTGTCGCACCAGAGCGAGTCGATGACGCCGGCACTCCCCCGGGGGACATGTCGGGCATTGTCCTCACACCTGAGACGACGGCGGTGTCACTTCCCCGCAATGTGTCAACCCCAAGCGGACTGATGACGCCAGCACCCTCGCAAAGGATCTGTTGGGCGTTACCCTCATACCTGAGATGACGATGTGCTCCGCCCCCGACGCGACTTCACCACCGTCCATCGACCAAGAGGTACCGTCCGTTTTCCATCCCGTACCCTTTTGATTCAGCTTCGATCCACCTAGCGACCCGCTACGGTGAGCGCCTTTGTAAAGGCGTATCCAAACCTTCCGGGGTACCATATGTGGTCGACCTGGGACCGACTAACAGTCGTCTCAACCTTTGGGCCGACGAGTTCCGAGGAAGAGGACGGCCCCGACTTCGGTTGGGAATTCTCTGGCCTCAATGACCCCGGTGCCATGCGGGACTTCATGTCCGCATGTGACCACTGCCTCTCCGGTCGTTCTGACGATGGCCACGGCCTTGACGACGAGGGTTACGGCCCAAGTCGCGAATGTTTCCATGTCGATCAGGGAGATCACAACGAAGGCAACCACCTCGGTATGCCGGAGGTTGACGATCCCCCTGGGCCCGCATCTCGCGTTGACATCCCGCGGGAGCTAGCTGTGGTCCCAGTCCCTGCGGGGGGTCGGGACATACAGCTCGAGCAAATCCGTGAGATGCAGGCCCGGGTCGACGGGGAAGCAGGCCAGCTTGTGCAGCTCCGACAGAACATCGAACAGGAGTGGGCAGGCCGAACACTCGCCGGAGGGGCCTGTCATCGGGCCCAAGACGTCCAGCGCCGCATCGTCGACAATGCCAGGGCAGCGCTGCCCCCGGCCATCAGCGGGTCCGGCCAGGACCTAGCTGCAGCGGCGATGCTACTTCGAGCCATGCTGGAGCCATCCACCACCGAGGGACGGCGTATCCAGCGCGAACTCAAGGATCTCCTGGAAGGTGCCGCAGTTCGACGAGCCGAGAGCTCCGCCTCCCGGAGGCGAGCCGACCCCTCGGAGCATCACGCGGTGTCCTCCTGACGCATGCGGAAAGCCTCGGTCCATCCCGAGCGCACGCGGGACGAGGCGCCTGCTGCCCGGGATCGCCTCGGCAACGAGCACCACCATCTCGACCGTCGAACCCGCCTCGACAAGAAGGTGCGTCGAGGCTACCATCCCAGGCGTGGGGGACGCTGCGACAGCGAGGAGGATCGCAGCCCCTCGCTCGAACCACCCGGTCCGCGAGTCTTCAGCCGGGCCATACGACGAGCGTCGTTCCCTGCCCATTTCCGAGCCCCGACTACCATCACCAAGTACTCGGGGGAGACGAGGCCGAAGCTGTGGCTCGCGGACTACCGACTGGCATGCCAGTTGGGAGGGGCGGATGATGACAACCTCATCATCCGTAATCTACCCCTTTTCCTCTCTGACGCCGCTCGAGCCTGGCTAGAGCACCTGCCTCCTGCGCAGATCTCCGACTGGGACAATCTGGTCAAGGCTTTCGCGGGAAACTTCCAAGGCATGTACGTGCACCCTGGGAACTCGTGGGATCTCCGAAGCTGCCGCCAACAGCCAGGGAGTCCCTCTGAGAGTACATCCGGCGGTTTTTGAAGCAGCGCACCGAGCTGCCCAACGTTACCGACTCGGATGTCATCGGGGCTTTCCTTGCCGGTACCACTTGCCAAGACCTGGTGAGCAAACTGGGGCGCAAGACTCCCACCCGTGCGAGCGAACTGATGGACGTCGCCACCAAGTTCGCCTCGGGTCAGGAGGCGGTCGAAGCCATCTTCCGAAAAGACAAGCAGCCTCAGGGAGAGTCGAAGAAACATGCCCCCGAGGCGTCCGACCAGCGGGGCACGAAGAAGAAGGCCAAAAACAAGTCGCAAGCGAAACGCGACGCCGCCGACGCGAATCTCGTCGCTGCGGCCGAGCACAGGAACCCTCGGAAACCTCCTGGAGGGGCCGACGCGTTCGACAAAATGCTCAAAGAGCCATGCCCCTATCACCAGGGTCCCGTCAAGCACACCCTCGAAGAATGTGTCATGCTCCGGCGCTACTTCCATAAGACCGGGCCCCCGATGGAAGATGGCAAGGGCCATGACAACAACAAGAAGGAGGGCGGCAAGGAAGAGGAGTTTCCGGAGGTCCACAAATGCTTCATGATCTACGCCTCGGCTCGGCACGGCAAGCAGGAGCGCCGGGAGGTCTGCTTGGTGAAGGTGGCAGCGCCAGTCTACCTAGACTGGTCCGACAAGCCTATCACCTTCGACCGAGGCGACCACCCCAACTTCGTGCCAAGCCCAGGAAGGTACCCGCTCGTCGTCGATCCGGTCATCGGCAACGTTAGGCTCTCCAAAGTCCTCATGGACGGAGGCAGCAGCCTTAACATCATCTACGCCGAGACCCTGGAACTCTTGGGGGTTGATCGGTCCAAGGTTCGGGACGGTGCGGCACCCTTTCACGGGATCGCGCCTGGAAAGCGTATCCTCCCCCTTGGACGTATCGACTTACCCGTCTGCTTCGGGACTCCCTCCAACTTCCGAAAGGAAGCTCTTACCTTCGAGGTCGTCGGCCTCAAGAGAAGTCTCCGCCTCATCCGACCCCGGCCTCGGCCTCAAGAGAAGTCTCCGCCTCGCCCGACCTTGGGCTCGGACCGACCGCGCCAACAGGGGATACATCATTACCCTATCCCTAGCCAGCTCAGGCTACAAGGAACAAGACCGGCGTCCCATTTGGCTTACCCCGGTGATGGGTAATGATGGTGCCCCGCGTGCAACCATGACGCCGGTGGCTCTCAGCCCCTTACGGCAGCAAGGAGACGTCAGCAGGATCCTTGTCGCGCTGCCAGCTGTGCTCCTATAGGGCTCAGGCGCTTCTCCGACGGCCACGCTATCACGTGTACAGGGCTCAAGCTCTCCCCGGACAGCCACGTTGGCATGTACACAAGGCTTAGGCATTTCTCTGTCGGACACGTTAGCGCATAGCTACACCCCCCATTGTACGTCTGGACCCTCTCCTTGCGTCTATAAAAGGGAGGTCCAGGGCCATCCTGGAGGGGGGTTCGCGCGGGGGAAGGAGCGAACGAACAGGCTCCCTCTCTCTCTCTCTTTCCCTCTCGCGACGTGCTTGTAACCCCTACTACGAGCCGCACCCCTGGTGCAGGATAATACAAGGCTTGTCCCACCTCTTGTGTTCCATCCCGCGCCATCCCATCTGGGCAGGGGCACGCAGGACAATCTCACTCGTCGGTCCAGGGACCCCCCGGGTCTGAAACGCCGACAGTATCCGAAACCACGCAAGGTCTCGACTAATCCTCGTTGGTGCCCTATGCAAAGGGAAGCCCACGCGAGGGTCAAGCACCTCGGTCGAGTAACTCCGTAGAGAGCCGCAGACCTTTTCCATGCGTAAGTGGTGCTCCGCTTGTGGCTCCTCTCGGACGCTCCCTGCCGTCTCCACTAACGAGCTTCCGGCCGAAACGCCGCGGGCCTCGTTCCCTCCAGTACACGGTGGCGGCCATGACACAAGCGGTCTAACTAACTTAAACACTTTACAAAGCACTTATGCTAATCACTAAGTGATTCTATTAAGCACTTGGGTGTATGAGCACTTGGAAATGTCTATATTATGCCTTGGTATGTTGCTTGGGCTCCCACATTTTGAAATGGCTGGTTGGGGTGGTATTTATAGGCCCGAACACAATTCTAGCTGTTGGAGAAAAGCTGCTGCTCTCTGCGGCACACCGGACAGTTCGGTGCCCCTGTCCGGTGCGGCTAGCCATTGGATCTGACACCGCAGATGACCGTTGGCGCTGCAGGCTTTCACACTGGACAGTCCGGTGCCTTCTCTCCACTAGTGCCACATGGAACTAGCCGTTGGGCTACAGTTTCCTGGTGCACCGAACAGTCCGGTGTTCTTAGCCGAACAATCCGTCAGTGGCAGCACTATTCTTCGTTTCGTGGACTTTGCTTGACAATTGTTGATTTTTTACTTGTAATATTCTTTTGAGGTGTTGCTTTTCTTAATGCTTTAGTTTAAGTCACTTTAGCATCATGTGAACTATAATCATAAAAACTAGCAAACACATTAATCCACAGTTTATGTTGACCATTAAACACCAAAACTTTTTTGAGTCAAATGGTCCAGAGTCCATTTTCCTTATAATAGAAAAAAAATGCTTGCGCATTAGTACTCCAATTGGTTTGCCACATGCTATGCTCCATAACTATACGTACTACTACTACAACTCTAGAACCAAGAGCAGCATATGAGTTTTGACCTAGTATTGCGCAGTGATGGCCAGTGCTATACTGTGCTGTGCTACCGGCAAATAAATTGATCGGAATAATTCCGCGCTCCTTTTTTGCATGTCAAGCTGGATGTGGGAAGCGCATCGGATGCCTTTTGTGGGCAATCATACGGAGCAGGATCGACGACATGGCATGCTGATGCTGGGGTGGGGACACACACGCAAAGGCCGCGATAGTTGTTTCTTGTGCTTACGGGTGTGTTCCTCTGCTCTGCCCCCTCTGTGTTGGGGCTTCGCTGGTCAAAGGGCTTTTGCATTGTCTAGTATGCAGCATTTTTTTGCATCACATTGTACATGTGCTTCCTGTTGAGAAACTCGTATACAAATACTTCAATCTGAATACCATTATTGTAAAAGTTGCTTGGCTTTTTTTTTTTGACCACTTGGTCTTAATTGGTGCTGGTTTGCTTGCCTCATTATGGTGCCATCGTACGTCGATACATGTAGACTGATTGTCTGTTGGATTAATGTGGGCTTGGCCCAAATTAATATTCAATAATAGTCAATGCTAATGGCCCACTTTAATGCTATGGTGTACTAATTATTTAGTACCATATTGGAAGTTCAAAAGACAAATCAATCAACTTAAATAGGTGGACCATTGGTGCATCTATTGAGAAGTTGAGAAAAGGATGAAGGACTGCCACACGCGCGCGCGCGCCGCCGCCGCCGGCCGGGCCGGGCCGGGCTCGTGGCTCGTGGCTCGTCATAATAACCGTCCGTTTAATGGCTAGTAACGGACGTCATTACTGTCGTCAGTTTCCAGTTCTAATGCGCGACCGTTTCTGTCCGTTGGTCTTCTCCCTCCTTCTGACCGCCTATAAGAATGGAGAGGGAGGGCTCTTCCAGGCACGCGAATCACCTCACGCGAATTGCAAGCAACACATTCCCGTCCCACCTTCTGCGAGCACAGAGAGAGTGGGAGAGCAGGCCTCCGAAATCACCGACCGCAGAGATACACTTGCACGGGTGTGCGGGCGATCAGATTTTTGGGGAGCGTCTTCGCGACTGCTCGCGTGATCTACTTCGTCTTCTTCCCGGCGACCGTTCGAGGGACTGCACTGCGTACACCTTCCTGCATCGACTTCGTACGGCTACATCGAACAAACACACGAGATGACTCGTGTGAATGGAGCCACTGATGCCTTGAGCATCGGTCCCTCCGCTGGGTACACTCTATTCTTCGTATTTGTGCATGTTTTATTGCTATTTACTGCTTATGCGAGTAGTTATACACACATGCACATACATGTCATCACATATATCGCACTGTTTTTCTGGATTAAATTAAAACTAAAAATGCCTAACTTTCTAACAATCCAAAAATCTGATATTAGGCATTTTTCTATTAGTGGTTTTGCTGCTGCGTTAAAACCAAGTGAACCTTTTGATGGGACGTTTTACAAGAGATGGCGTAGTAAGATGATACTGTGGTTGACCGCAATGAACTGCTATCACGCCGCACAGGGGAAACCCGAACAGTTCACTCCTGAAGAGGAGAGAATGTTCGACGTTGCCGATAACCTGTTTCGAGGCGCCGTGATTGGCGCTCTTGCCAACAAGTATGTTGATTCTTATCTAACGTGCACATCTGCAAAAGAGTTATGGGATGCATTAGATGAGAAGTTTGGTGTTTCTGATGCTGGTAGCGAGCTGTACATCATGGAGCAGCTGTTTGACTATAAGATGGTGGAAAACCGTCCTGTAGTTGAACAGGCTCATGAAATACAGGCACTGGCTAAAGAACTCGAACAATTCCCATGTGTCTTGCCTGACAAGTTCGTGGCCGGCGGTATTATCGCTAAACTGCCACCTTCTTGGACGGATTTTGCTACCACTCTAAAACATAAGAGACAAGAGTTTAGCGTGGCTGAGCTTATTGGTTCTCTTGATGTTGAGGAGAGGGCGAGAGCAAAAGACACTCGTGGAAAAGGAGTTGAGACTTCTAGTGCCAATATGGTACAAAAGAAGAATTCCAATGCATCACATAATAATAAAAAGAAAAACAAGCAACAGAATGCCACGAAGCCCAAACAGGCAGCCTCGTTCAAAAAGAAGAACAAAGGAGCTGGTTGCTTTGTTTGCGGGAGTACTGATCATTGGGCAAGCGCTTGTCCAGACCGCAAATTTAAGCAAGAGAAAAAATCAGCTCAAGAGAAGAAAACAGTAAACATGGTTATTAGCGAGACTGCAGAAGGAACATCGGGGTATGGTAATCTTTTACCTACTGTTCTTTCAGTGTGTCAATCCCCTGAGTGGTGGGCTGATACCGGTGCTAATATTCATGTGTGTGCTGATATTTCTTTATTTTCTTCTTATCAGTGCAAAGGGACTGGAGCCTTGCTGATGGGGAACGGATCACATGCGCGTGTTCTTGGTGTTGGTACAGTCATTCTGAAGTTTACTTCGGGAAAGACGGTGCTATTGAAGAACGTGCAGCATGTCCCCTCCATCAAAAAGAATCTAGTTAGTGGCTCTCAATTGTGCCGAGATGGCTACAAAATTGTCTTTGAGTCTAATAAATGTATACTGTCTAAGTATGGAACGTTTGTTGGAAAAGGCTATGACAGCGGAGGCTTGTTCCGTTTATCTTTGCATGATGCGTGTAATAAGTCTGTGAACAATGTTGTTTCGAATGAGTCGTATATTTGGCATTCACGACTTTGTCATATCAATTTTGGTTGTGTCTCGCGGTTAGCAGATTTAAATTTAATCCCGAAATTTGATTTAGTCAAAGGTTCTAAGTGCCAGGTGTGCGTGCAATCTAAGCAACCTCGCAAGCCTCACAAGGCTGCGGAGGCGAGGAATTTGGCACCACTAGACTTAATACATTCTGATTTATGTGAGATGAACGGAATATTGACTAAAGGAGGCAAGCGATATTTTATTACTTTTATCGATGACTCTACTAGATTTTGTTATGTGTATCTCTTAAAATCAAAAGATGAAGCTGAAAGGGAATTAGGCTTACACCTAGTTCCTAAATAATTTTGGTGGTTGAATTGCCCAACACAAATGTTGGACTAACTAGTTTGCTCTAGTGCATAAGTTATACAGGTGCAAAAGGTTCACACTTAGCCAATAAAAAGACCAAGTGTTGGATTCAACAAAGGAGCAACGAGGCAACCGAGGGCACCTCTGGCTGGAGGCACCGGACTGTCCGGTGTGCACCGGACAGTGTCCGGTGCGACCAGAGGACTCCAACTCAAACTCTTCGCCCTCGGGATTTCTCGGAAGCCGGCGCGCTATAATTCACCGGACTGTCCGGTGTGCACCGGACATGTCCGGTGCTCCAAGGAAGCACGGTCTCCGGAACTCGTCAGCCTCGGGTTCGCGCGGCAGCCGCTCCGCTAAAATTCACCGGACTGTCCGGTGTGCACCGGACTGTCCGGTGTGCCAGCGGAGCAACGGCTACTTCGGCGCCAACGGTCGACTCTGACAGTAAAAGTACACGCAGCAGAGTCAGAGCAGAGGATCAGAGAGGCACCGGACTGTCCGGTGTGCACCGGACTGTCCGGTGCCGCATAAGGACAAAGCCTCCAACGGTCGACCAGCTCCAACCCCAACGGCTATTTGGTGACGTGGCTGTCACACCGGACATGTCCGGTGTGCACCGGACTGTCCGGTGCACCATCGAACAGACAGCATTCATCAACGGCTAGATTTTGGTTGGTGGCTATAAATACCACCCCAACCGGCCACTTCAAATGGTGGGAGCCTAAGCAACATTTCAAGTCATCTAGTTGACATACTCAAGCCCTCCCAACCACATATATTCATTGATCCATCCTATACACAAGATTTAGACCACTACAACCAACACAAGTGCCACAAAAGAGAGAGCAAGCAAAAGAGGGCTACTCATTTGAGTTTAGCACTAGTGCCTTGTGAGATTCATCGAGAGATAGTGTGTGCTTCATCTTTGTGTTCATTTGCGCGTGGAGTTTTGACTCCCATTGAACTTCCTCCAAAGTTTTGGAGGCTTGTAAAAGCTAGCAAGAGACACCAAAGATTGTGGTGGTCCTTGTGGGATCGAGAGTGATCCTTGAGAAGAAGAAGAGCTCACCGATCCTTGTGTGATCGGGGGAGAGAGGGAAAGGGTTGAAAAAGACCCGTCCTTAAGTGGACTCCTCAACGGGGACTAGGCCTTCGAGGGCCGAACCTCGGTAAAACAAATCACCCGTGTCCATTGTGTTTATTGCTTGTGATTTGTTTGTGTTCCCTTGCTTTAAGTTTTCTTGCACCTTTATTTACTAATATCATTTGGTGTTGCTTCAAGTTAAATTCCCATTTAGTGAAGCAACACGTTGCAAGAAAGAACTTGTCCTAGTGCTCTTCTCATCTAAAGCTTCTTGCTTTGTTATTCTATAACTTACTAGTTGTATTGATTTATCACTTCCGCATTACTTAGCAATACTCCTTTCAAGCAAGAACTTAGTTTCTATTCTCCGATATTTGTATATCTTGTTCTAACCACTAATCAAGGGATCTAGTTGGGGGATAAAGTTTTAATTTTCAGGTTTCGCCTATTCACCCCCCCTCTAGGCGACTTTCAATTGGTATCAGAGCTAGGCACTTCATCTTGAGTCTAACAACTCGAAGTGATGGCTCGAAGAAGATCCCAAAAGAACAAGAAGACTCCTCCATCAAACGCAACTCAAAAGGAGGTAACTCTTGAAATATTATTTGATGATTGTTCTAATTATGACTCATGGTCTACTAGTGTGATAAATGCTTTTAGAACCATAGATCCACGATTAGAACAAATTATAGACAAGAGTATTTTTTCCTCTAATTTCAATGGAAAAATTAATTCCGAGGAGGATCAAAGATGTTATCGCTTAAACTATCTAGCTTTTAACATCTTAACTAATTCGCTTAGTAGAGAAGATTATCATGCCTTCATATCAAACTATGACGAATCTTTCTATGATGCGCATGATATTTGGACTAGAATTAAAAACAAATTTAATGAGTCCAAACATGATAGTTCATTTAATGCTTCTACTTCCTTTAGTCTTTGTGATACTAACCCTTGCAAGGAAGAAGAAGAAAATGAACGGTGGAGACCAAACGATGAATCCACCTCTCCAAAAGGTTTGTCTTCCCATTTCGATTCTCACATGTGTTGTGTGGCTAATGCAAATAATAGCGGAAGCACAAATGAGGATGAGGAGGAAGAAAGAAGTTTTGTGCATCTCTACGCTCGCCTAAGCCAAGAAGATAAGGCAGTCATGCTCAAACTTCTAGAAAGAGCGAGAGAGCAAAGCGAAGCTCGTCAAAGGCTAGAAGATATTCTCTCCATGAAAATGCTGCACTTTGACGAGTTGACTAAAGAACATGTGGAGCTAAAGTGCTCTCATGTTGATTTGGTCCAAAGGTATGAAACTGTTTCAATTGAGCATGATAACGCTTTACATTGTATCGCTCAATTAGTAAATAGGAATACCTTGCTTAAGGACCAAGTAGAAAAGCTAAAAGTTGAAAATCTAGCTTTTCAAGATAAATATGATATGCTTCTATGTTCTCATGAAAATCTTATGGATGATCATATCATATTAAACATTGCTCATGAGGTTGTGATAGAAAATTTAAAATCCCAACAACCTCACTCATGCACATGTATTCAAAATGATTCTATATTACCATGTGCTAATGCTTGTTGTTTGTCGACAAGCAAATCTTCCTTTGAGCTAGAATTTGCAGGAACAAATGATGATTCATATCAAAAGCTCAAAGAAGAAAATGAGAGGCTAAAGATGAGCTTGACACAACTAAAAGGGAAATGCATTGCCCAACCTTCTCAAGATAACCGTGATCACATGGTGAAGAAGCTTGAGAAGGGAACAACCGTGGCATGCACTACATCCCTTGAAGAAAATGTCAAGGATTTGAGGGTTGCCAAGAGGAAGAAACAAAAGATGAAATTCAACACCTCCTCCAAAAGCCTCAACCACGCCTCCACAAAAGGTAACATCCAAGGTAATGATCAAGCCACACTTCACATTAAGAGGTGTAGTGAATGCTTTGAAGAGGGGCACTTGATTAGGTCATGTCCCTACATTAAAAAAGGCTTGATTATTAACAAGGATAATAGACTTTGTTTTAAATGCTCCAAGAAGGGACACTTGCTTAGATCTTGTCCCCATTTAAAACAAAAAGGCATAGGGTTAGAAAAGAAAGTTTTTCCTAACCATGTAGCAGGCGACAAACAAAGAAAGAAGAAATCTTCAAGAGTTGAAGATCGCCTATGCTACATATGCCGAAAGAAGGGACATCAATGCAAGGATTGTCCCATTGGTAACAATTCCACTCCTAGCTTGTCAATTAATTCTCATGTAACTAGGCAATCCAAAATTGCAACTTGTGCTAGAAAGGTAATGAGTTTACCTAGTGCTAACACAAAGGACTTTTGGGTTCCTAGATCTTTGTTGACTAACCGTGATGGACCTATCAAGCGATGGGTACCAAAATATGCTTGACAAGCTTTGTAGGAGAAGGAGATGATATGAAGTCTTTGGGGTGCTTGAGAGAGTTCATTCAATTCTTATCAACTCAAGCTATCAATCTTCAATGATCTATATACATGATTGACCCAAGGTTATTTTTCAAATTGCTATATCTTAAACTCATATCATCTCGAGGAAGATATTATATGTTGTAGGAAGTGAACAGATATCATATGGGAAAAATCAAGGCCTACAACATGGAGGAAAGTCAAAGAATGGTAACTTCTATGCTTTTAAGTACAAGTATTTTAGAATATCATTTCTTATGTGTCTTGTGTAGTCACATAGAAAAATTGAAGCACTTCAAATGTCTTTAAATTGATATTATCATTCTTTGAAGAATTTCCTCTCATATGGTAGATTGCACATTCATCATTCCCATTCTATGGCAATCTACATGGTTTAATTTATTACAAGTATGTCATGGCATATTCTTTCTCTAATTATCTTGTTATTGCCATGATTCTAGATATAGAGAGATATTTCATGTTCTTAAAGGAATAAGGTGTCATGTAAGGAATTCAAATCCTTAGGACACTTGTAAAAGGAAAACTCTCTCTATAACTAGAATAGTGAGACTATTAATTTTATTTAAGTAACCCAAAGTAGTCTCACTTGTAGAGAATAAGTTTCTCTTTGAAAGCATGTAATCTAACATGAAAAGAAAAATCAATCCAATAATTTATGATGTGCTTCTACTTGCTTAAATTGGATTTGATTCTTTCACATTTATCGCTTTCCAAATCATGAATTAGATTTATTCCTATAATCTCAAAGGATTATTTATGCTTGTTTTATGAGTTAAATTGAGCATAACATCATCTATGGATAATCTAGTTCATGCTGTAGAGTTTCCATGTTTTGGTAATCTAGCTTTCATTCCTTATCAAAATGATTACAAAAATGGAAACTAGTGCTTATGTTGCTGCTAACATTTCTCTTGAGTTCAATTATGAAAGTATACAAGAGAGAAAGTGCACAAGCCTCATGGGTTGAGTTTCACCCAAAGGAAGAAAGGAAAAAGCAAAGGTATGGGAACTCATCTTTTTAAGTTTGGTTCCCATCTCAATGGGGATTTAATCTAAATTATCATATTCTACCCTTGTGAGGAATAGATTCTTTATTGAACCGAAATTAACTAAGTATGCAATTCAATATCATATTCATAAATGTGTTTGTCCATTAGAATCTAATTCATGCCTTTGCTATTCTCATATTGATGCGCTTCTAAGTCATGATAATAAAGTTCAATATGAAGAAGTAAATTCCTATGAGTAATCAAATTGTTAAATAGTGCATGTTCCTCCTTTCAAGTATAAGTGCACTAACGTTAAGGAATTTACTTCATGTCTGTGTGACTCTTGGATGATGAATTATGCTTATTTCCTATCTAAAAGAAATCATCCATCACTATATACTCCCTTCTATTACTAACTCTCTTCTTGAGTATTTTCAATAAGTTTGAAAGGAAAAAGAAGCCACTGCAAAGGGAGAACTCTCAAATGAAAGAGGAGAACATCAAGAACAACACCACCTACTTCTACGAAACAATCAATAGTGTGGTTGTGAGTATTCTAAACCCTTTCATATTGAGAATACTAGGCTCAAGTTGTTTATTACAAATTTAGTGAGCCTTGATCAAGATATATAATGCTTCCCTCTATTTGTCTTTAAAAAATAAATGCATCTATTCTTATATCTTTAGGGGGAGTCTATTCTTATATCTTGATTTTGTTGAGACTATTGCTTTATCTCAGTAATTTCATATAGTCTCTTGCCTGAGAATAAGTTTCTCATGAAATATGCTACTATTTTTTTTGTCTTTCACTCCAAAATAGCATATTTGCTGGATTCTCCTACTCTAAGCTTAATTGATAATCTAATGCGTATGTTGTTCTTTTGATCACATCTGTTATTTGTTTGACCATTGAATGACTTCAATCAACAATCATGCTTCTTAGTGCCGTATATACTATCAATCAATATCTCTCTTATGCACTAAGTTAAAAGGAGAATTCATGATACATTTATGCAACTTGTGATCCATTTGATATATGCTAACTGTAACTTGAAAAGATCACTAGTTGTAGAACTCTCTCTTGCGCAAAATCTTTCCATATATTGTCATTAAGAATAGGTCTTAAGCATCTAAGACTAAGGACAAAGCACAATGAAGGGAGGGTCCCTATGTAAAGGTACAAAAAGGTAAAACTATCTCCTTTCATTTAAACTTGTACCTAAATCTTCCTTTTCTATACATTCTTTGCATATCTTGTATAAAAGGAAGAGAAAGCATGTCCATGTATTATCCCTGCTTCATATCTAGTTTAACTTCTCAAAAATTCATTCATGCTTTAATGCATCTTTGTTGAAACTAGATGAAGTAATTTAATTGTCAAAGTGCTTAAAGCTTAACCTTGTAACGAGGATAAGCTGCCTTTGTTCCAAAGGTGGATGGTCCTTAAGCCTCTTTGAAATCCTTAAGGGAAAATGCTTGAAATGTTTACAACATGCTTTCATAAGTGCATAAACTGTCATGAGCATCACACCTATAATATGACACAATGCACTTCACAATCTGTATGATATAGATATGTTCTCATTAACCTAATTATGTGCAATTGGCATTTAAGGCCAAAATATGTGTTCCTCTCCATGCACATACTTAGGGGGAGCAATCTATGTTATATAGAACTATGATCATGCTTAATTTAATATATCCTCTTGATCATATCTCTTTTATATGTCTATGACTAATGTATGTTCAAGTGTTTTTCAAACCAAGTCATAGGTATATTGAAAGGGAATTGGAGTCTTCGGCGAAGACAAAAGCTTCCACTCCACTCTACTACTCATCCTTCGTCGTCGCTCCGCTTCGCTCACTCCAACTTTGGTATAACCTTCACTCATTTATTCATGACCAAAGGGGGAGAAAGTACTTAAAGGGCTTATATCTCACTCAAAGTATCCGTTTTTGGCGATTCATGCCAAAGGGGGAGAAAGTATGAGCCCAAAGCAAAAGGACCGCACCACCACCCTAATTTTGCCAAAGGGGGAGAAAGTATGAGCCCAAAGCAAAAGGACCGCACCACCACCCTAATTTTAAAATTAATGGTTTTCAATTGGAAAATTTCAATTTTGGTATCTCCTTGTGTTCTAAAGGGGGAGCAAATAGTATTTTCAAAACTTGATATCTTAAAACCCTCTTGAACACTAAGAGGAGAATCTCATTTAGGGGGAGTTTTGTTTAGTCAAAGGAAAAGCATTTGGAACAAAGGAAGAAAATTTCAAAACTTGAAAATGCTTTGCAAAATCTTATTCATTTACCTTTGACTATCTTGCAAAAGGACTTTGAAAAGAATTTACAAAAGAGTTTGCAAAAACAAAACTTGTGGTGCAAGCGTGGTCCAAAATGTTTAAAATAAAGAAACAATCCATGCACATCATATAAGTATTTATTGGCTCAATTCCAAGCAACCTTGCACTTACATTATGCAAACTAGTTCAATTATGCATTTCTATATTTGCTTTGGTTTGTGTTGGCATCAATCACCAAAAAGGGGGAGATTGAAAGGGAATTAGGCTTACACCTAGTTCCTAAATAATTTTGGTGGTTGAATTGCCCAACACAAATGTTGGACTAACTAGTTTGCTCTAGTGCATAAGTTATACAGGTGCAAAAGGTTCACACTTAGCCAATAAAAAGACCAAGTGTTGGATTCAACAAAGGAGCAACGAGGCAACCGAGGGCACCTCTGGCTGGAGGCACCGGACTGTCCGGTGTGCACCGGACAGTGTCCGGTGCGACCAGAGGACTCCAACTCAAACTCTTCGCCCTCGGGATTTCTCGGAAGCCGGCGCGCTATAATTCACCGGACTGTCCGGTGTGCACCGGACATGTCCGGTGCTCCAAGGAAGCACGGTCTCCGGAACTCGTCAGCCTCGGGTTCGCGCGGCAGCCGCTCCGCTAAAATTCACCGGACTGTCCG
Organism: Zea luxurians; assembly: GCA_029449295.1. Taxonomy (NCBI): domain Eukaryota; kingdom Viridiplantae; phylum Streptophyta; class Magnoliopsida; order Poales; family Poaceae; genus Zea; species Zea luxurians. The sequence continues at coordinate 1,890,388 of JAOPSE010000152.1, forward strand.
GTGTGCACCGGACTGTCCGGTGTGCCAGCGGAGCAACGGCTACTTCGGCGCCAACGGTCGACTCTGACAGTAAAAGTACACGCAGCAGAGTCAGAGCAGAGGATCAGAGAGGCACCGGACTGTCCGGTGTGCACCGGACTGTCCGGTGCCGCATAAGGACAAAGCCTCCAACGGTCGACCAGCTCCAACCCCAACGGCTATTTGGTGACGTGGCTGTCACACCGGACATGTCCGGTGTGCACCGGACTGTCCGGTGCACCATCGAACAGACAGCATTCATCAACGGCTAGATTTTGGTTGGTGGCTATAAATACCACCCCAACCGGCCACTTCAAATGGTGGGAGCCTAAGCAACATTTCAAGTCATCTAGTTGACATACTCAAGCCCTCCCAACCACATATATTCATTGATCCATCCTATACACAAGATTTAGACCACTACAACCAACACAAGTGCCACAAAAGAGAGAGCAAGCAAAAGAGGGCTACTCATTTGAGTTTAGCACTAGTGCCTTGTGAGATTCATCGAGAGATAGTGTGTGCTTCATCTTTGTGTTCATTTGCGCGTGGAGTTTTGACTCCCATTGAACTTCCTCCAAAGTTTTGGAGGCTTGTAAAAGCTAGCAAGAGACACCAAAGATTGTGGTGGTCCTTGTGGGATCGAGAGTGATCCTTGAGAAGAAGAAGAGCTCACCGATCCTTGTGTGATCGGGGGAGAGAGGGAAAGGGTTGAAAAAGACCCGTCCTTAAGTGGACTCCTCAACGGGGACTAGGCCTTCGAGGGCCGAACCTCGGTAAAACAAATCACCCGTGTCCATTGTGTTTATTGCTTGTGATTTGTTTGTGTTCCCTTGCTTTAAGTTTTCTTGCACCTTTATTTACTAATATCATTTGGTGTTGCTTCAAGTTAAATTCCCATTTAGTGAAGCAACACGTTGCAAGAAAGAACTTGTCCTAGTGCTCTTCTCATCTAAAGCTTCTTGCTTTGTTATTCTATAACTTACTAGTTGTATTGATTTATCACTTCCGCATTACTTAGCAATACTCCTTTCAAGCAAGAACTTAGTTTCTATTCTCCGATATTTGTATATCTTGTTCTAACCACTAATCAAGGGATCTAGTTGGGGGATAAAGTTTTAATTTTCAGGTTTCGCCTATTCACCCCCCCTCTAGGCGACTTTCAGAAGCTTTGCATTATTTTAAGACCTACAAAGCTGAAGTTGAAAATCAACTCGAGAGGAAAATTAAACGGTTAAGGTCTGATCGTGGTGGAGAATATTTTTCGGGTGATTTTTCTGATTTTTGTGTGGAACATGGTATTATTCATGAGAGGACACCGCCATACTCACCACAATCCAATGGGGTTGCTGAAAGAAAGAACCGTACTCTAACTGATTTGGTTAACGCCATGTTAGAGACTTCAGGGCTATCTAAGGAATGGTGGGGTGAGGCGATCTTGACGGCGTGTCATGTCCTGAATAAAGTTCCCACAAAGAACAAAGAAATCACACCATTCGAGGAATGGGAAAAGAAGAAATTAAATATCTCCTATTTGCGCACCTGGGGTTGTTTGGCTAAAGTGAATGTGCCAATTAACAAGAAGCGCAAATTAGGACCGAAAACTGTTGATTGTGTTTTCCTTGGGTATGCTTTCCACAGCATTGGATATAGGTTTTTAATTATAAACTCTGGAGTACCGGACATGTTGGTTGGTACAATTATGGAGTCCAGAGATGCTACGTTTTTTGAGGACGAATTTCCCATGAAAGCTACACATGATACGTCTAATGATGAACCAACGATACCCCATGAGCATTTTATTCTGGTAGAACACACTGAGGAATCCCATATACATAATCATGTGGAAAATGACAATGTATCAACTCGAAAGAGTAAGAGACCAAGGATTGCAAAGTCCTTTGGTGATGATTACATTGTATTCTTGTGGATGACACACCAAGTACCATTGAAGAGGCATATTCCTCTCCTGATGCTGACTTTTGGAAGGAAGCAATAAGGAGTGAGATGGATTCTATTATGTCTAATGCAACTTGGGAGGTAGTTGAGCGTCCTTATGGGTGTAAGCCCATTGGAAGTAAATGGGTGTTCAAGAAAAAACTTAGGCCTGATGGTACTATTGAAAGGTACAAGGCGAGGCTTGTAATTAAAGGCTATTCACAGAAGGAAGGTGAGGATTTCTTTGATACTTACTCACCTGTGGCTCGATTGACCACAATTCGTGTGCTACTTTCTTTGGCTGCCTCTCATGGTCTACTCGTCCATCAAATGGATGTTAAGACAGCATTCCTAAATGGAGAGCTAGATGAGGAAATTTACATGGAGCAGCCAGCTGGGTTTGTAGCAAACGGTCAAGAAGGCATGGTGTGTAAATTATTGAAATCGTTATATGGCCTAAAACAAGCACCTAAGCAATGGCATGAAAAGTTCGATAGAACTTTGACATCTGCCGGTTTTGTTGTGAACGAAGCAGACAAGTGTGTATACTATCGGTATGGTGGGGGCGAGGGAGTAATTTTATGCCTATATGTTGATGACATTCTAATCTTGGGGACGAGTCTTGATGTGATTAAAGAGACAAAAGACTTTCTGTCTAATAATTTTGAAATGAAAGATTTGGGAGAAGCTGATGTTATTCTTAACATTAAGCTACTGAGAGAAGGCATTGGTGGGATCACACTTGTGCAATCCCATTATGTGGAAAAGGTTTTGAGTCGCTTTGGTTTTAGCGAATGTGAACCTGCTCCAACGCCTTATGATCCTAGTAAGCTATTAAAGAAAAATCGAAGGATAGCTAGGGATCAATTGAGATATTCCCAAATAATTGGTTCACTCATGTACTTAGCTAGCGCTACGAGGCCTGACATCTCATTTGCTGTGAGCAAACTTAGTCGATTTGTTTCAAATCCGGGAGATGATCACTGGCGTGCTCTTGAGAGAGTTTTGCGCTATCTAAAGGGTACTATGAGTTTAGGCATCCATTATACCGGGTACCCAACAGTACTGGAGGGTTATTGTGATGCAAACTGGATATCTGATGCTGATGAGATATATGCCACAAGTGGATATGTGTTTTCACTTGGAGGTGGTGCTGTTTCATGGAAGTCTTGCAAGCAGACCATCTTAACGAGGTCGACTATGGAAGCAGAACTCACAGCATTAGATACCGCTTCAGTTGAGGCTGAGTGGCTTCGTGAACTCCTTATGGATTTACCGGTGGTTGAAAAACCTGTGCCGGCTATTTCCATGAACTGTGATAATCAGACTGTGATAATTAAGATAAACAGTTCTAAGGATAATATGAAGTCGACAAGGCACATAAAGAGGCGTTTGAAATCTGTCAGGAAATTGAGAAACTCCGGAGTAATAGCGTTGGATTATGTCCATACGTCTAAAAATCTGGCAGATCAATTTACTAAGGGGCTATCACGTAGTGTGATAGATAGTGCATCAAGTGAGATGGGCATGAGACCCACCTAAAGTTTATCATAGTGGTAACCTATTCTATGTGATCGGAGATCCCGTGAATTAGAATGGTGAAACAAGCTAGTGGTAGACTGAGAGGAAAGACCCTTAATAAGGCTCATTTCAGATGCATATCTTTCCTTACTGTAAGGTAGGTTGGTGTTTACACCTTAATATGTTCCAAGTGGCTTTGTGAAGCAAAGATGTTGTCCTACAGAACATCTTTAGAGGAACATACCTATATGGGTTAACTGCTAGTCACAGTTTATGAGATCTGGGTGGTTTCTAGATACCCATGAAAGGCTATGGAGTTTGACTTATATGCTCCAACCAGAGGGGATGCGTTCAGCAATCTAGTACTTGATAGTCGCCTAGAGGGGGGGGGTGAATAGGGCGAAACTGAAATTTACAAAAAATAATCACAACTACAAGCCGGGTTAGCGTTAGTAATAAAGAAACGAGTCCGCGAGAGAGGGCGCAAGACAAATCGCAAGCAAATGAGAGTGTGACACAAGGATTTGTTTTACCGAGGTTCGGTTCTCGCAAACCTACTCCCCGTTGAGGAGGCCACAAAGGCCGGGTCTCTTTCAACCCTTCCCTCTCTCAAACGATCCCACGGATCGAGTGAGCTTTCTCTTCTTCTCAATCAACCGGGAACAAAACTTCCCCGCAAGGGCCACCACACAATTGGTGCCTCTTGCCTTGGTTACAATTGAGTGATGATCTCAAGAACAAATGAGAAAGAAAGAAAGCAATCCAAGCGCAAGAGCTCAAAAGAACACGGCAAATCTCTCTCGCTAGTCACTAAGGGTTTGAGTGGAATTGGAGAGGATTTGATCTCTTTGTATGTGTCTAGAATTGAATGCCTAGCTCTTGTAAGTGGTTGAGAGTTGGAAAACTTGGATGGCAATGAATGTGGGGTGGTTGGGGTATTTATAGCCCCAACCACCAAAAGTGACCGTTGCTGGAACTCCTCTGTTCGATGGCGCACCGGACAGTCCGGTGCACACCGGACAGTCCGGTGCCCCTGCCACGTCACCATTGCCGTTGGATTCTGACCGTTGGAGCTTCTGACTTGCGGGCCCGCCTGGGTGTCCGGTGCACACCGGACAGGCACTGTTTGATGTCCGGTGCACCGGCATGGGCGTGCCTGACGACTGCGCGCGCTGCTCGCGCATTTAATGCACTGCAGGGAGCCGTTGGCGCCGCAGAGAGCCGTTGCTCCGCTGGTACACCGGACAGTCCGGTGCACACCGGACAGTCCGGTGAATTATAGCGCGCTGTCCGCCGAGAAATCCCGAGAGCGAAGAGTTTGAGTCGAAGTCCTCTGGCCGCACCGGACATGTCCGGTGCACACCGGACAGTCCGGTGCCTTCGGCCAGAGGAGCCCTCGGTTGCCTTGCTGCTCCTTTGTTGAATCCAACACTTGGTCTTTTTATTGGCTGATTGTGAACCTTTTGCACCTGTATAACTTATGCACTAGAGTAAACTAGTTAGTCCAATGTTTGTGTTGGGCAATTCAACCACCAAAATTATTTAGGAACTAGTTCTAAGCCTAAATCCCTTTCAATCTCCCCCTTTTTGGTGATTGATGCCAACACAAACCAAAGCAAATATAGAAGTGCATAATTGAACTAGTTTACATAATGTAAGTGCAAAGGTTGCTTAGAATTGAACCAATATAAACTTATATGATGCGCATGGATGGTTTTTTTTTTTGACATATTGGACCATATTTGCACCATGAGTTTTGTTTTTGCAAATTCTTTTGTAAATTCTTTTCAAAGTACTTTTGCAAGATAGTCAAAGGTAAATGAAAAAGATTTTGCAAAGCATTTTCAAGATATGGAATTTTCTCCCCCTATTTCCAATGCTTTCCCTTTGACTAAGTAAAACTCCCCCTCAAATAAGGTCTCCTCTTAGTGATCAAGAGGGTTTTAAGACATCAATTTAGAAAATACTCGTTACTCCCCTCTTAGAACACAAAAAGATACCAATTTTGAATTTTACCAATATAAAATTATCAAATTTATGAAATTAGGTGGTGGTGCGGTCCTTTTGCTTTGGGCTCATATTTTCTCCCCCTTTGGCATGAATCGCCAAAAACGGAATCATTAGAGCCCAATGAAGTACATTCTCCCCCTTTGGTCATGAAATACATGAGTGAAGGTTATACCAACGTTGGAGAGATGATGCGGAGCGACGGCGAAGGATGAGTAGTAGAACGGAGTGGAAGCCTTTGTCTTCGCCGAAGACTCCAATTCCCTTTCAATATACCTATGACTTGGTTGAAATACACTTGAAAACACATTAGTCATAGCATATATAAAAGAGACATGATCAAAGGTATATTCATGTGCTATGCATGCAAGACTAGCAAAAGAAATTCCTAGAATCAAGAATATTAAGCTCATGCCTAAGTCGGGTAAAAGATTGTTCATCAAGTGGTTTGGTAAAGATATCGGCTAATTGATCTTTAGTATTAATATAAGAAATCTCGATATCCCCCTTTTGTTGGTGATCCCGAAGAAAATGATACCGAATGGCTATGTGCTTAGTGCGGCTATGCTCGACGGGGTTGTCGGCCATTTTGATTGCACTCTCATTGTCACATAGCAAAGGGACTTTGGTTAATTTGTAACCGTAGTCCCGCAGGGTTTGCCTCATCCAAAGCAATTGCGCGCAACAATGGCCTGCGGCAATATACTCGGCTTCGGCGGTGGAAAGAGCGACCGAATTTTGCTTCTTTGAAGCCCATGACACCAAGGATCTTCCCAAGAACTGGCAAGTCCCCGATGTGCTCTTCCTGTTAATTCTACACCCTGCCCAATCGGCATCCGAATATCCAATCAAATCAAAGGTGGATCCCCGAGGGTACCAAAGCCCAAACTTAGGAGTAAAAGCCAAATATCTCAAGATTCGTTTTACGGCCGTAAGGTGTGATTCCTTAGGGTCGGCTTGGAATCTTGCACACATGCAAACGGAAAGCATAATGTCCGGTCGAGATGCACATAAATAAAGCAATGATCCAATCATCGACCGGTATACCTTTTGATCCACGGACTTACCTCCCGTGTCGAGGTCGAGATGCCCATTAGTTCCCATGGGTGTCTTGATGGGCTTGGCATCCTTCATTCCAAACTTGCTTAGGATATCTTGAGTATACTTCGTTTGGCTAATGAAGGTGCCCTCATGGAGTTGCTTGACTTGGAATCCTAGAAAATACTTCAACTCCCCCATCATAGACATCTCGAATTTCTGTGTCATGATCCTACTAAATTCTTCACATGTAGATTTGTTAGTAGACCCAAATATGATATCATCAACATAAATTTGGCATACAAACAAATCATTATCAAGAGTCTTAGTGAATAAAGTAGGATCGGCCTTGCCGACTTTGAAACCATTTGCAATAAGGAAATCTCTAAGGCATTCATACCATGCTCTCGGGGCTTGCTTGAGCCCATAAAGCGCCTTAGAGAGCCTATAAACATAATTAGGATACTCACTGTCTTCAAAGCCGGGAGGTTGCTCAACATAGACCTCCTCCTTGATTGGTCCATTGAGGAAGGCACTCTTCACGTCCATTTGATAAAGCTTGAAGCCATGGTAAGTAGCATAGGCTAATAATATGCGAATTGACTCAAGCCTAGCTACGGGTGCATAGGTTTCACCAAAATCCAAACCTTCGACTTGTGAATACCCCTTGGCCACGAGTCGAGCTTTGTTCCTTGTCACCACACCATGCTCGTCTTGCTTGTTGCGGAAGACCCACTTGGTTCCTACAACATTTTGGTTAGGACGTGGAACTAAGTGCCATACCTCATTCCTTGTGAAATTGTTGAGCTCCTCTTGCATCGCCATCACCCAATCCGAATCTTGTAGTGCTTCCTCTACCCTGGTTGGCTCAATAGAGGAAACAAACGAGTAATGTTCACAAAAATGAGCAACACGAGATCGAGTAGTTACCCCCTTATGAATGTCGCCGAGGATGGTGTCGACGGGGTGATCTCGTTGTATTGCTTGGTGGACTCTTGGGTGAGGCGGCTTTGGTTGTTCATCCTCCTTGTCTTCATCATTTGAATCTCCCCCTTGATCGTTGCCGTCATTTTGAGGTGGCTCATCTTCTTGATTTTCTTGTTCAACATCTTGAGCCTCATCCTCAACTTGAGTTGGTGGAGATGCTTGCATGGAGGAGGATGGTTGATCTTGTGCATTTGGAGGCTCTTCGGATTCCTTAGGACACACGTCCCCGATGGACATGTTCCTTAGCGCTATGCATGGAGCCTGTTCTTCACCTACATCATCAAGATCAACTTGCTCTACTTGAGAGCCGTTAGACTCATCAAACACAACGTCACAAGAAACTTCAACAAGTCCTGAGGATTTGTTAAAGACTCTATATGCCCTTGTGTTTGAGTCATATCCTAGTAAAAAGCCTTCTACAGTTTTAGGAGCAAATTTAGATTTTCTACCTCTTTTAACAAGTATAAAACATTTGCTACCAAAAACTCTAAAATATGAAATATTGGGCTTTTTACCGGTTAGGAGTTCATAAGATGTCTTCTTGAGGATTCGGTGAAGATATAACCGGTTGATGGCGTAGCAGGCGGTGTTGACCGCCTCGGCCCAAAACCGATTCGGTGTCTTGTACTCATCAAGCATGGTTCTTGCCATGTCCAATAGAGTTCGATTCTTTCTCTCCACTACACCATTTTGTTGTGGAGTGTAGGGAGAAGAGAACTCATGCTTGATGCCCTCCTCCTCAAGAAAGCCTTCTATTTGAGAGTTCTTGAACTCTGTCCCATTGTCGCTTCTAATTTTCTTGATCCTTAAGCCGAACTCATTTTGAGCTCGTCTCAAGAATCCTTTTAAGGTCTCTTGGGTTTGTGATTTTTCCTGCAAAAAGAATACCCAAGTGAAGCGAGAATAATCATCCACAATTACAAGACAATACTTACTACCGCCGATGCTTATGTAAGCGATCGGGCCGAACAAATCCATGTGTAGGAGCTCCAGTGGCCTGTCGGTAGTCATGATGTTTTTGTGTGGATGATGGACACCAACTTGCTTCCCAGCTTGGCAAGCGCTACAAATCCTGTCTTTCTCAAAATGAACATCGGTTAGTCCCAAAATGTGTTCTCCCTTTAGAAGCTTGTGAAGATTCTTCATTCCAACATGGGCTAGTCGGCGGTGCCAGAGCCAACCCAAGTTAGTCTTAGCAATTAAGCATGTGTCGAGTTCAGCCCTTTCAAAATCTACTAAGTATAGCTGACCCTCTAACACACCCTTAAATGCTATTGAATCATCACTCCTTCTAAAGACAGTAACACCTATATCAGTAAAAAGACAGTTGTAGCCCATTTGACATAATTGGGATACGGAAAGCAAATTGTAATCTAATGAATCTACAAGAAAAACATTGGAAATAGAATGGTCAGGAGATATAGCAATTTTACCCAAACCTTTGACCAAACCTTGATTTCCATCCCCGAATGTGATAGCTCGTTGGGGATCTTGGTTTTTCTCATATGAGGAGAACATCCTTTTCTCCCCGGTCATGTGGTTTGTGCACCCGCTGTCGAGTATCCAACTTGTGCCCCCGGATGCATAAACCTACAAAACAAGTTTAGTTCTTTGTTTTAGGTACCCAAACGGTTTTGGGTCCTTTGGCATTAGATACAAGAACTTTGGGTACCCAAACACAAGTCTTGGAGCCCTTGTGTTTGCCCCCAACAATTTTGGCAACTACCTTGCCGGACTTGCTAGTCAAAACATAAGATGCATCAAAAGTTTTAAATGAAATGGCATGATCATTTGATGCATTAATGGTTTTCTTTCTAGGCAACTTGGCATGGGTTGGTTGCCTAGATCTAGATGTCTCACCCTTATACATAAAAGCATAATTAGGGCCAGAGTGAGACTTCCTAGAATGAATTTTCTTAATTTTACTCTCAGGATACCCGGCAGGGTACAAAATGTAACCCTCGTTATCCTGAGGCATGGGAGCCTTGCCCTTAACAAAATTAGACAAGTTCTTAGGAGGGGCATTAATTTTGACATTGTTTCCCCTTTGGAAGCCAATACCGTCCTTAATGCCCGGGCGTCTCCCATTATAGAGCATGCTTCTAGCAAGTTTAAATTTTTCATTTTCTAAGTCATGCTCTCTAATCTTAGTATTAAGTTGTGCTATGTGATCATTTTGTTTCTTAATTAAAGCTAGGTGATCATGGATAGCATCAACATTAATATCTCTACATCTAGTACAAATGGAAATATGCTCAACATTAGATGTAGAGGGTTTGCAAGATTTTAGTTCAACAACCTTAGCATGCAACAAATCATTTTTAGCTCTAAGGTCGGAAATAGTAGCATTGCAAACATCAAAATCCTTAGCCTTAGCAATTAATTTCTCATTCTCATTTCTAAGGCTAGTAATGGAAGCATTCAATTTATCAATCCTAGCAAGCAAATCAACATTATCATTTCTAGGATCAATGCAAACATGAGAATCAACCTTAGCAATTAAATTGGCATTTTCATTTCTAAGGTTGTCTAAAGTCTCATGGCAAATACTTAGCTCACTAGACAATTTTTCACATTTTTCTCTTTCTAGAGCATAAGCATTTTTAACCTTAACATGCTTTTTATTTTCTTTAATAAGGAAGTCCTCTTGAGAATCCAAGAGATCATCCTTCTCATGTATAGCATTAATCAATTCATTTAATTTTTCTTTTTGTTCCATGTTAAGGTTGGCAAAAAGAATACGCAAATTATCCTCTTCATTTTTATCATCATCCTCATCACTAGATGTTTCATATTTAGTGGAGGACTTTGATTTTACCTTCTTTTTGCCGTCCTTGGCCATGAGGCACTTGTGGCCGACGTTGGGGAAGAGGAGGCCCTTGGTGACGGCGATGTTGGCGGCGTCCTCGTCGTCGGAGGAGTCGCTTGAGCTTTCGTCGGAGTCCCACTCCCGACAAACATGGGCATCGCCGCCCTTCTTCTTGTAGTACTTCTTCTTCTCCTTCCTCTTGCCCTTCTTGTCGTTGTCCCTGTCACTATCACTTGATAATGGACATTTAGCAATAAAGTGACCGGGCTTACCACACTTGTAGCAAACCTTCTTGGAACGGGATTTGTAGTCCTTCCCCTTCCGTTGCTTGAGGATTTGCCGGAAGCTTTTGATGATTAGGGCCATTTCCTCGTTGTCGAGCTTGGAGGCGTCAATTGGCTGTCTACTTGGTGTAGACTCCTCCTTCTTCTCCTCCGTTGCCTTGAAGGCCACGGGTTGCGCCTCAGATGTGGAAGGCTCATCAAGCTCGTTGATCTTCTTGGAGCCCTTAATCATGCATTCAAAACTAACAAAATTCCCGATGACTTCCTCGGGGGTCATTTGTGTATATCTAGGATTGCCACGAATTAATTGTACTTGAGTAGGGTTAAGGAAAATAAGGGCTCTTAGAATAACCTTAACCACTTCGTGGTCATCCCATTTTGCGCTCCCGAGGTTGCGCACTTGGTTCACCAAGGTCTTGAGCCGGTTGTACATGTCTTGTGGCTCCTCCCCTTGGCGAAGACGGAAGCGACCGAGCTCCCCCTCGATCGTTTCCCGCTTGGTGATCTTGGTGAGTTCATCACCCTCGTGCGCCGTCTTGAGTAGGTCCCAAATCTCCTTGGCGTTCTTCAACCCTTGTACTTTGTTGTATTCCTCCTTGCTTAGTGAGGCAAGGAGAATGGTTGTGGCCTGGGAGTTGAAGTGCTCGATTTGGGCCACTTCGTCCGTGTCGTAGTCTTCATCCCCTACTGATGGCACCTGTACACCATACTCAACAACATCCCATAATCTTTTGTGGAGAGAGGTTAGATGAAATCGCATCAAATTACTCCACATAGCATAATCTTCACCATTAAAAGTTGGTGGTTTGCCTAATGGGACGGAAAGTAAAGGTGTATGTCTAGGAACGCGAGGGTAGCGTAGGGGGATCTTACTATACTTCTTACGCTCTTGGCGTTTAGAAGTGACGGACGCCGCGTCGGAGCCGGAGGTGGAGGTCGATGAAGTGTCGGTCTCGTAGAAGACCACCTTCCTCATCCTTTTGTGCTTGTCCCCACTCCGATGCGGCTTGTGAGAAGAAGATTTTTCCTTCTTCTCCTTGTGGTGAGAAGAGGAAGATCTTTTCTCCTTTCGCTTGGAGGATCTCTTCTTCTTCTCCCTTCTCTTGATGCGGGACTCTTCCGATGAAGATGAGGTGCTCCCTTGGCTTGTAGTGGGCTTGTCATCGCCGGTCTCCATCTCCTTCTTGGCGGGATCTCCCGACATCACTTCGAGCGGTTAGGCTCTAATGAAGTACCGGGCTCTGATACCAATTGATAGTCGCCTAGAGGGGGGGGTGAATAGGGCGAAACTGAAATTTACAAAAAATAATCACAACTACAAGCCGGGTTAGCGTTAGTAATAAAGAAACGAGTCCGCGAGAGAGGGCGCAAGACAAATCGCAAGCAAATGAGAGTGTGACACAAGGATTTGTTTTACCGAGGTTCGGTTCTCGCAAACCTACTCCCCGTTGAGGAGGCCACAAAGGCCGGGTCTCTTTCAACCCTTCCCTCTCTCAAACGATCCCACGGATCGAGTGAGCTTTCTCTTCTTCTCAATCAACCGGGAACAAAACTTCCCCGCAAGGGCCACCACACAATTGGTGCCTCTTGCCTTGGTTACAATTGAGTGATGATCTCAAGAACAAATGAGAAAGAAAGAAAGCAATCCAAGCGCAAGAGCTCAAAAGAACACGGCAAATCTCTCTCGCTAGTCACTAAGGGTTTGAGTGGAATTGGAGAGGATTTGATCTCTTTGTATGTGTCTAGAATTGAATGCCTAGCTCTTGTAAGTGGTTGAGAGTTGGAAAACTTGGATGGCAATGAATGTGGGGTGGTTGGGGTATTTATAGCCCCAACCACCAAAAGTGACCGTTGCTGGAACTCCTCTGTTCGATGGCGCACCGGACAGTCCGGTGCACACCGGACAGTCCGGTGCACACCGGACAGTCCGGTGCCCCTGCCACGTCACCATTGCCGTTGGATTCTGACCGTTGGAGCTTCTGACTTGCGGGCCCGCCTGGGTGTCCGGTGCACACCGGACAGGCACTGTTTGATGTCCGGTGCACCGGCATGGGCGTGCCTGACGACTGCGCGCGCTGCTCGCGCATTTAATGCACTGCAGGGAGCCGTTGGCGCCGCAGAGAGCCGTTGCTCCGCTGGTACACCGGACAGTCCGGTGCACACCGGACAGTCCGGTGAATTATAGCGCGCTGTCCGCCGAGAAATCCCGAGAGCGAAGAGTTTGAGTCGAAGTCCTCTGGCCGCACCGGACATGTCCGGTGCACACCGGACAGTCCGGTGCCTTCGGCCAGAGGAGCCCTCGGTTGCCTTGCTGCTCCTTTGTTGAATCCAACACTTGGTCTTTTTATTGGCTGATTGTGAACCTTTTGCACCTGTATAACTTATGCACTAGAGTAAACTAGTTAGTCCAATGTTTGTGTTGGGCAATTCAACCACCAAAATTATTTAGGAACTAGTTCTAAGCCTAAATCCCTTTCAGTACTGGTAAAGAGTTTAGATGAAACTCATTCCACGCAAAACTGCCAATTCAAGGTCTAGTCCATTGTGCAGTTGTGGTCAAGTGTAGTCTAAGTTCTAGGTGGATGTTCAACTTAACAGTCTCCATCGAAACACCAGTATATCAAACGTTTGAGGTGATGAGAGCTTTTTAGTGTGACTTAGCATTTGGTGGGGATTGTTGGATTAATGTGGGCTTGGCCCAAATTAATATTCAATAATAGTCAATGCTAATGGCCCACTTTAATGCTATGGTGTACTAATTATTTAGTACCATATTGGAAGTTCAAAAGACAAATCAATCAACTTAAATAGGTGGACCATTGGTGCATCTATTGAGAAGTTGAGAAAAGGATGAAGGACTGCCACACGCGCGCGCGCGCCGCCGCCGCCGCCGGCCGGGCCGGGCCGGGCCGTGGCCGTGGCCGTGGCCGTGGTCGTGGCTCGTGGCTCGTGGCTCGTGGCTCGTGGCTCGTGGTAGATCGGACCTTGGTCCGAATATTCCTTTCAAACGGTTGCGTATTTTGCCTGGAGCGATGACCGTCATAATAACCGTCCGTTTAATGGCTAGTAACGGACGTCATTATGGCTAGTAACGGACGTCATAATAACCGTCCGTTTAATGGCTAGTAACGGACGTCATTACTGTCGTCAGTTTCCAGTTCTAATGCGCGACCGTTTCTGTCCGTTGGTCTTCTCCCTCCTTCTGACCGCCTATAAGAATGGAGAGGGAGGGCTCTTCCAGGCACGCGAATCACCTCACGCGAATTGCAAGCAACACATTCCCGTCCCACCTTCTGCGAGCACAGAGAGAGTGGGAGAGCAGGCCTCCGAAATCACCGACCGCAGAGATACACTTGCACGGGTGTGCGGGCGATCAGATTTTTGGGGAGCGTCTTCGCGACTGCTCGCGTGATCTACTTCGTCTTCTTCCCGGCGACCGTTCGAGGGACTGCACTGCGTACACCTTCCTGCATCGACTTCGTACGGCTACATCGAACAAACACACGAGATGACTCGTGTGAATGGAGCCACTGATGCCTTGAGCATCGGTCCCTCCGCTGGGTACACTCTATTCTTCGTATTTGTGCATGTTTTATTGCTATTTACTGCTTATGCGAGTAGTTATACACACATGCACATACATGTCATCACATATATCGCACTGTTTTTCTGGATTAAATTAAAACTAAAAATGCCTAACTTTCTAACATTGTCTCTGCTTTGGGGCCTGAGCAGGTTAATGCAAAAAAAAAAAAGATCACAGATCCAACATGCTCAGTGCTCTCGTACGTCACAAGAGAAGAAAAAAAAAAACCCCGCTGTGTTTGGTTTTGCATGGTACAGGATAATTGCTGTTCCAAGCCTATTGCTTTTATATACCACCTTGAGCCCTATTTTTTTAGAACAAATTTCTTGGAATTTGTACTGCAATATGCATGGGTGACACCTCGGTTCTAAAATTTGCTTGAAGCATGCATTGCCCTCACTCCACTGTACAAGTGCGTATAGCACCTTTGCTTCAATTTGCATCCTCGCTAGTATAAGATGGAGTTAGGCATATACATATATTCTAGTACGATTCACTTTTAAAATTCCTGGGACATGCGACTAACTACTACCACTACACTGCACGTGTGTGGTGGCCACCTCTAATCAAAGTGGGGCACTACAATACCTATAAGGCTATAAGGCGTCACTTTACTTAACATTGCTTTTCCTGTGCCATGCTGAACCCCCACTAAAGTCGATATGTTCTCCAGCTAGTTGCTATAACTAACCACTCTTTCCACATCCTTTGCTGTACGTTCTAGGCTCAAAAGGCCCGAGCTCATAGAAGACGTGCGTGCGCTGCAGATTGAAGACAAAATGTCCCTAATGAAAAAAAAAACAGGAATTGGAGTCAGAAAAGCATGCAAAACATCACCCGTCCTCCACAAGGGCTCTTTATATTATTTACGTAATAATAATAATAATCTCCCTCCTCTTCCCCAGCCCAGGATCGTATAGTTATGGTCCACGGTTATTTAATGGCGGACAGTACGCACCGTTCCTAACCCACACGTCCTTTCAGCCTGCTAGTGTAGCTTCGATCTCAAAGAAAAGCGTCCAACAGCCCATCCGTCGCGCTTTAGTTGTTGATACGGGATCTCTCTCGCATATACTTACAACGGAAAAGGAGGAAAGATTTATAGTAGGCGATAGAAGGCGCGCCATTTCATTTCGGTATAATATTATGTCCACGTTCTTTGGGAGCTGTATTATATTGTTTTTTCTTTTTTCCTTTTGGGCTTGTTCGGTTAGTTTTTAATCCATGTATATTGACTGGGATTAGATAGATTTAAATCCTAAGTAAATTAAATATTTTTTTAATTTTTTCTAATCCTGCTTAATCTATGTGTAACGGAAATAACCGAACAGCAAACCAAAGGTGGCATTCCCGTGTTCCAGCGAGACGCGCGCGCTGAAACATCGCCCGCCCAGGCAGGCCCAGTGTGTGTGTGTGTTCCCACCCACGCAGCGCATTTCTACCGAAAGCCAAAAACCCAAGGTTGAGAAAACGATGTGTCACCCTGACCAAGGAATTTTGAAGGGGAACTCTTTGAAACTTCACTATATGTCGAGTGACAGTGATAGGGGGACACGGTACTGACACTGCTGTGAAGTGCTATCATGAAACAGTGTTACCTTAGATATATTTGTCTCACGCGCTCCTCTCCCCTCCCCTGCTGCACAGCACAGCACAGCACAGAAGTCTCCCGCACGTAAAGCGGCGTCCAAGCCTGACTAGATGGATGGCAGTGGCACGCACGATTTCCGACCTTGGACTAGCATGCTGATGGCCGCCAAAGGCTAGTACATATTATTGGTGAGTGAGTTCCCCCAAAAAAAAATTTGTTAAAGCGTGGACCTGACAAAAGCGGAGAGACAGTGATCTCTGACCGAGAGAGAGAGAGCTGCATACTGGTCTTTGTAGTTGTAGGTCTCTAGAGTCTTAGACTGTCTGCAACGGTTACCCCTACATTTTTCCCCTATATCACTTTTTTGTGTCACATCATCAATATTTCATCTCCTACTTTTTCATCTCCCGCAGCGGTTCTCTCTATATTCTCCCCTATACCCCACTACAACTATAAAATATCATTATCCAAATCTACTCATCATTTATTACCATTTTTTCACCTATTAAAAACCAACACAATAAACAAACAGTGCAAGAGAGAGTCAGAGACTCACGCTATCTGCAGCGTGTCGCTGTTTACTTCCGCTGTGTAGAGGGACTTCTAGAGGAGAGCGCTGCGCGTGTAGGGGCTTGCCTGTAGCCCGCATGCAAGGGGAGGGGGAGGCCGCGCGGATACCGCTGCGCTCAGCCTTAGAGTCTCCTTCATTGGGGTTCGTTCACAGGACAGGGCACTAGGCAGAGCCCTTGACGCCCTGGATCTGGTGGGACTGAGCTGTCGTCCTAAAAGCAGGGTACTCGTACTTGGCTTAGTAGTACATGTGATGGTCACTCGGAGTCGGAGTGCGTCTTCTTTGTGGCTTCCTTCCGCAGCTCAATGATGGCGCTGGAAGTGGAGTGAGTGGAGGGTGGTGCCGTCGTGGACGCTGCTGCTGAGCTGTTCTCCATATCTCAAAAAAAAAATACCCCACCTCACCTGGCTTAACCATTCTTCATCTCAAAAGTTTTTGCTGCTCCCTCCTCCGTTCACAGGGCACTAGGCAGCTCCGTTTTAGTTTCTTACTATACATATAGACATAGCCTATGTCCTTTTGCTATGTTTCCATGGGATGTTTCCGCGCCAGGGTGCTCTGCTCTCTGGGTTGGTCGGTCGGTCGCGTTGCGTGGGCGTTTTCCGGAGCTGATCGATGGGCATTGCCGTCTCCTCATCTCATCTGATGCTCACGTCACGTCTGTGTAGATAACAATCTCTGGTTGGCTCCTTTTTCGGTTGGTTTACGGTCTTGTCAACTGCCGCGCCCTCGTTTTCCGTGTGGGGGAACGAACGGTTGAGGCAACCACTGCACCTTCACCTTCCCGCCCGGGTCGTCGTCGTCCATGCCGGCTTGTTTAAGACCTCTTCTTGCTTGGTCCTCCTAGCTCCTAGCTAGGGCCGGCCTGCCTTGTTTAGCAAACCGGCTTCTCGGAGAAACAGAGGAAGGCGTACGGGGTCGGGGGCTGGTGTGCGTTAAGACTGACTCTAACTGAGGCAATGTAAATCGAGCATCCATTTAAGGCTTTGGCTAGCGTCTCTGGTTTGCCTTTAGCTAGCGTCTCTGGTTTACCTGTCCAGCCATATGACACACGCTATCAACGGCATAGGCAAAAAGGTAGCGGTAGTATAGTCCAACAAATAGAGCAGATGGTGAGATCATGTTCTCAGATACAGAAAAACGAAATGGCTGCCAGCCACAATACAAGCTATTATGGCTTTCCTATCTCTTTCCATCCTTTTTGTCTGGCTCGTTTCGCTGACCTGTTGAAAGGTGTTTTGTACTGCTACTACAGTAGCTCATAGGCAGCTATTTTAGTTTTGCCTGTCTATTTAGTTGTTCTGTTGGAGTCAGTCTAAGCTAACGACTGTTGCTGAAGCATCGTGACATGCTGCTCTGCTTCCAGATAAAGCGATGGCCTCCTACTAAACCAAGTCCCTTGTTAGTGAATGCCCTCCGTTGCTGAGGATGAGGGGCGCATGACATGGCTTATGTAACTGGCAAGCCAAGCTGCTGCTGGTACAGGGAACCTTCAAAGGAAGGAAAAATATTGCCTGGCAATAGCAATGGCAATGGCAGTCACCCGACCTGGGAAGAATGGAAGATGATGATGGGGCTATGGACAAATAATTTACCTTTTTCCTTGTGTTCGCCTCTACTAACAGCAATCAATCGATCGATCATTTACAGTGTGTGTTTGTGTAGATTAACCTTGGACACGACAATACCTTGTTTTTGTTCCTATCCTTCCTCGACAACAACAAAAACAATGAAAGAAATGAATCTTGCCACCACAAGAGTGGAGAGGGAGAGACTAGAGAGAGAGGGGAAAGGAGAAGAGGAAAGAAACAAGTATATGTATAGAACAACAACAGAGAAAAAAAAAGGGAGAGAGAAACACGGCGTGAAGTGAGGTGAGCAGCTGATCTGAAGTGAATGAAACCTGCATCAGAGCAGAGGAAAGAGGGGGGTCATCATCATCAGTCATGGCGTCGGCAAGAGATCTCGCGCCTGCTCCAGCGTCCTGGTGAACCTGGTGAGGTTGAGCCTGACGTTCTGCTTGTCCAGGTACACCGTCTTGATGGCGTCCCACCCCTTCTTGTGCACGTCGTAGGGGTGCTTCAGGTAGAAGTGGTCCTCCGGGTAGAGGTCCCTGAGCGAGCTCTCCTCCAGCGACACGTTGTACTCCATGTAGGTGACGTCCATGTCCCTTGCGGGGTCCTTGAAGGTGACGCGGGTGAGCCACTCCAGCCCGCCGAACGGCACCACCTGCACCAGCACGGCGCGGCTGGGCAGGAACACCATGTTGGTGAGCCCGGCGCCGTGCACGCCCATCATCACGTCCGCCGAGTTCACCAGCCTCGCGAAGTTGGGCATGTCCGTGTGGTTGTCGGGCTCGGCGATCCGCACGTCGAACCGGGCGGCCGCCGCGGCGCGCGCCATGGCGCGCTCGTTGACGAAGCGGCGCGAGCTCTTGCGCGAGATGATGAGGAGGCGGGGCCGGTCCCGGCGCCTGGGCGCCCCCGACCGCGACGCGACGGCGCGCTCCAGCCGGAACGCGCGGCGGAGCAGGCGCTTGAAGTCGGCCACCGTGACGCCGCCGGGCGAGCGCGAGGGGTCGATGCCCATGGCGCGGTGGAAGGTGGAGCCGATGATGATCCGCGGGAAGCAGTGCACCTCGCGGTCGTTGTTCACGTCGATGACGTCGTAGCGGGAGAGCTGGCGGAAGAGCGGGCGGAACTTGTCGGCCCACCAGTCCTTGATGTCGGCCAGCAGGAACTGGACCTCCCCGCCCAGGTGGTTGGTGCTGGCGAAGAGCGGCACCAGCACGTCGGCGTAGTCGTGGTACAGGTTGCCCGCGAAGCCGCCGCTGGAGAAGAGGAAGCCCGGGACGGAGTGGGTGCGCGTGCAGAGCGGCGGCACGGCCGTGTCGTTGGGGCCGCCGAAGGGGACCAGCGTGAACTCGCGCACGTCGTCCATGGCCACGGCGTCGTGCCGCCGCGCGTACGGCTTGGTCCGCCACTCGCGAGACAGCGGGCTGATGTAGATCCGCGAGTGGTTGCCGTCCACGCGGATGTCGCCCACGGCGGCGCACCGCTCCGACCGCTTGCTGGTGTTGTAGCAGGTGGGGCGGGACGGGTCGAAGTCCTCCTCGCCCACGGGGCCCGTCAGCTTGTACCGCGTGCTGTCGTAGTCCTCGTCCACCTCCACCTCCGCCGCCGCCTTGGCTGCAACGTCGTAGCCCGCGGTGGGGACGGTTAGTGGATGGACGGAGGAGAAGGCAGGCAGGGAGGAGGAATCGAAGGAGGAGGGGGAGAGGCGGAGACGTACGGAAAGGGTTGGAGCAGTATCGCGCCTTGATGTACGTGAGGACGCAGAGGGAGACGACCATGGTGACGACCATGGCGGCGTTGCCCACCCGGCGCGGCTCCTGCCGGCCCCTCGGCTGCTTCATGGTCACGGCCGCACCGCACCCCCTCCTCCGCCCGCTGGATCTGGAAGCGACGCGAGCTGCAGTAGCGACGGTGGAGAGGGTATTAATGGAAGGCAGGCCGAGGCCGGGAGGGATTGGGCTCGCTCGCGTCCGCCGATGGCGACCCCGCCGCGGGCAGCGCAACCAGAAACGAGTTTGGTGGGTGGTTGACGCCCGCCCGATGGTTCGCGGGTGCGGGCGCGGGGTGTCCCGGTCCCGGGGAGGATGCGAGGCCGATGGGGCCTGCGTGCCACGGCAACCACTACGGCAAGCAAGCTACGCTACAGAGCCTACAGCCGACGCGCCGGCCCCAGCCCAGCGTACCAACCCACCCATCCGATCCATCGGTGAACGAACGGTAGAATAGATGCCCGCGCCGCGCTGCGCTGATGGGTTCGTTGAACGCGGCGGGTGGGATCGGTCGGTGCCCCGCCACAGTGCGGAGCGCAGTCCACGAACACGGACAGTAGTAGCCAAGTAGTAGCACTGAGACATGGCGCGGCGGCCGGCGGCGAGCCAAGCGTCACCAGCGCTGTTTCGGCCCGGCCGGCCGGACACGGGACCTTTTGTCAGGTACCCGGCCCATATGGTATTTACCGGCCCAGTTAGCTGATAATACATAAGGAGCAGCAACAATTGAAGAGGCGAGGCAGAGACAATAGAATCGTTCTCCTTCTTCTTCCTCAAGTATCGTAGTTGTCTACTGATGTCTTCGTTTTAGTTCTATACTGTTGTCTTCCTCATCCATTCTGCTTCCTCTGCTATAATTGCTACTAGTTCTTAGTTGAATCAATACATGTCGTCAGTAGGTCGCTGACAGTTGGTATCAAAGCCGTTGATCTCTCGGCATGGAGGGTGCTGCCGTTTCTAGTCTGACGACTGCACTCGAGGAGCAGTCCAGGCTCCTGCGCGCGATCTGTGACCGGTTTTTCGGCACAGGATGCGCGCTGGGCTTCGCTCGAGTCCGCCACCACCGAGCACCTCGATGCTGTGGAGGCTGCTGCGGCAACTCGCGTCGGCGCGCCGGAATCGTGGCGACCGCACGTCGAGCTGCGCTACGAGGAGCCCGTCACCGCCGACAACTGGGGTGGCCTGTTCGAGCACTCGGGTGTCATTACCGCGGAGGTTGGGAGCTCACCGGAGGAGGTGATCACCGACGACTGGGGCGGCCTCTTCTGCCGAGGCGTCGACTCCGACGAGCAGCTCTGCGATTCGCTCCATTCCGCGTCGATTCGCTCTTTGGAGGAGGCGTTTGCCCGTGAGGATCCCATTCCCTCGCGGGCGGATCTCGGGATCCAACTCTCGGCCACCACCGAGCGCCTCGATGCCGTGGAGGCGACTGTGGCAACTCACGTCGGCGCGCTGGAGTCGTGGCGTCTGTGTGTCGAGCTGCGCTACGAGGAGCCCATCACCGCCGACAACTGGGGTGGACTCTTCGAGGGCGGTGACGCTGCCAACACCGAGATTGTCGACGACGAGAACAACATCCTCCGCACGGAGCTGTTCGACGAGGCGCAGAAGGTGACCAGCAACGCGTGCGTGCGCGCTCCTCCACCGCGCGGGGAACCTCCGCCGCCTGTTCTACCTCAACAGCCTCCGCCGCAACTCCGAGGACGTGCAGACATGCTACGTCGCGCAGCTCACACGCTCCCTCCGTGTTCGCACCGGCTTCGTGCTCCCCTACGCACTAGCCGAGGCCGCGTACCAGGCCTACGGGTACCGCGCTGCCGCCGCCGTCGTCGCCGCGTACTCATGGTGGTGGGCCGTTGGAGCCTGCGCCGTCGAGGTCGCCTCCTGGGTGTACCGCGTCGCGCTCTTCTTCATGGTCTGCGTCCTTTTCCGGATGTATCCATCAACTCGCCCACCAAGTGCTCGACAAAACGCCTGGCCAACATCTCGCCCACAAGCGAGGACCGCGCGCTGCAGCAGAGGCTCCTCGAGTTCCTCGCCGCGCGGCCCGAGTGGCGAAGGACCGCTCGATACGAAGACCGGTCGACGTTGCACTATTTCCAAGGCGCCCTCTACAGAAAGGATGGAATTGAGCAAGCAACGCAAGCCGACGCCGCCAGCTTCTTCGCCATGTCCGCGCTTTCACGCGTTGATCTCAAGCAGGTATGGGCGATCGCGGATGCTATGCAGCAAGGGTACCTCGGATCCGCTGAGTTCGTCACAGCAATGCAGCTCGTGTCTCTGGCCCAAGCAGGGAACGAGATCACGCGGGACAGTCTGAAACATGAAGGCCTGAGCACCTTGGATCCTCCTGTGATGGAAAGTGTTGATGAGCTACTGGCTAGATCCAAGGCAGTTGTGAAGAAAGTTCACCCTGATGACAATGGCACCACTCAGGCCCAAACACCTTCCATATATCATTGGTTTGGTTCAAAATCAGCACAAAAGGTGCAGATGCCTCTGACCGCTGTTACCTATGTAATTGATGGCTTGAAAAGATTCTATATCAAAAAACTGAAGCCTTTGGAAGTCGCCTACAGATATAATGATTTTGCTCGTGATTTTGAAGCAAAGCCAATGGTTATGCTCTTGGGTCAGTATTCAACAGGAAAAACAACATTCATTAAGCATCTGTTAAAGACAAGCTACCCAGGAGCTCACGTTGGACTAGAACCAACAACTGATAGATTCGTAGTTGTCATGTCAGGATCTGATGGAAGAGCCATTCCTGACAATACTATTGCTGTTCTATTGTGCTATGCCATTGAAGTTCATGAGGCTCCTGAGGTGTTGGTGGGAATGACTAAACAATGTTTAGTAATACCACGACTATTATCTGCTCTTGAGGTTGACATAGGACCTTGGCCGCCACCTCTTGAGAACAAGTACACATGGCTCAATGACACCGTGACGCCATATTGCAGTTTAGATCTGTCATTCGGTTATGGTCAGGAAGATGTGAAGCAAATACCACCATGGCCTCCACCTCAGGAGTTGGCGTGCTTGGGTTTGAACATCATGGTCGTCTCTGTGTTCCTTGCTACCAGTGACCTACATGCAGTGACCTACATATATGCTCAGTCCTTGTTTGGGATCCCGGTGGTGTTGCGAACAGCAGCTTGGGGGCAAGCTGCATCTCAAGGAGAGGGAAATGTCAGGTACCCGGCCCATATGGTATTTACCGGCCCAGTTAGCTGATAATACATAAGGAGCAGCAACAATTGAAGAGGCGAGGCAGAAACAATAGAATCGTTCTCCTTCTTCTTCCTCAAGTATCGTAGTTCTCTACTGATGTCTTCGTTTTAGTTCTATACTGTTGTCTTCCTCATCCATTATGCTTCCTCTGCTATAATTGCTACTAGTTCTTACCCGGCTTTAGTACCACCTCGCTAGCCGGAGGGGGCCGTGGTGAGCTTATAAGTGAGATTTCCCCTCCTCTCACAGCCTGGGTTTTGAGAGCGAGTGAAGGAGCTCGCTTGTGTTAGCCCACGAGCGCCGGGAAACGCCCAAAGGTGTAGCGTTGAGTGGGCTAGGCCGGGAAGGTCGCTGACAATTGGTATCAGAGGCAGACAGTCGCCATACCGCCCGAAAAGAGGGATGGGATGTCAGGAGCCTAGCCGTTAGTGCCCGGCTTTAGTACCACCTCGCTAGCCGGAGGGGGCCGTGGTGAGCTTATAAGTGAGATTTCCCCTCCTCTCACAGCCCGGGTTTTGAGAGCGAGTGAAGGGGCTCGCTTGTGTTAGCCCACGAGCGCCGGGAAACGCCCAACGGTGTAGCGTTGAGTAGGCTAGGCTGGGAAGGTCAGCTGACACCTTTGCAGGCAGAGAGGCGCGCGCGGCTTGTGCGTGCGTTGCGGTGTTGCTGTACGTACTGTGGCTGTGTGCTGTCAATTCGCGAGCTTCCGTGCGCGCACGTGCTTGGCCCTGCCTTGCAAACGCCGTAACCCAATCCACGTCTCGTGCTAGACAGCCCAGGTCATCCCATCAATCAACTGGCATCTCAGCCAGCCTTGTAATGAGTAATGACGGTATCATCGTATGGCTTCCGGACACTCTAGAAGCTTGGTATTTGAATCCCGGGAGCCGCACGGCCGTGCCATCTGCTTCCCTCCCAGCTTGCTCGTCAACGCACGATTAACATGCCACACTCATAACGCCATGGCGTGGCACATTAGCACCTAAAACAACCTCCAGTTTATCCATACTTCATATTTATATTTAAACTTCCCTATATAAACTACGATACAAAACAGTATTTTTGGTGGCTATATAGATAAATAAATTATTGAACATGGTCTATCGTTCGTCAAGCACATCACCCCCGACACCCTTAGCAAAAGGGTTAGAATGCTGACCCAAGTGTGGACGTAGATCATTAGAGTGGGTTTGATGATGATGATAGGGACAAAAGAACTGCAAGATACATGGTTTACAACCGTGAGGTTTTTGCAAAAAGATGTAGATGATCATCATTGCCAACTCCACCGGGCATCGAATGCCACAGCCGACAAGGAGCTGAACAGACTGTCAGAAGCAAAAGTAGCGCGACCTTCCTATTTGCTCATCACTACGGTTATTTAACTGCCCGGCCTGTACATGAAGAAGGGCATCGCTGGCGAACACCCAATAAAATCGCAACAATTTATTTAATTGGATACTCGTTTTATGTTGGGAAGTCCAAAACAGTTATAACTTGTTAGGTTAGGACATGTATAACCCAATTAAATTTGAGGTCTCTAGGGTACTATGTAAAGAAAAAAATTAAGAGATCCGCTCTTCACGAAGAGCGCGGCTCTCTATACATATTACGTCATGACCGTATTTATTATCTATAGACTTAGATTTGTATCATACAATATTTTAGTTCTCTCTTATATTTGAAAAATTGTTTTAAAGTCTTTGGATTGTACATGCCCTTATAACTGTTCGTCCGTCTGTTGTTTGTTTGTGCGCCTTTAGTTCCTACGTACCAACGATCAGTCTTTGCGAACGAATCTCTAGTTCCATGCTAAGATTATCTAGTGGCTTCGATCGCTTAACTTACAAAACGGATTTTTCATCAAGGAAGCTTCATAAAGTCTTCATTTGTCCTTTAATTTTTAAGGGGAGCGGATGAAAAGTCAAATAATAATAATAATAATCTAAGATAAGCACCTAATGACTGGCTTATGGGTAATTATAATCTAGGTACTTAGATTAAATAATCCATCCCAATATCTGTGTTGTTTGTTTGCTTGCCTATTAACCTGTTGAAGCTATATATATATATATATATATATATATATATATATATATATATATATATATATATATATATATATATATATATATATATATATATATATATATATATATATATAATCTAGAGGGGTAAACAAACATGATGTTAGCTTAAAAAAAGTTTGATTGTTAGTGTTGACATTTTTTTGGAGGCGCCAATCACTTCAAAAGAACCAGCGGCGGTGCTCTCTGGTCAGGCGCGGACGGTCCGTGGCACAGGGCTGGACGGTCCGCGACCTGGCGCGAGACGGTGGTGCTCTCTGGTCAGGCGTGGACGGTCCTCGGCACAGGGTCGGACGGTCCGCGACCTGGCGCAGGAGCTAAGGTTCCCTGCCTGACGACCGGACGGTTCGAGCCCTAGGGCCGGACGGTCCGCGCATGCGCAGGGGCGGCGGAAGATCGCCGGCGGCGCCTGGATCTCGCTCCCGGGAGGGACCCCATCGGGGAGGAGAGATCCTAGGTGGTGTCTAGGCTCGGGCAGGCCGACGTAGACTCCTCTAATCGACGTAGAGTCGAGGAGAGGCGGAGAATTTGGGAATCGAGAGGCTAAACTAGAACTAGAATAGAACTACTCCTAATTGTACAGGAAATAAATGCGAAATAGAAGTTGTATTGATTCGATTGATTGTTACAAATCGGCCGTATACCTCTCTATTTATAGAGGAGGGGGCTGGACCCTTTACAAACTAATTTTTAAGCTTTTCCCGTGATTTTAGCTAACGACCGTAGCACAAAACTCGGAACCCTAATCTGCTCTGCGCACGCGCGGACCGTCCGCCCCCCAGGTGCGGACTGTCCGGACCGCGGACCGTCCGGCCTCAGGGCCGGACCGTCCGCAAGGCTCAATTTGGTTCCAAACATATGCCCCCCCTGCCTTTTGGTGGAGCTGAGCGAACCAAAAGCAACTAACTCGATGTGATCATATCAGTTTTCTTAGCATCTTGACACTTACTAGGATGATACGCAGTGGCCTTAGTCTCGATGGTTGACTCAACGGATTTGACCCCTTTAGCTTTAATCGAACTGTTAGTCCCAATACCGTCGAGCGCCATACTGGTCCTGACCAATTCGTCACCTTGCTTTCCTAATTTTCTAAATGTTCTGGCGTAGCTTTGTAGTCGACCAGGTCTTCTCCTTGCAGGTCGCCTTCCTCTATGGGTGTTGGTACGTCGTTGCAGGTGTCATGGTGTATTGCGGATGAGTCGGCCTCAGGGGTCGGACGGTCCGCGCCCTGTACGGTTGGTCAGGTCTTTATAGTCGGACTGTCTGCTATACCTGCAAAGAGCTGCACAGTTGTTGTTTTATTTTCTGTCTTTATGGCCGTTTGATTTTCCTCAACTGCCTTTGGTCTCCATCTCTTTTGTGGTGGCGGATACTGCGGATGTGTGTCATTGAATATTTTTTCCGCCTCCTTCTCCTGATTCTCCTTTGCTCTAAGGCGCTGTAATTTTCGCTTTTGCGATCGTGTCAATCCCGATGGGCACCATCGGGGCATGGAGTATTTTGGATTGGCTATTTTATTGACAGTCGTACTTTCTTTTTTATTTGTGTTGGCCGATTCACCAAAAATCATCGGCCCTTCGTTATTTTGTTGTACGACGACATCTGTCGTTCCTATTTTAATGGCGTCTCCCTTTTTCGTATTGTTGGAGGTTGTAGCTATATGCCCCTACCGGATTAGTCAGCCTTTGGGGCCGAGTTGTTCGACAATCTTGCTAGGCCTGTGCTCGTGGACCAGATTGAGGGGCTCTCAATCGGTCTTGTACTGGAGGTGTCAACCAATTGAATACAGATGTTTGGGGTGCCCCCCAAGCGGGGTACTGTGGCATCCCAAATGGGTATGGTGGCATGCCCCACATTTGATTTGGGACGTATGGTGGAGGTATGCATGTGTATGAATATGGCATAGGTGGATATGGTGGTGGAGGTGTCCATGCAGGTACGTTAGGTCTTAATTGACTATTATGACCTCTCGTCCTTTCCGATTGGTGTGGTGGTCCAATCGGCCTAACCTGCCGTCGCACCTGGGTGGGTAAGCGAGGTCCCTTTGGTGGCCGGTCGCTGGGGCCAGCCTTCTTTTTCATATATTTAGACAATAATTGATCAAAGGTCGGGCTAGATTTTACCAACCGACCAGTTGCCTTGAACGTATTAGTTTTCCACGTACCTATTTCTGGTCGTCGTGGTTTGAAGGTACGTGGCCGCCGCGGCTCTTCGGCGTTGCCGGACCGTCCGCTGGAACGCTCCAGACCGTCCGGTGATGTTACGGACCGTCCGCGATGCGTAGTATGGGTTCTCGCGCATATCCCCTTGTCTGCGCTTGCCCCCCAGTGCCGGAATTTGTGATGGTTACTTTCAGTGTCTCTCCTCCATCAGGGGTCTTCTCGGCCACCACTTTCCTGCAAGAAATTTTGTTGTTTCCATCGGCCTCCCATGAGTTGCCGATGATGACTTCTTTGTCTTTGCCCTTATCGGCTGTGCTGGGCCGAATTAGGACCCTTTTACCCTTGAAGTCGATCATATTCATTGGAAAGGGCTCCGTGTCCTCCTGAAATTTCAATCGTCCTTTGTTAATGGCCGATTGGATTTGTCGTCGGAACACATTACAATCATTAGTGGCATGGGAAAATGAGTTGTGCCACTTGCAGTATGCGCGACGCTTTATTTCGTCGGCAGGTGGAACGATATAATCAATTTTAATGTTACCATTTTTAGTAATTCGTCGAATATCTTATCACATTTGCCAACATTAAATGTAAACTTAATCTCCTCCTGCTGTTTCTTTTGAACTGGCTGCAAAGAGGAGCAAGCCGAAGATTTGGCCTGCTCAGGCCAAACTATTTCGGCAGTGTAAATTTCCTTTGGTTCACCGTCCGAACTACTTTGATTGTGTTCTACTATATGGACATTATGATGAACCGTTTTGACTAGTTCTTTGCTTCGGCTTTCACAAGCTCAAGCTTTCTGATGTAATTGTGCTAGCGTAAAGAACTGGATGCCTTATAATTTCTCTTTTAAATAATAGCGCAATCCATCAAAGGATATTCCCACCAGTTGTTTATCTATTAAATGAATTTGAAAGCATCGGTTTCTTGTATCCCGGAATCTTCGGATGTAATCACTAACCGATTCATCTTTTTCTTGTCGTAGGGCCACTAAGTCTACTAAATCTAGCTCATAATCGCCATAGAAGAAATGTTCATGAAATTTTTGTTCTAAATCTCCCCACGACAAAATGGAATTAGGAGGGAGCGTGGCATACCATGTGAATGCAGTCCCTGTTAAAGATAATGAAAATAAACGTACACGGAATGCTTCGGTGTCGGCCAATTCTCCTAACTGTGCTAAGAACTGGTCTATGTGCTCATGCGTGCTCTTTTCTTGGTCACCTGAAAACTTTACGAATTCGGGTATTCTGGTCCCCTGTGGGTATGGGAGCCAGTCAAACTGGCTATCATAAGGTCTCCGATATGACTGCCCCCCGGGGACTATACTAACTCCGAGCTTATCTCAGAACGCCCCAGCTATTTCCTCCCTTACTATATCGATGGCAGCCGGTGGGAAACCATCGGCTCTTTGACCCAATATGGGTGAGTTTGTTTGGATGTTGGTATATTGTTTTCCTCCCCATTGGTTTGGGTTTTGCGGCGCGTTAATGCATGCCCTATGAGGTCCATAGGACTGGCCATTCCTTTCTGGCCTTCTAGGGGCCGGAAAGTACTCACTCTCACGGGTTTGATAGATTATATTATGGTGCTGATGTGTCGAATGGTGAGATGGGGAGTCTAGCTGGGACGGATACGGAGTTGGATATCCATCCTCCTTAAAAAACTCTGTGCCGGACCGTCCGGTTAAATACGCGGACCGTCCGGCTCCGTGCGCGGACTGTCCGGCCATGTGGCCGGACCGTCCGACATTGTATTCGGACTGTCTGGCGCCATACGCAGATGGTCCGAATGGGTCATCTAGGGTTTGCACGGCATGTGGCAGCTTGGGTGCAGGTCTCGGTAATTCGCTTCTAAAAATGGGATCAGTCGCCGCTGGCCCGGACGGTCCGCGCTCACGTGCGGATGGTCCGGACATGTGTAGATCGGCAAATTTATCGCCGATGTGCGTGGGAGGCTGTCGTTGCCTAGGGTACATGTCCATCAACATCCCATAAAGGGGTTGTGACTGGTCGTGACAACCTGTAGCCGATGAATTATGTGTGTATTCCCTCAATTCAACCTCATGCGAAGGAATATTTGCCATAGTAGACTTATCAAGCACACGTACTAGCCTTTTATGATCATTTTGTATATCCCCTACAATACGTTGTAACTATTCTCGCTGTTCGTCTATGTAAGCTCTAAGAGATTGGAGTTCGTTGGTGTTACTTACATTGGGGGTAATCGTAGTAGGTCGGAGCGAAGCCGGATCTGTCGCCCGTTGCCGAACGACCTTGTTGTTCCTGTCCACTTTGAAGTCGGCCAGGAACTTCACCTTTGCTTCTTGGATCAGCTGCTCCTGGCGCTCCTCGAACAGGAGCTGTTCTTCAGTCGGCAAGGTTTCCCATGTCGGTGTGATGATATTGCTGGTGGAAACTTCAGAGCTATCCTTTGAATCGGCCATTGAGGGCCGATTTGATAGGTCTATATGTGTTGTCCCCAGCGGAGTCGCCAAAAAGTATGTTGACACCTTTTTGGAGGCGCCAATCACTTCAAAAGAACTAGCGGCGGTGCTCTCTGGTCAGGCGCGGACGGTCCGCGACACAGGGCCGGACGGTCCGCGACCTGGCGCGAGGCGGTGGTGCTCTCTGGTCTGGCGCGGACGGTCCGCGGCACAGGGCCGGACGGTTCGCGACCTAGCGCGAGGCGGTGGTGCTCTCTGGTCAGGCGCGGACGGTCCGCGACCTGGCGCAGGAGCTAAGGTTCCCTGCCTGACGGCCGGACGGTCCGCGCCCTACGGCCGGACGGTCCGCGCGTGCGCAGGGGCGGCGGAAGATCGCCGGCGGTGCCTGGATCTCGCTCCCGGAAGGGACCCCGTCGGGGAGGAGAGATCCTAGGTGGTGTCTAGGCTCGAGCAGGCCGACCTAGACTCCTCTAATCGACGTAGAGTCGAGGAGAGGCGGAGAATTTGGGGATCGAGAGGCTAAACTAGAACTAGACTAGAACTACTCCTAATTGTACAGGAAATAAATGCGAAATAGAAGTTGTATTGATTCGATTGATTGTTACAAATTGGCCGTATACCTCTCTATTTATAGAGGAGGGGGCTGGACCCTTTACAAACTAATTTCCGAGCTTTTTCCGTGATTTTAACTAACAACCGTAGCACAAAACTCGAAACCCTAATCTGCTCTGTGCACGCGCGGACCGTTCGGCCCCCAGGCGCGGACTGTTCGGCCTCAGGGCCGGACCGTCCGCAAGGCTCAATTTGGTTCCAAACAGTTAGAATGTATATCTCTAGATATATAAATGTAAATTAGTAACTTTTGTAGTGCGAACTTTTAACTATGTCGTCAATTTACCGCCTAATTTAGTAACATTTTATACACAGTGGAGACTTTTAACTTTTATACACAGACACAGTAGAGACTCTCTTTTTTGACACGACCAAATTAGCTGGTGATCAAAGGCGCGACAAAGTTTCAGTTTTGAAACTAGACGCCCGGCGGCCGCCGCCGCCTTCTTCTTTGTGTTTTTGGGATGGAATTGATAAAAGGGAGGAGTGAGGGGTCGAGTAGTAGGTACGTGGCTTTTAAAATACAGTACGTGTGCTGGGATATGGAGTATATAGTACTATAGTCGGATATGGACCACGTACGGTATACGCGCCACCGCATGCATACCGAGCACACACGACGAATAATAAATAGGAAGTGTTGCTTCTGATGCAAACAACAAACAGCTCCTCGATCCGCCTGCTGCCCCCCGCTCGCATCGATCATCGATCGCACTCCGCAGGTCGCGCGCCGCCGGGCCAATGCGTGCGTGCGTGCGTGTGTGTGTGGTGTCTGGTGGAATTGAAATTAAAGCAAAAGCAAAAAGCAAGCAAGCAACGTTGCTTCAGACACTACTGCAGTGCAGGCCCAGCAGGCCAGCAGCTTTAGTTAGCTACTAGCTAGCAACGGAAAGAATACGACGTCGTCCATGGCCATATAGCGGATCCATCCACCGCCCGAGACCGCTAGCTCAAATCAGGATTAGGTCTTTGTCTGGCTCTGGCCTGCTTACCAGCTGACTGCCGTCCTAGCTTCTCCCTTCCCATGCCCATGGTGGGACCTGCTCCTGATCGTCGTCGGGCTCACATCCACTGCTGCTGCTCGATGATCGCTGCTAGCTACCAGGCAGCCGTCTTTGGTGGTTTAATTTCCTGGCCCTTCGTCATGCATGCTCGTCTGCTGCTGCTGCTGCTGCTGCTTAACTACGAGAGTACCACACCATATATAGGAGTACTACTGAACCGCTTTCCACTGTAGCAGGCCTTTTTGCTTGATGATTGGTGTCGGATCGGAGGGCACTGCTAGTTAATTCGCGCATAAATATAATGCTTAGTACTCACTCTTGTAGTTGTAGCTGCTTAACTAGAAGGTGTTGCATGCAACGATGCATGCCCTCCAGGTCGATAATAACAAATTTGGGAACCTTGTTTTTCTAAAGATATTTTTATTTTTCGAATATAAATTAGTTTATTTTATCTTAATGCTAGTTTGGAAGCCACAGAACCAGAACCAGTGTATATTGGAGGGGGGGCTAAAAGCCTCTCCACAAAATCCGATTTTTTTCTTTTCTAGCCCAAACATGATCCCGGCCCGGTCGTCACGTATCCGGGCTAGCCTGGACCGGGGAGGCCTAGGGCTGCGCGGTGCCTGGGCCACCACCCCAAACACAGCGAGCGGCACGGCCCAGTCCGAAGAGTGCCCTATGGCTCGATGAAAAATACAGTAGGAAAGAGCCCAGCCATCAGCCCAGCACCGAACCAAACCCATTCCAACACCAACGCCGCCATCTTTCGTAAAATTACCAACTTTTACAGTGGCACGCACAGAATAAATAAATAAATAAATAAATAAATAAAGACTCAAAGAAACGGCTGCTACGTTGTCCACCACAGTGTCAGAGAATGAACAGAGCCACGCCGTTGAACACGCGGTAAAAATGCCTCGATTCTGCAACGTCTTGGACACATTGCGGGCTACTAACCTAAGCTACAGAACATGTAGAAACACGCAGCGTACAAACCCCGCCGGCCTCTAAAGCGCATCATACTCTTGGACTTGGTGGTTATGATACAACGGGACCTCAGTTTTGTTCTGCTTGCTTACAAGCATGCAGTTTTGTTCACCACCAGCTACATGCGTTCACGGAACACATGATCATCTCCAGTCTCCACCCGTTCTTCGCTGCGGCTGCAAGAGAACACTTGTGCCCAGGTCAGAGCACAGAACTGACAGTCCTGCTTGCAGGACATGGCCAGCACTCCTCCCCTCAGTCACCCCTCACCTTTGCATTCTTCGCAGAAGGTCAGAACGCTGCATCGATCGACGCAAATGCAGAGTCGTGGGCACCACTCGTCAATTAAACGGCGAGACAATACTTTACGCTAGTCAAACTTCGGGTTGCAACAATCAAGCCGACCACCAGTAGTAGTAGTTTCTGTGAAGAAAACATTCTTAAACGTATATAGCTCATATGACTTAAATCTTTTTGTCTATAAATAGAGAGCAGTCTGTACATTTGTATCCTCTTGAGAGTAGCACTATATAATAATAAAGAATCGGTTCCTCTCTATAATCTTGCACACTTGTGTTCTATTATTATTCAGTTAAAAAGCTCTTGGATTATACTCAGTAGCAAGGGGTTCTTAACACGTTATCAACCCAGGTAGCTCTATAAAGGAGAGCAAGAAAAGAAAATAAAAAAGGTGATGAACTTATATATTTTATGCGTTGTGCTCACTTGAAGTTCTCTTTTTTATTTTCTATTCGAGCACAAACATCGAAACAAACACAACCCCTAGCAGATTCTATCGCCAGCACAAAGCCGATGGGATGTACATGTGATTGTTGTGGATTCGAAGTCATCGATACATACGTCGATCAATCATGCGTGATGAACACGTTTTATTTTACTGCGTCGAAAGAACAGGAAAAACAAGCGACAACAGCAGTGCTAGCGTCAGTGTTGTCGCCGCACTAGCACGAGCTCAGCCTCCGCGGGCACGTAGACGAGCAGACGCTATCGAGCCGATGAAAGGGAAATGTGCCCTTGGGCCATTTCTAAGTATTTTGGTGATTTAGTGCCCAACACAAGTGCCTAAGTGTAAAAAGGTGGACAAAGTACAAATCAAGAATTAAGGTATGTTTCTCAGACTTAGTACATTGTTTTATGGACTAATGTATTGTGTCTAAGTGCTGGAAACAGGAAAAATCCAATTGGAAATGTCTTGGCTCGAGCAGCCAAGAATCTGCTGAGTCTGCAAGCACCGGACTGTCCGGTGGTGCGCCGGACAGTGTCCGGTGGTGCACCGGACAGTGTCCGATGCGCCAGGCTGGCTCGAGCGAAGTGGCTGCTCTCGGGAATTCACCGGCGACGTACGGCTAAAATTCACCAGACTGTCCGGTGTGCACCGGACTGTCCGGTGAGCCAACGGTCGGCCGTGCAATCTGCGCGGGACACGTGGCCGAGCCAACGGCTAGAAGACGGCACCGGACTGTCCGGTGTGCACCGGACATGTCCGGTGCGCCAACGGCTCTCAGGCTGCCAACGGTCGGCTTCGCTATTTAAGGAAGGAAATCGGGCACCAGACAGTGTCCGGTGTGCACCGGACTGTCCGGTGCCCCCGATGACAGAAGGCAAGAATGGCTTTCCAAGTTTGTGCTCAACGGCTCCTAGCTGCCTTGGGGCTATAAAAGGGACCCCTAGGCGCATGGAGGAGTACACCAAGCATCCTTTGAGCATCATTGATCACTCACACTTCATTCTCGCGCACTTGTTCGACATTTTAGTGATTTGAGCTCCGTTCTAGTGTGCTAGTCTCTTGAGCTCAAGTCTGGGCTTTGCGTGTGCGTATTCGCTGTGATCTTTGTGTCGTGTGTGAGTTGCTAATCCCTCCCTTGCTCTGTGATTCTTCGTGAACATCTTGTGTAAGGGCGAGAGGCTCCAAGCTGTGGAGATTCCTCGCAAACGGGATTAAGAGAAGCAAAGCAACACCGTGGTATTCAAGTTGGTCTTTGGACCGCTTGAGAGGGGTTGATTGCAACCCTCGTCCGTTGGGACGCCACAACGTGGAGTAGGCAAGCGTTGGTCTTGGCCGAACCACGGGATAACCACTGTGCCATCTCTGTGATTGATATCTCTTGGTTATTGTGTTGTGTTGAGATCCTTCTCTAGCCACTTGGCAAATTACTGTGCTAACAAGTAACCAAGTTTTGTGGCTTAAGTTTTTGAAGTGTTACAGGATCACATATTCACCCCCCCTCTAGGTGCTCTCAGCCGAGCGTAGGCACGCGGGCCACCGTCGGACACACGGGCGCGGGTCGCCGCCTCACCGCCGCAGCCACACATACAAGCAGTATAACGACTTTATGATATGATGCAAGTAAATGAGGCACAAGATGATAAATTGGAGACGGATTTCAATGCTTATCTAAATAGAAAGGGCATTAGCACTAAAGTCAATGTCACCTCGTACAATATAAGAAAGCCTATTCAAAGAAAGAGAAGCAAGTTTGGTACTGGCAAGGGAAAGAAAGAAAACACAGTTGATCCCACCAATGCTCACGAAAAAAAACAAGCAAAGATAAAAACATGATACAAGTCATATGGATTACAAGGCCAAACATGCTACCAAAACTCCTATGATCGGAAGGTCATTACATGTAGATCAAGTCCCATACCGACTTAGGGAAGAGGGTGAGAAAGTTCTTGGAGCAGAATATTCGTACATAAGCGCAATTGGAGCGCTAATGTATCTAGCAAATAGCACGAGTCCATATATTGCATTTGTCGTGAATTTGCTAGCAAGATATTGAAAGGGAAATGTGCCATTGGGCCATTTCCATAATGTTTTGGTGATTAAGTGTCCAACACATAGTGAGTAAGATATTATGTGCAAAACAAGCAAAAGGTGCAAATCATGTAACAAGGTACGTTTCTAGACTTAGTACATTGTTTTGAGTACTAACATATTTTGTCTAAGTGCTAGAAACAGAGAAAAGAAAAGAAGAAAATGATTGCAAGTGACTTGGCTTGGTACAGCCAAAGTCCAGCTCGGCTTGGCACACCGGACTGTCCGGTGCACCAGGCCAGCCTCCGGTGAACAGACCACTCTCGGGAAAAATCGGCGGCGTACGGCTATAATTCACCGGATTGTCCGGTGAGCCAACGGTCGGCCGCGCAATCCGTGGGCGACGCGTGGCCCGCGCCAACGGTCGGCAGGGGGCACCGGACTGTCCAGTGTGCACCGGACAGTGTCCGGTACGCCAACTGCCACGAATCTGCAACGGTTATCTGCGCTAGAAAAGGAAAGACATCTGCACCAGACTGTCTACAGTGATTGTCCAGTGGTACACCGGACTGTCCGGTGCACCACCCAACAGAAGGCAACTTTGGCCTTCCTTGTTGGCCTCCAACGGCTCCTAGCTGCCTTGGGGCTATAAAAGGGACCCCTAGGCGCATGGAGGAGTTACCCAAGCATTCAAGAAACATTCTAAGACTTCTAGACTCCAACTTCGCGCATTTGATTCTTTGAGATAGTGACTTGAGCTCCATTTGAGTTGTGAACTCCGAGAGTTGTGTTTTGAGCTCAAGTTGTGACTTGTGTGCGTGATTGTGCTATGATTTGAGTCTTGTGTGTGTTTCTCTCCCCTCCCTTACTTCCGTACATCTTTTGTGATCTTCATTTTAAGGGCGAGAGGATCTAAGTTGTGGAGATTCCTCGCAAACGGGAGAAAGACAAAGAAATGAAAAACCATGGTATTCAAGTTGATCATAGGATCACTTGAAAGGGATTGAGTGCAACCCTCGTCCATTGGGACGCCACAACGTGGAAGTAGGCAAGTGTTACTTGGCCGAACCACGGGATAAAAATCGCGTGTCTCTTGTGTGCTTTACCTTTGATTATCTGTGTTCACAAGAACTCATTTCAAGCTACTTAGCCGTTCTAATTTTCATAACAAAGTGTTGTGGCTATTAGTGTTGAATTTTACAGGATCACCTATTCACCCCCCCTCTAGGTGCTCTCAATTGGTATCAGAGTCGTTCTCTTCATCTAAGGGACTAATTGTCCGAAGAGATGGATCCTAAGGGAAAGGGGATGGTGGTCAATGTCGGTGTTTTGGGTCCGATCGCGCACCCAGGGTTGCCCCTCGAGGTGCTTTTTGGAGTAGGACGGTGTTATCGATTGTAGCTCGATGGTTCGTGCCAGATGCACGAGAGAAAGTGGACAATTTTGTACAGGTTCAGGCCACTTTGAGATGCGTAATACCCTACGTCCTGGCGTGGATACTTTGTGTGGTGGGTTACAAAGGGAGTCTTCTAGTATCAAGGATGCTAGAGAACTGAGTAGATGGCTAAGTCGTGAGATGTTTTTGAGGGGATGCCCCCTAGGCCTTATATACTCGACCGTGGGGCGTTACATGTGGATATGATAACAGCGTGAGCCTAAGTAATAGTGAACCGACTGAGCTTATCTTCCTATAATTTCGCTGACCTATCTCCGTTCAGTTCCGATGTATGAGGACACTGTACGGGAAGGTCGGATCACTGCTGCGGTTGCCCAAATTCATCGGGCCGTGTGGGCTTGCGTTGATCCAATTTTGTGTCACTCCACTTCACTGGATGTCCCTCCCCAGGCCCACGAAGGAATGACCTTGCGAATTATTGGGCCTAAGGCCTTTCGTGAGGTCTTTTAGCCTTCCAGTGGACCCAGGGATATATGTCCCCCACAAGCCCCCGATCTTTGGGTTGATTTTGAAATAACCGGTCCAAAGATCCTAGGTCTAGCTTGCGGTTTTTTGATTTTGATAGGGAATGCCTTGAAAATAGGTCTGCCGAGCCATTGTTTCTGAACTCTAAGTGACTCGGTAGAAATGATCTTCTGTTGTTTTCTTCTACCATTATTCATCAGCCTTTGCTTTATTCCTCAGAAATCGGTGCTGTCTCAGGTTTATGCTTTAGAGATCAACATTCTGCTTTCTATAATTCAGGATTCATTGGGTGCACCAAAGGTGCACCCAATGGGTGTAGCGTCCGAGCTTCGAGTGGGTTACTGAAAATAACCCACTCAAAGGTCTTCGTCTCAAGTCTTTTCAGAACTCATGCTTTAGAAGTCAACATTGTTTTATTTTTATTTCATGCTTTAGAAATTAGCATTTTGTCTTTTGGGGTTGATGATCTATTGGGTGCACCGGAGGTGCACCCAATGGGTGTAGCCCCCGAGCTTTGAGTGGATTACTGAAAATAATCCACTCAGAGGTCTTCATCTCATGCTGTTTTTAGAAATCATCATTTCCTCTTCGTCGAATGCCTTAGAGATCAGCATTATATCATCAACTTTATGCTTTAGAGGTCAGCATACAGTCTTGCCTTTGAGATCGAGCGTGCAATCTGCCCATGTCCTGTTAGGTTTGAAATTTATTTGATCTACGACAGATTGGACATCCGGTAGATGGCTCTTGGCTAGTCTTCATATCACTTCGCTCTTCAATGCTTATGTTGATTAGACTTGTACCTCATCGGCTATTTTTGGCTTTCCTCTGATCTCCGTCGATATCTTCCTTCTGTCTTGATACATTCATTGCGTATACTGTGTGGATGTGACTGCTTGGGAAAATCTATTGAAAATTCCTGGACATCCCCTCCAATGGGTGTGAGCAAGGGACGACTTGGTGCACTGAGCGTTTAGCAAACTGCCCCTGAGTAGTAACTTGACGTGACCGCGGGTGTGATCATATCGTCCAAGCAGTTGACTTGAGTCCCAATGGGTGTCGTGTTACGTGAAACAGCGCCAGCCGCCTGACTTGTTTGCAGACGATTTGAATTGCTTATTGAATATTTGCGACTGTTCAGTGACCGAGGTAGGAGATGAGCGGTTGCCTTCTTCTTCTTCTATAAATAGAGCGCTTGTTTCACTGGTGTCTTCACACATCTCTCTGCCGCTTGCTGCTTACTCTCTTCTCTTCTACTCCACCATGGGCAAGAGCAAGAAAGGCGGAAGCTCCTCGCACCATTCCGTCGACAAGCGGAAGCGCGAGCTGACTCCTCCTTCGGAGCACTTCGGCGATTCTGAGTACTCGGAGGAGGAGTTCTCCTTCGAGTCCGAGGGATCACCGGTCCATGCCTCTCCCTCAGCATCGTCTGACGACTCAGACGATTCCCAGGGGATTGCTGCAGAAGTGTGGACATACATCCGGGCCATCGAGCGCGCTGGGCTCGAGGGCTCAGATGAGTCGGAGGTCTCCTCGGACGAGGGGAACTCCTCTGACTCGTCCGAGGAGGGGAGCGACGGTGACGACGACGGCGAGGGCGAGGGCGATGGCGGGGGCGACGGCGATGCCGATGGCGATGGCAGCAAGGGCGACGGCGGCAGCGGTGGTAGCAAGGGCGGCAGTGGCAACGCCAAGGCCAGTGGCTAGGCACCACTGGCTTAGATGTTAGTATAGTAGTAGAAGTAGTATTAGTAGAATAATGTAGTAGTAGTTAGTAGTATAGTGTAGTGAAATGTAATGTAGTAGTGTAATGTATCGAATAGTGGGAAGAGGACCAACTCATAATGAGTTGGTTTTTAAGTTTGTGGAAATACTTCCCCTCCCTATATAATGAAGAAGACTTCAGCTTATTCTATGTGCATTTCTTGTTTTTCTGCCGTTCCTTTTGCAATCGGTCGGTCGATTGTATTTGTGCTTAATGTAGCCGTTGTTCTCGGGGGTAATGCTTGAGTAACGACTTGGAATTGTTGAGTCGCATTTTAAGTCTGCCTGCATATTCGTAGAGAAAAACGACTAATTTACTGTCAGTATCTTCAGAGGTAATAGCCGAATGGTTTTTTTTGCGACGTCGGCATTTTAGAGGCAACAACCGAGTCCTTTTGTGCCACATCGGCGCTTTAGAAATAACGGCCGAGTGATTACTGGTGACGTCGACGTTTTAGAAGTAACAGCCGAGTTATACCGAGCCATGTCGGCGTTTTAGAAACAACAGCCGAGTGAAGACTGGTGATGTCAGCGTTTTAGAAATAACAGCTGAGTTACATCAAGCCACGTCGGCGTTTTAGAAGTAACAGCCGAGTGATGACTGGGTACTTTTAGAATCGGAACCTGACCCGGGAAAACCCCATTTGTACCGCGCCGTCGCATGCCTCTGTATTCTGAGCCCTAGCCTTACTTTCTGCTTCTAGACCTTCTATGTTTCCCTGTGGTCTCGCTTCCGCTTAGTTCGCCGACGAGATTGAGATGGCGCCCAAGCGGAAGAGTTAGAATTCGACCGCTGCGATTATTCCTCTCATCGATCCCAACAGCCAATTACCTTTCGCAGGTAATCATATGTCTGTTGTTTCTGAAAGGGAAATGTGCCCTTGGGCTATTTCTAAGTATTTTGGTGATTGAGTGCCAACACAAGTGCTTTTGTGTTAATCTATGTAAAGTGGTGGACAAAGTGCAAATCATGTCAAAAGGTATGTTTCTAAACTTAGTACATTGTTTTATGGACTAATGTATTGTGTCTAAGTGCTGGAAATAGGAAAAATTGAATTGGAAATAAGATGGCTTTGTTCAGCCAAAGTCTGCTCAGTCTGGGTTCACCGGACTGTCCGGTGGTGCACCGGACAGTGTCCGGTGCGCCAGGCTGGCTCTGGCGAACAGGCTGCTCTCGGGACTTCGACGGTGGTGTACGACTATAATTCACCGGACTGTCCAGTGGCGCACCGGACTGTCCGGTGAGCCGTTCACAGGCGAACTCGTCGCTCTCTGGAGATGATTAATGGCGTACGGCTAAAATTCACCGGTCTGTCCGGTGGTGCACCAGACTGTCCGATGAGTCAACAATCAGCCGGGGCAACGGTCGGCCGAGGATTCCGCGCGTGACGCGTGGCCGAGCCAACGGTCACATTGGTGCACCGGACAGTGTCCGGTGCGCCAACGGCACTCAGACTCCAACGGTCGGCTTCGCCAAATAAGGAAGGATATCTGCACCGGACAGTGTCCGGTGGTGCACCGGACTGTCCGGTGCGCCAGTCGACCGAAGGCAAGATCTGCCTTCCAGGATTGCTCTCAACGGCTCCTAGCTGCCTTGGGGCTATAAAAGGGACCCCTAGGCGCATGGAGGAGAACACCAAGCATTCCTTGAGCACTCTTGATCACTCACACTCCATTCTTGCGCACTTGTTCGACATTCTAGTGATTTGAGCTCCGTTCTAGTGTGCTAGTCATTTGAGCTTAAGTCTGGGTCTTGTGTGTGCGTATTTGCTGTGATCTTAGTGTCTTGTGTGAGTTGCTAATCCCTCCCTTACTCCGTGCTTCTTTGTGAACTTCAAGTGTAAGGGCGAGAGGCTCCAAGTTGTGGAGATTCCTCGCAAACGGGATTAAGAAAAGCAAGCAAAACACCGTGGTATTCAAGTGGGTCTTTGGACCGCTTGAGAGGGGTTGATTGCAACCCTCGTCCGTTGGGACGCCACAACGTGGAGTAGGCAAGCGTTGGTCTTGGCCGAACCACGGGATAACCATCGTGCCATCTCTGTGATTGATCTCTTGTGGTTATTGTGTTTTGTTGAGACTTCTCTCTAGCCACTTGGCGATTATTGTGCTAACACTTAACCAAGTTTTTGTGGCTTAAGTTTCAAGTTCTACAGGATCACCTATTCACCCCCCTCTAGGTGCTCTCAATTGGTATCAGAGCCATTCTCTTCACAAAGGGACTAATCGCCCGAAGAGATGGATCCTAAGGGGAAGGGAATCATGATCAACGATAAGGAGAAGGAGTCCTTCGTCAACGAGCCGAAGAATGACAAGCCTACCGACTCAGGCTCGGGCCACAAACGCAAAGATGGGAAGAAGAAGAAGACGAGACGCATCAAGGAGATCGTCTACTACGACGACAGCGATGAGTCCACTTCTTCCCAAAAGGACGACAACGACTACGACAAACGAAAGACGGTTAACTCAAACTTTTCTTTCGATTATTCGCGTATTCCTCAAAGTTCAAATTCACATTTGCTCTCCATTCCTCTCGGCAAGCCTCCACACTTTGATGGGGAGGACTACGGATTTTGGAGCCACAAAATGCGTAGTCACCTGTTCTCTCTCCATCCAAGCATATGGGAGATTGTTGAGAATGGAATGAAATTTGATAGCTCGGATAGTCCTATTTTTATTAATGAATAGATTCATAGAAATGCACAAGCTACTACTGTGTTGTTAGCCTCCTTGTGCAGGGACGAGTACCATAAGGTGAGCGGCTTGGACAATGCCAAGCAAATCTGGGACACCCTCAAAATCTCTCATGAGGGGAATGACGTCACCTTGCTCACCAAGATGGAGTTGGTAGAAGGCGAGCTCGGAAGATTTGCGATGATAAGGGGCGAGGAGCCAACCCAAACATACAACTGACTCAAGACCCTTATCAACAAAATAAGGAGCTACGGAAGCACGCGATGGACGGACCACGACGTCGTCCGACTAATGCTAAGGTCCTTTACCGTTCTTGATCCACATTTGGTGAATAATATTCGTGAGAATCCCAGGTACACCAAGATGTTGCCCGAAGAAGTCCTTGGGAAGTTCGTAAGTGGGCGAATGATGATCAAGGAGGCGAGATACGTGGACGATGCGTTGAACGGTCCAATCCATGAGCCTCAACCCATTTCTCTCAAAGCAACGAGGAGCAAGGAGGCGTTACCTAGCAAGGTGGCGCAAGTTGAGGCGGCAGGGCTCAATGATGAAGAGATGGCCCTCATCATCAAGCGCTTCAAGACGGTGCTAAAGGGTCGCAAGGGACAGCCAAGCAAGACCAAGACAAAGGGGAAGCGCTCATGCTTCAAATGTGGTAAGATTGGTCATTTCATTGCTAACTGTCCCAATAATGAAAGTGACCAGGAAAAAGGGAACAAAAGGGAGAAGAAAAAGAATTACAAGAAGGCCAAGGGCGAGGCACATATCGGAAAGGAGTGGGATTCGAATTGCTCCTCCTCCGACTCCGACAATGAAAGACTCGCCGCCACTGCCTTCAACAAGTTATCCCTCTACCCCAACGAGCATCACACATGCCTCATGGCGAGGGAAAAGAAGGTATGTACTCGAGACATTACTACTTATGATTCTTCTAGTGATGAAGAGTCTAGTGATGAAGAAATGGACTACTCTAGTTTGTTCAAGGGATTGGATGGAACTAAAATAGATAAAATAAATGAATTGATTGATGCCTTGAATGAAAAGGATAGACTTTTAGAAAAGCAAGAGGATTTGTTGTATGAAGAACATGATAAATTTGTAGAGGCACAAAAATCTCATGCTTTAGAAGTTAAAATAAATGAAATGCTTTCTTATGAACTATCTACTTGTCATGAAACCATTGCTACTTTAAAAGGTGTTAATGATGATTTAAATGCTAAACTAGAAGTAACTAGTAAATCTAACTCTTGTGTAGAACGTGTTTGCACTAGGTGTAAAGATCTTAATGTTGATACTTGTAGTGAACACCTAGAGTGCATTTCTAAACTAAATGATGAAGTAGCTAGTCTTAATGCTCAACTTAAGACTAGCAAAAGTGAATTTGACAAATTAAAATTTGCAAGGGATGCCTACACGATTGGTAGACACCCCTCAATTAAGGATGGTCTTGGCTTCAAGAGAGAAGCCAAGAACTTGACAAGCCATAAGGCTCCCATCTCCGCCAAGGAGAAAGGGAAGGCTCCTATGGCTAGTAGTGTGCAAAAGAACCATGCTTTTATGTACCATGATAGGAGACAATCTAGAAATACTCATAGGAGTTGTAATGCATATGATGCTTTTGATTCTCATGCCATGTTTGCTTCTAGTTCTTCCTATGTGCATGATAGAAATGTTGGTAGGAGAAATGTTGTTCATAATATGCCTAGGAGAAATGTTGTTAATGTTCCTAGGAAAGTTAATGAACCTTCTACAATATATTATGCTTGCAATGCTTCATTTACCATCTGTAGAAAGGGTAAAAAGGTAATTGCTAGGAAATTAGGGGCAAGATGCAAGGGAGATAAATCTTGCATTTGGGTCCCTAAGACAATTTTGACTAACCTTGTAGGACCCAACAAGAGTTGGGTACCTAAGACCCAAGCCTCAATTGCCTTGCAGGTTTATGCATCCGGGGGTTCAAGCTGGATTATCGACAGCGGATGCACAAACCACATGACGGGGGAAAAGAGGATGTTCTCTTCCTACGTCAAGAACAAGGATCCCCAAGATTCAATAATATTCGGTGATGGGAATCAAGGCAAGGTAAAAGGGTTAGGTAAAATTGCTATTTCATCTGAGCACTCTATTTCTAATGTGTTTTTAGTTGAGTCGCTTGGATATAATTTGTTATCTGTTAGTCAATTATGCAAAATGGGATATAATTGTCTATTTACAAATGTAGATGTGTCTGTCTTTAGAAGATGTGATGGTTCACTAGCTTTTAAGGGTGTACTAGACGACAAACTTTATTTGGTTGATTTTGCAAAAGAAGAGGCCGGTCTAGATGCATGCTTAATTGCTAAGACTTGCATGGGCTGGCTGTGGCATCGCCGCTTAGCACATGTGGGGATGAAGAACCTCCACAAGCTTCTAAAGGGAGAACACGTGATAGGTCTAACTAATGTATATTTCGAAAAAGATAGACCTTGTGCAGCTTGTCAAGCAGGGAAACAGGTGGGAGGCTCTCATCACACCAAAAATGTGATGACCACATCAAGACCCTTGGAGATGCTTCATATGGACCTCTTCGGA
Source organism: Zea luxurians (assembly GCA_029449295.1). Lineage (NCBI taxonomy): Eukaryota > Viridiplantae > Streptophyta > Magnoliopsida > Poales > Poaceae > Zea > Zea luxurians. Next base: position 1,934,336 of record JAOPSE010000152.1, read on the forward strand.
CCCGTCGCCTATCTAAGTATAGGAGGAAGTAAGTATGGTCTTGTTATAGTTGATGATTTTTCCCGCTTCACTTGGGTATTCTTTTTGCAGGATAAATCTGAAACCCAAGGGACCCTCAAGCGCTTCCTCAGGAGAGCTCAAAATGAGTTTGAGCTCAAGGTGAAGAAGATAAGGAGCGACAACGGGTCCAAGTTCAAGAACCTTCAAGTAGAGGAGTTCCTTGAGGAGGAAGGGATCAAGCACGAGTTCTCCGCTCCCTACACACCTCAACAAAATGGTGTGGTAGATAGGAAGAACAGGACGCTCATCGATATGGCGAGGACTATGCTTGGAGAGTTCAAGACCCCCGAGCGCTTTTGGTCGGAAGCCATGAACACGGCTTGCCACGCCATCAACAGGGTCTATCTTCACCGCCTCCTCAAAAAGAATTCATATGAGCTGCTAACTGGTAACAAACCCAATGTGTCTTATTTTCGTGTATTTGGGAGCAAGTGTTATATTCTTGTGAAGAAAGGTAGAACTTCTAAATTTGCTCCCAAAGCTGTAGAAGAGTTTTTATTAGGTTATGATTCAAATACAAAGGCGTATAGGGTCTTCAACAAATCATCGGGTTTGTTTGAAGTCTCTAGCGACGTTGTATTTGATGAGACTAATGGCTCTCCAAGAGAGCAAGTTATTGATCTTGATGATGTAGATGAAGAAGACGTTCCAACGGCCGCAATGCGCACCATGGCGATTGGCGATGTGCGACCACAGGAACAATTGGAGCAAGATCAACCTTCTTCCTCAACTATGGTGCATCCCCCAACCCAAGATGACGAACAGGTACCTCAAGTGGAGGCGCATGATCAAGGGGGAGCACAGGATGTTCAAGTTGAAGAGGAAGAAGCACCTCAGGCACCTCCAACCCAAGTTCGAGCGATGATTCAAAGGAATCATCCCGTCGACCAAATTTTGGGTGATATTAGCAAGGGAGTAACTACTCGTTCATGATTAGTTATTTTTTGTGAGCATTACTCCTTTGTCTCTTCTATTGAGCCTTTCAGGGTAGAAGAGGCCTTGCTAGATCCGGACTGGGTGTTGGCCATGCACGAGGAACTCAACAACTTCAAGCGCAATGAAGTTTGGACACTGGTGCCTCGTCCCAAGCAAAATGTTGTGGGAACCAAATGGGTGTTCCGCAACAAACAGGACGAGCACGGGGTGGTGACAAGGAACAAGGCTCGACTTGTGGCAAAAGGTTATGCCCAAGTCGCAGGTTTGGACTTTGAGGAGACGTTTGCTCCTGTGGCTAGGCTAGAATCAATTCGTATTTTGCTAGCATATGCCGCTCACCATTCTTTCAGGTTGTACCAAATGGATGTGAAGAGCGCTTTCCTCAACGGGCCGATCAAGGAGGAGGTGTACGTGGAGCAACCCCCTGGCTTCGAGGATGAACGGTACCCCGACCACGTGTGTAGGCTCTCTAAGGCGCTCTATGGACTTAAGCAAGCCCCAAGAGCATGGTATGAATGCCTTAGAGACTTTTTAATTGCTAATGCTTTCAAGGTTGGGAAAGCCGATCCAACTCTTTTTACTAAGACTTGCGATGGTGATCTTTTTGTGTGCCAAATTTATGTCGATGACATAATATTTGGTTCTACTAACCAAAAGTCTTGTGAAGAGTTTAGCAGGGTAATGACGCAGAAATTCGAGATGTCGACGATGGGCGAGTTGAACTACTTCCTTGGGTTCCAAGTGAAGCAACTCAAGGATGGTACCTTCATCTCCCAAACGAAGTACACGCAAGACTTGCTAAAGCGGTTTGGGATGAAGGACGCCAAGCCCGCAAAGACACCGATGGGAACCGACGGACACACTGACCTCAACAAAGGAGGTAAGTCTGTTGATCAAAAGGCATACCGGTCTATGATAGGGTCTTTACTTTATTTGTGTGCTAGTAGACCGGATATTATGCTTAGCGTATGCATGTGTGCTAGATTTCAATCCGATCCAAGGGAGTGTCACTTGGTGGCCGTGAAGCGAATTCTCAGATATTTAGTCGCTACTCCTTGCTTCGGGATCTGGTATCCAAAGGGGTCTAACTTTGACTTGATTGGATATTCAGATTCCGACTATGCTGGATGTAAGGTCGATAGGAAGAGTACATCGAGGACGTGCCAATTCTTAGGAAGGTCCCTGGTGTCGTGGAATTCTAAGAAACAAACTTCCGTTGCCCTATCCACCGCTGAGGCCGAGTACGTTGCCGCAGGACAGTGTTGCGCGTAACTACTTTGGATGAGGCAAACCCTCCGGGACTTTGGCTACAATCTGAGCAAAGTCCCACTCCTATGTGACAATGAGAGTGCTATCCGAATAGCGGAAAATCCTATTGAGCACAGCCGCACAAAGCACATTGACATCCGACATCACTTTTTGAGAGACCACTAGCAAAAGGGAGATATCGAAGTGTTTCATGTTAGCACCGAGAACCAGCTAGCCGATATCTTCACTAAGCCTTTAGATGAAAAGACCTTTTGTAGGCTGCGTAGTGAGCTAAATGTCCTAGATTCGTGGAACTTGGATTGATTTATAGCATACATATGTTTATGCCTTTGATCATGTTCCTTATGCATTTTGTTGCTTACTATGGTGCTCAAGTTGTACAATCACTCCCCGGACCTCACAAGTCCTTGTGCAAGTGATGCACATATTTAGGGGGAGTTGTGCTACAACTTGACCCTTTGAGACTAACCGTTTGCTTGAGTTTGCTTGATTTAGTCTCAAAGGAGGTTTGAAAGGGAAAAGGTGGACTTAGACCATGAAAGACTTCCACTGCACTCTGATGAGAGGGTAACTTATTCCAAGTTCATCTCATGTCCTCTTATTGCCTTTGTACTCTTATTTGAAGATTTCAGTGAGGCAATGGGGTTAAAGGGCCAAGGTTGATCCCGTTTTGGTGCTTGATGCCAAAGGGGGAGAAAATAAAGGCCAAAGCAATAGATGGATCAGCTACCACTTGAGAAATTTTGAAAATAGTAGAATAGAGCTTTTGGTTTGTCAAAACTCTTTTAATTGTCTCTTGTGTCAAAAGTTGGCCTCTTGTGGGGAGAAGTGTTGATTATGGGAAAAAGGGGGAGTTTTTGAAATCCTTGATCAATTTCGGTTGGAATACCTCTCTTTATGTCTCTACATGTGGATTTGACTTAGAGATAGTAATTTGAGTTTGATTTGCAAAAACAAACCAAGTGGTGGCAAAGTATGATCCATATATGTCAAAATTGAATCAAAACAATTTTGAGTATTCATTTGCATTGATATTGCACTTGTTCTAGTTGCTTTATGTTGTGTTGGCATAAATCACCAAAAAGGGGGAGATTGAAAGGGAAATGTGCCCTTGGGCCATTTCTAAGTATTTTGGTGATTGAGTGCCAACACAAGTGCTTTTGTGTTAATCTATGTAAAGTGGTGGACAAAGTGCAAATCATGTCAAAAAGTATGTTTCTAGACTTAGTACATTGTTTTATGGACTAATGTATTGTGTCTAAGTGCTGGAAACAGGAAAAATTGAATTGGAAATGAGATGGCTTTGTTCAGCCAAAGTCTGCTCAGTCTGGGTTCACCGGACTGTCCGGTGGTGCACCGGACAGTGTCCGGTGCGCCAGGCTGGCTCTGGCGAACAGGCTGCTCTCGGGACTTCGACGATGGTGTACGACTATAATTCACCGGACTGTCCGGTGGCGCACCGGACTGTCCGGTGAGCCGTTCACAGGCGAACTCGTCGCTCTCAGGAGATGATTAACGACGTTCGGCTAAAATTCATCGGTCTGTCCGGTGGTGCACCGGACTGTCCGGTGAGTCAACAGTCATGTAACACCCAAATTCTGGATTGGGAATTAGTAGAAGAAATTTGAACAAAATATCATAATGTCTTAGAAATTGGGAAATAAGAAAAAAAAAAAAAGATGGGAAAAGAATTTTTCTTTTTCTTTTAAGAAAAAAAAAACATTTATACATCTCAGGAAATAAATAGAAAGGAGAATAAAAACTTAAGTTAGTAATATTAAAATAAGTATGATTTATATTCACCCTTGGATACATTTGAAAAATCTGAAAACTAAAATAGAAGTATAAATTTGAATTTGGAATAGAAAATAGAAAATAAAAGGAGTAGGGAAAATACTACATAAAACAAAATAAAATCAGAATAAAAATTCTTCATACTTATATTATGGAATTATACCTTTCAAACTGAGGACAAGTTATTCACAAAGTTGAACTCAAACTTGAATTCAAATTGGATTTGAATTGGATTTGAAAATGGGGAAAAGAAAATAGAAAAGAAAAAGAAAAAGGATACTATACCTAACTGGGCCTCGGATTCCATTTCGGCCCACAACTGTTTTCAGCCCGCACAGCCCAAACCTCCCCGCGGCGCCGACAGGTGGGCCCGCCCTGTCAGCCGCTCCCTCCCTCCGCGCTACGCGCTCGTCGTCTGTCTCTGGTCCGCGGGCCCCGTTGCTCAGCCACACCCCTCCCTCGCGCGTCGGCCGCACTCTCGCCCTCACCTCTCACTGGCTCGCGGGACCCACGCGTCAGCTCCTTCCCTCTCCCAACAGAATCGCCGCGGCTCAACGGATCGCGCGAGCTCGCCGCCGAGGATCGCGCGCCTACCGACCACCGCCTCCTTCTCGCTCGGACTTTGCTCCGGGTATAAAAGCTCACCGTGCTCGCCTCCCTCCCTTCATCCCCCACTGCCAGCCACCATCACCGTGAGAGAAAGAAACCGGAGTGGAGCGCCGCCGCCGCCGGCTAAAACCACACTGCGTGGGTGACCGACCGTAGCAAGGTATCCGGAGTGTTCGCCGGTAACCACGGAAGCGTTCTGCGGCACATTTTGGCGGAATAGCCCATCGGACCGCCACGAATTGCTCGTCGTCGAGCAAGCTCCACCGTGAATCCGCTCTTCTCCGTGGGCGGGTCTGCAACCCCCGTCAATCGCCGGTGAGACCCCTCTCTGTAGATTCACTATCTTCCCCTCTTGATTTTGCACCGATTAATTTCTAGTTCGGGGTGGTTTGGCGCCGGATTGCGCGCTCGCCGGCGAAGCTCCGCCGTGAGAGCGTCACCGCCGCCGCTCGGGATGCTGGAAATTGGGGGAAGTGCTCGCGGCCGTTGATCATCGTGTGGACGGCTGCGATTTGATCTGCGCGTACCGGTTCGCTGGGTGGTCCTGGACCGCTCGATCTCGATCGGACGAATCCTGGGCGAGTCGGGATATTTTAAACCCGCGTCGTCGATCGTCGATCGGACGGTTAGGATCGCGTACCGTTTCATAAAGAGTTAGATCTAATCCTGCGCGTTCAAATCGGATCGGACGGCTCAGCCCATCCGATACCCCTTCGGCTGGGTATTTTTCTAAAGAGTCCTCGGGGTTTTGTGAAATCAACCCGCCGTCCTTTAGTCACTATTCCCTGTGCCTTAGAAATATTACGCCGAGCCCCCTGCGTTTTCCAGTAATTGAGGCCCAGTCCAGAACATAATAAAATCAGAGAAAATAGTTATTAAATAGATTTTTTTAATATGAAAATAATTGCTAAAACTTAGATAATTCATAGAAAATTCATTTTAGCTCCAAATTGAGTCATTCCAATTCCTAAAATTTTGTAATAATATTCTCTACCATTTTGAATCACTGTTTTGACATGAACTCTGTCAGGAAATTTATTTATCATTTTTTTAATCACATATAATCTTTGGAAAATCATAACTTGAATTCTACAACTCCAAAATTAATAATTCTTTTTCCTGTGATCTTATTTTAGTATGTAGATTATTAATATGTATTTTGCATATATGTTTGGTGTAATGTTAATTTTGCCTATACCATGTATGTTTGTATTGCTACGACTAGCAGTGAGGTCACGAGTCATCTGAAGATCATCCTGGTACCTGGATTCTCAAGGCCCAGGCAAGTTGTGCCCTTGATCACTTCTTTTCACCTACTCATGTTCTAATTAATCATAATGATCTGCATTGGTTAATTTTGATGGGACCCAATAGGTCACCCTAGATTGTTTATCTCATCACCTTGTTTACCCCTGAATCACTTGGGTAGTTTGCTATTGCTTTATATGGTTTTGGGATAATCATTTATTACCTCCATGTTCCAATTCTTGTTGTTATTCTGTTTATGTTCATGTTGATATCATTAATGTTAATTGGAACATGGAGCGACCACCCGGGAAAACAGTGCTACCACAAGGGTAGTATGGGATGCCCTTGGCTGATTAATTAGGAAAGCTAGTGGAAGACTACCTTACCCGAAAGGGGCAAGGGCAGTAGGGGAGAGGTCAGTGCGGGAAGTGCCCTCGGGAGGATTTTGCTGCGATGGCGGTCCTGCAAGGGATTCCTGTACTGGATCTTCCTATAAACTGTAGCGGGTTTTCGGAAGCTAGTGGAACTTTGTAAAGGCCTCGTAGTGCTACCCTGCCTCACTTCCTTGGTAGAGGTGTATGGGATTCATGACCCCTTGGCAGATGGGTAACACGACTTGTGGGTAAAGATGCGCAACCTCTGCAGAGTGTAAAACTGGTATACTAGCCGTGCTCACGGTCATGAGCAGCTCGGACCCTCACATGATTAAATTATGGAACTTAAATTCAATTTGTCATATGCATTGCATTGCAGGTGATGTTGTTATTACTTCTGTTCTACTATTTAACTGGGTTGGTATTTACTTATACTTAGTAATTGCTAATAAAATTTTGACCAACTTTAAAAGCAATGCTCAGCTCTAACCATCTTCTTTGGTAAGCCTTACACTTCACATGAGCTCCCACCTTTGGTGAGGTCATGCACATTATTCCCCACAACTTGTTGAGCGATGAACGTATGTGAGCTCACTCTTGCTGTCTCACATACACCACAGGTCAGGACCAGGTACTGCAGGATGATGCTCATGGAGGATGCTGCGATGAGTTCGTGAGAGGTCTAGGTCGTCGTCTCCCAGTCAACTTTGGGTCGCTGGACCGTTGTCTCCTTATAATGTAATTATTTATTTTGTATAGAACTCCTGTTAAATATAAAGATGTGACATTCGATCCTGTGCCACTATACATCATATGTTTGAGACTTGGTCCCAGCATACCTGGTGTTTATGTTAACCCCGGGTTTTGGACCCCTAAAATCCGGGTGTTACAGAAGTGGTATCAGAGGAATGTTGACTGTAGGACGAAACCTAGATAGAACTGGAACAACCATTATCTACCCACCTTTGCTACTCTGATTCTTTCTAAACTTATCTTAATCTTTTCTCATCTAATTCCGCTTTACTCTGATTATTCTTACCTTTTTCATTCTAAAGACAAAATGTGGATTTCACACTTTGAAATCCTGTGACTGAAGTGACCTTTAGGAATAGGAGACCTACTCTTAGGCACAAAAACAAAACTATTTTTATGGTTATCTATGCACTTGAATGTTTGTTCTTATGATACTTGTTTGATTTGGATCTTTGATTGAGTGTGATGGGTTGTGGAGTAATGTCCACAATTACATCTGCATATACATAATGCTTATAAAACTAACTATACAAACTAAATTATCCCTCATTAAAGTATCTAGCCTACAATATCTATCTCATCTTATAAGATTCTATCCTACACACATATATCCATCTTATCTTAAAAGACACTCTCTTATCTTAACAGCTCCATCTTATCTTAAAAGGATTCTCCCTTATCTTAATAGATCCATCTCATCTTAAAAGATACTCATCTTATCTTGAAAAGATTTTATCCTTATCCTAATAGATCTAACTGGCCTCAGAAGATTCTATCTTATCTTTATGGATCCATCTTATCCTAATAAACATACTCATCCACCCTAGTTTATCAACCATGATCTAATGCAAATTAATTAGACCTTATCTAGTTAAACTAGTCATACCAGTCTAATTTAGGTCTCATCTAACATGATCTAATCTAAAGTGACTTATCAAACATGTTAGATAACACTGATGAAATAAGTTTAGACTCTACCCCTATAAAACAGGTCTTAACATAGTTCACCCTGCACTAAATTAAGAATGACAGATCGACTTGGCCATATGCAACTACCTTAACCATCTGATAGTTGCATAACCTCTCAATTATAACCTAGCAAGAGATTCTATTTTATCATAACATATCAAATTAATCTTAAAACATCCTAACATATCTTAATAATACATATTCTACCCTGTTGGACCTATCTAAGCCTAAACTAGTCCAATCTAGTCATATCCAATTTAATCTAGATCTTATCCTACCTAATGTGACCTGATCTATTGTGGTCTAATGTTATCTAACTTAATGTGGTCCACTTAAACAGATTAATGACACTAGTAGAAGAGATTAAACCCCACTAGCCATGTATTAACTTATCTTAGCACATTGGATCAACTCAACTATGAGCTAACCCAACCCATAGAACCCAGATGAATAGTATGACCTTTCTATTCCCACCTAACATCAAACAAACTTTTAACCTACATCTTGTAGTCTATCTCACCCATATATATCTCTCATCTTGACAGATCCCATCTTACCCTTGGATATTCACCTTATCTGATTGGTTACCCCAATCTGGACATAAATTAAGCCCTACCAAAGAATCTATAGATTATAACCAACTGCTAGCTTATCCATTCCGCTTAGTAATTTCCTTTGCAAAACTATTACCACATGCTTCTAACTTTCATGGTCAATACCAGGAAAGGAAAGATTATCACGTAACAACAAACAGAAAATGAATCCTCCAAATCCTCCACCTGTTGACCTCAATCAAGTGGTTGCTACCCAAAGACTGGTAATACAACAGTTAACGACATGGTGACCGAGATGCAGAATCAGATAAGACAACAACGCGAGGAAATACGTCAAGCCCGCCAAGAAATAAGGCAAGCACGGCTGGAGAGACAACAACAACAACAACCCCCACCACCACCAGCTTCACCAAGCTACATAGATATAAATTATGATGATTTGTAAGATCTAGGTGTTACTTTAGTAATATGATAATATTTTAGAAGAAATAATAAAGGTCTATTGACCCAATGTTTTGTTAAAGAATTATACCTCATACTGAGATCTCTTTGTTTGTGCATATGAGTATGCATCCTTTTTCCTTACAAATCTCGAGGGCGAGATTATTTTTAAGGGGGGTAGGATTTGTAACACCCAAATTCTGGATTGGGAATTAGTAGAAGAAATTTGAACAAAATATCATAATGTCTTAGAAATTGGGAAATAAGAAAAAAAAAAGATGGGAAAAGAATTTTTCTTTTTCTTTTAAGAAAAAAAAAACATTTATACATCTCAGGAAATAAATAGAAAGGAGAATAAAAACTTAAGTTAGTAATATTAAAATAAGTATGATTTATATTCACCCTTGGATACATTTGAAAAATCTGAAAACTAAAATAGAAGTATAAATTTGAATTTGGAATAGAAAATAGAAAATAAAAGGAGTAGGGAAAATACTACATAAAACAAAATAAAATCAGAATAAAAATTCTTCATACTTATATTATGGAATTATACCTTTCAAACTGAGGACAAGTTATTCACAAAGTTGAACTCAAACTTGAATTCAAATTGGATTTGAATTGGATTTGAAAATGGGGAAAAGAAAATAGAAAAGAAAAAGAAAAAGGATACTATACCTAACTGGGCCTCGGATTCCATTTCGGCCCACAACTGTTTTCAGCCCGCACAGCCCAAACCTCCCCGCGGCGCCGACAGGTGGGCCCGCCCTGTCAGCCGCTCCCTCCCTCCGCGCTACGCGCTCGTCGTCTGTCTCTGGTCCGCGGGCCCCGTTGCTCAGCCACACCCCTCCCTCGCGCGTCGGCCGCACTCTCGCCCTCACCTCTCACTGGCTCGCGGGACCCACGCGTCAGCTCCTTCCCTCTCCCAACAGAATCGCCGCGGCTCAACGGATCGCGCGAGCTCGCCGCCGAGGATCGCGCGCCTACCGACCACCGCCTCCTTCTCGCTCGGACTTTGCTCCGGGTATAAAAGCTCACCGTGCTCGCCTCCCTCCCTTCATCCCCCACTGCCAGCCACCATCACCGTGAGAGAAAGAAACCGGAGTGGAGCGCCGCCGCCGCCGGCTAAAACCACACTGCGTGGGTGACCGACCGTAGCAAGGTATCCGGAGTGTTCGCCGGTAACCACGGAAGCGTTCTGCGGCACATTTTGGCGGAATAGCCCATCGGACCGCCACGAATTGCTCGTCGTCGAGCAAGCTCCACCGTGAATCCGCTCTTCTCCGTGGGCGGGTCTGCAACCCCCGTCAATCGCCGGTGAGACCCCTCTCTGTAGATTCACTATCTTCCCCTCTTGATTTTGCACCGATTAATTTCTAGTTCGGGGTGGTTTGGCGCCGGATTGCGCGCTCGCCGGCGAAGCTCCGCCGTGAGAGCGTCACCGCCGCCGCTCGGGATGCTGGAAATTGGGGGAAGTGCTCGCGGCCGTTGATCATCGTGTGGACGGCTGCGATTTGATCTGCGCGTACCGGTTCGCTGGGTGGTCCTGGACCGCTCGATCTCGATCGGACGAATCCTGGGCGAGTCGGGATATTTTAAACCCGCGTCGTCGATCGTCGATCGGACGGTTAGGATCGCGTACCGTTTCATAAAGAGTTAGATCTAATCCTGCGCGTTCAAATCGGATCGGACGGCTCAGCCCATCCGATACCCCTTCGGCTGGGTATTTTTCTAAAGAGTCCTCGGGGTTTTGTGAAATCAACCCGCCGTCCTTTAGTCACTATTCCCTGTGCCTTAGAAATATTACGCCGAGCCCCCTGCGTTTTCCAGTAATTGAGGCCCAGTCCAGAACATAATAAAATCAGAGAAAATAGTTATTAAATAGATTTTTTTAATATGAAAATAATTGCTAAAACTTAGATAATTCATAGAAAATTCATTTTAGCTCCAAATTGAGTCATTCCAATTCCTAAAATTTTGTAATAATATTCTCTACCATTTTGAATCACTGTTTTGACATGAACTCTGTCAGGAAATTTATTTATCATTTTTTTAATCACATATAATCTTTGGAAAATCATAACTTGAATTCTACAACTCCAAAATTAATAATTCTTTTTCCTGTGATCTTATTTTAGTATGTAGATTATTAATATGTATTTTGCATATATGTTTGGTGTAATGTTAATTTTGCCTATACCATGTATGTTTGTATTGCTACGACTAGCAGTGAGGTCACGAGTCATCTGAAGATCATCCTGGTACCTGGATTCTCAAGGCCCAGGCAAGTTGTGCCCTTGATCACTTCTTTTCACCTACTCATGTTCTAATTAATCATAATGATCTGCATAGGTTAATTTTGATGGGACCCAATAGGTCACCCTAGATTGTTTATCTCATCACCTTGTTTACCCCTGAATCACTTGGGTAGTTTGCTATTGCTTTATATGGTTTTGGGATAATCATTTATTACCTCCATGTTCCAATTCTTGTTGTTATTCTGTTTATGTTCATGTTGATATCATTAATGTTAATTGGAACATGGAGCGACCACCCGGGAAAACAGTGCTACCACAAGGGTAGTATGGGATGCCCTTGGCTGATTAATTAGGAAAGCTAGTGGAAGACTACCTTACCCGAAAGGGGCAAGGGCAGTAGGGGAGAGGTCAGTGCGGGAAGTGCCCTCGGGAGGATTTTGCTGCGATGGCGGTCCTGCAAGGGATTCCTGTACTGGATCTTCCTATAAACTGTAGCGGGTTTTCGGAAGCTAGTGGAACTTTGTAAAGGCCTCGTAGTGCTACCCTGCCTCACTTCCTTGGTAGAGGTGTATGGGATTCATGACCCCTTGGCAGATGGGTAACACGACTTGTGGGTAAAGATGCGCAACCTCTGCAGAGTGTAAAACTGGTATACTAGCCGTGCTCACGGTCATGAGCAGCTCGGACCCTCACATGATTAAATTATGGAACTTAAATTCAATTTGTCATATGCATTGCATTGCAGGTGATGTTGTTATTACTTCTGTTCTACTATTTAACTGGGTTGGTATTTACTTATACTTAGTAATTGCTAATAAAATTTTGACCAACTTTAAAAGCAATGCTCAGCTCTAACCATCTTCTTTGGTAAGCCTTACACTTCACATGAGCTCCCACCTTTGGTGAGGTCATGCACATTATTCCCCACAACTTGTTGAGCGATGAACGTATGTGAGCTCACTCTTGCTGTCTCACATACACCACAGGTCAGGACCAGGTACTGCAGGATGATGCTCATGGAGGATGCTGCGATGAGTTCGTGAGAGGTCTAGGTCGTCGTCTCCCAGTCAACTTTGGGTCGCTGGACCGTTGTCTCCTTATAATGTAATTATTTATTTTGTATAGAACTCCTGTTAAATATAAAGATGTGACATTCGATCCTGTGCCACTATACATCATATGTTTGAGACTTGGTCCCAGCATACCTGGTGTTTATGTTAACCCCGGGTTTTGGACCCCTAAAATCCGGGTGTTACAAGTCAGCCGGGGCAACGGTCGGCCGAGGATTCCGCGCATGACGCGTGGCCGAGCCAACGGTCACATTGGTGCACCGGACAGTGTCCGGTGTGCCAACGGCTCTCAGACTCCAACGGTCGACTTCGCCAAATAAGGAAGAATATCTGCACCAGACAGTGTCCGGTGGTGCACCGGACTGTCCGGTGCGCCAGTCGACAGAAGGCAAGATCTGCCTTCCAGGATTGCTCTCAACGGCTCCTAGCTGCCTTGGGGCTATAAAAGGGACCCCTAGGCGCATGGAGGAGAACACCAAGCATTCCTTGAGCACTCTTGATCACTCACACTCCATTCTTGCGCACTTGTTCGACATTCTAGTGATTTGAGCTCCGTTCTAGTGTGCTAGTCTTTTGAGCTTAAGTCTGGGTCTTGTGTGTGCGTATTTGCTGTGATCTTAGTGTCTTGTGTGAGTTGCTAATCCCTCCCTTACTCCGTGCTTCTTTGTGAACTTCAAGTGTAAGGGCGAGAGGCTCCAAGTTGTGGAGATTCCTCACAAACGGGATTAAGAAAAGCAAGCAAAACACCGTGGTATTCAAGTGGGTCTTTGGACCGCTTGAGAGGGGTTGATTGCAACCCTCGTCCGTTGGGACGCCACAACGTGGAGTAGGCAAGCGTTGGTCTTGGCCGAACCACGGGATAACCATCATGCCATCTCTGTGATTGATCTCTTGTGGTTATTGTGTTTTGTTGAGACTTCTCTCTAGCCACTTGGCGATTATTGTACTAACACTTAACCAAGTTTTTGTGGCTTAAGTTTCAAGTTCTACAGGATCACCTATTCACCCCCCCTCTAGGTGCTCTCAGTTTCCGAATCGGACCTTCTCCATCTTGTCTCTGTCGGAGTTCTTCCTCCAAAGGAGCTTTGCTCTTGGCGGATCTGTCGTGGGGTTACTGTCCCGACTGAGGATACCCATGAGTCCGTTATTTACATTCCTTTTCTCATCCGCGGCCTTGCTCTTCCTATTTCTCCTTTCTTTCGCGGTCTCCTTGATTTCTACCATCTGAATCTGACTCACCTGAATCCCAACTCCATTCTGCAAGTTTCTGTTTTTGTTCACTTGTGTGAAGCCTACCTCGGAATTCTGCCGCATTTTGGCTTGTGGAAGTACTTATATCATTGTCGGCCTGGAATGACCGGGGGCAACACCAGCTCGTGGGTGGTGCGTGTTTGGAGATGCGCTGTGGGAGGAAGACAGAGTACCTCGACATCCCACTCAAGGACAGCATCAAAGGATAGCGCTTGGAGTGGTTTATTGTAGAGAATCATGGCAAGTCCCTCCCCCCTCGGTCAGGGAGACAGCCAAATGTTCGTGCTCCAAGTTGGACTGAATCCCCACAGACTTGGAGATAGCCGAGGCCAGGGTTCTGCTTACCGAAGTTGGTTTGTTGAAGGAGAGAGGTCTGACTGCTGAAGCTGTAGTTGTAGACTTTGTTTTTAAGAACATTCAGCCACTGAAGGACAGAGCGTACCCGGCTTATTTGTATAGTGGTGTTACTGACTCAGCCTAGGTTACCAACAAGAGGATTCCTGCTGTGGATTTGGTAAGCCGGCTGGAGATGATCCTTAGAGGCAAAGTGTCGAATATTGGTGCTCCTGTTGCATATTCTGCCTGGAATCTGCCACCTTCCAAGACTTTTTTTCAATTTTGCGTCCAATCCTCCTGCTAGTGACAGTGGCTTGGGTCTTAGAGTGCGACCCTCTCCCAAAGAAATCGAGGCTCTGGTCGCTTCACTTGGTGATCTCCCCAATGATGAGAGGCAAGTTCACTTTGAGATGCCTATAAACCCAAGCGATGCAGAGATAAGTGCTATGCTGGACATGTTGGCTGAGGATTCTTCTGACTCCGTCCCTGCTGAAACCATAGCTGTTGCAACTATCCCAGAGCCCGAAAAAACCTTAAATGCTCAAAAATCTGTTGGTCCTCACCCAAAGCGCCTTCGCCCGGGCAGTCATCCAACTGCTCCTGCCGAGGGGAAGAAGAAGAAAAAGAGGAGGCTTCGGCGAGTGTCATGTTTGAATCAGGATGCCGGCCCTTCTGCTCCTGCTGCTGAGGAAGTGCTAGTGGAACTTTTTACTGGAGCTGAACCCAATGGGTGTGACCTCGATGATGCTGAACCCACTGGATGTGATCCTGCTCGAGCTGATCCCAATGGGTGTGACCTTGATGATGCTGATCCCAATGGGTGCAATCTGGCCAGAGCTGACCCCAATGGGTGTGTTGTTCGTATTGTTGACGAGGATGAAGAAGAAGAGGAGGAAATCCCCTTAATTCGGAAAAACAGTCGGCGCTACCTAGTCAGTGGGGAGAGTAGTGATGTTCCTTCTCCAGCTTTGTCTGCTCTCGTTGGTCTGCAAGAGTTGTCCATAGCGAATTTTGATCAGGCTCTCGAGGATATGGTTCCTGAAGATCTGCTGTCCAAGCCAACAGATAGTGGTATGATGGACGTTTGCACTGACATTCCAGATGTGGGGTTAGAGTTATCTCGAGCAGCGTCTCGCGCCTCGTCGACCTTGGAGTGCGGTCTTCAGAGTCAAGAAGCTGGTCTAGGTTGCTCCATTCCCATGGAGGTGGCTGAGAATCCTTCAGCCTTAGAGGTGGCTGCTGTAGAGAAACCGGCCCCCAAGGATGGCGCCAGCGGTTACCCAGCCCCCGAGGGTGTTGCCGGTAATGATCCGGCTCGGGTGGGCAGCACAAGCTACGACCCAGCCCCCGAGGGTGCTGCCGGTGGTGATCCGGCTCCGATGGGCAATACGGGCTGCGACCCAGCCCCCGAGGGTGTCCGAGCGGGTTCCCCTTCTCATACCTCCATGGATGTCCACGTCGGGTCTTCTCCTCCACATTCTGATTGTATGGCAGCAGCACGTGCTTCAAATCAGGAAGTCGCCTTAGAGGCCGGCGCACCTGACACTAGAGTTTTGATTCCTGCTGGTGATGTTGAGTTGATCCCCAATGATGCTCTTTAGATTGCCTCGGTTGATATTCCTTCATCGAGTCACCAACTGGCTTCTCATGATTTGGGGCTTCCTTCGTTCTTCTCCAATCTACAGGTAATTTGGCTTTTCTCGTGCTGGCTATACTCTAAGCAAAATACTGTCTTTGCACTCATTCGTTTTCAATATCAGGCTTTGGTTGATGAGATGACTGGTCAGCTAAGATCACAAGGTGCCTGTATCCCAAAAAGAGCTTTGTCTCTGACGCATTGGAATCTAGTGCTGCTTCAGCGACGGGTATCTGATTTGGAGATGACAAATGCTGGTTAGTGCCTCTGTTTCCTCTTTGGCTACTTGATTAATCTGCTTTATACTGAGTACCTTTCTTCAACCATTTCTTGATAGATATGGTCCGGTGGTACTCTGAGCTCGAGGAGAGGTATTCTCAAGGTCAGATGGACCTGGCTCGAGTTTCTACTTCTTTAGATGATGCCAATTTATTGAATTCCTCTCTCAGTGCTCAGCTTGACTCTAAAAGGGTGGCTAATGAAGTAAGTTTACTTGACTTTCCCTGATGTGTTCTTACTGCCTGCTGGGTGTTTGAGAGCTGATTCTTGTCTGCAGGAAGAAAAATGTGCCCTTGTAGCTTCTCGCGATAACCTTGATAGGTTGTATCGCGATGCCAACAATTCTTTGACTATCTTGGAGAGGAGCCATCGTTTTACCATGGCAGACTTGGATAATCATCGTTACAAGCTGCAAGAGTCTCAGGATGAAATCATTCATCTTAGGCAATTGGTGTCAAGCAAAGATTCTGTCATCAAGGATCTGCGCGTTTCCAAAAGATCAGTCGTCTAGGAGCTAGAAGCTGCTCAGCTGGCTGTCAAAGCTGCTGAAGACACTTCCGCTACTTTGAAGGCTCAGCGCGACAAGGCTATGGACAAAGCCATTCACGCGGGGCGGATCTTGATGAGAAGGCCGGGTGTGATTGTTCCTAGCGACATAATTGCTGATGTCAACGCTGCTCCCGACTCTTCGAGTCGCCCTTCTTCATCAGTTGCCCCTGAGAAAAACATTACCAAGTAGAAACACTGAATGCATTGTGTATGTGGTCAATGTGTTCGAATATTCTGTTAGAAGGTGTTCTCGGTTCTGAATGCTACTATTATTTTTATGTTGTCTGAATTCAATAGTTGTTACGATTGCAGAAGTAAGTGCAGTGTGACAGTTTTGAAACTTCTTTCTATTTCGTGAGGCATAGAGATTGCCCTAAGATGAGTAATCACAAACGTGCTTATGCTGGATCGAGTAGACGTGAGCATGTCGCGTCGATTTAAGTTTCTATCGACTTAAACCGACTGCTCCGTTAGTAGGGTATAGTGGTCACCCTGAATTAAGTAAGCATGAGCATGTCACACCGCCTTAAGTCATTGCTGACTTAAACCGATTGCTCCATTGGTAGGGCATAGTGGTCACCCTGAATTAAGTAAGTATGAGCATGTCACACCGCCTTAAGTCATTGCTGACTTAAGCCGATTGCTCCGTTCGTATGGTATAGTGGTCACCCTGGGTTAAGTAAGCGTGAGCATGTCACACCGCCTTAAGTCATTGCCGACTTAAGCCGATTGCTCCGTTCGTAGGGTATAGTGGTCACCCTGGGTTAAGTAAGCGTGAGCATGTCACACCGCCTTAAGTCATTGCCAACTTAAGTCGATTGCTCCGTTAGTAGGGTATAGTGGTCACCCTGAGTCGAGTAAGCTTGCAGATTGATAATAAACAGTTCGAGTGCCTTTGAGAATGAAGTCTTTTTATTGATGGTGTATTTTCCGATTGCAGAATACAATGCCGTCCCAATAGCTTTTGAAATCTAGCTAGGGGTAAAACTTCCTGAGATGCTCTATATTCCATGAGTTCCTTATTTCCATGCCGTCCATTTGAGTAAGACAATATGATCCAGGCCGAGTGACTTCTGCTACTATGAATGGTCCTTCCCATAGTGGTGACAATTTGTGCCGCCCCTCCCCCGTTAGAATTCAGCAGAGGACAAGATCTCCCACTGCGAAGGATCGATGCCGTATGGCCTTATCATGATAGCGCCTCGGAGTTCGCTGATACCTGACTGACTGAATCACTGTATTCAATCATTCTTCTTCTAGTATATCAACATCCTCTAGTCTAGTAGCCTCAGCTTCATCTATGTTTTCGAAGATCAATCTTGGTGCCCCAAACTTGAGATCAGCAGGTAGCACTGCCTCCAAACCATAGACCATAAAGAAGGGAGTGTTTCCATGCAAAGCTCGGCTAGGTTGAGTTCTTAGGCTCCAGACCACATACGGCAACTCTCTGACCCATTTTCCTGCAAACTTTTCATTCTTGTCGAAGACTTTCTTTCTGAGTGCTTCCAATATCATTCTGTTGGCTCTTTCTACCTGCCGGTTGGCTCTTGGGTGTGCCACTGATGCATATTTGATCTGGATGCTTTTTTGTTCATATAAATCAAAGAACTCTAAACTAGTGAAATTGGATCTCAGGTCAGTTATGATGCTATTCAGTATTCCGAACCTGAATATTATGTCTTGTATGAATTCCACTGCCTTAGCTGAAGTTAGAGAAGCAATGGGCTTGTACTCTATCCACTTAGTGAATTTGTCAATAGCAACCAGTACATGAGTGTATCCTCTTTGAGCTTTCTTGAAGGGTCCAATCATATCCAGTCTCCAGCACGCGAATGGCCATGTTACAGGTATGGTTTGCAGTTGATGTGCTGGTAGATGCTGCTGTTTTGATAAGTATTGACAAGCTTCACATCTTTGGACTAACTCGGCTACGTCACTCTTTGCCGTTGGCCAGTAGAGACCAGACCCGAAGACCTTCCCAACCAGAGTCCTAGATGCTGCGTGTATCCTGCATTGCCCAGCGTGGACCTCATCTAGCAGTTGCTTCCCAGTAGCCGAAAGAATGCATTTCATGAGGACTCCTATCGCGCCCCTTCTGTATAGTGTTTCCCCAATGAGAGTATAGTGAGCTAACTGCCTTGCAATGTGCTCTACTGCATTTCTGTCATCCGGCTCCTCCTCATTCTTTATATATCTGATGATTGGTTCCCTCCAGTCATCGGAATCTGACTCTGGTTGGCTCAGAATATTGCACTCTTCTGCCGGATCTAATGAAATGCTTGGGCGTAGTACTTCTTGGACGAAAACTCCAGGCGGGACCTGAGTTCGACTGGATCCTAGCTTTGACAACGCATCAGCTGCCGCGTTGCGATCTCTCTCCACATGATGAAATTCCAGCCCTTTGAATTTGTCTTCTAGCTTTCGGACAGCAGTGCAGTATTTTCCCATGGAGTCATTCGAGCAATCCCACTCTTTGTTTATTTGACTTATAACCACCAGTGAATCTCCATATACCATCAGTCTCTTGATGCCCAGTGATATGGCAATGTTCAGCCCATGAATCAAAGCTTCATATTCTGCTGCATTATTGGACACTGAGAATAGTAACCGAAGAGCATATTTGAGTTGTTCACCTCCAGATATAATGAAGAGGATTCCTGCGCCTGCCCCCTGCAGCTTCAATGAGCCATCGAAATACATCCGCCATACTTCTGCAGTCTCCGGGTTATCTGGCACTTGTTGCTCGGTCCATTCTGATACAAAGTCAACTAGTGCTTGAGTTTTGATTGCATTACAAGGTCGAAACTCAATGTTGTGAGCTCCCAGCTCACAGGCCCACTTGGCTATTCTTCCGATGGCTTCTTTGTTATGGAGAATATCCCCTATTGGAAATCCAGTGACTACTATGACTTTGTGATCGTCAAAGTAGTGCCGGAGCTTACGTGCAGTTAGAAGTACTGCATACAATAGTTTTTGAACTTGAGGATATTTCTTCTTTGAGGGACACAGGACTTCACTGATGAAATAG
Organism: Zea luxurians; assembly: GCA_029449295.1. Taxonomy (NCBI): domain Eukaryota; kingdom Viridiplantae; phylum Streptophyta; class Magnoliopsida; order Poales; family Poaceae; genus Zea; species Zea luxurians. The sequence goes on from JAOPSE010000152.1 coordinate 1,953,750, forward strand.
ACGGGATGTTGTACTGGGTATGCATGTCCTTCTTCTGCTCGCTCGACTACCAACGCGGTGCTCACCACGTGAGTCGTGCAAGAGATGTACAACAACAGATCTTCGGCCGGTTGACTTGGCGTGGCTCGTCATGGCGGCTTTAGCACTGGTGGTGTTGTCAGGAATTTCTTCAGAGCATCTAGAGCTTCTTGAGCCTCTGAAGTCCACTGGAACTTGTCTACCTTCTTGAGCAACTTGTAGAACGGTAGGCCTTTTTCTCCCAGCCTTGATATGAACCTGCTTAGAGCTGCCATGCATCCAGTAAGTCTTTGTACTTTCTTCTGTGATCGTGGTGCCTCCATTCTCATGATAGCCTCGATCTTTTCTGGATTAGCCTCAATCCCTCGGTGGCTGACAATAAACCCGAGCAATTTTCCTGCTGGTACTCCAAAGACACACTTTTCAGGGTTAAGCTTCCATCAATATCGCCGTAGACTATTGAAGACCAGTTGTAAATCTTCAATGAAATTTTCTGAGTTTTCTATCTTGATCACCACGTCATCCACATAAGTTTCCACACGCCTTGCCCTAGTGATCGGCTAAGCATGTCTGAATGGCTCTCTGGTAAGTCGCTCCAGCGTTTTTGAGGCCAATCGACATGGAGGTATAGCAGAAAGCCCCGAACGGGGTGATAAACGCTGTTTTTTCCTTGTCTTCTTTTACCAAGCTGATCTGATGATACCCGGAATAGCAATCTAAGAAAGACAACATAGAACACCCAGCGGTCGAGTCTACCACCTAGTCTATTCTGGGGAGTCCGAAGGGATCCTTCGGACAGTGTTTGTTGAGATCCGTATAGTCGACGCACATGCGCCAATCCACTTTATTCTTTTTGAGTACAAGAATAGGATTTGCTAACCACTCGGGATGTAACACTTCTCTAATGAATCCTGCCGCGACCAAGCAAGCCAGCTCTGCACGAATGGCTTCTCTCTTGTTGGGCATGAAATGACGTAATTTTTGTCGGATCGGCCTCGCTTGGGGGTAAACCTTCAGTTTGTGCTCGGCCAGTTCTCTCGGGACTCCCGGCATATCCGCAGGTTGCCATGCGAATACGTCTCGGTTATCTTGCAGAAACTGGACGAGTGTGCCTTCCTATTTGTCATCCAGGTTGGAACTAATGATGGCAGTCTTGCGCTCATCAGCGAACCCAAGGTTGATTCTCTTGGTTTCTTCAGTCGGCCGCATAGAGGTCATGGCTTGAGCTTCATTCGTGGGTACCGAGAGGTCTTCCTCAGGCTTTGAGTTCACCTGCGCAGAAGAAGTCGTCGATGGCTTGATGGTGAGGGCCGCCTGAATGGCCACTCGGAAACACTCTGCGGCGCCTTAGAAGTTAGCGCGCACAATTATGATTCCTTGTGGTCCTGGCATCTTCAATATCATGTACGTATAATGTGGAATGGCCATGAACTTCGCTAGTCCCGGCCTACCGATGATGGCGTTGTATCTGCAGTCGAAGTTCACCACCTCGAACCTTAGGAACTCGGTTCTGTAGTTTTCCGGAGTTCCAAAGGTGACCGACATGTAGATGTGTCCGAGTGGATATTCTCCTTCAGTCGGCACGATGCCGAAGAAAGGAGTGTCTGACTCATGGAGCTCTTTGAGGGGAACCCCCAAGCCTTGAAGCGTCCGGGGGAAGGTGACGTTGATGCTGCTTCCCCCGTCCACTAACACCTTCTTCACCCTGCTCTCTCGGATCACCAGGTCGACGAGGAGTGGGTATTTGCCCGGGTGATCGAAGTTGAGCCACTGATCTGCCCGAGTGAAGGTGATCGGGTGTTCGGACCATCGATATGGGGCGGGAGGGCCGGTGGCCGCCACCAGTATCTGACGGTCGTTGAGCTTCTGTTGCCTCTTACTTTCCTACGATCCATGTCCGCCGAAGATGATGTTGACTTCTCCATCGACGCGCAGGAACGCTCCGCCTCCTCCCCCTCCTGCTGTTGAGGTTGTCGAGGTTCTCCAGGTCCTCCTCGTGGTGGGGGAGGTGGCAGAGGTTGGAAGGGTCGGCCGTTCCCCACGGAGTGCTTGAAGTCTCTGCAGTTCCGAAGGGTGTGGCGCATGTCTTTGTGGTACGGGCACTGAGCGTCGAGGATGTCGTCCAGTGTTCGTTCGCCTCCACGAGGTCCTCCTCGAGCGCGAGAGGCGGGCAGTCCGGCGGCGTGGACCTCTTCACGAGGCCTCTTCTCCCAACGTTTGTCGGGTTGTTGGTTCGTAACGCGCCGCGATGCCGCCGGTGCAGGCTTTGCTCCTCCGATGAGGTCCTGAGCTCGTTCGTCGGCGGTGATGTAGAGGTCGGCTTCCCGGAACAGCTGCTCGGAGGTAGTCGGCGCCTTCTGCAGTATGGCTCGGATGAAGGCCGAGTCATTAGATCCCCAATAGAAGTCCTCGATCACTGCCACTTCCGTGACCTCGGGGATACGATTTCTCATGGTCTGAAATCTTTTTAGGTATGATCGGAGAGTCTCATCCCCTCGGCGCTTGATGGATTTGAGGTTCCATGGCTACATCGGTTTGTCGGAGAGAGATTGGAAGTTGGTGGTGAAACACCGACTGAAATCGCTCTAGTCATCGATGCAGTGTCGGGGTAGGTGTCGAAGCCATTGCAGTGCATCTTGCCCGAGGACGATAGGCAAGTATGCGGTCATCACATCTTCGGTTGCCCCAGCAGCTCGGGCGACGGTGGTGTAGACGGCCAACCAGCTTCCCGGATCCTGCTTAGGCTCATACTTGTCGATGTTGGAGACTTTGAAGTTAGGGGCCATTGAATGGCCCTGAGGCGTGGAGTGAGCGCCGATACTCCACACGCATCCTCCTGTCGTCGATGATGATGTCTATCCCGGGGAGGGGAGTTGTTGTCGTGGTGCCTCGACTGTCCCCGGGTCATGCCACCAGTCGAAGCCGTTGCTGACTCAATTCTGGTGGCCTGACTCCGCGCAGGGATGTCGTGATCCCGGTCATATTCTTCTCGGCGCCGGATCTCGTTCTCGTGTCGTCGTTCGTGCGAGGCGTTGATGGAGCTCCGTGCGTCTCATCGACCGTTGATGGCGTGTCGTAGATCACTCGGTGGATGAGCGAGAGGTAGAAGGTGATTAGCTGCCCGAGTGAATAGCCGTCGATAGCCCTCGGCGTCCGGAGTCCGGGGGAGGCCATCGGCTATCCGAGCCAATACTCCACCGACCTCACTCGGTGTGTTCATGACTCGGGCGAAGTCGGGGTTCAGGTTTCGTCTGAAAAGAGGATTCTCTCGCGTTGTCTCATTTCCTGCTCAGCCTGCTCTTGAGCTTGCCGACGATCACGTCGTCGGGAATTCCTCCTTTCCATGAAGACCCATTCTTCTGGAGTCTCTCCCATCTCTGAGACCTCATCTCGCGACACAGGCTGCGCCGGGTCCCGCTCTCCGGCTTCGTGATGTCGCCGAACGTTTTGGCGTCGGTTTCTTCGTCGGTGAGATTCCCGCTGAATAGGTTCTTCTCCTGGCGCGGTTGGTTCATCGTCGGAGATGGGAGTTGATTCCACTCTTCCTCCGATGAAGAGGACGTCGGGGTAGAATGGAACCATTGTAGTGACGAGCTTCTTTCTGTTCTCCTTTGAGGGTGGAGGTACCAGAAGAGCAGTTTGATGATCCTTGACCTTGTTTGCCTCCTTTCTCTTAGTGATTTGTGTCCATGTATCTGTGGAAGAGGTGAACAGCGGAGTTCTCCGGGTAGATGGACCCTCTGTTCCTGGTTTGTAGGAGGGAGTCTTGGTTCGAAGCGCTGGAGGTCGCGCTTTTTCCTGCTTCATTCCGGCTTTTCCGAAGTTTGTTGTGGAAGGTTTTCTCTCTGGTGGATCCGTGATGCGATGTAGAGTTCCCTCTTCATCTGCCACGGATGAAATGGTTCCAAAGCAGAACGTGGACCCAGGACGGAGGACGATCTTGTGCTGGAAGGTGATGACCATTGAGCTAGCTTGGATCAGTGACACACCCCCTACCTGGCGCGCCAGCTGTCGGTGTTTTGGGTCCGATCGCGCACCCAGGGTTGCCCCTCGAGGTGCTTTTTGGAGTAGGACGATGTTACCGATTGTAGCTCGATGGTTTGTGCCAGATGCACGAGAGACAGTGGACAACTTTGTACAAGTTCAGGCCGCTTTGAGATGCGTAATACCCTACGTCCTGACGTGGATACTTTGTGTGGTGGGTTACAAAGGGAGTCTTCTAGTATCAAGGATGCTAGAGAACTGAGTAGATGGCTAAGTCGTGAGATGTTTTTGAGGGGATGCCCCCTAGGCCTTATATACTCGACCGTGGGGCGTTACATGTGGATATGATAATAGCGTGAGCCTAAGTAATAGTGAACCGACTGAGCTTATCTTCCTATAATTTCACTGACCTATCTCCGTTCAGTTCCGATGTATGAGGACACTGTACGGGAAGGTCGGATCACTGTTGCGGTTGCCCAAATTCATCGGGCCGTCTGGGCTTGCGTTGATCCAATCTTGTGTCACTCCACTTCACTGGACGTCCCTCCCCAGGCCCACGAAGGAATGACCTTGCGAATTATTGGGCCCAAGTCCTTTCGTGAGGTCTTTTAGCCTTCTAGTGGACCCGGGGGATATCTGTCCCCCACAGTCAATGACAAGGAGAAGGAGTCCCTCTTCAACGAGCCAAGGGACGACAAGCCCACTGACTCTGGCTCAAGTCATAAGAAGAATGACAGGAAGAAGAAGAGGCGCATCAAGAAGACCGTCTACTACAACAGCGATGAATCTTCTTCTTGACCAAGAGGCGACGACAATGACGACTCTTCGATAAAGAAAAAGACGGTTAATCAAAACTATTCCTTTGATTATTCCCGCATTCCGTACAATTCAAATGCTCATTTGCTTTCTATTCCTCTTGGAAAACCCCCACACTTTGATGGAGAGGATTACTCATTTTGGAGTCATAAAATGCGTAGTCATCTATTCTCTCTCCATCCTAGCATTTGGGAAATCATGGAGAATGGAATGCATTTTGATAGTACGGATAATCCTGTGATAATTAATGAATAAATTCATAAGAATGCACAAGCTACCACTGTTTTGCTAGCATCTTTATGCAGGGATGAATACAACAAGGTTAGCGTCTCGGACAATGCCAAGCAAATCTGGGATACCCTCAAGATCTCACATGAGGGAAATGATGCCACTATGATCACCAAGATGGAACTGGTGGAAGGCGAGCTGGGGAGGTTTGCCATGATCAGGAGAGAGGAGCCAACTCAAACATACAACCGGCTCAAGACCTTGGTCAACAAGATTAGGAGCTATGGAAGCACAAGATGGACGGACCACGACGTCGTCCGACTAATGCTAAGGTCATTTATCGTAATTGACCCTCATCTTGTCAACCTTATTCGTGAGAATCCCAGGTACACCAAGATGATGCCCGAGGAGATTCTTGGGAAGTTTGTGAGCGGGCGCATGATGGTGAAGGAGGCTCGATATGTGGACGATGCGCTAAACGGTCCACTACCCGTCTACGAGTCTCAACCTGTGGCTCTTAAGGCTACTAGCACCAGGGAGGTGCTTCCAAGCAAGGTGGCACAAGTGGAGGCTGTCGGCCTCAACGAGGATGAGATGGCGCTTATCATCAAGCGCTTCAAGACCGCACTTAAAGGATGCAAGGAGTACCCCAACAAGAACAAAACAAGGGGAAAGCACTCCTGCTTCAAATGCGGTAAGACTGGTCACTTTATTGCTCAATGTCTCAATAATGAGAATGACCAGGCACAAGAAAGACACGACAAGAGTGAAAAGAAAAAGAACAACAAGAAGGCGAAGGGCGAGGCGCACCTTGGAAAGGAGTGGGACTCTGACTGCTCTTCATCAGACTCCGACGATGAGGGACTAGCCGCCTCAGCCTTCAACAAATCTTCACTCTTCCCCAACGAACGCAATACGTGTCTCATGGCCAAGGAGAAAAAGGTAAGTGTTCGAAATACTTCTAAGTATACTACTAGCGATGATGATTCTAGTGATGATGAAGTAGATTATACTGATTTATTTAAGGGCTTAGATAGAGCTAAAGTAGATAAAATCAATGAGTTGATTGATGCTCTAAATGAAAAGGATAGATTGTTAGAAAAGCAAGAGGATATTTTATATGAGGAGCATGATAAGTTTGTTAGTGTGCAAAAATCTCTTGCTTTAGAGATTAAAAGGAATCAAATGCTATCTTCTGAATTATCTGCTTGCCATGAAACTGTGTCTAGTTTAAAGAGTGTAAATGATGATTTAAATGCTAAGCTAGAGGAAGCAAATAAATCTAGTTCATGTGTAGAGCATGTTAGTATTTGTAATAGATGTAAGGATTTTGATGTTGATGCTTGTGATAAACACCTTATGTCTATTACCAAATTAAATGATGAGGTGGCAAGTCTTAATGCTCAACTTAAGACTTGCAAAATTAATTTTGATCAATTAAAATTTGCTAGGGATGCCTACACCGTGGGTAGACACCCCTCTATTAAGGATGGACTTGGTTTTCAAAAGGAAACCATGAACTTAACAAACCAAAAGGCTCCCGTTCTCAACAAGGAGAAAGGGAATGCTCCTATGGCTAGTAGTTCTTAAAAAATGTTATGCTTACATTTATGATAAATTTTTTTAGAAATGCTCATTATAATAGGAGTTATGATGCATTTAATTCACATGCCATGTTTGCTTCTAGCTCTACTTTTGTGCATGGTAGAAGTAGGCCTAGGAAAAATCTTGTTGTGCATCATGTGCCTAGGAGAGTACGTAATGAACCTTCTACAATTTACCATGCTTGCAATACTTTGTTTGCACTTGTATGTAAGAATGAAAAAGTAGTTGCTAAAAAATTGGGATCCAAATGCAAGGGAGACAAGACTTGTATTTGGGTTCCAAAGGCTATTGTAACTAACCTTGTAGGACCCAACAAGAGTTGGGTACCTAAAACCCAAGCGTAAATTGTCTTGTAGGTTTATGCATCTGGGGGCTCAAGCTGGGTTATCAACATCGGATGCACAAACTGAAAGGGAAATGTGCCCTTGGGCCATTTCTAAGTATTTTGGTGATTGAGTGCCAACACAAGTGTTTTTGTGTTAATCTATGCAAAGTGGTGGACAAAGTACAAATCATGTCAAAAGGTATGTTTCTAGACTTAGTACAATGTTTGATGGACTAATGTATTGTGTCTAAGTGCTGGAAACAGGAAAGATTGAATTGCAAATGAGATGGCTTTGTTCAGCAAAAGTCTGCTCGGTCTGGGTGCACCGGACTGTCCGGTGGTGCACCGTACAGTGTCCGGTGGTGCACCGGACAGTGTCCGGTGGTGCACCGAACAGTGTCCGGTGTGACAGGCTGGCTCTGGCGAACAGGCCGCTCTCGGGACTTCGACGGCGGTGTACGGCTGTAATTCACCGGTCTGTCCGGTGGTGCACCGGACTGTCCGGTGGTGCACCGGACTGTCCGGTGAGCCGTTCACAGGCGAACTCGTCGCTCTCGGGAGATGATCAACGGCGTACAGCTAAAATTCACCGGTCGGTCCGGTGGTGCACCGGACTGTCCGGTGAGTCAACGGTCAGCCGGGGCAACGGTCGGCCGAGGATTCCGCGCGTGACGCGTGGCCGAGCCAACGGTCACATTGGTGCACCGGACTGTCCGGTGTGCACCGGACAGTGTCCGGTGCGCCAACGGCTCTCAGACTCCAACGGTCGGCTTCGCCAAATAAGGAAGGCAATCTACACCGGACAGTGTCCGGTGGCGCACCGGACTGTCTGGTGCGCCAGTCAACAGAAGGCAAGATCTGCCTTCCAGGATTGCTCTCAACGGCTCCTAGCTGCCTTGGGGCTATAAAAGGGACCCCTAGGCGCATGGAGGACAAAACCAAGCATTCCTTGAGCACTCTTGATCACTCACACTCCATTCCTGCGCACTTGTTCGACATTCTAGTGATTTAAGCTCCGTTCTAGTGTGCTAGTCTTTTGAGCTTAAGTCTGGGTCTTGTGTGTGCGTATTTGCTGTGATCTTTGTGTCTTGTGTGAGTTGCTAATCCCTCCCTTACTCCGTGCTTCTTTGTGAACTTCAAGTGTAAGGGCGAGAGGCTCCAAGTTGTGGAGATTCCTCGCAAACGGGATTAAGAAAAGCAAGCAAAACACCGTGGTATTCAAGTGGGTCTTTGGACCGCTTGAGAGGGGTTGATTGCAACCCTCGTCCGTTGGGACGCCACAACGTGGAGTAGGCAAGCGTTGGTCTTGGCCGAACCACGGGATAACCACCGTGCCATCTCTGTGATTGATCTCTTGTGGTTATTGTGTTTTGTTGAGACTCCTCTCTAGCCACTTGGCGATTATTGTGCTAACGCTTAACCAAGTTTTTGTGGCGTAAGTTTTAAGTTCTACAGGATCACCTATTCACCCCCCTCTAGGTGCTCTCAATTGGTATCAGAGTCGTTCTCTTCACAAAGGGACTAATCGCCCGAAGAGATGGATCCTAAGGGGAAGGGAATCGTGATCAACGATAAAGAGAAGGAGTCCTTCGTCAACGAGCTGAAGGATGACAAGCCTACCGACTCAGGCTCGGGCCATAGACGCAAAGATGGGAAGAAGAAGAAGACAAGATGCATCAAGGAGATCGTCTACTACGACGACAGTGATGAGTCTACTTCTTCCCAAAAGGACAACGACGACAACGACTACGACAAACGAAAGACGGTTAACTCAAACTTTTCTTTCGATTATTCGCGTATCCCGCATAGCTCAAATACTCATTTGCTCTCCATTCCTCTCGGCAAGCCTCCACACTTTGATGGGGAGGACTACGGATTTTGGAGCCACAAAATGTGTAGTCACCTGTTCTCTCTCCATCCAAGCATATGGGAGATTGTTGAGAATGGAATGAAGTTTGATAGCTCGGATAGTCCTATTTTTATTAATGAACAGATTCATAGAAATGCACAAGCTACTACTGTGTTGTTAGCCTCCTTGTGCAGGGACGAGTACCATAAGGTGAGCGGCTTGGACAATGCCAAGCAAATCTGGGACACCCTCAAGATCTCTCATGAGGGGAATGACGTCACCTTGCTCACCAAGATGGAGTTGGTAGAAGGCGAGCTCGGAAGATTTGCGATGATAAGGGGCGAGGAGCCAACCCAAACATACAACCGGCTCAAGACCCTTATCAACAAAATAAGGAGCTACGAAAGCACGCGATGGACGGACCACGACGTCGTCCGACTAATGCTAAGGTCCTTTACTGTTCTTGATCCACATTTGGTGAATAATATTCGTGAGAATCCCAGGTACACCAAAATGTCGCCCGAAGAAGTCCTTGGAAAATTCGTAAGCTGGCGAATGATGATCAAGGAGGCGAGGTACGTGGACGACGCACTGAATGGTCCAATCAATGAGCCTCAACCTGTTGCTCTCAAGGCAACGAGAAGCAAGGAGGCGTTACCTAGCAAGGTGGCGCAAGTTGAGGCGGCAGGGCTCAATGATGAAGAGATGGCCCTCATCATCAAGCGCTTCAAGACGACGCTTAAGGGTCGCAAGGGACAGCCAAGCAAGACCAAGACAAAGGGGAAGCGCTCATGCTTCAAATGTGGTAAGCTTGGTCATTTTATTGCTAACTGTCCTGATAATGATAGTGACCAAGAAAAAGGAAACAAGAGGGAGAAGAAGAAGAATTACAAGAAGGCCAAGGGCGAGGCACATATCGGAAAGGAGTGGGATTCGGATTGCTCCTCCTCCGACTCCGACAATGAAGGACTCCCCGCCACTGCCTTCAACAAATCATCCCTCTTCCCCAACGAGCATCACACATGCCTCATGGCGAAGGAGAAGAAGGTATGTACTCGGGATACCACTTATGCTTCTTCAAGTGATGATGATTCTAGCGATGAGGAAATAGATTACTCTAGCTTGTTCAAGGGATTGGATAGAAATAAAATTGATAAAATCAATGAATTGATTGATGCCTTGAATGAAAAGGATAGACTTTTAGAGAAGCAAGAGGATTTGTTGTATGAAGAACATGATAAATTTGTAGAGGCACAAAAATCTTATGCTTTAGAAGTTAAAAGAAATGAAATGCTTTCTTATGAACTATCTACCTGTCATGAAACCATTTCTACTTTAAAAGGTGTTAATGATGATTTAAATGCTAAACTAGAAGTAGCTAGTAAATCTAACTCTTGTGTAGAACATGTTTGCACTAGGTGTAAAGATCTTAATGTTGATACTTGTAGTGAACACATAGAGTGCATGTAACACCATAAAAGCCATCAATTAAAATAATGAATTAGTTATTATATTAATTAGGGTAATAATTTTTTTAAGTGTTTAATTATTTAATTGCAATTTGATCATTTTTCTTTGTATGCGCTTGATTGATCGGATGGTAGATATTAACTTCCTTTTAAAAAAAAGAAATCTTAGTAATTAAACAATAATTAGGAAATATAGTAATTATTAGTCTAAAAATGAGTATATTGATTATAAATATTTTTGGTAATTTTTTTATGAATTTTTGAGCTTTTTAAATAAGCATTTCGAAATAAAAAAAGAAACAAAAAAAACCTAAATCTACCCCAACCGGCCCATTAGGGGCCCAAAACCCCCTAACCCTAGACCTGCATGCAGCCGCGCGCGCGCCCTGGGATTTCCCCAGGCGCCGCCGCCTCCCTTTCCTCTCTCTCTCTCCCTCACTTCTCTCTCTCTCTTCTCTCTCTCCCACTCTCTCCTCCCTCCCACCGTTCGCTCTCTGCTCTCCCCGCGCGAGCCAGCTTGGAGCCTGCTCGGCGCGCCGACCCAGCGCCACGCGCCCTGCGCGTTCGCGCAGCCGGCCGAGCAGCCGCCAGCCCGATGGCCGAGCCGCGCCCTCCAGCGACGTGCACGCGACCCCAAGCCCGGTGCCGAGCACGAAGCCGCCAGCCGCACGACCCCGACGCCGGCCCCTGCGCGTTACTGCCTGGCTGCCGCGCGTCCGTTCACCCACGACAGTAATGGAGCTTCAATAGTGGCCATGATTTTCCCTGCGTTATGGAATTCAAGACACCCGTTTTGTTGTTTCGGAAACCGATGCAACAATGGCTAGTGAAGACGCCGGCCATCCCTCTCTCCCCCACGGCAACCCTCCATTTACCTCCCTCTTTCCTATAAATCTGACGCCCTCTCATCACTCCCATCCTCCCTACTCGAGCTCTCTCCCATTCCTCGCACTCTCTCGCTCGCCGTTCGACGCCGGAGCCCGTGGAGTTCACCGGCGCTGCAGTTCGTCGCTGGAGTCTCGTACTAGCTGTCCGTAGTCGAGCCCCGCTCTCCGTCCGGCCGAAACCCGTCGATCCGTCCCCGTCACACGCACGAACCCGAGGTTGTTGGCGACCCAAATTTATTTTCTGTATTTTATAAAGTGCTTTCGATTCGATTCATGTGTTGTATAGTTCGTTTGTTGTAATATGAACACATGTGATTCCAATTTATATATTTGTGTGCGCTACGGAATTTGTTAAAAATATACGATTAGTAGTGCACCGTGTTATTCCATGTAATCGACGCGTTGATTTTGGTTTAGAAAAATATGGCGTAGATTTAATAGTCACACGTTGGTGATAAAAATACTAGATAAGAAATTATAGTCAATTTTGGTCACAATAAATTCTAGAAACTATTTGGAGAATTATAGGTGCACTTTTGATGGATTAGAAAATGGTATAGAACTCATGTCATTTGAATAATTTAGGATTTTAGATGATTTATCTAATTATTTTATTAGCATATTTTTTTATAAAGAGAGGAGAAAATATCATTGGTAGATGGTAAAATAGGTTTTTGCTAGTCAAATAAACATGTTCGCAGATTTAGAACTTAAAATTGTTAGAGTACTAGTTTATGTCAAATAACCTCGCTTGTGTTAGAAAATGTTTAATTAATAGTTTATAAGGATTTTTAGAATATTAATATTATTAAATTCATTTTTGCTATACTAACTAATTTGAGATAGAAGGAATAAAGGGTATTAATTTATTTATTAGTATTAAAAGATCATAAGTATTATTTAACTTCATTGATGGTGTTAAAATAAATTAATATTAGTTAAAATTATACTTATTGCACCCACTCCTAAATTCACCATTAGGATTCACATTAATAGCTATAATTAAATTAATAAGTATTTACGCGATTAGTACGTAATTAAAATGTGATTAGTACGACGTGTTAATGTGCATGTAATGGTGTATGATTATGTAATGGTGCATGTTTACTTATGGGTGTATACTTTATTTTTGTATGTGCGATGTGCGACTATAATAGAAGCGGACTGTGTGGTAGAGAATCCGAACTCGTTCGGGGACGACCCGCAAGACGCTGTTGAGCAAGGCAAGTGGATTCTCCCTCTGCATACTCTTTTTGTACCCAGTCATTGCATTTAATAATGTTTACTTTTGATATACTGCATAATTTGATGGGTTTCACCTAATTAAGGATTTCCTAGATTTACTACATGTATTCCTTGTTTAACCTGGGGAAAATAATTAAGCTGTGCAAGATTTATGCTACCGCTCAACCTAATGATTTCTTAATGTCACTCACTAATTGATTTTAATGTTCCAAAGATTTAATTGGCAATTATGGCATTAACTCGATGGTTAAAGATAACTTTATTATAAATTTAATTGGAACATGGAGTGACCACCCAGGATAACAGTGCAACCACGAGTGCTATCATGGCTCTGGCTTTGGTAAATAGCTCTATATGCTTAGTGCCTAGCAACCTTACCTGAAAGATGGGCAAGAGGGGGAGCGGTAGGTGCTGGCAGCCCACGTTAACATGGGGTCGTATTCTTGGCTAAGGTACTTCACCCAGGGGGCCACCACCATCGTCTTAGAAACCTTAGCGGGTTGCTTCGTATTAAGTGTATTTTATGAAAACCTCATAATGGATCCCTAGCCATTCACCTCGGCAGTGTCTAAGGGTCCGATCAACCCGGGCTAAATGGGATACATGGCTTGTGGGTAAAGTTGTACCACCTCTGCAGAGTGTAAAACTGATATATCAGTCGTGCTCCCGGTTATGAGCGACCTGGACTCCTCACATGATAATTGAACTTGAAGATGGAATTAAATTGAGATCCGATGATCTGCCAATAATTTGCTTAAGTGATTTCACTTAAGTGTTTTTGTTATATTCATATTCCTTTGTTTAAATGGGATATATGGGATTCACACTTATTAGTAAGACAGGTGTTGTTAATAAAATGTTGACCAATTAAAATGCTTACTGCTCAACCTTAGCCTCACCTTGTTATACCTGCATTAGTTTTTCCCCCACTTGCTGAGCCCCGACCATAAGTGAGCTCACCCTTGCTTAATTTTGATCAGAGGGTGATGCTGGAGACTTTGATGGAGATTTTATCGACGACGATTTCTAAGTCTAACGACGCGCCGGTCATCTTCCTGTGGGAGATTGCCCAGTTGTTTATTTCCGCTTTACTTTGATGTGATACTTGTTAACGATACAATGTTTCAGATGATGTAATAAAGTATTATACTCTCTTTACGCCTTTATTGCATTGTCTTTTGATATATTACACTTGTGACGTCAACATATGTGTGGAAATGGATCCTGGCACACATATGGTATGCGCTCGGTTCTACCCCCTGGAACCGGGTGTGACAGAAGTGGTATCAAAGCTATGCTGACCCTAGGTCGTTAGATTAGTTAGAAATGGAAAGCCTAGTTGTTCAAAACTTGCTAATTTCATTCCTATAGATTCCTTTATCAGTCTTACCTCTTTGAAATTCAACTAAGTTGACTCTTCTCTTGTAGATGGTTCACACTCTCCAAACCACCCGCGTCAACACCAGCTACGCCCCTCAGCCCCGGCAGATCCCGGTCTACCCAGTGGTAGTCGAGGATGCTCCAGCGAATCTCCCTCCCGTTCGAGTGGAGAACGTGATCAACCTGGAGGACAGCTCGGATGAGCAGCTGCCGACCCCCACCCCGTTGGCCGAGTCCCTGGCCTTCGCAGCTGCGTCATCGACGTCAGCATCGTCGGCACCAGCCTTCCAAGCACCTGCACCTGGAGGCGACGACCCCGATGACTCCGGAGACGGCGACGACGAGGATGACAACGACGACGATGATGGAGAGGACGAACACGTCCACGAGGAAGCTGACTACGCCCAGCAGGACCACTTCATGGGGATTGGTCCAGTTGTCGAACATTACACATCAATGTTCGAAACAGGGCACTTCCCCAACCTGCTGCAGGAGGTGCTGCACGAGCTAGGAGCCTACGTCCGCCCCCTGTACGAGACGAGGCGAGTGAGCGAGCCTCCCCGGGCTTGCTATTACATCACTCGCATCCATGTCAGGGTGATGGATGCAGGTGACAGGGGATTCAAGACTCTGTCTGCTCACGAGTCCCTGATACCACTGTCCACCTACGCTGCCTCTGTCAGCGACGCTGCCCGTCGGACCCTGTGGTCGCTTAGCCACACCTACCGGCAGCAGCTACAGGACACAAGGTTCAGGCATCTTCCTCAGCGCCTGCGTGGAGAGAACCAGACCAACATTGTCCCAGGTGAGCCTGGTGAGGACCGCCTCAACACCCTAGCTGGTGTAGTGGCCGGTCTCAACACCGACCTGGACAGTGCCACTCTGGACCTCTACAGTGTGCACTTGGAGCTGGAGAATGCCCACGCCAGGATTGCAGCCCTAGAAGCCCAACTGCAAGGACTGAATCCGCCAGAAGCTCAGGTTCCCGCCGTGGCGTTGTCTCCTCCCCGCAAGAGGCTGCGCTATGGAGAGCCCGGATCCGTCACTAGGCTGCTTTAGGAGTGTTGATCATGATGTAATAAGTTACGCTTCGCGTTAGACGATGAAACTATCTTTAAATTTTTATATTAATAAATATCAACCATGTGATGGTGATTGGTTGAAATGCTTGATTTGAATCTTTGTTTGAGTGCTATGGTCTTATGGAATGATGGCCATAAGAACATATAAAATTTGTAAAACTTAAGCTATGTTTCCCTCTAGAATCTTTTCTACTCCTCACTTTTCTAAGGACTTCACTTCCTAACAAAACAGATGGTGAACCAACGTCAAGGACCTAACAACCGGAACCAGCGTGGACAACAAGCACCACCACCACCGCCACCACCAAATCCCAATATGGAGCAGTTCATCGCCGCCCAAATGCAGATTCTGCAAGGACTTACTGCTGCGGTTCAGCAATTACAACAGAACCAACAGAATCAGCAACCCCAGCAGCAGCAGTATGCACCCCCGGCCAGAGATAAACACCGGGATTTCATGAGTCATCACCCGCCGACATTTTCCCATGCGGTTGATCCTCTTGATGCCGATGACTGGCTCAAAGTCATTGGGAAGAAGCTGGACATCACTCAGTGCAACGACCGAGAGAAGGTCTTGTACGCCTCGGGAAGACTCGAGGGAGCTGCGTCTGATTGGTGGGATGCCTTCACAGCGGCACATCCCAACGCTGATACCATAACCTGGCAGGAGTTTCAGGAGAACTTCCGCGCTCACCACATCCCCTCTGGAATCATGAAGCTGAAGAAGAAGGAGTTCCTTTCCCTTACTCAAGGGAATATGTCTGTCAGTGAGTATCGTGATCGCTTCACTCAGCTTTCACGTTATGCCCCTGAGGAAGTGGACACTGATGAGAAGCGCCAAGAGCGTTTCCTGGAAGGGTTGATTGGACCTCTGAACTATCAACTTCAGAGTCACACATTCCCCAACTTCCAGACACTCCTGAACAAGGCAATTGGCCTTGAAAGCAAAAGGAAGGAGCTATCTGACCATAAGAGAAAATTCCAAGGTCAGTCCAGCAGGAACACCCGGCCAAACAATGCTCAAGGTTCGCAGTTCCGCTCTGGAAATCAGGGAGGAAATAATTATCGAGTGCAACGCTCTGGACAGCAAGGCCAGAGAAATAATCAGAATCAGAATCAACAAAGGAGCAACCCCCAGACCAACCAGAGGTCTGGTGGAAATTCACAGAACCGTCAGGGTGGCACCAACAACACTCAGGCCAGAAACAACGCACCTGTCCAACCCAACGGCTGTTTCAAGTGTGGTGAACTAGGCCACTATGCCAACAATTGCCCAAGGCACAACCAGCAAACACCCCAAAGGAGCAACACTCAGAGAAATGACCAGAGCACCCCCCGCTCGTGGATCTGCTCAGAACAAGACTCCGCAGAACCAGAGCCGAGGAAGGGTCAATCACGTCACTGCGGAATCAGTGCCTGAGGATGCCGACATTGTGTATGGTATGTTCCTTGTTAACTCCATACCTGCATCAGTTTTATTTAACTCTGGAGCATCACATTCATTTATAACTGAGTCATTTGTGGAAAAACATAACATACCTAAGTACCCTCTGAAGAGAATATTACACATTAGTTCACCAGGAGGTGACATGACGGCCACACACTCATGCCCTCATATTAATATCAAGATTCAAGGAATAGATTTTACAGTCGACCCAGTGGTCCTAGGATCCAACGGGATTGATGTGATTCTTGGATGCAACTGGTTGAAAAGTTGTGATGGAGTGATACGGTGTGCCAACGGAACAATTACGTTGACAAGTCCTCAAGGTGAAAGAATCCAAGTCAACATAGACAAGTCAACAAGTGAAAAGGGGAAGACAGTGATCAATCACTTGGAAGAAAAGCCCTTGGAAAATATCAAAGTAGTGTGCGAATACCCAGACGTATTTCCGGAAGAATTACCAGGTATGCCACCTGACCGTGATATAGAGTTTTCTATTGAATTAGTACCCAGAACCGCACCTATCTCGAAAGGACCTTATAGAATGGATGGCAAAGATTTAGTAGAACTGAAGAAACAAATAGAAGAATTACTAGAAAAAGGTTTTATTCGCCCAAGTTCATCCCCTTGGGGAGCCCCAGTGCTGTTTGTGAACAAGAAGGATGGTTCGAGAAGAATGTGCGTTGATTATAGAAGTTTGAATGAAGTAACCATCAAGAATAAATACCCACTACCTCGGATTGAAGATTTATTCGATCAAATGAAGGGAGCTAAGATATTCTCGAAGATAGATCTGAGATCGGGATATCATCAGTTAAAGATTCGAGCAGAAGATGTACCGAAGACAGCCTTCACGACGAGATATGGATTATATGAGTTTTTGGTCATGTCGTTTGGACTGACTAATGCACCAGCATACTTTATGAACTTGATGAATAAAGTATTCATGGAATATCTGGACCAGTTTGTGGTCGTATTCATTGACGACATACTGATATATTCTCCGAATAAAGAAGCACACGAAGATCATCTAAGGCTAGTCCTACAAAAGCTTCGTGACAACCAACTGTACGCAAAATTCTCGAAGTGTGATTTTTGGTTGAAGGAAGTTGCTTTCTTAGGGCATATCGTTACCGATGGTGGAATTAAAGTGGACCCAGGAAAGATAAGTGAGATACTAAATTGGAAGCAACCCACAGATGCGTCCAAGATCAGAAGTTTTCTTGGATTAGCAGGATACTATAGAAGATTTATTGAAGGTTTTTCCAAGTTAGTGAAGCCTCTTACCTCTCTACTGGAGAAAGGCAAAGAGTTCAAATGGGATGAAGCTTGTCAGAATTGTTTTGAGGAACTCAGGAAGAGGTTAACCACTGCACCAATACTGGTAATGCCAGACATCCACAAGGGATTTGATGTGTATTGCGATGCATCACACCTTGGACTTGGATGTGTGCTAATGCAAGAAGGAAAGGTGATTGCTTATGCTTCAAGACAGTTGAGGAAACATGAGAAGAATTATCCTACACATGATTTGGAACTAGCGGCCGTAGTGCATGCTTTGAAGATTTGGAGGCACTATATGATTGGAAACAAGTGCAAAATCTTCACGGATCACAAAAGCCTGAAATATATATTCACTCAGAAGGAACTCAACCTCAGACAGAGAAGATGGCTTGAGTTGATTAAAGATTATGATTTGGAAATACAATATCACCCCGGAAAGGCAAATGTAGTAGCTGACGCTTTGAGCCGTAAGGGTCAAGTGAACAACATCACTACTCATTTGATGTCACAAGAATTATGCTGGGAAATGGAACGACTCAACCTTGGATTTCTCAATAATGTAGAAACAACAGTGATGGAGGTCGAATCTACTTTGGAAGAAGAGATCCGTAAAGGACAAGAGTCCGATGAGAGGATTAAGGAAATTAAAACTTTGATTAGTTTGGGTAAAGCCCCAGATTTCACGGAAGATGAACAAGGCACAATATGGTTTAAGAAGAGAATCTGTGTACCGGAAATCGAGCACTTACGCCAACTTATTTTGAGAGAAGCTCATGATTCAGCTTACTCTATTCACCCTGGAAGTACAAAGATGTACCAGGATCTTAAGGAAAAGTATTGGTGGTACGGTCTGAAAAGAGATGTTGCTACTCATGTTGCACTATGTGACGTGTGTCAGCGAGTTAAAGCCGAACACCAAAGACCAGCAGGATTGCTACAACCTCTCAAGGTACCTGAATGGAAATGGGAAGAAATCAGTATGGATTTCATAGTTGGGCTACCCCGTACTCGAGATAGCTATGATTCAATATGGGTCATAGTAGACAGGTTAACTAAAGTGACACATTTTATACCTGTGAAGACAACTTACTCAGGAGCCCAGTTAGCAGAATTATACATGTCGAGGATTGTTTGTCTGCATGGAGTACCGAAGAAGATCGTATCAGATCGAGGAACCCAATTTACCTCGCGCTTTTGGAAAAGACTTCATGAGTCCATGGATACCAAGCTAAATTTTAGTTCAGCTTATCATCCGCAAACGGATGGGCAAACGGAAAGAACGAACCAAGTATTAGAAGATATGCTAAGAGCGTGCGCTCTAAAGCATGGTAGAAGCTGGGATAAAAGTTTGCCTTATGCAGAATTTTCATATAACAACAGTTATCAAGCAAGTCTCAAAATGGCACCGTTTGAAGCACTATATGGACGAAAGTGTAGAACACCGCTTTATTGGAATCAGACCGGAGAAAGTCAAGTATTTGGTCCAGAAATACTCCAAGAAGCCGAGAAACAAGTACAGATTATTAGAGAAAATTTGAAGACAGCACAGTCAAGACAGAAGAGCTATGCTGATAATAGAAGAAGAGAATTGATGTTTGAAGTAGGAGACTTTGTCTACCTTAAAGTTTCACCGATGAGAGGAATGAAAAGGTTTAAGGTTAAAGGAAAATTATCACCTCGCTATATTGGCCCATTCAAGATTTTGGAAAGGAAAGGTGAAGTACCTTACCAGTTAGAGCTACATGATAGATTATCAGATATGCATGACGTATTTCACGTATCACAACTCAAGAAGTGCTTGAGAGTACCAGAGGAACAGCTACCCATGGAAGAACTGAATGTTAATGAGGATTTGACTTATTCGGAGTACCCGGTCAGAATTCTAGAAACATCTCGCAGAATTACACGGAGTAAAGTCATTAACATGTGCAAAGTTCAATGGAGCCATCATTCGGAAGATGAGGCCACTTGGGAAAGAGAAGATGAACTCAGAGCAGAATTCCCCCAGTTATTCTCGGAAGTTTCTTAATCTCGAGGACGAGATTCTTTTTAAGAGGGGTAGGTTTGTAACACCATAAAAGCCATCAATTAAAATAATGAATTAGTTATTATATGTAACACCCGGATTCTAGGGGTCCAAAACCCGGGGATTAACATAAACACCAGGTATGCTGGGACCAAGTCTCATACATATGATGTATAGTGGCACAGGATCGAATGTCACATCTTTATATATAACAGGAATTCTAATACAAAATAAATAATTACATTATAAGGAGACAACGGTCCAGCAACCCAAAGTTGACTGGGAGACGACGACCTAGACCACTCACGAACTCATCGCAGCATCCTCCATGAGCATCATCCTGCAGTACCTGGTCTTGACCTGTGGTGTATGTGAGACAGCAAGAGTGAGCTCACATACGTTCATCGCTCAACAAGTTGTGGGGAATAATGTGCATGAACTCGCCAAAGGTGGGAGCTCACGTGAAGTGTAAGGCTTACCAAAGAAGATGGTTAGAGCTGAGCATTGCTTTTAATGTTGGTCAAAATTTTATTAGCAATTACTAAGTATAAGTAAATACCAACCCGATTAAATAGTAGAACAGAAGTAATAACAACATCACCTGCAATGCAATGCATATGACAAATTGAATTTAGTTCCATAAATTAATCATGTGAGGGTCCGAGCTGCTCATGACCGTGAGCACGGCTAGTATACCAGTTTTACACTCTGCAGAGGTTGCGCATCTTTACCCACAAGCCGTGTTACCCATCTGCCAAGGGGTCATGAATCCCATACACCTCTACCAAGGAAGCGAGGCAGGGTAACACTACGAGGCCTTTACAAAGTTCCACTAGCTTCCGAAAACCCGCTACAGTTTATAGGAAGATCCAGTGCAGGAATCCCTTGCAGGACCGCCATCGCAGCAAAATCCTCCCGAGGGCCTCCCTACACTGACCTCTCCCCTACTGCCCTTGCCCCTTTCGGGTAAGGTAGTCTTCCACTAGCTTTCCTAATTAATCAGCCAAGGGCATCCCATACTACCCTTGTGGTAGCACTGTTTTCCCGAGTGGTCGCTCCATGTTCCAATTAACATAATGATCTTAACATGAACCATAATTAACAACTGATAACAAAAGTATAATCATGAATAGTAAGGTGTATCTCTATACCCAAAGCCACATATAGCACTAGCAAGTACTACCCAAAGATTCAGTGGTGAACAAGGTATAAAGATAGTCAAACTAGGGTAACCTATTGGGTCCCATCAAAATTAACCTATGCAGATCATTATGATTAATCAGAACATGAGTGGGTAAAAAGAAGTGATCAAGGGCACAACTTGCCTGGGCCTTGAGATTCCAGGTACCAAGATGATTCTTCAGATCCTCGTGACCTCACTGCTAGTCGTAGCAATACAAACATACATGGTATGGGCAAAATCAACATTACACCAAACATATATGCAAAATACATATTAATAATCTACATATTAAAATAAGATCACAGGAAAAAGAATTATTAATTTTGGAGTTGTAGAATTCAAGTTATGATTTTCCTAAGGTTTAATGTGATAAAAATATGATTAAATGATAAATAAATTTTCTGACAGAGTTCATGTCAAAACAGTGATCCTAAATGGTAGAGAATATTATTACAAAATTTTAGGAATTGGAATGACTCAATTTGGAGCTAAAATGAATTAGTTATGAATTAATGAAGTTTCTGGATTTATTTTAACACTAAAAATCATTTTCTAAATCATTTTCTATGATTTTCCTATCCACTGGACTGCGCCTCAATTAAACAGAAGCGCAGGGGGCTCGGGGATAAATTTCCTAAGACTCATAATCCTGTCGCAAGGGACGGCGGGTTGATATAAGTAAAGCGCAGGGTCTCTTTTAGAAAAATGCCCCGCGAAGAGGTATCCACGGATCAGGGCCGTTGGATTATAAGCCGAGCGCCCAGATTAAACCATACCCCCCCGCGAACCGGTATGACACCGAGACCACAAGATCAAGGATCAACGGTGTAGATTTTAAAATCCTAAAGTGATTCTCACCCGATCGATCGGGATCGGACGCATCAGAACTTCTCTCAGACACAGTATTCCTATGATCTAATCTTAGCCGTATACCGTGGATCCGACGACGCGCGTTCGTCTTCTCCACCCGTGGCCGAAGTCTACCAGAGCATCCACGCCCTCGCCGGAGCGCACGCCGGCGTGCGACCAGCCGACGAGCTAGCGCCCCTCTACCCAAGCGGATTAGTGCTACACGGAGTCATGGAGACGGCGAATTGTTTGGTGGATCCCATACCTTAAATCGAGACGGCAGGGGACCCAATCACGCGCAGCAGCGGCGCCACGACCAGCGCGCGGCGATTCCGGCCGACCCGAGCATCATTTCCAAATCCCGTTGTTCCCCGCCTAATCAACGATGTGACGAACCCAAACCCCCAACCAATTTCTATCGTGGTCAAGCACAGGGCTCTGCCCACGGCGCGCCATGGTTCCGCGGCGGAGCCCCAATTCCGACGAGAGATTGACGCCGGACACACGTCCAATCTCGAGAGATTTCTGGCGCGAATGAGAGAGAGGGGGCAGGGGTAGATTCGAGCGTAAACTCACGGTAATTGGAGCAGCGGCGACGTCTATCCACGCTCCCCGGCAGTGCGGTCCGAGTTGAGCTCCTCACCGCCACCGCACCTCCCTTGCAGCGCCCGCTTTTCTAGTGGAAGTAAGGATGCACCAGGGAACGGTAGAACGGCACCGGAGCCGTGGCCTCCTAAATAGGCACGGACCGAGTCCGGGCGTCACAACAAACCCCGCGGCGAGCGCGCGGCTCCGTCAAGCTCGGGATTCCGTTGCGAGGAGGGAGACGACCTGACAAGCGGGGCCCGCGTGCCAGTGGAACAGCGTAGGAAGGCACGAGGTGGAGCAAATGGCAAGTGGGTCCGTGTTGTCGGCGCCAGGTGAAGCACGAGCGCAAGCGCGTGGGTGAGGCTGGGCAGTGGGCCCCATATGTCAGCGACGCATGCAGGCGCGAGATCGTCGTTCTCGTCTGAGACGGCCAGGCGGGGCCCACCTGTCAGTGATCGAGTGATAGTGAGCGCGCGCGGTGGAGAAACTTGGGCCGCGCGGGAGAGAAAGGCCAAGTGGGCCGAATTCCAGGTTGCGGCCCAGCAGCAGGTTTTTATTCTTTTTCCTTTTTCTTTCTATTTTTCCTTTTCTATTTTCTTTTCTCCATTTTCAAATCCAATTTGAGTTCAAATTTCAAAATCAAATTCTTTGGTAAATTCACCTCAGATTGAAAGTATAACCTGTAAACTCTAGTCTTACTTTTATTTATACTTTTTATTTTGTATATACTTTCCTTTTCTTCTTATTTTCAAAACCCAAATTCCAATTCAAATCAAACCAAGTTTTTAAATTCTAGATTTCAAATTTATACACAAGTTAAACTTTCACATGATGCACAATCACTACATAGTGTTTCTTTATTTATTTTATTATGATTATTTACCTTTAAAAAGGGTGAATTATAAAGTTTAATTATTTATCAATGGTATTTTGCTCAGATTTCTTCTATAAATCCCAATTTCAGAATTTGGGTGTTACAAATCCTACCCCCCTTAAAAATAATCTCGTCCTCGAGATTTGTAAGAAAAGGGGTGTATGCTCATATTGTTCTCGGAACATATGCACAAACCAAGAAATCTCAGCATGAGGTATAATTCTTTAACAAAACATAGGGTCAATAGACCTTATTATTTCTTCTAAAATATTATCATATCATCTACTAACTAAAGTAACACCTAGATCTTACAAATCATCATAATTTATATCTATGTAGCTTGGTGAAGCTGGTGGTGGTGGGGGTTGTTGTTGTTGTTGTCTCTCCAACCGTGCTTGCCTTATTTCTTGACGGGCCTGACGTATTTCCTCGCGTTGTTGTCTTATCTGATTTTGCATCTCGGTCACCAGGTCTGTTAATTGTTGTATTACCAGTCTTTGGGTAGCAACCACTTGATTGATCTCAACAGGTGGAGGATTTGGAGGATTCATTTCTGTTTGTTGTTACGTGACAATCTTTCCTTTCCTGGTATTGACCATGAAAGTTAGAAGCATATGGTAATAGTTTTGCAAAGGAAATTATTCAATAGGCGGAATGAATAAGCTAGTAGCTGGTCATAATTCCGAAGATTCTTTTAGTAGGGCTTGGTCTTTGTTTTTATGTCCAGACTTGGGGTAACCAGTCATATAAGGTGAATATCCAAGGGTAAGATAGAATCTGTCATGATGAGAGGTATATATGGGTGAGATAGACTACAAGATGTAGGCTTTAAAAGTTTGTTTGTTATTAGGTGGAAATAGAAAGGTTATACCATTCATCATGGTTCTATGGGTTGGGTTAGCTCATGGTTGAATTGATCCAATGTGCTAAGATAAGTTAATACATGGCTAGTGGGGTCTAATCTCTTCTACTAGCGTCATCAATCTGTTTAAGTGGACCACATTAAGTTAGATAACATTAGACCACACTAGATCAGGTCACATTAGGTAAGATAAGATCTAGATTAAATTGGATATAACTAGATTAGACTAGTTTAGGTTAGATAGGTCCTCCTGGGTAGGATATATCTTATCAGGATATGTTAAAATCACTGTTAGGTTAAAATAGAGGGGTTATGCATCTATCAGATGGGTAAGGTAGTTGCATATGGTTAGGTGGTTGTATATAGTAAAGTTGGTCTTGGGCACCAATTTTAGGTTAGATTGGTATAACTAGATTAGAATAGATAATATCTAATTATTTTGGATTAAATCATGGTTGTTATTCAAGAGTGAGATAAATATGCTTATTAGGATAAGACAGATTCATAAAGATAAGATAGAATCTTCTGAGGCCAGTTAGATCCATTAGGATAAGGATAGAATCTTTTCAAGACAAGATGAATCTATTAATAGTAATAGAGTATCTTTTAAGACGAGGTGGATCTATATACATTAGGATAAGTTAAGACCTTTTGAGATAAGATAGATCTATGAGTGTAGGATAGAATCTCTTGAGATGAGATGAATCTATTAAGATAAGGGAGAATTTTTAAGATAAGATGGGTATTGTTAGGCTAGTTACTTTATTGAAGGATAATTTAGTTTGTCTAGTTATTTTATATATATATTCTTATACCTATGTGTATATGCAGATGCAATTGTGGACATTATTCCGCAACCCATCACACTCAATTAAAGATCCAAATCAGACAAGTATCATAAGAACAAACATTCAAGTGCATAGATAACCATAAAAATAGTTTTGTTTTTGTTCCTGAGTGTAGGTCTCCTATTCCTAAAGGTCACTTTTGGCACAGGATTTCAAAGTGTGAAATCCACATTTGTCTTTAGAATAAATAGGTAAGAATAATCAGAGTGAAGCGGAAATAGATGAGAAAAGATTAAGATAAGTTTAGAAATGATCAGAGTAGCAAAGGTAAGTAGATAATGGTTGTCCAGTTCTATCTAGGTTTCGTCCTACAGTCAACATTCCTCTGATACCACTTCTGTAACACCCGGATTCTAGGGGTCCAAAACCCGGGGATTAACATAAACACCAGGTATGCTGGGACCAAGTCTCATACATATGATGTATAGTGGCACAGGATCGAATGTCACATCTTTATATATAACAGGAATTCTAATACAAAATAAATAATTACATTATAAGGAGACAACGGTCCAGCAACCCAAAGTTGACTGGGAGACGACGACCTAGACCACTCACGAACTCATCGCAGCATCCTCCATGAGCATCATCCTGCAGTACCTGGTCTTGACCTGTGGTGTATGTGAGACAGCAAGAGTGAGCTCACATACGTTCATCGCTCAACAAGTTGTGGGGAATAATGTGCATGAACTCGCCAAAGGTGGGAGCTCACGTGAAGTGTAAGGCTTACCAAAGAAGATGGTTAGAGCTGAGCATTGCTTTTAATGTTGGTCAAAATTTTATTAGCAATTACTAAGTATAAGTAAATACCAACCCGATTAAATAGTAGAACAGAAGTAATAACAACATCACCTGCAATGCAATGCATATGACAAATTGAATTTAGTTCCATAAATTAATCATGTGAGGGTCCGAGCTGCTCATGACCGTGAGCACGGCTAGTATACCAGTTTTACACTCTGCAGAGGTTGCGCATCTTTACCCACAAGCCGTGTTACCCATCTGCCAAGGGGTCATGAATCCCATACACCTCTACCAAGGAAGCGAGGCAGGGTAACACTACGAGGCCTTTACAAAGTTCCACTAGCTTCCGAAAACCCGCTACAGTTTATAGGAAGATCCAGTGCAGGAATCCCTTGCAGGACCGCCATCGCAGCAAAATCCTCCCGAGGGCCTCCCTACACTGACCTCTCCCCTACTGCCCTTGCCCCTTTCGGGTAAGGTAGTCTTCCACTAGCTTTCCTAATTAATCAGCCAAGGGCATCCCATACTACCCTTGTGGTAGCACTGTTTTCCCGGGTGGTCGCTCCATGTTCCAATTAACATAATGATCTTAACATGAACCATAATTAACAACTGATAACAAAAGTATAATCATGAATAGTAAGGTGTATCTCTATACCCAAAGCCACATATAGCACTAGCAAGTACTACCCAAAGATTCAGTGGTGAACAAGGTATAAAGATAGTCAAACTAGGGTAACCTATTGGGTCCCATCAAAATTAACCTATGCAGATCATTATGATTAATCAGAACATGAGTGGGTAAAAAGAAGTGATCAAGGGCACAACTTGCCTGGGCCTTGAGATTCCAGGTACCAAGATGATTCTTCAGATCCTCGTGACCTCACTGCTAGTCGTAGCAATACAAACATACATGGTATGGGCAAAATCAACATTACACCAAACATATATGCAAAATACATATTAATAATCTACATATTAAAATAAGATCACAGGAAAAAGAATTATTAATTTTGGAGTTGTAGAATTCAAGTTATGATTTTCCTAAGGTTTAATGTGATAAAAATATGATTAAATGATAAATAAATTTTCTGACAGAGTTCATGTCAAAACAGTGATCCTAAATGGTAGAGAATATTATTACAAAATTTTAGGAATTGGAATGACTCAATTTGGAGCTAAAATGAATTAGTTATGAATTAATGAAGTTTCTGGATTTATTTTAACACTAAAAATCATTTTCTAAATCATTTTCTATGATTTTCCTATCCACTGGACTGCGCCTCAATTAAACAGAAGCGCAGGGGGCTCGGGGATAAATTTCCTAAGACTCATAATCCTGTCGCAAGGGACGGCGAGTTGATATAAGTAAAGCGCAGGGTCTCTTTTAGAAAAATGCCCCGCGAAGAGGTATCCACGGATCAGGGCCGTTGGATTATAAGCCGAGCGCCCAGATTAAACCATACCCCCCCGCGAACCGGTATGACACCGAGACCACAAGATCAAGGATCAACGGTGTAGATTTTAAAATCCTAAAGTGATTCTCACCCGATCGATCGGGATCGGACGCATCAGAACTTCTCTCAGACACAGTATTCCTATGATCTAATCTTAGCCGTATACCGTGGATCCGACGACGCGCGTTCGTCTTCTCCACCCGTGGCCGAAGTCTACCAGAGCATCCACGCCCTCGCCGGAGCGCACGCCGGCGTGCGACCAGCCGACGAGCTAGCGCCCCTCTACCCAAGCGGATTAGTGCTACACGGAGTCATGGAGACGGCGAATTGTTTGGTGGATCCCATACCTTAAATCGAGACGGCAGGGGACCCAATCACGCGCAGCAGCGGCGCCACGACCAGCGCGCGGCGATTCCGGCCGACCCGAGCATCATTTCCAAATCCCGTTGTTCCCCGCCTAATCAACGATGTGACGAACCCAAACCCCCAACCAATTTCTATCGTGGTCAAGCACAGGGCTCTGCCCACGGCGCGCCATGGTTCCGCGGCGGAGCCCCAATTCCGACGAGAGATTGACGCCGGACACACGTCCAATCTCGAGAGATTTCTGGCGCGAATGAGAGAGAGGGGGCAGGGGTAGATTCGAGCGTAAACTCACGGTAATTGGAGCAGCGGCGACGTCTATCCACGCTCCCCGGCAGTGCGGTCCGAGTTGAGCTCCTCACCGCCACCGCACCTCCCTTGCAGCGCCCGCTTTTCTAGTGGAAGTAAGGATGCACCAGGGAACGGTAGAACGGCACCGGAGCCGTGGCCTCCTAAATAGGCACGGACCGAGTCCGGGCGTCACAACAAACCCCGCGGCGAGCGCGCGGCTCCGTCAAGCTCGGGATTCCGTTGCGAGGAGGGAGACGACCTGACAAGCGGGGCCCGCGTGCCAGTGGAACAGCGTAGGAAGGCACGAGGTGGAGCAAATGGCAAGTGGGTCCGTGTTGTCGGCGCCAGGTGAAGCACGAGCGCAAGCGCGTGGGTGAGGCTGGGCAGTGGGCCCCATATGTCAGCGACGCATGCAGGCGCGAGATCGTCGTTCTCGTCTGAGACGGCCAGGCGGGGCCCACCTGTCAGTGATCGAGTGATGGTGAGCGCGCGCGGTGGAGAAACTTGGGCCGCGCGGGAGAGAAAGGCCAAGTGGGCCGAATTCCAGGTTGCGGCCCAGCAGCAGGTTTTTATTCTTTTTCCTTTTTCTTTCTATTTTTCCTTTTCTATTTTCTTTTCTCCATTTTCAAATCCAATTTGAGTTCAAATTTCAAAATCAAATTCTTTGGTAAATTCACCTCAGATTGAAAGTATAACCTGTAAACTCTAGTCTTACTTTTATTTATACTTTTTATTTTGTATATACTTTCCTTTTCTTCTTATTTTCAAAACCCAAATTCCAATTCAAATCAAACCAAGTTTTTAAATTCTAGATTTCAAATTTATACACAAGTTAAACTTTCACATGATGCACAATCACTACATAGTGTTTCTTTATTTATTTTATTATGATTATTTACCTTTAAAAAGGGTGAATTATAAAGTTTAATTATTTATCAATGGTATTTTGCTCAGATTTCTTCTATAAATCCCAATTTCAGAATTTGGGTGTTACATTATATTAATTAGGGTAATAATTTTTTTAAGTGTTTAATTATTTAATTGCAATTTGATCGTTTTTCTTTGTATGCGCTTGATTGATCGGATGGTAGATATTAACTTCCTTTTAAAAAAAGAAATCTTAGTAATTAAACAATAATTAGAAAATATAGTAATTATTAGTCTAAAAATGAGTATTTTGATTATAAATATTTTTGGTAATTTTTTTTATGAATTTTTGAGCTTTTTAAATAAGCATTTCGAAATAAAAAAAAGAAACAAAAAAAAACCTAAATCTACCCCAACCGGCCCATTAGGGGCCCAAAACCCCCTAACCCTAGACCTGCATGCAGCCGCGCGCGCGCCCTGGGATTTTCCCACGCGCCGCCGCCTCCCTTTCCTCTCTCTCTCTCCCACACTTCTCTCTCTTCTCTCTCTCCCACTCTCTCCTCCCTCCCACCGTTCGCTCTCTGCTCTCCCCGCGCGAGCCAGCTTGGAGCCTGCTCGGCGCGCCGACCCAGCGCCACGCGCCCTGCGCGTTCGCGCAGCCGGCCGAGCAGCCGCCAGCCCAATGGCCGAGCCGCGCCCTCCAGCGACGTGCACGCGACCCCAAGCCCGGTGCCGAGCACGAAGCCGCCAGCCGCACGACCCCGACGCCGGCCCCTGCGCGTTACTGCCCGGCTGCCGCGCGTCCGTTCACCCACGACAGTAATGGAGCTTCAATAGTGGCCATGATTTTCCCTGCGTTATGGAATTCAAGACACCCGTTTTGTTGTTTCGGAAACCGATGCAACAATGGCTAGTGAAGACGCCGGCCATCCCTCTCTCCCCCACGGCGACCCTCCATTTACCTCCCTCTTTCCTATAAATCTGACGCCCTCTCATCACTCCCATCCTCCCTACTCGAGCTCTCTCCCATTCCTCGCACTCTCTCGCTCGCCGTTCGACGCCGGAGCCCGTGGAGTTCACGGCGCTGCAGTTCGTCGCTGGAGTCTCGTACTAGCTGTCCGTAGTCGAGCCCCGCTCTCCGTCCGGCCGAAACCCGTCGATCCGTCCCCGTCACACGCACGAACCCGAGGTTGTTGGCGACCCAAATTTATTTTATGTATTTTATAAAGTGCTTTCGATTCGATTCATGTGTTGTATAGTTCGTTTGTTGTAATATGAACACATGTGATTCCAATTTATATATTTGTGTGCGCTACGGAATTTGTTAAAAATATACGATTAGTAGTGCACCGTGTTATTCCATGTAATCGACGCGTTGATTTTGGTTTAGAAAAATATGGCGTAGATTTAATAGTCACACGTTGGTGATAAAAATACTAGATAAGAAATTATAGTCAATTTTGGTCACAATAAATTCTAGAAACTATTTGGAGAATTATAGGTGCACTTTTGATGGATTAGAAAATGGTATAGAACTCATGTCATTTGAATAATTTAGGATTTTAGATGATTTATCTAATTATTTTATTAGCATATTTTTTTATAAAGAGAGGAGAAAATATCATTGGTAAATGGTAAAATAGGTTTTTGCTAGTCAAATAAACATGTTCGCAGATTTAGAACTTAAAATTGTTAGAGTACTAGTTTATGTCAAATAACCTCGCTTGTGTTAGAAAATGTTTAATTAATAGTTTATAAGGATTTTTAGAATATTAATATTATTAAATTCATTTTTGCTATACTAACTAATTTGAGATAGAAGGAATAAAGGGTATTAATTTATTTATTAGTATTAAAAGATCATAAGTATTATTTAACTTCATTGATGGTGTTAAAATAAATTAATATTAGTTAAAATTATACTTATTGCACCCACTCCTAAATTCACTATTAGGATTCACATTAATAGCTATAATTAAATTAATAAGTATTTACGCGATTAGTACGTAATTAAAATGTGATTAGTACGACGTGTTAATGTGCATGTAATGGTGTATGATTATGTAATGGTGCATGTTTACTTATGGGTGTATACTTTATTTTTGTATGTGCGATGTGCGACTATAATAGAAGCGGACTGTGTGGTAGAGAATCCGAACTCGTTCGGGGACGACCCGCAAGACGCTGTTGAGCAAGGCAAGTGGATTCTCCCTCTGCATACTCTTTTTGTACCCAGTCATTGCATTTAATAATGTTTACTTTTGATATACTGCATAATTTGATGGGTTTCACCTAATTAAGGATTTCCTAGATTTACTACCTGTATTCCTTGTTTAACCTGGGGAAAATAATTAAGTTGTGCAAGATTTATGCTACCGCTCAACCTAATGATTTCTTAATGTCACTCACTAATTGATTTTAATGTTCCAAAGATTTAATTGGCAATTATGGCATTAACCCGATGGTTAAAGATAACTTTATTATAAATTTAATTGGAACATGGAGTGACCACCTAGGATAACAGTGCAACCACGAGTGCTATCATGGCTCTGGCTTTGGTAAATAGCTCTATATGCTTAGTGCCTAGCAACCTTACCTGAAAGATGGGCAAGAGGGGGAGCGGTAGGTGCTGGCAGCCCACGTTAACATGGGGTCGTATTCTTGGCTAAGGTACTTCACCCAGGGGGCCACCACCATCGTCTTAGAAACCTTAGCGGGTTGCTTCGTATTAAGTGTATTTTGTGAAAACCTCATAATGGATCCCTAGCCATTCACCTCGGTAGTGTCTAAGGGTCCGATCAACCCGGGCTAAATGGGATACATGGCTTGTGGGTAAAGTTGTACCACCTCTGCAGGGTGTAAAACTGATATATCAGCCGTGCTCCCGGTTATGAGCGACCTGGACTCCTCACATGATAATTGAACTTTAAGATGGAATTAAATTGAGATCCGATGATCTGCCAATAATTTGCTTAAGTGATTTCACTTAAGTGTTTTTGTTATATTCATATTCCTTTGTTTAAATGGGATATATGGGATTCACACTTATTAGTAAGACATGTGTTGTTAATAAAATGTTGACCAATTAAAATGCTTACTGCTCAACCTTAGCCTCACCTTGTTATACCTGCATTAGTTTTTCCCCCACTTGCTGAGCCCCGACCATAAGTGAGCTCACCCTTGCTTAATTTTGATCAGAGGGTGATGCTGGAGACTTTGATGGAGATTTTATCGACGACGATTTCTAAGTCTAACGACGCGCCGGTCATCTTCCTGTGGGAGATTGCCCAGTTGTTTATTTCCGCTTTACTTTGATGTGATACTTGTTAACGATACAATGTTTCAGATGATGTAATAAAGTATTATACTCTCTTTACGCCTTTATTGCATTGTCTTTTGATATATTACACTTGTGACGTCAACATATGTGTGGAAATGGATCCTGGCACACATATGGTATGCGCTCGGTTCTACCCCCTGGAACCGGGTGTGATAGTGCATTTCTAAATTAAATGATGAAGTAGCTAGTCTTAATGCCCAACTTAAGACTAGCAAAAGTGAATTTGACAAATTGAAATTTGCAAGGGATGCCTACACGATTGGTAGACACCCCTCAATTAAGGATGGTCTTGGCTTCAAGAGAGAAGCCAAGAACTTAACAAGCCATAAGGCTCCCATCTCCGCCAAGGAGAAAGGGAAGGCCCCTATGGCTAGTAGTGTGCAAAAGAACCATGCTTTTATGTACCATGATAGGAGACAATCTAGAAATACTCATAGGAGGTGTAATGCATATGATGCTTTTGATTCTCATGCCATGTTTGCTTCTAGTTCTTCCTATGTGCATAATAAAAATGTTGGTAGGAGAAATGTTGTTCATAATATGCCTAGGAGAAATGTTGTTAATGTTCCTAGGAAAGTCAATGAACCTTCTACAATATATCATGCTTGCAATGCTTCATTTACCATTTGTAGAAAGAATAAGAAGGTGATTGCCAGGAAGTTAGGGGCCAAATGTAAGGGAGATAAAACATGCATTTGGGTCCCTAAGACAATTGTAACTAACCTTGTAGGACCCAACAAGAGTTGGGTACCTAAGACCCAAGCCTAAATTTGCCTTGCAGGTTTATGCATCCGGGGGTTCAAGCTGGATTATCGACAGCGGATGCACAAACCATATGACGGGGGAGAAGAAGATGTTCACCTCCTACGTCAAAAATAAGGATTCCCAAGATTCAATAATATTCGGTGATGGGAACCAAGGCAAGGTAAAAGGGTTAGGTAAAATTGCTATTTCATCTGAGCACTCTTTTTCTAATGTGTTTTTAGTTGAGTCGCTTGGATATAATTTGTTATCTGTTAGTCAATTATGCAAAATGGGATATAACTGTCTATTTACAAATGTAGACGTGTCTGTCTTTAGAAGATGTGATGGTTCACTAGCTTTTAAGGGTGTACTAGACGACAAACTTTATTTGGTTGATTTTACAAAAGAAGAGGCCGGTCTAGATGCATGCTTAATTGCTAAGACTTGCATGGGCTGGCTGTGGCATCGCCGCTTAGCACATGTGGGGATGAAGAACCTCCACAAGCTTCTAAAGGGAGAACACGTGATAGGTCTAACTAATGTACATTTCGAAAAAGATAGACCTTGTGCAGCTTGTCAAGCAGGGAAACAGGTGGGAGGCTCTCATCACACCAAAAATGTGATGACCACATCAAGACCCTTGGAGATGCTTCATATGGACCTCTTCGGACCCGTCGCCTATCTAAGTATAGGAGGAAGTAAGTATGGTCTTGTTATAGTTGATGATTTTTCCCGCTTCACTTGGGTGTTCTTTTTGCAGGATAAATCTGAAACCCAAGGGACCCTCAAGCGCTTCCTCAGGAGAGCTCAAAATGAGTTTGAGCTCAAAGTGAAGAAGATAAGGAGTGACAACGGGTCCGAATTCAAGAATCTTCAAGTGGAGGAGTTCCTTGAGGAGGAGGGGATCAAGCACGAGTTCTCTGCTCCCTACACACCTCAGCAAAATGGTGTGGTAGAGAGGAAGAACAGGACGCTCATCGATATGGCGAGGACTATGCTTGGAGAGTTCAAGACCCCCGAGCGTTTTTGGTCGGAAGCCGTGAACACGGCTTGCCACGCCATCAACAGGGTCTATCTTCACTGCCTCCTCAAGAAGACTTCATATGAGCTGCTAACTGGTAACAAACCCAATGTGTCTTATTTTCGTGTATTTGGGAGCAAGTGTTATATTCTTGTGAAGAAAGGTAGAACTTCTAAATTTGCTCCCAAAGCTGTAGAAGGGTTTTTATTAGGTTATGATTCAAATACAAAGGCGTATAGGGTCTTCAACAAATCATCGGGTTTGGTTGAAGTCTCTAGCGACGTTGTATTTGATGAGACTAATGGCTCTCCAAGAGAGAAAGTTGTTGATCTTGATGATGTAGATGAAGAAGACGTTCCAACGGCCGCAATGCGCACCATGGCGATTGGCGATGTGCGACCACAGGAACAATTGGAGCAAGATCAACCATCTTCCTCAACTATGGTGCATCCCCCAACCCAAGATGACGAACAGGTACCTCAAGTGGAGGCGCGTGATCAAGGGGGAGCACAGGGTGTTCAAGTTGAAGAGGAAGAAGCACCTCAGGCATCTCCAACCCAAGTTCGAGCGACGATTCAAAGGGATCATCCCGTCGACCAAATTTTGGGTGATATTAGCAAGGGAGTAACTACTCGTTCAAGATTAGTTAATTTTTGTGAGCATTACTCCTTTGTCTCTTCTATTGAGCCTTTCAGGGTAGAAGAGGCCTTGCTAGATCCGGACTGGGTATTGGCCATGCAGGAGGAACTCAACAACTTCAAGCGCAATGAAGTTTGGACACTGGTGCCTCGTCCCAAGCAAAATGTTGTGGGAACCAAATGGGTGTTCCGCAACAAACAGGACGAGCACGGGGTGGTGACGAGGAACAAGGCTCGACTTGTGGCAAAAGGTTATGCCCAAGTCGTAGGTTTGGACTTTGAGGAGACGTTTGCTCCTGTGGCTAGGCTAGAATCAATTTGTATTTTGCTAGCATATGCCACTCACCATTCTTTCAGGTTGTACCAAATGGATGTGAAGAGCGCTTTCCTCAACGGGCCGATCAAGGAGGAGGTGTACGTGGAGCAACCCCCTGGCTTCGAGGATGAACGGTACCCCGACCACGTGTGTAAGCTCTCTAAGGCGCTCTATGAACTTAAGCAAGCCCCAAGAGCATGGTATGAATGCCTTAGAGACTTTTTAATTGCTAATGCTTTCAAGGTTGGGAAAGCCGATCTAACTCTTTTCACTAAGACTTGCGATGGTGACCTTTTTGTGTGCCAAATTTATGTCGATGACATAATATTTGGTTCTACTAACCAAAAGTCGTGTGAAGAGTTTAGCAGGGTAATGACGCAGAAATTCGAGATGTCGATGATGGGCGAGTTGAACTACTTCCTTGGGTTCCAAGTGAAGCAACTCAAGGATGGCACCTTCATCTCCCAAACGAAGTACACGCAAGACTTGCTAAAGCGGTTTGGGATGAAGGACGCCAAGCCCGCAAAGACTCCGATGGGAACCGACAGACACACCGACCTCAACAAAGGAGGTAAGTCTGTTGATCAAAAAGCATACCGGTCCATGATAGGTTCTTTGCTTTATTTATGTGCTAGTAGACCGAATATTATGCTTAGCGTATGCATGTGTGCTAGATTTCAATCCGATCCTAAGGAGTGTCACTTAGTGGCTGTGAAGCAAATTCTTCGATATTTAGTCGCTACGCCTTGCTTCGGGATCTGGTACCCAAAGGGGTCTAACTTTGACTTAATTGGATATTCAGACTCCGACTATGCTGGATGTAAGGTCGATAGGAAGAGTACATCGGGGACGTGCCAATTCTTAGGAAGGTCCCTGGTGTCGTGGAACTCTAACAAACAAACTTCCGTTGCCCTATCCATCACTGAGGCCGAGTACGTTGCCGCAGGACAGTGTTGCGCGCAACTACTTTGGATGAGGCAAACCCTCCGGGACTTTGGCTACAATCTGAGCAAAGTCCCACTCCTATGTGACAATGAGAGTGCTATTCGAATAGCGGAAAATGCTGTTGAGCACAGCCGCACAAAGCACATTGACATCCGGCATCACTTTTTGAGAGACCACCAGCAAAAGGGAGATATCGAAGTGTTTCATGTTAGCACCGAGAACCAGCTAGCCGATATCTTCACTAAGCCTTTAGATGAAAAGACCTTTTGCAGGCTGCGTAGTGAGCTAAATGTCTTAGATTCGCGGAACTTGGATTGATTCATAGCATACATGTATTTATGCCTTTGATCATGTTCCTTTTGCATTTTTGTTGCTTACTTGTGGTGCTCAAGTTGTACAATCACTTCCCGGACCTCACAAGTCCTTGTGCAAGTGATGCACATATTTAGGGGGAGTTATGCTACAACTTGACCCTTTGAGACTAACCACTTGCTTGAGTTTGCTTGATTTAGTCTCAAAGGAGGTTTGAAAGGGAAAAGGTGGACTTGGACCATGGAAGACTTCCACTGCACTTCGATGAGAGGGTAACTTATTCCAAGTTCATCTCACGTACTCTTATTGCCTTTGTACTCTTATTTGAAGATTTTTGGTGAGGCAATGGGGTTAGAGGGCCAAGATTGATCCTGTTTTGGTGCTTGATGCCAAAGGGGGAGAAAATAAAGGCCAAAGCAATAGATGGATCAGCTACCACTTGAGAAATTTTGAAAATGGTAGATTAGAGCTTTTGGTTTGTCAAAACTCTTGTATTATCTCTTGTGTCAAAAGTTGGCCTCTTGTGGGGAGAAGTGTTGATCATGGGAAAAAGGGGGAGTTTTTGAAATCCTTGATCAATTTCCTTTGGAATACCTCTCTTTATGTCTCTACAAGTGAATTTGACTTAGAGATAGAAATTTGAGTTTGATTTGCAAAAACAAACCAAGTGATGGCAAAGTATGATCCATATATGTCAAAATTGAATCAAAACAATTTTGAGTACTCATTTGCATTGATATTGCACTTGTTCTAGTTGCTTTATGTTGTGTTGGCATAAATCACCAAAAAGGGGGAGATTGAAAGGGAAATGTGCCCTTGGGCCATTTCTAAGTATTTTGGTGATTGAGTGTCAACACAAGTGTTTTTGTGTTAATCTATGCAAAGTGGTGGACAAAGTAGAAATCATGTCAAAAGGTATGTTTCTAGACTTAGTACATTGTTTGATGGACTAATGTATTGTGTCTAAGTGCTGGAAACAGGAAAGATTGAATTGGAAATGAGATGGCTTTGTTCAGCAAAAGTCTGCTCGGTCTGGGTGCACCGGACTGTCTGGTGGTGCACCGGACAGTGTCCGGTGTGCCAGGCTGGCTCTGGCGAACAGGCCGCTCTCGGGACTTCGACGGCGGTGTACGGCTGTAATTCACCGGTCTGTCCGGTGGTGCACCGGACTGTCCGGTGGTGCACCGGACTGTCCGGTGAGCCGTTCACAGGCGAACTCGTCGCTCTCGGGAGATGATCAACGGCGTACGACTAAAATTCACCGGTCGGTCCGGTGGTGCACCGGACTGTCCGGTGAGTCAACGGTCAGCCGGGGCAACGGTCGGCCGAGGATTCCGCGCGTGACGCGTGGCCGAGCCAACGGTCACATTGGTGCACCGGACTGTCCAGTGTGCACCGGACAGTGTCCGGTGCGCCAACGGCTCTCAGAC
This sequence comes from Zea luxurians, assembly GCA_029449295.1. Lineage (NCBI taxonomy): Eukaryota > Viridiplantae > Streptophyta > Magnoliopsida > Poales > Poaceae > Zea > Zea luxurians. The sequence continues at coordinate 1,991,064 of JAOPSE010000152.1, forward strand.
TCCAACGGTCGGCTTCGCCAAATAAGGAAGGCAATATGCACCGGACAGTGTCCGGTGGCGCACCGGACTGTCCGGTGCGCCAGTCAACAGAAGGCAAGATCTGCCTTCCAGGATTGCTCTCAACGGCTCCTAGCTGCCTTGGGGCTATAAAAGGGACCCCTAGGCGCATGGAGGACAAAACCAAGCATTCCTTGAGCACTCTTGATCACTCACACTCCATTCCTGCGCACTTGTTCGACATTCTAGTGATTTAAGCTCCGTTCTAGTGTGCTAGTCTTTTGAGCTTAAGTCTGGGTCTTGTGTGAGTTGCTAATCCCTCCCTTACTCCGTGCTTCTTTGTGAACTTCAAGTGTAAGGGCGAGAGGCTCCAAGTTGTGGAGATTCCTCGCAAACGGGATTAAGAAAAGCAAGCAAAACACCGTGGTATTCAAGTGGGTCTTTGGACCGCTTGAGAGGGGTTGATTGCAACCCTCGTCCGTTGGGACGCCACAACGTGGAGTAGGCAAGCGTTGGTCTTGGCTGAACCACGGGATAACCACCATGCCATCTCTGTGATTGATCTTTTGTGGTTATTGTGTTTTGTTGAGACTCCTCTCTAGCCACTTGGCGATTATTGTGCTAACGCTTAACCAAGTTTTTGTGGCATAAGTTTTAAGTTCTACAGGATCACCTATTCACCCCCCTCTAGGTGCTCTCACAAACCACATGACGGGGGAGAAGAAGATGTTCGCCTCCTACGTCAAGAACAAGGATTCCCACGATACGATCATCTTTGGAGATGGGAACCAAGGCAAGGTCAAAGGCTTGGGCAAGATAGCCATCACCAACGAGCACTCTATTTCAAACGTATTTCTAGTAGAGTCGCTTGGTTACAACCTCCTATTTGTAAGTCAATTGTGCCACATGGGCTACAATTGTTTGTTTACAAATGTTGATGTTTCTGTCTTTAGAAGGAGTGATGGTTCATTAGCATTTAAGGGTGTATTAGATAGCAAACTCTACTTAGTTGATTTTTCGAAAGAGGAGGCCGATCTAGATGCATGCTTAATATCTAAGACTAGTGTGGGCTGGCTGTGGCATCACCGTCTAGCACATGTTGGGATGAAGAACCTTCATAAACTTCTAAAGGGAGAACATGTGTTAGGACTAACCAATGTCTGCTTTGAGAAAGACAGACCTTGTGCAGCTTGTCAGGCATGGAAATAGGTGGGAAGCACTCATCACAGCAAGAATGTGATGACTACATCAAGACCACTGGAGCTTCTTCACATGGACCTCTTCGGACCCGTCGCCTACCTTAGCATCGGGGGAAGTATGGTCTTGTAATTGTAGATGACTTTTCCTGCTTCACTTGGGTGTTCTTTTAGCAGGATAAATCAGAAACCCAAGGGACCCTAAAGCGCTTTCTAAGGAGGGCACAAAACCAATTTGAGCTCAAGGTGAAAAAGATAAGGAGCGACAACGGGTCCGAGTTCAAGAACTTACAAGTTGAGGAGTATCTTGAGGAGGAAGGTGTCAAGCATGAGTTCTCCGCTCCCTACACACCACAACAAAATGGTGTGGTAGAAAGGAAGAACATGATGCTTATCGACATGGCGAGGATGATGCTTGGAGAGTTCAAGACGCCCGAGCGGTTTTGGTCGGAAGCTGTGAACACAGCTTGCCATGCCATAAACCGGCTCTATCTACATCGTCTCCTCAAGAAGACCTCCTACAAACTCTTTACCAGTAACAAACCAAATGTATCTTACTTTCGTGTATTTGGGAGCAAATGCTACATTTTGGTGAAGAAAGGTAGACATTCCAAATTTGCTCCCAAAGCTGTAGAAGGGTTTTTGCTAGGGTATGACTCAAATACAAAGGCGTATAGAGTCTTCAACAAATCATCGGGTTTGATTGAAGTCTCTAGCGACGTTGTATTTGATGAGACTAATGGCTCTCCAAGAGAGCAAGTTGATCTTGATGACATAGATGAAGATGATGTTCCAACGGCCGCAATATGCACCATGGCGATTGGAGATGTCCGACCATAGGAACAAAAAGAGCAAGATCAACCTTCTTCCTCAACAATGGTGCATCCCCCAACTCAAGATGATGGACAGGTTCATCAAGAAGAGGCGTATGATCAAGGGGAGCACAAGAAGAACAAGCTATGGAGGAAGAAGCACCACTGGCCCCTCCAACTCAAGTCCGAGCAACGATCCAAAGAAATCACCCCGTTGATCAAATTCTGGGTGACATAAGCAAGGGAGTAACGACTCGCTCAAGATTAGCTAACTTCTGTGAGCATTACTCGTTTGTCTCTTCTATTGTGCCTTTCAGGGTAGAAGAGGCCTTGCAGGATCTGGACTGGGTGTTGGCCATGCAGGAAGAGCTCAACAACTTCAAGAGGAACAAAGTTTGGAGCCTGGTGCCACGTCCCAAGAAAAACGTTGTGGTAACCAAGTGGGTGTTCCGCAACAAGCAAGGCGAGCACGGGGTGGTGACAAGAAACAAGGCTCGACTTGTGGCAAAAGGTTATGCCCAAGTCGCAGGTTTGGTTTTCGAGGAGACTTTTGCTCTTGTGGCTAGGCTAGAGTCTATTAGAATATTATTAGCCTTTGCCGCTCACCACTCTTTCAGGTTGTTTCAAATGGATGTGAAGAGCGCTTTCCTCAACGGGCCAATAAAGGAGGAGGTGTACGTGGAACAACCCCTTGGCTTTGAGGATGACAGGTACCCTGACCATGTGTGTAAGCTCTCTAAGGCACTCTATGGACTTAAGCAAGCCCCAAGAGCATGGTATGAATGCCTTAGAGATTTCTTAATTGCTAATTCTTTCAATGTTGGGAAAACCGATCCCACTCTTTTCACTAGGACTTGTGACGGTGATATTTTTGTGTGCCAAATTTATGTCGATGACATAATATTTGGTTCTACTAACCAAAAGTCTTGTGAGGAGTTTAGCAGGGTGATGACTCAAAAGTTTGAGATGTCGATGATGGGCGAGTTGAACTACTTCCTTGGGTTCCAAGTGAAGAACCTCAAGGACGACACTTTCATCTCCCAAACAAAGTACACTCAAGATCTTCTCAAGAGGTTTGGGATGAAGGACGCCAAGCCCGCGAAGACATCAATGGGAACCGACAGGCATGTTGACCTCAACAAAGGAGGTAAGTCCGTTGATCAAAAGGCATACCGGTCTATGATAGGGTCATTACTTTATTTATGTGCTAGTAGACCGGATATTATGCTTAGCATATGCATGTGTGCTAGATTTCAATCCGACCCCAAGGAATGTCACCTTGTGGCCGTTAAGCGAATTCTTAGGTATTTAGTCGCTACGCCTTGCTTCGGGATCTGGTATCCAAAGGGGTCTACCTTTGACTTAATTGGATATTCAGACTCCGATTATGCTGGATGTAAGGTTGATAGGAAGAGTACATCAGGAACGTGCCAATTCCTAGGAAGGTCCCTGGTGTCTTGGAGTTCAAAGAAACAAACCTCTGTTGCCCTATCCACCGCTGAGGCCGAGTACGTTGCTGCAGGACAGTGTTGCGCGCAACTATTTTGGATGAGGCAAACCCTCTAGGACTTTGGCTACAATCTAAGCAAAGTCCCACTCCTATGTGACAATGAGAGTGCAATCCGCATGGCGGATAATCCTGTTGAACATAGCCACACTAAGCACATTGACATCTGGCATCACTTTCTGAGAGACCACCAGCAAAAGGGAGATATCGAGGTGTTCCATATTAGCACCGAGAACCAGCTAGCCGATATCTTTACCAAGCCATTAGATGAGAAAACCTTTTGCAGGCTGTGTAGTGAGCTAAATGTCTTAGATTCATGTAACTTGGATTGATCTATAGCATATTATGCCTTTGATCATGTTACTTTATGCATTTACAAAATTTGTTGCTTATTTATAGTGCTCAAGTTGTTCACGGGAACCCCGGACCTCAAAAGTCCATGTGTGGGTGATGCACATATTTAGGGGAGATGTGCTACAACTTGACCCTTTGAGACTAACCTTTGTGTTTAAGTGTACTTGATGTAGTCTCAAAGGTGAATTGAAAGGGAAAGGTGAACTTGGACCATGCAAAGACTTCCACTGCACTCCGGTATTAGTGTACTCACCTCCAAGTTCATTCTTATGCTCCTATTGCCTTTTTGCTCTTAATTGACAATTTTTGGTGAGGCAATGGGGTTTAAGGGCCACAAATAATCCCGTTTTGGTTCTTAATGCCAAAGGGGGGAGAAATTAAGGCCAAAGCAAATGGATCAGCTACCACTTGAGAATTTTTGAAAACAATAGAGTTAGAACTTTTGATTTGTCAAAATACTCTTATTGCAAAATTTGGTCTCTTGTGGGGAGATTTTATGATTATGAGAAAAAGGGGGAGTTTTTGGCACTTGATCAATTTCACTCTTGAATTATCTCTCTTTATGCCCAAACAAGTGAGTTTGACTTAGAAATAGGAATATGAATTTGATTTGCAAAAACAAACCAAGTGGTGGCAAAGAATAATCCAAATATGCCAAATTAGAATAAAAAACAATTTGGTCTTTAATTTGAATTGATGTTGCATGTTTTGCATTGCTTTTTGATGTGTTGGCGTAAATCACCAAAAAGGGGGAGATTGAAAGGGAAATGTGCCCTTGGGCCATTTCCATAATGTTTTGGTGATCAAGTGTCCAACACATAGTGAGTAAGATATTATGTGCCAAACAAGCAAAATGTGCAAATCATGTAACAAGGTACGTTTCTAGACTTAGTACATTGTTTTGAGTACTAACATATTTTGTCTAAGTGCTAGAAACAGAGAGAAGAAAAGAAGAAAAGGATTGCAAGTGACTTGGCTTGGTACAGCCAAAGTCCAGCTCGGCTTGGCACACCGGACTGTACGGTGCGCCAGGCCAGCCTCCGGTGAACAGGCCACTCTCGGGAAAAATCGGCGGCGTACGACTATAATTCATCGGACTGTCCGGTGAGCCAACGGCCGCCAGCGCAACGGTCGGCCGCGCAATCCGCGGGCGACGCGTGGCCCGCGCCAACGGTCGGCAGGGGGCACCGGACTGTCCGGTGTGCACCGGACAGTGTCCGGTGCACCAACTACCACGAATCTGCAACGGTCATCTGCGCCAGAAAAGGAAACAGATCCGCACCGGACCGTATACAGTGACTGTCCGGTGGTGCCCCGGACTGTCCGATGCACCACCCGATAGAAGGCAACTTTGGCCTTTCTTGTTGGCCTCCAACGGCTCCTAGCTGCCTTGGGGCTATAAAAGGGACCCCTAGGCGCATGGAGGAGTTACCCAAGCATTCAAGAAACATTCTAAGACTTCTAGACTCCAACTTCGCGCATTTGATTCTTTGAGATAGTGACTTGAGCTCCATTTGAGTTGTGAACTCCAAGAGTTGTGTTTTGAGCTCAAGTTGTGACTTTTGTGCGTGATTATGCTGTGATTTGAGTCTTGTGTGTGTTGCTCTCCCCTCCCTTACTTCCGTACATCTTTTGTGATCTTCATTGTAAGGGCGAGAGGCTCCAAGTTGTGGAGATTCCTCGCAAATGAGAGAAAGACAAAGAAAGGAAAAACCGTGGTATTCAAGTTGATCATCGGATCACTTGAAAGGGGTTGAGTGCAACCCTCGTCCATTGGGATGCCACAATGTGGAAGTAGGCAAGTGTTACTTGGCCGAACCACGGGATAAAAATCGCGTCTCTCTTGTGTGCTTTACCTTTGATTATCTATGTTCACAAGAACTCGTTTCAAGCTACTTAGCCGTTCTAATTTTCGTAACAAAGTGTTCTGGCTATTAGTGTTGAATTTTACAGGATCACCTATTCACCCCCCTCTAGGTGCTCTCAGATATAGTGTGGAACCCACCAAAAGACATTAAAAAGGAATCAATGACATCTTCCGTTACCTCCAAGGAAGCAAGGATCTTGTTTTGTTTTATCCAAAAAAATCAAGATTTGAAACGTGTCGGCTACATTGATGTTGTATACCTATCTGATCCGAATTCAAGTAAATCCCAAACTGGATACGTATAATACTTTATGGATGAATTGCAATTTCATGGAAGTCATCGAATTAGACTTTGGTCTCGACTTCAATGAACCACTCAGAAAATATTGCACTATATGAAGCCTGCGCGAATGTACATGGCTCTGAAGAATGATCAATCATATCCAAAATGCTTGTGGGTTGAACATTGACCAAACATGCACAATCATTTATGAAGATAATGCAACTTGTGTCGCACAAGTTCAAATGGGCTATGTGAAAAGCAATTTTACAAAGCATATACCCCAAATTCTTCTATGCACATGAGTTGTATAAGATAAATGAGATTAAAATATTGCACACTAAGTCATGTGAAAATCTCGCAGATATGTTCTGTCACACCCGATTCCAAGGGCAGCACTGGGTGCATAGCATATGTGTGCCAGGATCTATTTCCACACATATGTTGACGTCGCAAGTGTAATATATCAAAAGAACAATGCATAAAAGCGTAAATAACAATTATATTAACATATTACACTTCGAAGAGACATAATGTCTTAACCTTTATTCATCAAAGTACAACGAACATGGACATCCATCCAGAGGAAGATGACCGGGTGTATCACTAGACTAGCATCCATGGAGCTCAGCATCATAACTTCATCTGCAAACTTCTGATCAAAATTAAGCAAGGGTGAGCTCACTTATGGTCGGGGCTCAGCAAGTGGGGTGAAAATGCAAGGTAACAAGGTAAGGCTAAAGTTTAATGCGGTTGGCATTTTAGTTGGTCAACATTTTATTATCAACACCTGATTGCTAGGTATAAGTATATACCAAACCCAATTAAGCATGAACAAAATTCATCAGCATATATATATCATCAGCATAAATATATCACCAGCGTAAGCTCAAAACCACTTGAACCAAAAAGGACCACGATTTATTTTCATCTTCAAGTTCAATTATCATGTGAGGAGTCTAGGCTGCTCATAACCGTGAGCACGGCTGATATATCAGTTTTACACTCTGCAGAGGTGATACAACTTTACCCACAAGCCGTGTATCCCCTCTAGCCTGGGTCGGCCAAAACCCGTAAACACTTCCGAGGTGAGTGGCTAGGGATCCACTATGAGGCTTTCACAGAATACTTAATACTAAACAACCCGCTAAGGTTTCTAAAGTCGATGGTGGAGGCCCCCTAGGTGAGGTACCTTAGCCAAGAATACGTCCCCATGTTAACGTGGGCTGCCACCACCACCGCTCCCCCTCTTGCCCATATTTCAGGTAAGGTTGCTAGGTACTAAGCATATAAAGCTTACCAAAGCCAGAGCCATGATAGCACTCGTGGTTGCACTGTTTTCCCGGGTGGTCACTCCATGTTCCAATTATCACAGTATGATCTTGCTTAATCATCGGATTAACAACAATAATGTAACTTACCATTTGGAACATTGATATCATCAGTAGGAGTAACATCATAAAGTTAAAGTTGTAGCAATAGCATAGCTACTTGATTAGATCATAACCCAGGTTAACAAGGAATAAGGTTGGAAAGGTTAGGTGTATCTAAATAGGTAACCCATCAAATTATGCATATATATCAAAGAATAAACTTTATTAAATGAATTGTTTGGGATCAAACAGAGTATGCAGAGGGAGAAGTCCACTTGCCTTGCTTATAGAAAACTTGAGGTTCTTCCACGGATAGGAACGGATCTTGATTCTTAACTACTAGATTAACCACTGAATATCACACAAACAAACAAGAAGAACAAACACCACTCAATAACTTACCACATTCACCATACGTAAAGCTAAAAGAAAGCGTAACGAAAAGAGCGTTTGTTTTTTTTTTCAAAAAACGTCGCAAGTAATGGTTATAATAAGAGGGTATTCTTTTTAAAAATATGTGATCTATACTTTATAAAACAAGACATGAGCTTAAAATATCTTAATTAAAATATACAAATATTTGGTTCACCGATTTAATCTTTTATAAAACGTCATATGCGATATGTCTAAGATTAAGGGTTTATAAGACTATAAAACACGTTATAACGATATTAAACCTTTTTAACCTTTTAGAAAAGATATATGTTATATCTAAGGTTAATGGGCTATGAAACACGTTATTAATATTAGAAGCCTTATGGAACATATAATAAAACATCTATTTGAAAAGACCTTAAGATATAAGCCTAAACAGGTTTTATGTGAAAAGATCATTAAACAAATAGTTATATTTATTTTCATTAAGAAAATACATGATCTAATAGATTTTTATGAGAGGTAATGAAACAGTTAATTATCTTTACCCTTAGTTTAGGAACATATGACCTAGATATTTAATACTATATTCTTTGGTATATTATTAACTATCATTTTAGTTATGACGGTGTGAGCACTTAATTAAGCCATTATTATTAGAAAAGTTATATGACATAATTCTATTGTAAAGCATATGATTATGGGTACTTAAACATGAGACTAAATGAGTTTTATGTAAAGGGATAATAAATGATTATCATTCTATTAGGAAAACACTAAATCTATACTTGTTGAGAAAACTACATTCAAATCGATAGGTCATCATTTTAAAGATATGAACACCAATTCTATCATTTTAGTTTATAAAAGCAATAACCCTTGTTATCTTTTAATTAAGAAATTGTAAATACTCTATTAATTGGACATATGTTTATTTTTTATTTTTATTATGAAACATATGTCTACATATTCTTTTAAGTTTCTATTTAATACGGCTATACTTAAACATCTATAACAAACCTTATTAAATAAAAACATGATATCTATTAAAAAGGTCATTTTAAAGTTAGAAACAAATTATCTACTTCTTTAGTAAGAAACCTATGCTTATCAACATACTATCAATTTCTTTATTAGAAAAGTATGAGCGTTTAATTAAGTCACTTTAACATTATTATAAATTCTACTCTTTCGGTTTTTCTCCTTTCTTTTCTAAATAGAATGTATACTAAAAATTGTTTATTTAATTCTTCTAACATTAATATACTAAGAATTAATTGTAAATTACTAAATAAGACTTTTAATAACCTATTCATGGTTATTATGACATAAATAAGCATTTTACTATTCTAAGTAATTAAGTGCTATACTTGTGAATACATTTATTATGAATAGTAAAATCTATATATTTTTATTCGATCGGAAATATGTGGCTTAAACTACTATTTCAATTTCTTATTATACTTATATCAATACTAACCAATTATTGCTCTACACACTAAAGCGAAATTCAATATGTAAACGTTTTCTAGTATGAAATCAATGAGGTAGTGAAAGGTGACCGTATTCATATTAAAAACTATAAAATCATACGCATATTAAAGCGTTGTCGCGGGGTTCGATTTTGGTTACACATATATATCGTATCTCTAAAATCATACACATGAATCGCCAAATCGCATCAATATTACAACGATAAATCGCAAGATTCAAGCATGATTTAGAAAATAAATCAGTGGGTTGTCTTCGACCTTGGTTGGATTCTCGTTCATGCGCATGGATGAACGACGGTCAAGGGAACGAGCGCGAGGTCCAGCCGGGGTGTTGCGTGGGCGGCGAGTATGAACTCCGGCGAGTTCCACGGGCGGTCCGAGGACGGCGGGGCAGTGGATGGTCCAGCCAGGGTGCTGCGTGGCTGCGTCGATAGTGGTTGATGAGCGCCAAATTTACAAAAGTCAGGGACCAAAACAGAAATCGATCATCTTCTACCTCCGATTTTTGGTTTCCACGGCAAAGGAGACAACGGGCTAGAGACAGGGTCGACTTCACTACGGCGAACAACGTTCTGGGCAGTGATTCGTTGAAGGGGACGCCAGTGACTTGTGTTCGCCTTCGCCGGCGACGGGGAAGGAGCAGGGACCTCTAGTCACGGCGAGCGGCGTGATGGCGGGAACACACACGCAAACAAGCGAGCAACAAAATGGAGCGTGTGAGAGCGAGCTTGGGGATGGAGAAGGAGAAGGGCTCGGCTGCCCTTTATAGAGAGAAAGAGGGGAGGGGAGAGGTCGTCGGGGAGAGAGGAAGGGGCGGCCGGGGTCTTCAATCGACCACTAATAGCACCGGTAATGGGAGAGATAATGGGGGAATAAACGTCGCCTTGATGCTCCATTAACGCGAAATAATGAACGAACGGCGTGGGTGCTCGGTCGCGGCTCGGGGGCACGGTTGGGTACGTGGTGTGGCGCGGGGTCGCGCAGCTGGGCCGCGTCCGTGGTGCGGGTGGCCTGGGCTTCGCGTCGGGTGCGCGACGCTGCTTCTGGGCGCGGGCGCGGCCGGTGTTGGCGGCTGCTCGGGATGGGGCGCGGCTCGGCTGCTGGCGGCTCGTCGGTGAAGAGCAGGAAAGAGATCAGGCAGCGCGTGTTGGGAGGGAAGGGGAGGAGAGAGAAATGAGAGGAGGGCACGGCTGAAGACCAGGAGCGGTGGCGGCTTCAGCTGGGAGCAGGGGGCGGTCGACTAGGTTTAGGTGTTGGGCCTTAATGGGCCGACAGGGTTAGTTTAGGTTTTTTTTTTCTATTTCTTTTTTTTCTAATTTCAAAATACATATTTAAATAACCCTAAAATTTATAAAAATTAACCCAAAATTATTTATAAATATGTTGGCACTTGCTCTCCTGAGCGAGTGGATCCAACAGGGGAGTAAAAGTGGTGTCAACGGGGCTACAACACGAGATGGCAATAGCTCTGTTAACCTAGCCTCTCAAGGGCACTGTGCGGGGGTATTTATAGGTATCTGAGTGCCCAGCGTCCAGTGTTAAGGACGCATGTGCCCTCAGGCACCTAGGTTATCCCCGGAATATTCCCACAAAGCAGGGTTACAGACCGTAATTACATGGAGACCTTTACAAATTAGGCCCGTAATGCGCAGCGGCCACGCAGGGCCTGTTACAATGGGCCGGATCATACGTGGGCCTCCATGTTGAGCGAGGTCGCAAGATGAGACGACCTCGTCACAAGCCTTCGTCCGGCGACGTGTGGGACAAAGGGTAGGTCTGCCCGTCGTCTTGCCTTCGTTGGTGCAGCGAGGTCGGCGAAGACTTCGAGCGAAGGGTGGCATCTTCGCCTTCGCCCCAACATTTGCCCTCCGAGGGACCAGTTCGACTAAGTCATCTGGTGCCGAAGACGTTGCTAGATGGTGGAGTCGCTGCCCTCGCTCGAAGTGGTTCCGCGGGGGTTTTTGACATGACCGTTGATTGACGCCGTACTGTTGGATTGCGGGTTTCCCGAAGCGCCGCGCTCTGTGTATAAAAGGGGGGCGGGGGGCGGCGCGTTTTGAACTTTATCTTTCCGCGCTCCGCGAAAACCCTAGCCGCCTTTTCAAACCGCTCGCTGCTCGTCTGCCCTCCTTGCTCTTGCTCGTCGGAGATCTGGCCCGTGTGAAGCAGACCGCCCGCCGCCGCCGACGGTACGTAGCGATGCCGTCCTCTTCTTCTGCTGCCGCTACGCCGCCGGCTGGCGTGTCGTCCGGGGAGACACTGAGCGATGTGGCGGCGGAGGAGTTGCGCGCCGGTGATACAGTGGAGTTCGGCGTGTCGCGGATGTCCTCGGTCCGCGTGCAATACATGCAACAGCTTGGTTATTTCGGCGGTGGAGTGGCACGTGTCCCGGGGACGGAGGAGGTCCCCGAGCCAGAAGGCGAGTTGGTTGTGTTCGAGGCTTTTTTCACCGCTGGCCTTCGTCTGCCCGCACATCGATTTGTGGGAGAAGTCCTGTGTAGGTTCAACGTCCAGGTCCACCAGCTGACGCCAAATGCCGTGGTGGCTCTGGCGAAGTATGTCTGGGCGACGACATCGTACGGCGGGCAGCCCTCGGTCGAAGTCTTCGCGAAGTATTATTGTCTGCACTGGCAGAAAAGGAAAATCGGAAATAAGATTGCCCAATTTGGATCTTGCACGTTTACACCGAAAACGGGCAAGACTTCGATGGAAGTCGTTGAGTTGGTTCCCTGTGCCCGCAATAAATGGGGCAACTGGTGGGAATTTTGGTTCTATGTTGCCGAAGGGACAGTCGAAGACCATCCGGGGCTCCCTGTGGCTGAGATGTTCTCGGATTATTATTCAGCATACCCGCGGTTTGAAGTAGCGGAGGAGGATGCAGACGAAGGGGCCCTGCGGTGCACGGCCGGCCTGAGTAGCGGGTGCGATCTGGTTGAGGAGTTTGTCGCGTATGGGGTGTGGACCTTGGCGCATGGCTGGGCACTGGGCGAAGTATGCCCTCGCCAGATGCCTTCCCGTGGCGGGATGCTGGTGCGGAGTCCCGCCTTTGCACTGGATTTGCATGGACGAGATCCCGCCGCATTCGTGCGTGAGGCGGAGGATGGGGCGGCGCGGATAATTGGTCGCTACGTGCCAAAGATGGAGGGCCAGCGTAGTTGGGATATACGCGGATCCAACGATCGCTTGAATAGGGTCTTCGAGTTGAACCGTCTGCCGTATGGCGGTTATCCCGGGCAAGACGAAGTCGATCGCCGCGAGAAGAAACCGGCGACAGAGACTGAAGACGACCCCGCGCCGGCAGCCGCCCCATCCACTAAGAAGAGGAAGCTAGGTACTATGATGGGAGGACTGGGGGTCTCCGATAGTTTTGCTGTGGAGCTGATGGGGACATGTGCGGCCCCCGAGGGAAGGATGTCTTCGCCCGAGCTCCGGGAGTCTTTGGCGCAGATGCTGAAGGTTACCAGGGGTTGGTGGCCTAAGAATGTTCCTGTCCCCCGTGCGGCCGGCGAATACTTTTTTACATCTCGCATGGTTCGTGACTTGAAAGTGTTTCCTTATGGACGGAATATTGATGCTGTTGTGTCGGCAGTGATGGACAAGGATCGTCAGGAGGCTGCGCAAAAGCGTCGGGCGATCATCAGGCTGCCCGAGGCTAGGCCGAAGAGGGCGCGGGGGACTGCGAAGGCTGCTGCCTCCGGCGGTAGCCAGCCAACGCTGGCGGCGAAGTCGGCCGCCCCTGGGTCCAGCAAGGTGCCGGATGTGGTGAAGGCAGCTGGCACCGGCGTAGCCAAGTCTGCCTCGGCCGGAGCCGTGAAGGCCCGAGACTTGCCTTCACCGGCGAAGCGCGTTGCCCATTTCGGCACTGATATTAGTGTGGAAGATTATCTCATTGGTAAGTCGTTGGCCCGTTTTTTTTTTACTGTTGATACTTTGCAGGATCGAGCGAGGGGCAACTTGCTGTTGTTCCGCCTGCGGTGGCGACCACGGTGTCTGCCACGGTGCCTGGGGCAAAGGGTAGCACCCTCAGCGCTGGCGATGAGATTTCGGCGCTCACCGCTGTTAAAGACGAATCGGGCGCTGTGTCCCGCCGGCTGAGGGAGGCGTCGCAGCGGCTGAGTCAGGTAGTTGGGCTAGACTTCGGTTTTTACCGCTTTCGTTGTGATTGTGGACTTATGTTTGTCTTTTAGGCGGCTGACTTCACCGACCGTGTGGCATCGGGGACCTTGACGGCAGTTGTGTCTGCCGAAGTCGAGAGACTTCGGGCGCAGCATGCTGACGCTGTCCGGGAAAAGTCAGCCGCCGATAGCAAGTGCCGCAAGCTGACGAAGAAGGTGGCCGCGCTGGAGGGCGAGAGGACTGACCTCCGGTGCCAGCTGGCGGAGGAAAGGAGGGAGGCTAATCAGGCCCTCGCCAAGGCGCAGTCGACGCAGGCGGAGGCCAATCTGGCGCGGGTGGAGGGTAGCCTCACCAGCCAGCGCGCCGAGGAATGGGAGACGCGATTCAACACTCTGCAGGCCCGCATGGAGAGGGCTGAGGCCTCGATGCGCTCGGAAGTTGAGCGGACGCGCAAATAGCTCCTGGACTCATACCGCGAGCTGGGCGCGGACCGCTGACTTTGAAGTGCCCGACCGAGAGTCAGGCCTTCGCTGCCTCGAGTGGCTGCAAGAGGAGTTGTTGGCGCTCCCGACCATTGTGGAGGGATTTATGTCCTTTGCCTCCCTGGTCACCTGCGAAGGGGCGATGAACGCGCTGTCCCGCGAAGGGTGCAGCCACTATGAGGTCTTCGACCGATCTGATGAGGATTTCGAGCGCGAAATTTACAAGGTCGAGGACCCTGTGGTGAAGGAATCCGCGGGAGCCCTCTTTGACCGGATGTGGGGCCCCCACGGTTGGGAGGTGGTGAGGGAGCGGTCTGACCGGGCGAGGGATCAGGTAATGTTTATCTTTTGTTTGGTGTTGTTGGATGTGGGTTATACGTGGGCTTGCTGAATCGGTGTGCTGTGTTGCAGGCAGCGCGTGATGAGACAGTGGAGGACTTCAGAGCTTTGAACAGCGTGTAGCCTGAAGCGGAGTCGAGCCCGGTGGCACCGCCCCCGGAAACCGCTGAAGGCTCCCTCTCTGCCCCTGCGGCTACTGTGTCTGGTGGTGGCTCGTCGCCAACCGCAGTGCCGAGGGCTGAGGATCCCCCGAAGACGGCGACGGAGCCGGCAGCGGAGGACCCCACGGCGGCTGGGCCTTCGCAGGTGGCTTAGTGGGTGTGGGTAGTTAGGGAATTTTGTATATGTTGCTGAACCTTGGTTGCTGCGCAGGTTCAAGGTTTTGGACCTGCACACGCAACCGCCTCTGCTAATTTTTTGGCGGCTTCGACCGTGGATGCTGGGAATGAATCGGATGAGTCTGCTTCTAAGTTTTCTGATTTTGGTGGCTCTGGGAGTTCGGTTGAGTGGACGGAGGAGTCGTCGGATGAGGACTTGGATTACTTTGCGGCCTTGGATGTGGCAGCGGCGGAGTCTTCGCCGCGCGCTGCGGATGCTGAAGTTGTGCCTGGTCCGAGCACTGGGCGCAGGCGGCGAAGGGCGGTTGCGAAGCGTAGAGTGAGTGAGGTGGACGGCAGTCGGCTTCGTGTGGACAGGGCTGACAAGCAGGAATTGTTGTCCTCACCGGCCATTGCGAGTGTAGGTGAGGGGGAGTTGCGAAGTCTTTCTGAGGGTGAGGAGCTTAGGATAATGCTATTTAACTATAGGGAGATGGGGATCATTCTGAAGGTTAAACCGATGTAAGGTGTGATGCCCTCGCTATACATATGTAACTATAATTTGTATGATGAGGCTATGCGCCTGCGCTATGCTTGTAAAGGCGTTGTGCGCTTGGTCTAGTATGTTTATTATGTCGGTCCAGCGCGCCTATGGTCACTCCTGGCGGACAGTTTGGTGTAGGGTTTAGCATGGGTAGTCTTTTGAGGAAGACTTCGAATTTGCGCACTTGTTGTGCTAGTCCGGCTGCACCCTTAGGCGACTTTTGCACGGATAGTCTTTTTGAGAAGACTTCGAATTTGCGCACTTGTTGTGCTAGTCCGGCTGCACCCTTAGGCGACTTTCGCATGGATAGTCTTTTCGAGAAGACTTCGAATTTACGCACTTGTTGTGCTAGTCCGGCTGCACCCTTAGGCGACTTTTGCACGGATAGTCCTTTTGAGGAGACTTTGCATTTACGCACTTGTTGTGCTAGTCCGGCTGCACCCTTAGGCGACTTTTGCACGGATAGTCCTTTTGAGGAGACTTCGCATTTACGCACTTGTTGTGCTAGTCCGGCTGCACCCTTAGGCGACTTTTGCACGGATTGTTGCACGCGAGGGGTGGCCATCGCTGCCCCTCGTGGTGACTTTTGTGTCGGTCGAATGTCGAAGACCGTTTAGTCGGTCTTTTTCGACGTAGTTTTTGCGGGGGATTTTTCGCGTGTATATTACATGGCTCCGTCTCATTAAAAACCTCACCCCCCAGGAGGAAAAGAGTGCGGGCCGGCTAAAAACTGTTCTGCGGATTACAAGGGTGAATTGGCCCTGAGGAGTTAAACAAAAAATTTACGAAGATTATCAATGTTCCAAGAATGTTCTAAGTCTTCGCCGGATGGAGTTGTGAGTCTGTACGCACTAGGGGACGCCTTCATCTTGACGATGAAGGGGCCCTCCCACTTCAGCTCCAACTTGCCCCGGGACTCTGTCCGAGCTGTCCGGACGAGTACGAGGTCTCCTTCGTTGAACTCCCTCGGGATGACTGTGTGGTCGCGCCATGCTTTTGTCTGGGCTTGGTATTTGTCCAGAGCCAGTAGGGCGAAGACGCGGTCTCCATCGACGAGGTCCTTCGAAGTCGGCTCGTCTACGTCGGGGACGGCCGACACGGCTGTCCGAGGCGACCCATGTTTTATTTCTTGCGGAGTCATAGCCTCCGATCCGTATAGGAGGCGGAAAGGGGTGAACCCAGTCGCCCTGCACTCAGTTGTGTTCAGCGCCCAGACCACTTCAGGTAACAGGTCGGGCCACTAGCCTTTTTTGTCGTCGAGGAGCATTTTCATGACGGCCGTGAAAATTTTGCCGTTGGCGCGCTCCACGACTCCGTTGGACTGGGGGTGGTACACGGAGGCGAAGGCAAGCTTGGTGCCGATGGAGAAGCAGAAATCTTTGAAGTCTTGGTTGTCGAACTGCTTGCCGTTGTCGACCGTGAGTTCGGACGGGACTCCGAAGCGGCAAACAATATTTTGCCAGAAGAATTTCTGGGCTGTCTTCGATGTGATAGTGGATACTGCCCTCGCTTCAATCCATTTGGTGAAGTATTCAACGGCGACGAAGGTGAACTTGAGGTTCCCCTGAGCCGTGGGCAGGGGCCCGACAATGTCCAGGCCCCAGCGCTGAAGGGGCCACGTGTGGACGATCAGCTTCGTGAACTGCGAAGGGCGTCTCGAGCGTGGGGAAAATTTCTGACAGGCTTCGCAGGATCTCACGACCCGATTTGCGGCGCAAATCATGGCGGGCCAGTAGAAACCTTGGCGAATCACCTTTGCCGCTAGGGCCCTAGGCCCTACGTGGGAGCCGCAGGTCCCGCTGTGGACTTCGCGCAGAATTTGGACGCCTTCGGTCTCAGTGACGCACTTAAGCATCGGTTGACTGACCCCCTTCTTGTAAAGTTGGCCCTCGATCAGTGCGAAGTCCCGCCTTCGGTGTTTGAGGCGCTTGGCCTCATTGTTGTCGTTTGGATGATAGTACCCCTGCAGGTACAGGGTTATTGGTTCCCGCCAGTCTTCGGTCATGATGAGGTTGACTATGCGGTGGCCCTCGCTGTTGTTGGTTATTTGGAGCCCTTCAGGGCTACGGACGGCTGGCGTGCCGATGACGTGGTAGAACACGTCGGAGGGTAGGGCTTCGCCCCTGGCGGCTGCCTTGGCTAGAGCATCGGCCTCCTCATTCTTGGCTCGGTCCACGTGCTGCAGCGTGAAGCCCTTGAATTGCCTTTTGAGGCTGCGGATGGCCGCGAGGTACTGCATGAGTGCGGGGTCCTTCGCTGCATAGTCTTTCTCGACCTAGCCAGCGACTAACTTGGAGTCTGTTTTGATGATGCAGGTGGTGACACCGAGTGCCCTTAGCTTGCGAAGGCCGAGGATGACAGCCTCGTATTCTGCTATGTTATTGGTGCACTTATCAGACTTCAACGCAAAGCTGAGGCGCGCTGCGTATTTATGCTTGATCCCGGTGGGCGAAGTAATGACTGCAGCGGCGCTTGCCCCTGCATGGCACCATGCGCCGTCACAATGGATTGTCCACACTTTTTCTGCGGACGGCTCCGGTTGTGTTATTGGACCAGTCCAGTCTATGACGAAGTCTGCCAGGACTTGCGACTTGATGGCTGTCCTGGGTTCGAATGTGATGTGATAGCCGGAGAGTTCGACTACCCACTTAGCAATCCGTACTGACGCCTCCGGGTTTCTAAACAGCTCGCTGAGTCCTCTGTCTGAGGTAACCCGGACCTTGAATGCCTCGAAATAATGGCGCAATTTGCGCGAGGCCATCACGACTGCATAGGCGATCTTTTCTAGCTCTGTCATGTTGCATTTTGATGTTGTGAGCACTTCAGAGACGTAATAAACTGGACGCTGCTTGGTTGTGCCCTCTCTGGTCTGCTCTTGAACCAGTGCTGCGCTGACCGCATGTGGCGAAGCCGCGACATAGAGCAATAGGGGTAGCGAAGGGTCGGGGCTCGTAAGAATCGCTAGCTCCGACAAGTACTGTTTTAGTACGGCGAAGGCCGCCACCTGCTCTGGCCCCCATGCGAAGTCTTTTGCGTCGCGGAGTGTTTTGAGGAACGGGAGACTCCGCTCCGCGGACTTGGAGATAAATCTATTGAGGGCGGCCAACCTGCCTGTCAATCGTTGCACTTCTCTGGCTGACTGCGGGGGCGTCATATTGATGATTGCCTGGATTTTGGTTGGGTTGGCCTCAATTCCGCGGTGTGATACCAGGTAGCCCAAGATCTTTCCCTGGCGGACCCCGAAAACGCACTTCTCAGGGTTGAGGCGAAGTCGTGCGGCTCGCATGCTTGCGAACGTTTCGGCGAGGTCGGCCAGGTGGTCTGCCTTGCTTCTGCTGGCAACGACGATGTCGTCCACATATGTGAAGATATTACTGCCGATCTGGCTCTCGAGCACCGTTTTGGTGAGTCGAGAGAAAGTGGACCCGACATTCTTGAGTCCCTCCGGCATTCTGATGAAACAATATGTACCGAAGGGTGTTATGAAGCTGGTGCTTGCCTTGTCCTCCTCCTTCATATATATTTGGTGGTAGCCGGAGAAGCAGTCGAGGAGTGACATGACTTCGCACCCGGCTGCGCTATCGACGATTTTGTCGATTCGGGGCAACGGGAAATTGTCCTTGGGGCAGGCCTTGTTAAGACTGGTGAAGTCTATGCACATCCGCCATTTGCCACTCTTTTTCTGCACCATCACCACATTGGCGAGCCATGTGGGGTAGGCGATCGGCTCGATGAACTTGGCTTCGAGCAGGCGATGCACCTCGGCCTTGGTGGCTTCTGTCTTTTCATCAGACATCTTGCGCAGCCGTTGTTTCTTCGGCCTCACCGAAGGGTCAATTCCTAGGTCGTGCTCGATGATGGAGCGACTGACTCCGACCAGGTCGAGGGCGGACCAGGCGAAGACGTCTTTATTCTTGGATAGACAGCAGAGGAGCCGCTCTTCGTCGTGCGAAGTGAGGTCTTCGCTGATGGTAATCATCTGCTGGGGCGTTGCCTGGTCGAGGGGGACGGTCTTGGTCCCGTGTGGTGGTGGGGGTGGGGGAGGTACGATTTGTACCTCCTGGTGGTGTTGGTATGCGTGGTGCAGCGGAGGCGGAGCGGGGCCGTGGTTGTATGGTTGAGGGGGTTGCTGGTATGCGTGCGCGACAATTCTAGGGTTGTCGGCTAGCTGTGCCCATGCCATTCTGTCTCTGGTGGCCTTCGTCTCTGGGCAGTCCTTTGTGGGATGCGCGCAGTCTTCACCGTGGAACAGGTAGTAAAATCTTCGTGGCTGCTGCGCACGCCCCCGTCCTCAACCGCGAGTTCCATTTCCTCGGCCCTGGGGGGATACTCTTGGCGTCGAGGGGCCTCACCAGCGAGGGGCTGGTTGGCGATGTTGTGCACCTGCTGCTGATTACGGCCGTCCCGGCCGGAGTCTGTCTGCGAGGGCCTCGTCCAAGTGCGGCTGGACTGCGAAGGGTCTTTGGGCTTCCTCTGAGACTCGACTTTGCGCTGGTGGAGCTCTTCGGATCTAGCATATTTCTCGAACAGCTGATACAGCTCCTGGAGGTTCCTGGGCGGGTCCCTGATGCAGTGGCTGTAGAGGACGCCGGCTCGAAGGCCACTAATGGCGTAGTGGATGGCGATCTAGTCATCGATCGAAGGCAGTTGTGACTTGAGGGTCAGGAATTTGAGGTAATATTCCCGCAGAGTCTCTCGTTCCAGCTGCTTGCAGAGTGAGAGTTTAGCCAAGGCGTCGGTGTCTGTGCGGTACCCTTGGAAGTTGAGCAAGAATTTGTCCCAGAGACTTCTCCAGGAGTCGATGGACAATGGGGGCAACCTGGTGTACCAGGTGAGAGCTGGGCCTTCGAGGGCAATGATGAGTGACTTGGCCATCGTGGCGTCGTCCCCTCCGGATGATGCAACGGCGACTTGATAGCTCATGATGTACTGCGCTGGGTCAGTGCTGCCGTTGTATTTGGGGTAGGTCCCTGCCCTGAAGTTGGCGGGCCACGGTGTCACTTGCAGGTGAGGTGCCAGGGGACTTCACTCGTCAAGGTAGTTGATGCCTTGGAAAGCTGTGGCGCGAGGGATGGTGTGTCCGTGCTGAGGGATGAACAGGTCTTCGATTTGTGCGTGTTGTTGGTGGGGTGGGCCGTGATGCGGGTCGAGTTGGCCTTCGCTCTGCATGAGCGCGATCTCTTGCTCGAGCTCCTGTGCCTTCTGCTCTTCGTCGCGTATCATCTGTCGCACCTTGGCTTGTGCAGACACACGTTGGTGCTTGGCCTCGAGGATCTCTTTTTGCTTTTGGAGGTTGCGGTTCTTGATGCGCAGGGCGCGCAGCTGTAGCTGCTCTTCGGCCGAGACGCCGATGACTTCGCCGTCCTTGGTGGCGTCCGCGCCCTCTGGTGGGGCGAAGCCTGGGGGAGGCTGCTGGGGGACCAACTCGCCCTCTGGCTCGGGGACTTCCTCCGTCCCCGAGACTCGACCAACTCCACCGCCGAAGTAACCCAACCGCTGCATATCTTGCACGCGGGCCGACGACATCCGCGATACGCCGAAATCAACAGAGTCGCCGGCGTGCAACTCCTCCGCCATTAAGCTACTCAGCGTCTCCTCAGACGAGGCGGCGGCCGGCGGCGAGGCAACGGCCGGCGGCGTAGCGGCAGTGGAAGAAGACGAGGACGGCATCACAACGTACCGTCGGCGGCGGCGGGCGGTCTGCTTCACTCGAGCCAGATCTCCGGCGAACAAGACCGCGGCAGGCAGACGAGCAGCAAGACGGCGGAAAGGGCGGTTAGGGTTTTTCGCGGAGCGCGGAAGGTGAAGTTCAAAAAGCGCCGACCCCCGCCCCCTTTTATAGACAGGGCGCGGCTCTTCGGGAAACCCGCAATCCAACAGGGCGCGGCGCTTCGGGAAACCCGCAATCCAACAGTACGCCGTCAATCAACGGTCACATCAAAAACCCCCGCGGAACCACTTCGAGCGAGGGCAGCGTCTCCGCCATCTAACGACGTCTTCGGCACCAGGTGACTTTGTCGAACTGGTCCCTCGGAGGGCAAATGTTGGGGCGAAGGCAAAGGCGCCACCCTTCGCTCGAAGCCTTCGCTGCAGCAGCTGAACTGACAGAAACAAAACAGGCGGGGACACCCTTCGCTTCTTCCGCTCTAGGCAAAGACTGGCGACGAAGGGCATCCCACGGCGCGGCCTCGTCCAGCTCGGAGGCCCATGTGTAATCCGGCCCGTCGTAACGGGCCCCGCATGTTCGCCGCGCGTTACGGGCCTACTTTGTAAAAGCATTCCTGTAATTACGGTCTGTAACCCCGCTTTATGGGAATATTCTTGGGATAACCTAGGTACCTGAGGGCACATGCGTCCTTAGCTCGAGGTGCTGCGCGCACAGGTACCTATAAATACCCCTGCACAGTGCCCGTGAGAGGCCAGATTAACAGAGCTTTTGCCACCTAGCGCGAGTGCCCTGTTGTCATCACTGTTCACCCTTGTTGGATCTCCTTGCAACTGAGAGCAAGTTCCAACATTTGGCGCCCACCGTTCGTGCTACGAGAAAACCACCCGCGATGGCACCCAAGAGAGCTAACCCGAAGGCTGACGAGGCTGCGAAGGCAGCACTGCTCGCCGCAAGAAAGGGCAAGGCCCTCGCCCTCACCCAATCCACCCACCAAGAGGCCACTGAAGACGATGTCCCTCGCGCATGCGAAGATGACACCCTCCGCACCTGCGACCCTGAGGGACAACCGCAGCCACCCTCAGGCTTCGCACCACCGGAGGGCGCGGACCTCGCCGAGGACGGTGAGGTCCTCGGCGTCTCAGCAGAAGAACAGCTACAGCTGCGCGCCCTGCGCCTCAAGAACCGCAATCTCCAGAGGCAGAAGGATATACTGGAGGCCAAGCGCCAACGTGTGTCCGCACTAGCCAAAGTGCGGCAAATGATACGCGACGAAGAGCACAAGGCCCAGGAACTCGAGCGGGAGATTGCGCTGATGCAGCGCGAAGGCCACCTCGGCCTGCAGCACGAGTCACCCCTCCAGCAGCGCGCACAAGGCGAAGACACGCGCGAAGGCCACCCCGGCCTGCAGCATGGGCCACCCCTGCAACACCGCGCGCAACCGGAGGACCCGCGTTTCCCTCAACGCGACCACACCTTCCCGCACGCCGCGCAATTCCAAGGGGTCAACTATCTCGATGAGTGAAGTCCCCTGGCGCCTCACCTGCAAGTGACGCCGTGGCCAGCTAACTTCCGGACAGGGACCTATCCCAAGTACAACGGCAGCACCGACCCGGCTCAATACATAATGAGTTACCAGGTCGCCGTTGCATCGTCCGGGGGGGGGGGGGACGACGCCACAATGGCGAAGTCTTTCATCATCGCCCTCGAGGGCCCCGCACTCACCTGGTTCACCAGGTTGCCTCCGCTGTCCATCGATTCCTGGAGAAGTCTCCGGGACAAGTTCCTGCTCAACTTCCAAGGGTACCGCCCAGGCACCGACGCCCTGGCCGAACTTTCGCTCTGCAAGCAGCTAGAAAAGGAGACCCTGAGGGAGTATTACCGCAAATTTCTAACACTCAAGTCACAGCTACCCTCAGTCGATGACCAGATTGCCATCCACTATGCTATCAGTGGTATTCGCGCCGGCGTCCTTTACAGCCACTGCATCAGAGATCCGCCAAAGAACCTCCAAGAGTTATATCAGCTGTTTGAAAAGTACGCCAGATCCGAAGAGCTCCACCAGCGCAAGATTGAGTCCCAGAGGAAGCCAAAAGATGCTCCACAGTCCAGCCGCACGTGGACAAGGACTCCGCAGCCAGACTCCGGTCGAGACGGTCGCAATCAGCAGCAGGTGCACAACATCACCAACCAGCATCCCGCTGCCGACCCCCCTCGTCGCCAGGACTTTCCCTCCCAGGGCCGCGGAAACGGCACTCGTGGCAGGGGCCGAGGGCGTGCGCAGCCGCCGCGCCGATTCTACTGCCTCTTCCATGGCGAAGACTGCGCCCACCAAACCAAAGACTGCCCCGAAACGAAGGCTACCAGAGACAGAATGGCACGGGCGCAGCCAGCCGACAACCCCAGAATTGTCGCGCACAATTACCAGCAACCCCCTCCGCCATATATCCACGCTCCTGCCCCGCATCCACCGCACCACGCTTACCAACACCATCAGGAAGTACAAATCGTACCTCCTCCACCCCCACCACCACACCAGCAACACCAAAACATCCCCCATGCCCCAAAGCAGGAAGACTTCGCCGATCAACCATATCGCGGAGTCATCCACATGATAACTAGGGGTCCAGCACCGACTTCGACACCAAGCGGCAGAAGCGGGACCACTACCGCAGCATCAACCATGTCGCCGTCACGGGCCCAGTCGTGCAGACAAAGTGGTCCCACATACCGCTAACCTTCGACGCACGGGACGTCGACTTGCGCAGCGCCCCCCACTGCGATGCCATGGTTATCAATTGCAGCGTGGCAGGCTGGGACCTGCACAAGGTCCTCGTTGACAACGGCAGCCAGGCGGACATCATCTTCCTCCATGCCTTCGATCGCATGGGCATAAGCCACAGCCTGCTTAAGCCTTCGGACAACCCATTGTATGGCTTCGGCGGCAAAGGCACCTTCCCCGTCGGCAAAATAGAGCTGCCTCTCTCCTTCGGTGTAGCACCCAATGCCCGAAGCGAGAAAATAACCTTTGACATTGTGGATATGGTATACCCTTACAATGCCATCATGGGCCGGGGCTCCATCAATAAGTTCGAAGCAGCCATTCACGGACTGTACCTATGTATGAAGATACCAGGTCCGTTAGGCGTTATCACAGTCTTCGGCAATCAACAGACTGCGCGTAACATAGAGCGGGACTTCGTGCCCGGTCAAAGAAACGTGCACTGCCTCACGGCCCAACGCGAAGCCCCCGCGCCTGCCAGCCCAACCAATAAGCAACATGACAAGGCGCAGCTGCAGAGCCACGACGGGACCAAGACTGTCCCCCTCGACCAGGCTACGCCCAGGCAGACAGTCATTATCAGCGAAGACCTTACTTCGCATGAAGAAGAAAAGCTCCTCTGCTGCCTGTCCAAGAACAAAGATGTCTTCACCTGGTCGGCCCTCGATCTGGTCGGGGTCAGCCGTTCAATAATTGAGCACAGTCTGGGAATCGACCCTTCGGTACGGCCAAAAAAGCAGCGGCTTCACAAGATGTCCGACGAAAAGACGGAGGCCGCCAAGGCAGAGGTGCACCGCCTCCTGGAGGCCAAATTCATCGAGCCGGTGGCTTACCCCACATGGCTCTCCAATGTCGTAATGGTGCAGAAGAAGAGCGGGAAGTGGCGAATGTGCATCGACTTCACCAGTCTCAATAAAGCCTGCCCAAAGGACAATTTCCCGTTGCCACGGATCGACAAAATAGTCGATAGCGTGGCCGGATGCGAGGTCATGTCCCTCCTCGATTGCTTCTCCGGTTACCACCAGATATACATGAAGGAAGAAGACAAGGCTAGCACCAGCTTCATAACACCCTTCGGCACATATTGCTTCATCAGAATGCCGGAGGGACTCAAGAACGCCGGGTCCACCTTCTCCAGGCTTACCAAAACAGTGCTCGAGGGGCAGGTTGGCAGAAACATATTCACATATGTAGACGACATTGTCGTCGCCAGCAAGAGCAAGGAGGACCACCTCGCCGACCTCGCCGAAACATTCACGAACATGCGGGACGCACAACTCCGCCTAAACCCGGAAAAGTGCATCTTCGGCGTTCGCCAGGGCAAAATATTGGGCTACCTGGTATCACACCACGGCATCGAGGCCAACCCAGCCAAGATTCAGGCTATCTTGGACATGACGCCTCCGCAGTCCGTCAGGGACGTCCAGCGCCTGACAGGCAGATTGGCCGCTCTCAACAGATTCATCTCCAGGTCCGCCGAGCGAAGTCTCCCCTTCCTCAAGACACTCCGTGGTGCAAAAGACTTTGCCTGGGGACCAGAGCAGGCGGCGGCCTTCGCCTCATTAAAACAGTACCTGATAGAGTTGGCCGTCCTTACCAGCCCCGACCCCTCGCTCCCCCTGCTGCTCTACGTCGCAGCTTCGCCACATGCGGTCAGCGCGGCACTAGTGCAGGAGCAGACTGTCGAGGGCGTGGTCCGGCAGTGCCCCGTGTATTATGTCTCCGAAGTGCTGACACCGTCCAAGTGCAACATGACAGAGCTGGAGAAGATCGCCTACGCAGTCGTTATGTCGTCGCGCAAACTGCGCCATTACTTCGAAGCATTCAAGGTCCGAGTCACCTCAAACAGGGGGCTCGGCGAATTATTCAGAAACCCGGAGGCGTCGGTGAGGATTGCCAAGTGGGCGGCCGAACTCTCCGGCTACCACATCTGCTTCGAGCCCAGGACAGCTATCAAGTCTCAAGTCCTGGCAGACTTCGTCGTCGACTGGACTGGGCCAACAACACAGCCAGATCCGTCCGCAGAGAAGACTTGGACGATCCATTGCAACGGCGCATGGTGCCATGCGGGGGCAGGCGTCGCTACAGTCATAACCTCACCAGTCGGGGTCAAGCACAGATACGCAGCACGACTCAGCTTCAATCTGGAATCCGACAGATGCACAAATAATATAGCAGAATACGAAGCAGTCATCCTCGGCCTCCGCAAGCTAAGGGCCCTCGGAGTCACCACCAGCATCATCAAAACAGACTCCAAGGTAGTTGCCGGCCAAGTCGAGAAAGACTACGCAGCCAAGGACCCCGCGCTCATGCAGTACCTCGCGGCCATCTGAAGTCTCGAGAGGCAGTTCAAGGGGTTCACCTTGCAGCATGTGGATCGGGCCAAGAATGAGGAGGCCGACGCATTGGCCAAGGCCGTGGCCAGGGGCGAAACTCTGCCCTCCGACGTGTTCTTTCATGTCATCGGCACGCCAGCAGTCCGGAGCCCCGAAGGGCTCCAAATAACCAATGACAGCGAGGGCCACCGCGCAGTCAACCTCATCATGACCGAAGACTGGCGGGCACCCATAACCCTGTTCCTGCAGGGGTATTATCATCCAGCCGACATCAGTGAGGCCAAGCGTCTCAGACATCGAAGCCGAGACTTCGCTCTGATTGAAGGCCAACTCTAAAAAAAAGGGGTCAGTCAGCCAATGCTTAAGTGCGTCACCGAGGCCGAAGGCATGCAGATTCTACGTGAAGTCCACAGTGGCACGTGCGGATCACACGCGGGGCCGAGGGCCCTAGCTGCTAAGGTGATCCGTCAGGGCTTTTACTGGCCCGCAATGATCTGCGCCGCAAATCGGGTCACTTGGTCCTGCGAAGCCTGCCAGAAGTTTTCTCCTCGGTCAGGCGGCCCTTCGCAGTATACAAAGCTGATCGCCCATACATGGCCTCTCCAGCGCTGGGGTCTCGACATTGTCGGACCCCTGCCCACCGCTCAGGGGAACCTTAAGTTCGCCTTCGTCGCGGTCGAGTACTTCACCAAATGGATCGAGGCACGGGCTGTTTCTACAATAACATCAAAGACTGCCCAAAAATTCTTCTGGCAGAACATCGTTTGCCGCTTCGGAGTACCGTCCGAACTAACAGTCGACAACGGCAAGCACTTTGACAACCAAGACTTCAAGGATTTTTGTTTCTCCATTGGCACCAAGCTTGCCTTCGCCTCAGTCTATCATCCGCAGTCCAACAGGGTCGTGGAGCGCGCCAACGGGAAAATCTTCACAGCTATCAAGAAAATGCGCCTTGATGAAAAAAAGGGCAGATGGACCGATTTCTTACCTGAGGCAGTCTGGGCACTAAACACGACTGAGTGCAGGGCGACCGGATTTACTCCCTTCCGTCTTCTATACGGATCGGAGGCCATGACCCCGCAAGAAATAAAGCACGGGTCCCCGCGAACAGTTCCGTCGGCCGTCCCTGATGTGGACGAGCCAACTTCAAAGGATCTCATCGACGGAGACCGTGTCTTCGCCCTACAGGCCCTGAACAAATATCAGGCCCAGACCAAAGCATGGCGCGACCACTCAGTCATCCCGAGGGAGTTCAGCGAGGGGGACCTCGTACTCATTCGAACAGCTCGGACGGAGTCCAAGGGCAAGCTAGAGCCCAGGTGGGAGGGCCCTTTCATCGTCAATACAAAAGCTTCCCCCAACGCTTACAGGCTCACAACGCCAAACAGCGAGGACCTGGAGCACTCCTGGAACATCGACAACCTCCGCAAATTTTTTGTTTGATTCCTCAGGGCTGTCTTCGCCCTTGTAATCCGCAAGAACAATCTCGTACCGGCCCGCACTCTTTTCCTCCCGGGGGGTGAGGTTTTTAACGAGGCGGAGCCATGTAATATATGTGTGAAAAATCCCCCGCAAAGACATGCGTCGAAAAAGACCGCGACGACGGTCTTCGACATTCGACCAACACGAGGTCACCGCGAGGCTAAGCGCTAGCTACCCTCGCGTGCGACAAATCCGCGTAGAAGTCTCCTAAGGGTGCAGCCGGATTAGCACAACAAGTGCGAAAAAAAATCTAAGTCTATCGCGAAGACTACCCACGCAGAAGTCGCCTAAGGGTGCAGCCGGATTAGCACAACAAGTGCGAAAAACAATCTAAGTCTATCGCGAAGACTATCCGCGCAGAAGTCGCCTAAGGGTGCAGCCGGATTAGCACAACAAGTGCGAAAAACAATCTAAGTCTATCGCGAAGACTATCCGCGCAGAAGTCGCCTAAGGGTGCAGCCGGATTAGCACAACAAGTGCGAAAAACAATCTAAGTCTATCGCGAAGACTATCCGCGCAGAAGTCGCCTAAGGGTGCAGACGGATTAGCACAACAAGTGCGAAAAACAATCTAAGTCTATCGCGAAGACTATCCGCGCAGAAGTCGCCTAAGGGTGCAGCCGGATTAGCACAACAAGTGCGAAAAACAATCTAAGTCTATCGCGAAGACTATCCGCGCAGAAGTCGCCTAAGGGTGCAGCCGGATTAGCACAACAAGTGCGAAAAAATCGAAGACTATCCGTGCAGAAGACACCTAAGGGTGCAACCGGACTAGCACGACAAAGGCAGAAACGACAACATCAAACCGTCCACGCCAAGACCAACTTTAATCATGCCAACACAGCGCAACAAAACAAACCAGACAAAGTACACAACGCCTTCGCACACACATATGCACGCGAGGGCACACAATTTCATCATACAAGCCTCTACATATACAAGAGAGGCCACCACACTCTACATCGGCTCAACCTTAGGAATAATTCCCATCTCCCTATAATTAAATAACATTATCCTGAGCTCCTCACCCGCAAAAAGACTTCGCAGTTCCCCTTCACCTATATTCTCGGCGGTCGGCAAAGACAACAGTTCCTGCCGACTAGCCCCACTCACACGAAGCCGAGCCCCCTCCGCCCCACTAACTCTACGTTTCGCAACTGCCCTTCGCCGCCGTCGCCCGGTGCTAAGACCTGGCACATCTCCTGCATCCGCGGCGTGCGGCGAGGCCTCCGTCGCAGCCACATCCAAGGCCGCGAAGTAGTCCAAGTCCTCCGACGACTCAGTCCACTCAATCGAGCTCCCAGAGTCAGCACAATCAAAAAATTCAGATGCAGAACCACCACATTCATTACCATCTTCCGCGGTCGTAGCCGCCAAAAATTTAGTAGTAGCGGTTGCGTGCGTAGGCCCAAAATCTTGAACCTGCGCAGCAACCAAAATTCAGTAACATGTACAAACTTCCCCAACCCTCTACACCTACTACGCCACCTGCGACGGCCCAGACGTTGCGGGAGCCTCCGCTGTTGGCTCCGCCGTTGCTTCCGCTGTTATCTCCGCCACTACCGCTGCGGGATCCTCAGCACTCGGCGCGGCAGCTGCAGAGGCATCAGGCGCGCCTTCGGCGGCCTCTGGGGGCAGGCCTTCGCCGGCCGCAGCGGATGCGGCCGGGGTCGGCGCCAGGGTGACCCCGGACACAGCCTCCGCCGGGGTCGACTCCGGGTCAGCCAGCATGCTGTTCAGCGCCCCGAAGTCGTCGACCCTCTCGCCACGCGCCGCCTAAGCCAAAACACACAAAATTCATCAAACACACACAGCCCACGTTGAGAGCACCTAGAGGGGGGGGGGTGAATAGGTGATCCTGTAAACTTCAAAAACTTAAGCCACAAAACTTTGATTAAGTGTTAGCACAGTTAATGCCAAGTGGCTAAGGTGAAGTCTCAACAAAACACAATACCACAAGAGATCAAGACAGAGGTGACACGGTGGTTTATCCCGTGGTTCGGCCAAGCCAATGCTTGCCTACTTCCACGTTGTGGCGTCCCAACGGACGAGGGTTGCAATCAACCCCTCTCAAGCGGTCCAAAGACCCACTTGAATACCACGGTGTTTTGTTGTTCCTTTCACTATCCCGTTTGCAAGGAATCTCCACAAATTGGAGTCTCTTGCCCTTACAAGTATGATCACAAAGAAAGCACAGAGTAAGGGAGGGAAGCAACACACACAAATCCACAACAAAAGCGCACACACACGGCCAAGACTCGAGCTCGAATGACTATCTCAGAGTTCACACTAGAACAGAGCTCGAATCACTTAGAATCACAAACGAATGCGCAAAGAACTTGTGTGGATGATCAAGAATGCTCAAGAGTTGCTTGTATATCTCCTCCATGCGCCTAGGGGCTCCTTTTATAGCCCCAAGGCAGCTAGGAGCCGTTGAGAGCAAATCCGGAAGGCCATCCTTGCCTTCTGTCGTCGGGGGCACCGGACAGTCCGGTGCACACCGGACATGTCCGGTGACCGATTTGTTTCCTTTTCAGGCGCTTCCGACCGTTGGAAGACTGCGGTAGATCTGCGAGCCGTTGGCGCACCGGACAGTCCGGTGCACACCGGACAGTCCGGTGCCGTCTTCCGACCGTTGGCTCGGCCACGTGTCCCGCGCCGATTGCGCGGCCGACCGTTGGCCCTGGCCGACCGTTGCCTCACCGGACAGTCCGGTGCACACCGGACAGTCCGGTGAATTTTAGCCGTACGCCGTCGGCGAATTCCCGAGAGCGGCCAGTTCGAGCCGAGTCGACCTGGTGCACCGGACACTGTCCGGTGCACACCGGACAGTCCGGTGCTCCAGACCGAGCTGGGACTTGGCTGCACACAGCCAAGTCATTTCTCCTCTTCTCTCTTCCTGTTTCTAACACTTAGACAAATATGTTAGTCCACAAAACCAATGTACTAAGGCTTAGAAACATACCTTTATCTCATGATTTGCACCTTGTTCATCCATGTACATAAATTCACAATTAAGCACATGTGTTGGCACTCAATCACCAAAATACTTAGAAATGGCCCAAGGGCACATTTCCCTTTCAATCTCCCCCTTTTTGGTGATTTATGCCAACACACCATAAAGCAACTAGAACAAGTGCAAACTCAATTCAAATAACATAAATTTAAGTGTTATTCAATTTTGGCATATATGGATCATCCTTTGCCACCACTTGGTTTGTTTTTGCAAATCAAACACAAATCTCTATCTCTAAGTTAAACCCACATGTCTAAGCATAAAGAGAGTCATTCAAAAAGAGATTGATCAAGGATTTCAAAAACTCCCCCTTTTTCCCATAATCAATGCTTCTCCCCACAAGAAGCCAACTTTTGACAAGAGAGACAACTTAAGAATTTTGACAAATCAAAAACTCTATTCTACTATTTTCAAAATCTCTCAAGTGGTAGCTGATCCATTTATTGCTTTGGCCTTTATTTTCTCCCCCTTTGGCATTAAGCACCAAAACGGGATCAATTGTGGCCCTTTAACCCCATTGCCTCACCAAAATCTTCAATTAAGAGCAAATGGCAATAAGAGTTCATGAGATGGACTTGGAATAAGTTACCCCTCGTCGGAGTGCAGTGGAAGTCTTTCATGGTCCAAGTCCACCTTTTCCCTTTCAATTTTCCTTTGTGACTAACATAAGCAAACTCAAACATATGGTTAGTCTCAAAGGGTCAAGTTGTAACACATCTCCCCCTAAACATGTGCATCACTTTGCAACAGACTTGTGAGGTCCAGGGAGTGTTTGTACAACTTGAGCACCATAATAAGCAACAAAATGCAGAATGAACATGATCAAAGGCATAAATACATGTATGCTACAATTCAATCCAAGTTCCGCGAATCTAAGACATTTAGCTCACTACGCAGCCTGCAAAAGGTCTTCTCATCTAAAGGCTTGGTGAAGATATCGGCTAGCTGGTTTTCGGTGCTAACATAAAACACTTCGATATCTCCCTTTTGCTGGTGGTCTCTCAAAAAGTGATGCCGGATGTCAATGTGCTTTGTGCGGCTGTGCTCAACAGGATTTTCCGCTATTCGGATAGCACTCTCATTATCACATAGGAGTGGGACTTTGCTCAGATTGTAGCCAAAGTCCCTGAGGGTTTGCCTCATCCAAAGTAGTTGCGCGCAACACTGACCTGCAGCAACGTACTCGGCCTCAGCGGTGGATAGGGCAACGGAGGTTTGTTTCTTAGAGTTCCATGACACCAGGGACCTTCCTAAGAATTGGCACGTCCCCGATGTACTCTTCCTATCGACCTTACATCCAGCATAGTCGGAATCTGAGTACCCAATCAAGTCAAAGTTAGACCCCTTTGGATACCAGATCCCGAAGCAAGGCGTAGCGACTAAATATCTAAGAATTCGCTTCACCGCCACCAAGTGACACTCCTTAGGATCGGATTGAAATCTAGCACACATGCATACGCTAAGCATAATATCCGGTCTACTAGCACATAAATAAAGTAAAGACCCTATCATTGACCGGTATGCCTTTTGATCAACGGACTTACCTCCTTTGTTGAGGTCGGTGTGTCCGTCGGTTCCCATCGGAGTCTTTGCGGGCTTGGCGTCCTTCATCCCAAACCGCTTCAGCAGATCTTGCGTGTACTTCGTTTGGGAGATGAAGGTGCCGTCCTTGAGTTGCTTCACTTGGAACCCAAGGAAGTAGTTCAACTCGCCCATCATCGACATCTCGAATTTCTGCGTCATCACCCTGCTAAACTCTTCACAAGACTTTTGATTAGTAGAACCAAATATTATGTCATCGACATAAATTTGGCATACAAACAAATCACCATCACATGTCTTTGTAAAAAGAGTTGGATCGGCTTTCCCAACCTTGAAAGCATTAGCAAGTAAGAAATCTCTAAGGCATTCATACCATGCTCTTGGGGCTTGCTTAAGTCCATAGAGCGCCTTAGAGAGCTTACACACGTGGTCGGGGTACCGCTCATCCTCGAAGCCAGGGGGTTGCTCCACGTACACTTCCTCCTTTATTGGCCCGTTGAGGAACGCGCTCTTCACATCCATTTGGTACAACCTGAAAGAATGGTGAGCGGCATATGCTAGCAAGATACGAATGGACTCTAGCCTAGCCACAGGAGCAAAAGTCTCCTCAAAGTCCAAACCTGCGACTTGGGCATAACCTTTTGCCACAAGTCGAGCCTTGTTCCTTGTCACCACCCCGTGCTCGTCCTGTTTGTTGCGAAACACCCACTTGGTTCCCACAACATTTTGCTTGGGACGAGGCACCAGTGTCCAAACTTCATTGCGCTTGAAGTTGTTGAGTTCCTCCTGCATGGCCAACACCCAGTCCGGATCTAGCAAGGCCTCCTCTACCCTGAAAGGCTCAATAGAGGAGACAAACGAGTAATGTTCACAAAAATTAACTAATCGAGATCGAGTAGTTACTCCCTTGCTAATGTCACCCAGAATTTGGTCGACGGGATGATCCCTTTGAATCATCGCTCGAACTTGGGTTGGAGGTGCCGGTTGCGCTTCTTCCTCCATCACTTGATCGTCTTGTGCTCCCCCTTGATCACACGCCTCCTTTTGATGAACCTGTTCATCGTCTTGAGTTGGGGGATGCACCGTCGTTGAGGAAGAAGGTTGATCACGTTCATCCTGTTCCTGTGGCCGAACGTCTCCAATCGCCATGGTTCGTATAGCGGCCGTCGGAACATCTTCTTCATCTACATCATCACAATCAACAGCTTGCTCTCTTGGAGAGCCATTAGTCTCATCAAATACAACGTCGCTAGAGACTTCAACCAAACCCGATGATTTGTTGAAGACCCTATACGCCTTTGTATTTGAATCATAACCTAATAAAAACCCTTCTACAGCTTTGGGAGCAAACTTAGAATTTCTACCCTTCTTCACTAGAATGTAGCACTTGCTCCCAAAAACACGAAAGTAAGATACATTGGGTTTGTTACCGGTTAGTAGCTCATATGACGTCTTCTTGAGGAGGCGGTGAAGGTAGACCCTGTTGATGGCGTGGCAAGCCGTGTTCACGGCTTCCGACCAAAAGCACTCGGGGGTCTTGAACTCTCCAAGCATCGTCCTTGCCATATCGATTAGCGTCCTGTTCTTCCTCTCTACCACACCATTTTGTTGTGGTGTGTAGGGAGCGGAGAACTCGTGCTTGATCCCTTCCTCCTCAAGAAACTCCTCCACTTGAAGGTTCTTGAACTCGGACCCGTTGTCGCTCCTTATCTTCTTCACCTTGAGCTCAAACTCATTTTGAGCTCTCCTGAGGAAGCGCTTGAGGGTCCCTTGGGTTTCAGACTTATCCTGCAAAAAGAACACCCAAGTGAAGCGGGAAAAGTCATCAACAATAACTAAACCATACTTACTTCCTCCTATGCTTAGATAGGCGACGGGTCCGAAGAGGTCCATATGCAGCAGCTCCAGAGGTCTTGACGTGGTCATCACATTCTTGCTGTGATGTGCTCCTCCAACTTGTTTACCTGCCTGACAAGCTGCACAAGGTCTATCTTTTTCGAAATAAACATTGGTTAGACCTATCACGTGTTCTCCCTTTAGAAGCTTGTGGAGATTCTTCATCCCCACATGTGCTAAGCGGCGATGCCACAGCCAGCCCATGCAAGTCTTAGCCATTAAGCATGCATCTAGACCGGCCTCTTCTTTTGCAAAATCAACTAAGTAAAGCTTGCCGTCTAGTACACCCTTAAAAGCTAGTGAACCATCACATCTTCTAAAGACAGACACATCTACATTTGTAAATAAACAATTATATCCCATTTGACATAATTGACTAACAGATAGCAAATTATATCCAAGACTTTCCACTAGGAATACATTTGATATAGAATGCTCATTAGAAATTGCAATTTTACCTAACCCTTTTACCTTGCCTTGATTCCCATCACCGAATATAATTGAATCTTGGGAATCCTTATTCTTGACGTAGGAGGTGAACATCTTCTTCTCCCCCGTCATATGGTTTGTGCATCCGCTGTCGATAATCCAGCTTGAACCCCCGGATGCATAAACCTGCAAGGCAAATTTAGGCTTGGGTCTTAGGTACCCAACTCATGTTGGGTCCTGCAAGGTTAGTACAAATATCTTTAGGGACCCAAATGCAAGATTTATCTCCCTTGCATCTAGCCCCTAATTTCCTAGCAACTACCTTCTTACCCTTTCTACAAATAGCAAAAGGAGCATTACAAGCATAATAAATGGTAGAAGGTTCATTCACTACTTTCCTAGGAGCATGAATAACATTCTTTCTAGGTACATGAGCAATATATCTCCTAGGCATATGTACAACATTTCTCCTACACATATCTCTACCATGATTATAAGAAGAACTAGAAGCAAACATTGCATGAGAATCATAAACATGTGAATCAAAATGATTATAAGCATTTCTAGCATGTCTCCTATCATAATACATAAAAGCATGGTTCTTTTTAGCACTATTAGCCATAGGGGCCTTCCCTTTCTCCTTGACGAAGACGGGAGCCTTATGGCTTGTTAAGTTCTTGGCTTCCCTCTTGAAGCCAAGCCCATCCTTAATTGAGGGGTGTCTACCAACCGTGTAGGCATCCCTTGCAAATTTTATTTTATCAACTTCATTCTTGCTAGTCTTAAGTTGGGCATTAAGACTAGCCACTTCATCATTTAATTTGGAAATTAGAACTAGGTGTTCACTACAAGCATTAACATCAAAATCCTTACACCTAGTACAAGTTTCAACATGTTCAACACAAGAATTTGATTTACTAGCTACTTCTAGTTTAGCACTTAAATCAATATTAACACTTCTTAAGGTAGAAATGGTTTCATGACAGGAAGATATTTCACTAGAAAGCATTTCATTTCTTTTTACTTCTAAAGCATATGATTTTTGTGCCTCTACAAACTTATCATGTTCATCATACAATAAATCTTCTTGCTTTTCTAAAAGCCTATCCTTTTCATTCAATGCATCAATCAATTCATTGATTTTATCTATCTTAGATCTATCTAAGCCCTTGAACAAGCAAGAATAATCTATATCATCATCACTAGACTCACTATCACTAGAAGAAGCATAAGTGGAGTCTTCAGTACTTACCTTCTTCTCTCTTGCCATAAGACAAGTGAGACGCTCGTTGGGGAAGAGAGCCGATTTGTTGAAGGCAGTGGCGGCGAGTCCTTCGTTGTCGGAGTCGGAGGAGGAGCAATCCGAGTCCCACTCCTTTCCTAGATGCGCCTCGCCCTTTGCCTTCTTGTATTGCTTCTTTTTCTCTCTTTTGTTCCCCTTTTCCTGGTCACTTTCATTATCGGGACAGTTAGCAATGAAATGACCAAGCTTACCGCATTTGAAGCATGAGCGCTTCCCCTTGGCTTTGGTCTTGCTTGGTTGTCCCTTGTGACCTTTAAGCACCGTCTTGAATCTTTTAATGATGAGAGCCATCTCTTCATCATTAAGGCCAGCCGCCTCAACTTGCGCCACCTTGCTAGGTAGCGACTCCTTGCTCCTCGTTGCCTTTAGAGCAATGGGTTGAGGCTCGTGGAGTGGTCCGTTCAATGCGTCATCGACGTATCTCGCCTCCTTGATCATCATCCTCCCGCTCACGAATTTTCCAAGTACTTCCTCGGGCGTCATCATCGTGTACCTGGGATTCTCACGAATATTGTTCACGAGATGAGGATCAAGTACGGTAAAGGACCTGAGCATTAGGCGGACGACGTCGTGGTCCGTCCATCGCGTGCTCCCGTAGCTCCTTATCTTGTTGATGAGGGTCTTGAGCCGGTTGTATGTTTGCGTCGGCTCCTCGCCCCTTATCATGGCGAAACGTCCAAGCTCTCCCTCCACCAACTCCATCTTGGTGAGTAAAGTGACGTCGTTTCCCTCATGAGAAATCTTGAGGGTGTCCCAGATTTGCTTGGCGTTATCCAAGCCGCTCACTTTATGATATTCATCCCTGCACAAGGAAGCTAGAAGAACAGTAGTAGCTTGTGCATTCTTATGAATTTGTTCATTAATAAACGTGGGACTATCCGAACTATCAAAGTGCATTCCACTCTCTACAATCTCCCATATACTAGGATGGAGAGAGAATAGGTGACTACGCATTTTGTGACTCCAAAATCCGTAGTCCTCTCCATCAAAGTGTGGGGGCTTGCCAAGTGGAATGGAGAGCAAATGAGAATGTGAACTTTGCGGAATACGAGAGTAATCAAAGGAAAAGTTCGAATTAACCGGTTTTCTCCTCTCGTAGTCGTTGTGGTCCTCATCCTTTTGGGAAGAAGTAGACTCGTCGCTGTCGTAGTAGATGATCTCCTTGATGCGCCTGGTCTTCTTCTTCTTCCCTTCCTTTCGTCTTTGACCCGAGCCGGAGTCGGTAGGCTTGTCGTCCTTCGGCTCGTTGACGAAGGTCTCCTTCTCTTTGTCGTTGATCACTATACCCTTCCCCTTAGGATCCATCTATTCGGGCGGTTAGTCCCTTTGTGAATAGAACGGCTCTAATACCAATTGAGAGCACCTAGAGGGGGGGGGGTGAATAGGTGATCCTGTAAACTTCAAAAACTTAAGCCACAAAACTTTGATTAAGTGTTAGCACAGTTAATGCCAAGTGGCTAAGGTGAAGTCTCAACAAAACACAATACCACAAGAGATCAAGACAGAGGTGACACGGTGGTTTATCCCGTGGTTCGGCCAAGCCAATGCTTGCCTACTTCCACGTTGTGGCGTCCCAACGGACGAGGGTTGCAATCAACCCCTCTCAAGCGGTCCAAAGACCCACTTGAATACCACGGTGTTTTGTTGTTCCTTTCACTATCCCGTTTGCAAGGAATCTCCACAAATTGGAGTCTCTTGCCCTTACAAGTATGATCACAAAGAAAGCACAGAGTAAGGGAGGGAAGCAACACACACAAATCCACAACAAAAGCGCACACACACGGCCAAGACTCGAGCTCGAATGACTATCTCAGAGTTCACACTAGAACAGAGCTCGAATCACTTAGAATCACAAACGAATGCGCAAAGAACTTGTGTGGATGATCAAGAATGCTCAAGAGTTGCTTGTATATCTCCTCCATGCGCCTAGGGGCTCCTTTTATAGCCCCAAGGCAGCTAGGAGCCGTTGAGAGCAAATCCGGAAGGCCATCCTTGCCTTCTGTCGTCGGGGGCACCGGACAGTCCGGTGCACACCGGACATGTCCGGTGACCGATTTGTTTCCTTTTCAGGCGCTTCCGACCGTTGGAAGACTGCGGTAGATCTGCGAGCCGTTGGCGCACCGGACAGTCCGGTGCACACCGGACAGTCCGGTGCCGTCTTCCGACCGTTGGCTCGGCCACGTGTCCCGCGCCGATTGCGCGGCCGACCGTTGGCCCTGGCCGACCGTTGCCTCACCGGACAGTCCGGTGCACACCGGACAGTCCGGTGAATTTTAGCCGTACGCCGTCGGCGAATTCCCGAGAGCGGCCAGTTCGAGCCGAGTCGACCTGGTGCACCGGACACTGTCCGGTGCACACCGGACAGTCCGGTGCTCCAGACCGAGCTGGGACTTGGCTGCACACAGCCAAGTCATTTCTCCTCTTCTCTCTTCCTGTTTCTAACACTTAGACAAATATGTTAGTCCACAAAACCAATGTACTAAGGCTTAGAAACATACCTTTATCTCATGATTTGCACCTTGTTCATCCATGTACATAAATTCACAATTAAGCACATGTGTTGGCACTCAATCACCAAAATACTTAGAAATGGCCCAAGGGCACATTTCCCTTTCACACGTCCAACAAATACCAAACAAGCGAAAACGTTACCTGAGCCCTCGCCGTCTCGGCGCGCTCCCTGACCACCTCGCGCCCGTGTGGACCCCACAGCCGGTCGAAGATAGCTCCGGCAGAATCCTTCACTACAGGGTCCTCGACCTTGAAGATATCTTGCTCAAAGTCTTCTTCGACTTGGTCGAAGACCTCGAAGTGCCGGCACCCTTCGCGGGAGAGCGCGTTCATCGCCCCCTCGCAGGTGACCAGGGAGGCATACGCCATAAACCCCTCCACGACAGAGGGGAGCGCCTGCAACTCCTCCTGCACTCACTCCAGGCACCGAAGTCTGGGCTCTTGGTCCGGCACTTCGAATTCACCAGTCCCCGCGCCCAGGCCACGGTATGTATCTACGAGCAGTTGGCGCGTCCGCTCTACCTCCGCTCGTGCCGTGGCCTCGGCCCCCTTCACGCGGCTCTCCAGGGCGGTGAGCCGCTCCTGCAACTGCTCGGCGCGCGCCCTGGCAAGATTGCCCTCCGCCCGTGCCAGGTTGGCCTCCGCCTGCGCAGCCTGCGCCTTGACAAGGGCCTCGTTGGTCTCCCTCCTTTCCCCCGCCAGCTGGCGACGGAGGGCGGCCTTCTCGTCCTCCAGTGTGGCCACCTTGTCCGCCAACTTGCGGCACTTGCTGTCGGCGGCCGATTTTTCGCGGACGGCGTCAGCGTGTTGTGTCCGAAGTCTTTCGAATTCGGTGGCCACGGCTGCCGTGAGGGCCCCCGACGCAGTGCGGCTAGCGAAGTCAGCCACCTGCAGAGCAATCGTAAGACTGCGGTCCCAGCAAAAAAAAGAGCCCGTCACCTGACGTAGCGCCTCCGTCACCTCCGCCAGCCGGCGGGACGCAGCGCCCGCCTCATCCATAACAACCGCGAGGGCCGACGCCTCGCCTCCGGCGCTAAGAGCCCCACCCTTCGCCTTCGGCGCTGCGGCAGCCGTCGTGGTCGCCGCGCCAGGCGCAACCACAGCAAGTTGGCCTTCGCCCAGCCCTGCAGCGTACCAATGAACCGATCTATAAAAAAAAAGAAAGAAAAAAAAGAAAGAAAAGCCAACGACCTACCACCGAGATAGTCGTCCACACTAATATCGGTGACGAAGTCGGCGACACGTTTGCCCGCCAACGGCAACGCTCGGGCCGCCTTCGCGACCTCCGCCACTCCGCTGGACGGCGGCACCGCCTTCGCCGACTTCGAGCCTTCGGCGCCTGCCGTTGCCTCCGGCGCCTTGCTAGATGCAGGGACGCTCGACTTCGCCGCCAGCGGTGGCCGGCCTCCGCCGGAGGCCGCAGCCTTCGCGGTCCCCCGCTGCCTCTTCGGCCTGGCTTCAACGAGCCTGATAGCCGCCTGGCGCTTTTGTGCAGCTCCCTGGCGATCCTTGTCCATCACTGCTGACACAACAGCAGCAATATTCCACCCGTAAGGAAATACCCTCCATTCACGAACCATGCGAGATGTAAAAAAGTCCTCGCTAACCGCGCGGGGGACAGGAACGTTCCTAGGCCAACAACCCCCGGTAACCCTCAGCATCCGAGCCGAAGACTCCCGGAGCTCGGGCGAAGACATCCTTTCCCCGGGGCCGCGCACGTCTTTGTCAACTCTCTAGCAAAACGATCAGAAACCCCAAGTCCTCCCATAGCAGTACCTAATTTTCTCTTTTTAGAGGACGGGGCGGCCGCCGGCGCAGGGTCGTCTCCGGTCTCCACCGCCGGTCTCTTCCCACGGCGGTCCACATCGTCTTGACCAGGGTAGCCGTCATATGGCAATTGATTTAATTCAAAAACCCTGTTCAAGCGGTCATTCGACCCGCGGATATCCCAGCTGCGCTGGCCCTCTGTCCTCGGCACGTAGCGTCCAACAAGCCGCACCGCCCCATCCTCTGCCTCACGCACAACAGCGGCCGGATCGTGACTTTGCAGATTCAGGGCGAAGGCGGGACTCCGCACCACCCTTCCACCATGAAAAGGCATCTGGCGAGGGCATACTTCGCCCAACGCCCAGCCACGCGCTAATGGCCACACCCCGTACGCCACAAACTCTTCAACCAAGTCGCGCCCATTGCTCAGGCCGGCGGCGCACCGAAGAGCCCCTTCGTCCTCATCCTCCTCCGCCACTTCAAAGGGCGGATACGCTGAGTAAAAATGAGAACACATCGCGGACACGGGGAGTCCCTCATGGCCTTCGACGGTACCCTCAGCGACGTAAAACCAAAATTCATTCCAGTTGCCCCACTTGTTGCGGGCGCAAGGAACCAACCCGACTACCTGCATCGTGGTTTTGCCGGTCTTCGGCGTGAATGTGCAGGATCCAAACTGAGCGACTTCGCCTCCAATCATCCTCTTCTGCCAATGCAAACAATAATACTTCGCAAAAACTTCCACCGATGGCTGTCCGCCGTACGAAGTCGTCGCCCAGACATACTTCGACAGTGCCACTATGGCATTCGGTGTCAGCTGGTGTATTTGAACGTTGAACCTGCGCAGGAC
Organism: Zea luxurians; assembly: GCA_029449295.1. Taxonomy (NCBI): domain Eukaryota; kingdom Viridiplantae; phylum Streptophyta; class Magnoliopsida; order Poales; family Poaceae; genus Zea; species Zea luxurians. The sequence goes on from JAOPSE010000152.1 coordinate 2,031,694, forward strand.
TTCGCCAACAAATCGGTGCGCAGGCAAGCGGAGTCCGGCGGCGAAGAACGCCTCGAAAACGACCAACTCGCCCTCTGGCTCGGGGACTTCCTCCGTCCCCGGGACTCGACCAACTCCGCCGCCGAAGTAACCCAACCGCTGCATATCTTGCACGCGGGCCGACGACATCCGCGATACGCCGAAATCAACAGAGTCGCCGGCGTGCAACTCCTCCGCCATTAAGCTACTCAGCGTCTCCTCAGACGAGGCGGCGGCCGGTGGCGAGGCAACGGCCGGCGGCGTAGCGGCAGCGGAAGAAGACGAGGACGGCATCGCAACGTACCGTCGGCGGCGGCGGGCGGTCTGCTTCACTCGAGCCAGATCTCCGGCGAACAAGACCGCGGCAGGCAGACGAGCAGCAAGACGGCGGAAAGGGCGGTTAGGGTTTTCGCGGAGCGCGGAAGGTGAAGTTCAAAAAGCGCCGACCCCCGCCCCCTTTTATAGACAGGGCGCGGCTCTTCGGGAAACCCGCAATCCAACAGGGCGCGGCGCTTCGGGAAACCCGCAATCCAACAGTACGCCGTCAATCAACGGTCACATCAAAAACCCCCGCGGAACCACTTCGAGCGAGGGCAGCGTCTCCGCCATCTAACGACGTCTTCGGCACCAGGTGACTTTGTCGAACTGGTCCCTCGGAGGGCAAATGTTGGGGCGAAGGCAAAGGCGTCACCCTTCGCTCGAAGCCTTCGCTGCAGCAGCTGAACTGACAGAAACAAAACAGGCGGGGACACCCTTCGCTTCTTCCGCTCTAGGCAAAGACTGGCGACGAAGGGCATCCCACGGCGCGGCCTCGTCCAGCTCGGAGGCCCACGTGCAATCCGGCCCGTCGTAACGGGCCCCGCATGTTCGCCGCACGTTACGGGCCTACTTTGTAAAAGCATTCCTATAATTACGGTCTGTAACCCCGCTTTATGGGAATATTCTTGGGATAACCTAGGTACCTGAGGGCACATGCGTCCTTAGCTCGAGGTGCTGCGCGCACAGGTACCTATAAATACCCCTGCACAGTGCCCGTGAGAGGCCAGATTAACAGAGCTTTTGCCACCTAGCGCGAGTGCCCTGTTGTCATCACTGTTCACCCTTGTTGGATCTCCTTGCAACTGAGAGCAAGTTCCAACAGTGGCGTCGTCCCCTCCGGATGATGCAACGGCGACTTGATAGCTCATGATGTACTGCGCTGGGTCAGTGCTGCCGTTGTATTTGGGGTAGGTCCCTGCCCTGAAGTTGGCGGGCCACGGTGTCACTTGCAGGTGAGGTGCCAGGGGACTTCGCTCGTCAAGGTAGTTGATGCCTTGGAAAGCTGTGGCGCGAGGGATGGTGTGTCCGTGCTGAGGGATGAACAGGTCTTCGATTTGTGCGCGTTGTTGGTGGGGTGGGCCGTGATGCGGGTCGAGTTGGCCTTCGCTCTGCATGAGCGCGATCTCTTGCTCGAGCTCCTGTGCCTTCTGCTCTTCGTCGCGTATCATCTGTCGCACCTTGGCTTGTGCAGACACACGTTGGTGCTTGGCCTCGAGGATCTCTTTTTGCTTTTGGAGGTTGCGGTTCTTGATGCGCAGGGCGCGCAGCTGTAGCTGCTCTTCGGCCGAGACGCCGATGACTTCGCCGTCCTTGGTGGCGTCCGCGCCCTTTGGTGGGGCGAAGCCTGGGGGAGGCTGCTGTGGTCCTCCGGAGCTGCAGGTGCGGAGGCTGCCTTCGGTGGTGGGTTGTCCATTGCGCTGCTTCTTGCTGTTTGCGTCGTCTTCACAGGGCTCTTGGAGAGTGTTGTCGACGAGGGCCTTGCCCTTTTTCTCGGCCAGCAGTGCCGCCTTCGCGGCTTCGTCAGCCTTCGACGAGGTTCTCTTGGGTGCCATCGCGGGTGGAGTTTTCGTAGCACGAACGGTGGGCGCCAAATGTTGGCACTTGCTCTCCTGAGCGAGTGGATCCAACATGGGAGTAAAAGTGGTGTCAACAGGGCTACAACACGAGATGACAATAGCTCTGTTAACCTAGCCTCTCAAGGGCACTGTGCGGGGGTATTTATAGGTATCTGAGTGCCCAGCGTCCAGTGTTAAGGACGCATGTGCCCTCAGGCACCTAGGTTATCCCCGGAATATTCCCATAAAGCAGGGTTACAGACCGTAATTACAGGGAGACCTTTACAAATTAGGCCCGTAATGCGCAGCGGCCACGCAGGGCCTGTTACAGCGGGCCGGATCATACGTGGGCCTCCATGTTGAGCGAGGTCGCAAGATGAGACGACCTCGTCACAAGCCTTCGTCCGGCGACGTGTGGGACGAAGGATAAGTCTGCCCGTCGTCTTGCCTTCGTTGGTGCAGCGAGGTCGGCGAAGACTTCGAGCGAAGGGTGGCGTCTTCGCCTTCGCCCCAACAAAATATAATATTTATTTTTGACTAATAATTATATTATTTTTGTGAATTTTCATTCAAGAAGAAATGTTATTAAATATTCAAAAACCAATCATGCGCAATAAAAAATTATTCCAAATGAAATAAATAATAAACACTTCAATGAAATATTTATTACCATAAATATCATTAATAAACTAACTGCATTATTTTTATTTAATGATTTTTATAGTGTCACATGTTCACAAAGTCTCTCCCAGCATTGTCCTTTGAAAGGTGCGTCCGAGGACCGAGAACGATGAGACTTAGAGAATTGCAAATCTTAGGAGAAAACTTCACACACTCCCAAATAAATCTGAAACATGAATTTTAAATAGCCTAATAATCTAGAAGATTATATTATTATATTGGGTAAATTGTAATTTTTCCCCTTGTGTGAGTTTTTATGAAAGTTTCTCGGTAAGGTTTTTTATGAAATAATTCGTGCGACACAGCATGCGTGAGCTATATGGTATAACTTGAGAATAATTGCATTACCTAGACTCCTAGAGGAGTTTTCTAGATGTCTTACTACCGAGGAGTATTTTCTAGATAGTCAAGTTAATGAGTGGCATCGACCTAATTTTTCCCGTAGCAAGTAAGGAGGTTCTTAAACAGTTTCAAGAGCAGACAAGTGGTTACCATCCCTCTTTGTTATTGTTATCTTAACCCTAACCCAGTTTGTGTTCTTGCGCGCGACGTCACATCCCTGTCGGCTCGGCCGTGCCTTTCAGCTCCCGCGAGCTAGCTTTGCATGAGCTAGTAGTTTCGTCAGCTTTTGTAAGCTCTCGATCTGTAATCTGCTGCTGCTGGTGTTGTTGTTTACAGCTGCTGTGCTGTGGTGGCCGGGGCCGGCAGCAAAGGAAAAGGACACAGTTTCGGAGTCCTAATGTATGCTCGAGTTACCCGGCTCAGAGTAGAATTGTACTAGTGGATAACAGTCTTTCTACTTGCAGGACATGACCAGCACTCCTCATCCCTAGATCCCTACTCTCTCTCTCTCTCTCTCTCTCTCTCTCTCTCTCTCTTCTTCTTCTTCTTCTTCTTCTTCTTCTTTTTTTTTGCGTTGTTTGCAGAAGGTCAGAACGCTGCATCGATCGACGCAAATGCAGAGTCGTGGCAAGCAAACGGCGAGACAATACTCTATGCTAGTCAAACTCGCGCGCCATTGTAAACGATCTAGCCGCGCCGACGCGCGAGCTGGACGCGTTTCAGGAGCAGTTCTTACCATCCCTGTAGTATATTCTCTTAATCCTGGCCGGGCACTGACAGGTAGCAAAGGACACAGTTGCAGGCTTGCAGCGTGGTTAGGTTAATCTAGTCATCTCCCCTGCCATTCTGGTGTTGTTCTGCTGCTGCCTTGCCTGCCTTTGGTCATGTGATTCCTTCCCTTTCCCTTTGTCCCCCACCCCACCCATGTGATCCATGGCTACCGGACAATTCCTCGTGCCGGAGGCCGGAGCAGCCACCACAGGAACTGCCAGACGGGTAGATCTGAGGAGAGGAGCACGTATCACGGTATCGGCGGTGGGCATCGTCTCGTCAGTCCGTCGTCACCCCACCTGCTGTCGCGGCTCGCAAACGCCGATCTGCCCGCCCTCACCTGTGGCCTCTGCTCTCTGATTAATTCTGGAATCACACGGTTTCCGAGACGCCATGCGAAAGGCGATCGTCGGCCGTCGCACTCCCACATGGCGCGCGGTTGACCTCACGATCCCCCCTGCCTGCAATGCAAATGTGGCAGACTTGCCGGCGGCCCGCGTCCGCACGCACGCACGCGTCCTACTCCAGCGCGATCACGGTCACCACGAACGGCGGGGTGGCAACGAGAATCTCAGGGAGGTGGAGCCGTGGAGGTCGCCGACAGGTTCACCGGCCCGCCGCCGTTCCAGCGGGTTCTCGCGAGGTCGATTCTGGAGACAAGGGGAGGCGACGACGGGCCGGCGGTGGAGAGGCGACGCGACGGCGACGTCGGCCAGTCAGTTCGTTCCCGTGACCGTCTCTGGTCACCACGAAAGGGAAGGGAAGGGAAAGGAAAGCGGCGAGGAAACGTGGTTTCCATGAACGCGCGCATCCCAGCTGGCCCCCGACCGGTTGGTTTCAACCGACGAGCGGGGGGCGGGATTTGTTTGCTTTGTGATTAATCGGAAATACTATTATATGCTCGTCGCCTTTCGAATCGTGGAGTCTTCTCCACGGCCACTACTGCAGCGCGACCGCCCTGCCTGCCTGCCTCGCTGTGCCCCGCGATTAACAATGCATTTGTTTAATTACGCCCTGCTCGTCTACTCATAATTAATCGCACCGTACTGCTTCTCCGGCCGGTCGATCGGCCGGCCTCGCCCCCCTGCTTCAAAAGGTAGAGTTCCGTCGGCCATGTGTGCCGCCACCGCCGCCGCCGCCGTCGTCAGGGTCTGGTGATCAGGTCAGGGCGTCAGGCACACCGTAGTGGCGCTGCGGTTTGGTTTGTATGCATGGTTGAAAAGCTGCCGGTCCTGGTGGTGGAGCAGCAGCAGCAGAAGAAGAAGAAGCAGCAGAAGAAGAGTCGGAGATGAAGCCGCCGGCGCCGAGGAGCAAGAAGGCCAGGCCTGCCTTCTGCAGCCTACCGCTGCTGCTCCTCATCGGCGCCATCCAGTTCCTGGTCATCTACTCCCCCGCCATCGACCGCTACATGGTCATGGTGACCAAAGGTACGGCATCGGCACTGCATTGCCGTCTGCATTTCTCAGCCTCGCCGAGCTGACAACCACTTGGTGTTCTCCAGGCAAGCCCGGGTTCCCGTCGCTGCTGCTGGACGGCAGGAGAGGTTTCAAGCTGGTGGAGGAGGAGACCGTCCCGGAGCCGCGCGTGCGGTGCGACTTCGCGGACCCGAGGTCGGACGTGTGCGAGCTGGAAGGCGCCATCCGCGTGCGCGGCAGCACGTCGGAGGTGTTCGTGCTGGCGCCCGCCCGCGCCGACGGCCTGGCGGCGAACGTGACGGGGCTGGCGCCGGGGACGACGAGCTGGACGGTCCAGCCGTACACGCGCAAGGGCGAGGCGCGCGTGATGCGGGGCATCGCGACGCTGACGGTGCGCGTGGTGCCCGCCGGCGCCGCGCCGCCGTGCACGGTGCGGCACGACGTTCCCGCCGTGGTGTACTCCAACGGCGGCTACTGCGGCAACTACTACCACGACTTCAACGACAACATCATCCCGCTGTTCGTGACGGCGCGCCACCTGGGCGGCGAGGTGCAGCTGCTGGTGGCGCAGAAGCAGGCGTGGTGGTTCGGCAAGTACAGGGAGATCGTGGACGGGCTGACCAACTACGAGGCGGTGGACCTGGGCGCCGACGCGGAGGGGGAGGTGCGCTGCTTCCGCGCCGCCACGCTGGGGCTGCGCAGCCACAAGGACCTCAGCATCGACCCGCGCCGCGCGCCGCGCAACCTGTCCATGGTCGACTTCAAGCGCTTCCTCATGTGGCGATACGCGCTGCCGCGGGAGCACGCCATCCGGACGGACGAGGAGGAGGCCGGGCCCGGGCCCGGGCGGGCGAGGACGAGGCCCCGGCTGCTGGTCGTGGCCCGGCGCTCGCGGCGGCGGTTCGTCAACCTCCCGGAGATCGTGGCGCTGGCGGAGGAGGTCGGCTTCGACGTGACGGCGTCGGACCTGATGTCGGGGACGGCGTCCAAGAGCAAGAGCGGCGCCGGGGACGAAGGGCACGCGCGCATGGCGGACGCGTCGAAGCTGGTGAACTCGTTCGACGCGATGGTGGCGGTGCACGGGTCCGGGCTCACCAACCTGGTGTTCCTGCCCATGAACGCGGTGGTGGTGCAGGTGGTGCCGCTGGGGCGGATGGAGGGCCTGGCCATGGACGAGTACGGGGTGCCGCCGCGGGACATGAACATGCGCTACCTCCAGTACAACATCACGGCGGAGGAGAGCACGCTGTCGGAGGTGTACCCGAGGGCGCACCCCGTGCTCATGGACCCCATGCCCATCCACGAGCAGAGCTGGACGCTCGTCAAGGACGTCTACCTCGGCAAGCAGGACGTCAGGCTCGACGTCCGCCGCTTCAGGCCCGTCCTCCTCAAGGCCATCCAGCTGCTCCGCTGACCTATTAACTCACGTTGATCGGGCCTCGCCCCACCGCCGGCCGGCCGGCCAGCCTAATCCGATGACCAATGTACAATCTCCACTCCAGTATGCGATTGAGGTAGATGACATGTGACGATACACAGACATGATACTCCCACACATACATACAGTGATCCAGTTTGCTTTTTTGTTTACCTTTTTTTTATTTTTCTTCGATGATATACACTATCATTTTACCCTCTCTATCTTTTTCTTTATCTTTTTGCCCTCTCTTCAATCCTCGGCGCATCATACTCTGCTTGCGCCTCTGTGATTTGTGGTGGTGATGACATGTTGGCAATGCCGGCAGGCAAGCGTGCGCCCTGTGATTTGTGGTGGTTGCCAACAAATACGAATCATGTGATGCACCCATGTGACGCACGATTCAAGTAGGTCGTGCGCTCGCCAAGTTTCGGTGCACCGACGAACGAACCTCGAGGTCCGGGCCGTCGGCTGTCGGCGTAGAAGAGATTAACTGGGCTGAAAATGGACGATCGGGCCGCCAACCTAAGCGGGAGCCGTACTGGGCTCAAAACCATCGTGCAGGCCTGGTTGTTAAAAAGGTTATTAAAAAGGTGTAAAGGCGAAAAAAATTAGAACAAGTTTAATGAACATAAAAATGAAGAGATCTATAGAGAAGGATCCTCTTGTTATTCAAAATTGAATAACAAGGGGATCCCTCCACATGGATCTCCTCCATATCCACGAAACTAGCCTTTAATGTATATATCACTACATTTTGCATTCTTTCATTGCTTACACCGCATACAAAAAGGACCAAATTACCCCTAATCATTCATAGTAATTTATGGGACAATTGTGATTATACCCTTTACTGGTCTTGAAATTGTGGTTTTATCCTCCATTTTTTAACTTTGTGATTTTACCCCTCCGTGTTGAAAACGAAGCTACTGTTTGCCCCTGCCTCTCAACATTGTTAGCGAAAATTAGATTTAGCGATTAAAAAGTAAAAAATATAAAAAGAAATGGGCGAGAGGTCTAAACTACCCTCTTCTATTATGTATGGGCGCAACCCCGTCAGGGTAAAATCACATTTACATAATACAATGAGGAGTAAAACCACAATAAATTGCATGGACATTTTGGTCTTTTTGCATCAAATTTGACACCATTAACTACACGTAACAACGCAAGGGCATGACAACACTTTGTTTTCAAAACAAAGAGGTAAATCACAAAAGTTGGAAAACGAGGGTTAAAATCATAATTGCAATACTAGAAGGGTGTATTCACAAATGCCCCTCTCTAACTCTTATGTATGTAAGAAAACATAAATATATAAAATATTTGAGCTCTATTTTTATAGTGTTAAACACACATATTTTTATGGAAGATGTCTAGATTTATCTATTGAACTTTAAACCCGGGTATCTTCGATTGAAAAGTCTTTGATTGTACTTCCTCCGCTTTTTATTTGACGTGGTTGTTTTTCTTCAAAATCTTCAATCACTTGTCTTATTCAAAAAATGTATGTTCTTTTAAATACTACTCCCTCCATCTCAAAATATAGTTTAAAAGTTCAATAGTTAAATCTAGATTTCTTCCTTTATAGAATATCTATGTTTATTTGTTTGTTTAACACTATGTTTAACAATATAAAAATATATCTCATATATTTGTATGTATTCTTGTTGTTCTTATGAACATAATAAAAAATAAGGTTATGCAACGATAGGGACAATCTAACCTATTTTCTTGTGAGGCAATAAACAAAAGAATGAAATATATTGACAGAGTGCTGTTTTCTAATGTATTTTTGATGAAATACTGCTGTTTTTTAAATTAATTAAAACGATTCCTATTTCCTATACCAGTAGTAGTAGTCAAAACTGGCCGATTGCGCTGATTGAAACACTACTCTGGATACCTGTAGAGTAAAACAGACACTGCTAGTATAGTAGTAGCTGTCATTCTTCCCTAACCTCATAGTCAAGCCCCTCTTTGCAGATTATTCAGATAACGCGATATTTATCACTGAATTGGTAACCATCGGTGTGTATAACACAATTTTTACTAAAATAAGAACCAACGTCGTCGATATGGGGCCGGTGAGCCCAGGGTTGGACTTGAGCACGATCTGCTCGAGCGAGGACGACGACATGAACAGCGCGGGCGACGCTGAAGCAACCGAAGATGGAGAGTGTCCGGAGGTGCGGCAGGCTGCGCAGCGAGGTGGGGTCGAGCCTGGCCCTAGGCCTGCAGGTCGGGTGGTGACGTCGGGGCCCAGGTGGAGGCGGGTGGCGCGGAGAACGCTCGCTTCATCGAGCGCGAGCTCGCACTGCAGGCCCGGTCACGGCTTGTCGGTGTAGGGCCATGGGTGGAGCTGCAGCCACGCCGGGTCGCCGAGGAGGTCCGCCATCACCTGGAAGATGGCCGCCAGCTCCGCCCCCGATAGCTCCGGTGCCGGCGCGTCTCCTCCGGGGATTTCGGGTGACGTGGATCACAGTTGGGAGGGTGAGGACGGCACGATAGGGAGCGGAGCACAGGCAACTGGGAGGGTGAGGAGGGCCCGACGAGGAGCAGAGCAGAGAGGGAGGATGTTGGGGGTGTAGGAGAGGAGACAGAACCGTACACTGTGAACGTCTACACTGTAGTCTTAAATAGTAGTAGAGATATACTGTCTCAAACTTGGATCCCCGTGACCGTGACACCGCACACGCGCTGTCCTGTCCTGTCCGCTGCGGCTGCAAGCGGGCCGTGCCATGCCGGCGTCTCCATGGCCAACCCCTCGCTCCGTGCGGCAAGCGTCCCAGCTCCACGCCCTCCTTACCACGTCCGGCCGCATTGCTCACCGTCCTTCCGCCGAGCACCTCCTCAGCTCGCTCACCAACACCATCTCGGCCCCGCGCCACCTGCGCTACGTGCTCAGCCTGTTCGACCGATTGCCGCACTCCACCACTTTCCTCTTCGACACCGCCCTCCGCGCCTGCCTCCAGGCCTCCGCCGGCGCAGACCATCCCGTCCTCCTCCTCCGCCGCATGCGCAGCGGGGGCGTCCGCACGGGCGCCTTCACCTTCCACTTCGTCTTCAGGTGCTGCGCCGCCGGCGCCCGCGCGCGCGCCGGGCTCTGCCTGATGCTGCACGCCGCGTGCCTCCGGACAATGCTCCCCTCCGCCGCGCCGCTCGTAGCGAACCCCCTCATCCACATGTACGCCTCGATGGGGCTCACGGACGACGCCCGCCGGGCGTTCGACGAGATGCCCGTAAAGGACGCGGTTGTGTGGGCCACGGTGATCGGCGGGCTGGTCAGGTGGGGGCTGCTCGATGAAGCGCGGAGGCTCCTCGTGCAGGCACCGGAGAGGAACGTGGTCTCATGGACTAGTTTGATTGCCGGGTACTCGCGTGCTGGTCGGCCTGCTGATGCCGTCTATTGCTTCAACTGCATGCTTTCAGATGGTGTCGCGCCGGATGAAGTTGCTGTGATTGGCGCGCTCTCGGCATGTTCGAAGCTCAAGAATTTGGATCTTGGTCGCTTGCTGCACTTGCTGGTTGGGCAGAAGAGGATCCGGATGACTGACAATCTTGTCGTTGCGCTCATCGACATGTATGCCAAATGTGGCGACATTGCCCAAGCACAGGCGGTCTTTGATGCTGTGGGAAGGGGCCAAAAGCCTGAGCCATGGAATGCTATCATTGACGGGTACTGCAAGCTTGGCCATGTTGATGTCGCAAGGTCTCTGTTTGATCAAATGGGTGCCCGCGACGTCATCACATTCAACTCGATGATCACTGGATACATCCACAGTGGCCGGCTTAGAGACGCATTACAGTTGTTCATGCAGATGAGGAGACACGGCATGCGTGCTGACAATTTTACCGTGGTGAGCCTTCTCACTGCTTGTGCGAGCTTAGGTGCACTGCCACATGGCAGGGCTTTGCACGCTTCAATCGAACAGAGGATAGTAGAGGAAGATGTTTACCTTGGGACTGCACTTTTGGACATGTACATGAAATGTGGGAGGGTGGATGAGGCAACCGCTGTGTTTCATCGCATGGGCGAAAGAGATGTCCACACTTGGACTGCCATGATCGCAGGTCTTGCGTTCAATGGGATGGGTAAGGATGCTCTGGAGTCTTTCTGCCAGATGAAGCGTGATGGTTTTCAGCCCACCTCAGTTACCTACATTGCTGTTCTGACTGCGTGCAGCCACTCAAGTCTGCTCGACGAAGGTCGGCTGCACTTCAACGAGATGAGATCGTTGCATAAATTACACCCTCAGGTTGAGCATTATGGCTGCATGATAGATTTGCTCGCTCGCAGCGGGCTTCTGGATGAAGCTATGCATCTTGTTCAGACCATGCCAATGCAACCAAATGCCGTCATATGGGGATCCATCTTGAGTGCCTGCAGAGTCCACAAAAACATTGACCTAGCCCGACATGCCGCGGAGCATCTTCTCAAGTTAGCCCCTGAGGAGGATGCCGTCTATGTCCAGTTGTACAACATATACATAGACTCTAGACAGTGGGCAGATGCAAAAAGAGTAAGGATGTTGATGGAAGAACGGGGAGTTAAGAAGACGGCAGGTTACAGCTCGATCACTGTGGCTGGGCAGGTTCACAAGTTTGTCGCCAATGACCAATCGCATCCTTGGACGTTAGAGATCATGGCGGTGATGGAGGAGATCGCACGCAGGCTGAAGTCTGTGGGTTATTCTCCAGTCACGTCAAGGATAGCAGTTGACGTTGACGAGGAAGAGAAAGAACAGGCACTTTTAGCACACAGTGAGAAGATAGCCCTTGCTTTTGGTCTCATCAGTCTTCCACCGAGCTTACCGATCCATATCGTGAAGAACCTGAGAGTCTGTGAGGATTGTCACTCTGCAATCAAGTTAGTCTCTCAGCTTTGGAACCGGGAAATCATCGTTAGAGATCGGAGTAGGTTCCACCATTTCCGAGACGGAGCATGTTCTTGCAATGATTTTTGGTGACTACCATTCTGCTAAGCTTCTAGTTCCAGAGGCCAGAAAACAGCCACATTGAAAGCACAAGTGCTTCATCTCGCAATTTGGCTTCCGGATTCAAATTTATGAATGCCCAAGGTACTATTTTCTTCCTGTTTCTTCATGCCATATACTTGCTCCGTTTTAAATTTTAAGTTTTTTTTGACTCTTTTTTTAGATATTTAACTTTCGATATGATACATAGTAAAAACTTAAAAAAACAGAACGATTCACCATTTATTGTGAACGGAGTGAGTACTAAACGAAATGAGCTAACGACACGAATCTTCTGATGGTAACACAAAGTTTTCTTGTGCTTTGCCAGGGGTAGGCGGGTAGCAAACCGGATGTCTACACGCAAAATCACCCCTTTCGTGGCTGCTAAACGGTGTGCCACTGCCATGGCATTGTTGTTTCAACCACCCCTCCTGTTTGGGAATTTAACTTAGCCCAGTTTCGGGACAGTGATAAAAAGGCCACAAGCCCACAACCCAAAGGTTGACAGGGGTAAACACAGGAATGGGCTGGATATGTCATCCAAATTGCTTAACGGGCCAGCCAAGTCAATATGGACACAGGCGGAACCAAAGCCGGCCCACGCTGCTCGCCTGCTCCTGCGACCGCCCTCCGCCTCCGCCCTGAGCCCCTGAGTGACATCCCCTGCGACCAACCGCTCGCGGGCGGTGTTCGCGCTTCGCCGACACGCCGGCGTGCGCCCTCGTGGGCCGTGGCTGCTGCGTGCGTTGTCCACCGAGGTGACTGGTGAGATCTCGCTCTTCCTTTATCCTCGCCTCCTCGGTCCAAGTAGGAGTCGGCGGCTATGGCGACGACGGCCGCGGGGTACGGCTGTTGCTTGGCGGGGCTACCGCCCTTTCCGTTGTTGCCGGGGATCCTCTCGACCCGCCTGCGCCGGGAGCCTTCTCCTCCTCGCGTGTCCCTTGTGGCCTCCTCCCCGAAGCTCAGGGCGCCGGCACCGCGGTGCGCTCCGTTCTAGCCCCTTCTTCACGGCTCGGCTCGCGGGTGTGTAAGCCCGTCTCTCTTCGCGCAGGTTGAGAGTTTCGTGCGGTCCAAGGAGGCTCGCTTCCTCTTCCTCCTCTGGCAAGGCCAATTCGGACGCGGTGCCGTCGCCAACGGTTAGTTAGCGCTCTCTCTCCTTCCTCTCTATGATGTTTCCAGATCATCAGGGGTGAATGGTTTGGGTTATGGATGGTCCATGTTCCTTGGAATTATTTACTGGAGGCGATTTAGGGAATGGATTGGGTTAGGTAGCCACCAGCAATGGGGGAGACAGTAAATTGCTTGGGCTTTTGGACCACTGTTTATTGAAATTGGATAACCTGACAAGATTCAATCTGATATGCTGATGTAGGTTGCTAGCTATTCTATATCAACTTTAATGATTCTACCCGTGTTTTGCTACGGTTTTTATATATCATATAAATATATATTGAGATATTTATTCAAATATAATTATTGTGTATTTCTAAACTCTAAGGTACGTGTGGTTTATTGGTTAGCCCTAAATTTCTGTAGCAAGAGGCGAGCATGTGTTCGAGTGCTCGCTTTGCACTATTTTTTATATAATTATTGTTTATTTCTAAACACTATGTTACGTATGGTCTGGTGGTAGCTGCGCGGGCGGGATCGAGTACTGGACAGGCGCTGCGGTCCACAGGGCAGTAGCTGAGAAAGCGCTGCACGTGGGGCCCACAGGGCATGGCGCGTGGAGCGGGCCCAGAGTGTCAGCGCGGAGGGTGAAGCCGTGGTAGCACCTGATGTCCACATTAGGTTTTTAATAGAGTAGTATAAATATTGTCAGAATAATTGTGTTTTTCTAGTATCCTATCTTCTTTGTCCATTGTCTGATTGGCTTTAGTAAACTATATGAATGCAATCCGAATGTTGTTCATTTGGAATTGCTAATTCTTTTCTGAGTTTGTACTTAGTGTACATTTCTTGTAGGTCTTCTATTGCTTGGGTGTCTTGCAGATTAAGGCATTCAAAAGACAACACAGTTTGTAAAGTGTAAATTTGGTAGGTTAATAGCATAAATATGTGAAAACATGGAAAATAAACAATGATAAGGTCTTGCATTTTATGTTTGATCCAGTAGTTTATTGCATGAAAGACAATGTAATAAGTTGCTTGCTGATTGAGGAACAAACTAGGTTCAGAAATAAATAATAAATGCTCAATTTGTTGATAGATTGAAGTGAAGCGGCAACCAACAGACTAGTTTGTAGGCAGAGTGTACTGAATGTATTTTTTTGTTTGTGTGATGTTTCAGGAAGCCACTATTGATATAAAGCTTCCTAGAAGAAGTTTGCTTGTTCAATTTACATGCAATGCATGTGGTGAAAGGACCAAGCGCTTGATAAATAGAGTAGCCTATGAAAGAGGGACAATTTTTCTTCAGGTAAACTTTGTTCCATGCCTTAATTTATGTGCAAATGTAATCTCCAAACCTAATGCTATGATCATTTTGGATCGCTGTATGAGACGATTCTTATGATTGACGATTTCTTACACATGCTGTAAATATATGTTCTAACATACACTGCATAACACAGTGTGCAGGGTGCCAGGTGTACCACAAGTTTGTTGATAATCTTGGTCTAGTTGTTGAGTATGATCTACGAGAGGAAAATGTGGTACAAGGAGAAAATGTGATTGATACTAATTCTGAAGATTGATCTGTTGTGAGAAGCAGTGTTGGTATGCAAAACGTCCTGTTGTAGCCTGTTGTCTGAATGTCTGTAGGTTTTGACAATATTGATTATTTATATAAAATGAAATTTTAGTTGCTGCATATACTCATCTGAATACATGGGGGCCTAGATGTATTTTATAGTGTGATATATGGTTTTATGAAGGAAACAAAGGATCACGATACTAGAGTACCCTGCATTTCCAAAAAAGACCTGTCATTAATATGGGACCAATACATTTTTAGCAGATTATTCTGGCTCTTGTGATATGGTACTAATATTTGATATGCACACAACTTTGCACCATTATTGGCCTGCATCATTGAGATTTTGATCAACTGGGGGGCACTTTTGTAGTCATCACCTTCGCTATCCTTGGCATCACCCTTCTTTCCCTTGAGGAACCGAATAAGGCCCGGTGTCGTCATTTCTCATAAGCACTTCTGAGATCTCTGTTGGAGTCAGCATCACCTCCTTAGGTCAATGCTTGTTTACCAGTACACCAGAAAATGGAAGCTGGATGCTTCTTGTCATGTGGGGCCGCACCTACACGCGGGCCCGCGACGCCAGGAGGGCTGAGGCTAGGGCGTTTAAGGAAGGCGCCAGCAGCAGCACTACCAAGGAAGGTCCATCCAAGGAAGGTGGCTAGATTAGTGGCCAAATTGATAGGCCTTAATTAGAGGAGAGTTGGTTTCCAAATAAGTCATTTCCTAAATTAGGGTTTCCAAATAAGTCATTTCCTAAATTAGAAGTTACCTAGTTGGTCGGGCCAGTGGCCTATTTATATGGAACCATGAGGCAGTGAAAGGAATAAGAAATACATCAGCTTTATCTCCCATCTCCCTACACTCCCTCTAAAGCCTACGGCAGAGGATTACCTCGCCGGAGAAGACGGACAGCGGGTACGAGTTACGTAGCCGCGGTCCAGCTGCTCGAGGGGTTAACGCCCTTGACAACCTGGTATCACGATCCCGGCGATCCTCTTCCCAGTCCACCACTACGCCAGCCGCAGCACCAACATCACCGACGTCCTCTGTGGCGTCTTGCGTTCCAGCCATGGGCGATTCCAACGACTTCAAGGCCTTTGCCGAGGCTCTCAAGTCCCTGCAGGCGTCCGTCGCGGCCAACGCCCAAGCCATCGCCAGCCTCACAGCCGACCGCACGTCCGCCTCCGGCCACAAGATCGGCTACGGCGAGCACCATGGGGACCGGCCACCGAGGTTCCAAAAGCTGGACTTTCCCCGGTACGATGGTAAAACCGATCCTCTCATCTTCATCAACCGCTGCGAATCCTACTTCCATCAGCAGCGCATCATGGAGGAGGAGAAGGTCTGGATGGCATCCTACAACTTGGAGCACGGGGCGCAGATGTGGTATATCCAGGTCCAGACGGACGAGGGTACTCCATCGTGGCGCAGGTTCAAGGAGTTGCTCAATCTGCGCTACGGTCCTCCTCTCCGCGCTGCGCCTCTCTTCGAGCTGGCTGATTGCCGCCGCACGGGGTCTGTCGCGGACTATCAGGACCGCTTCCAGGCGCTCCTTCCACGTGCAGGACCCCTCGACGAGGCACAACGGGTCCAACTGTTCACGGGGGGTCTCCGTCCCCCGCTCAGCCTTGACGTCCAGGTACACAACCCGCAGTCCTTGGCGGCTGCCATGAGCCTGGCGCGCCAGCTGGAGCTTCGGGAACAATATACATCGCCGCCTCCCAAGGGCGCCACCCGTGGTCTGCTGCCAACCCCTGCACCGCGCCTAGCTCTGCCTGCCCCACCGGCTGAGAAGGCAGCCACGCCCGCGGTCATGGCGGATGGGCGCAAACGCCTATCCATGCAGGAGCAAGAGGAGCGCCGTCGGCAAGGCCTCTGCTTCAACTGCAACGAGCGCTACACACGGGGGCACAACCGCGTCTGTACGCGGATCTTCTACATCAACGGCGTCGAGTTGGACACCGCCGACGAGTCCGCCACAGGGGAGGACCCCGACACGGAGACACCGGTGTTCTCCCTTCACGCCGTCGCAGGGGTACTCGTCGGCAATACGGTACAACTGCAGGTGATCGTCGGCGCCGCTACTTTCGTCGCGCTCATCGACACAGGCTCCACACACAGCTTCATCGGGGAAGCGGCTGCGCGACACTCCGGGCTGACCATCGAGCCGCGGCCTCGACTCACGGCAACGGTGGCCAATGGGGAGCGTGTGGCCTGCCCGGGTGTTCTTCGCAACGCTCCGATCGACGTGGGCGGCATGGTATTCGGCGTCGACCTCTTCGTAATGCCCTTAGCGGGATACGACGTCGTCCTCGGCACGCACTGGATGGCCACGCTCGGGCCCATTGTATGGGACTTCACCGCCCGAACCATGGCATTCCAGTGGGAGGGTCGGGACGTCTGCTGGCGCGGTGTAGCACCTCCATCCACGCCGACTCTCCTAGCTGCCACAACCGACGACACCCTCATCGACGGGCTGCTACACGCCTTCGCCGATGTCTTCACCGAGCCGAGCGGACTACCTCCAGCACGCGGCCGCGAGCACCACATCGTCCTCAAGCCAGGCTCCTCCCCGGTGGCGGTGCGACCGTACAGGTACCCGGCGGCGCACAAGGACGAACTTGAGCGGCAGTGCGCCGCCATGATCGACCAGGGCATCGTCCGCCGCAGTGACTCGGCGTTCTCTTCCCCGGTCATCCTTGTCAAGAAGCTGGACGGGTCGTGGCGCTTCTGCGTCGACTACCGCGCGTTGAACGCGCTCACTGTCAAAGACGCGTTTCCGATTCCGGTCGTCGACGAGCTCCTCGACGAGCTCCATGGTGCACGCCTCTTCACCAAACTGGACCTGCGGTCGGGGTATCACCAAGTGCGGATGCGGCAGGAGGACGTCCATAAAACGGCGTTCCGCACCCACGACGGCCTCTATGAGTTCCTGGTGATGCCGTTCGGGCTGTGCAACGCCCCAGCCACATTCCAGGCTTTGATGAATGACGTCCTGCGCACCTACCTCCGCCGGTTTGTGCTTGTCTTCTTTGACGACATCTTGATATACAGCACCTCATGGGCGGACCACCTCCGGCACCTCCGCGTCGTCCTCAACACCCTGCGTCAGCACCGACTCTTTGTCAAGAGGTCCAAGTGCTCCTTTGGTGTTGACTCCGTCGCCTACCTCGGCCACGTCATTTCAGCGGCTGGTGTCGCTATGGATCCCGCGAAGGTCCAGGCCATCCACGACTGGCCCCTACCTCGTTCGGCGCGCGCCGTGCGGGGCTTCCTCGGTCTGGCAGGCTACTACCGCAAGTTCGTCCACAACTACGGCGCCATTGCAGCACCCCTCACAGCACTCCTGAAGAAAGAGGGGTTCGTGTGGTCCGATGAGGCAAGTGCCGCTTTTCGTGCCCTCAAAAGGGCAGTGACGACAGCACCGGTGTTGACATTACCGGACTTCACCAAGCCCTTCATCGTGGAGTGCGACGCGTCCACCTATGGCTTCGGGGCGGTGCTCATACAGGAGGCTCATCCGCTTGCCTTCTTCAGTCGACCGGTGGCGCCCCGCCATCGCTCCCTAGCGGCCTATGAGCGCGAACTCATCGGGCTCGTGCTTGCCGTACGGCATTGGAGGCCGTACCTATGGGGGCGACGCTTCGTCGTCAAGACAGACCACTACAGCCTCAAGTACCTCCTCGATCAGCGCCTGGCGACCATTCCACAGCATCATTGGGTGGGTAAGCTCCTCGGGTTCGACTTCTCCGTCGAGTACAAGTCAGGAGCAACGAACACGGTGGCCGACGCGCTCTCACGCCGCGACACCGAAGAGGACGGCACGGGGACTCTCCAGGCAATCTCAGCTCCCCGCTTCGACTTCATCAGCCGCCTCCGACACGCCCAGGCTACTGAGCCCGCTCTGGCTGCCATCCACGACGAAGTCAGGGCGGGCACACGCACTGATCCATGGGCGGTGGTCGACGACATGGTTCTCTATGACAGGCGCCTATACATCCCACCGGCCTCGCCACTTCTGCAGGAGATTGTGGCGGCTGTCCATAATGATGGACATGAGGGCGTCCAGCGCACACTACACCGCCTCCGTCGTGACTTCCATTTTCCCAACATGCGGAGTCTGGTGCAGGACTTCGTCCGGGCATGTCCCACTTGTCAGCGGTACAAGTCGGAGCATCTTCACCCGGCAGGTCTCCTCATGCCACTACCGATTCCCACCGTCGTTTGGGCAGACATCGGTCTCGACTTCATTGAAGCACTTCCCCGTGTCAACGGGAAGTCGGTGATCCTCTCCGTCGTCGACCGCTTCAGCAAGTATTGCCACTTCATCGCCCTCGGCCACCCATACACCGCCGAGTCGGTGGCGCAGGCCTTCTTCGCCGACATTGTACGCCTCCATGGTGTGCCGCAATCCATGGTGTCCGACCGCGACCCGGTGTTCACCTCGACGTTCTGGCGTGAGCTCATGCGGCTCATGGGCACTAAGCTGCACATGTCGTCCGCCTTCCACCCACAGTCCGACGGCCAGACGGAGGCGGCCAACCGCGTCATCATTATGTACCTCCGCTGTTTCACAGGCGACCGTCCTCGACAATGGCTTCGCTGGCTGCCGTGGGCCGAATACGTGTACAACACGGCATACCAGTCCTCGCTCCGGGAGACGCCATTCCGGGTGGTGTATGGTCGTGACCCGCCCTCCATCCGCTCTTATGAGCCTGGTGAAACAAGGGTGGATGCGGTCGCACGCAACATGGAGGAACGCGAGGCATTCCTGGCCGATGTGCGCTATCGCCTCGAGCAGGCCCAAGCGGTGCAGAAACGACACTACGACAAGCAACACCGGCCAGTGACATATGCAGTCGGCGACTGGGCACTCCTTCGACTTCGCCAGCGAGCTCCGTCCTCACTGCCACAACAGACATCGGGCAAACTAAAGCCCCGCTTCCTCGGGCCCTACCGCGTCATCGAGCTCATCAACAATGTCGCCGTTCGCCTGGAGCTACCACCGCAGGCCCGCATTCATGACGTCTTCCACGTGGGCACCCTGAAGAAGTTTGTAGGGGCACCTCCATCCGCCCCACCGCCCCTACCCGACATCCATCATGGGGCGATTGTTCCAGAGCCGGCTCGGGTGGAACGCGCTCGCCTGGCACGGGGTGTTCAACAGGTGCTGGTCCAGTGGAGGGGCGAACCAGACACTTCGGCGACCTGGGAGGACCTCGACAAGTTTCGCGCTACATACCCAGATTTTCAGCTCGAGGACGAGCTGGACCTCGAGGGGGGGAGAGATGTCATGTGGGGCCGCACCTACACGCGGGCCCGCGACGCCAGGAGGGCTGAGGCTAGGGCGTTTAAGGAAGGCGCCAGCAGCAGCACTACCAAGGAAGGTCCATCCAAGGAAGGTGGCTAGATTAGTGGCCAAATTGATAGGCCTTAATTAGAGGAGAGTTGGTTTCCAAATAAGTCATTTCCTAAATTAGGGTTTCCAAATAAGTCATTTCCTAAATTAGAAGTTACCTAGTTGGTCGGGCCAGTGGCCTATTTATATGGAACCATGAGGCAGTGAAAGGAATAAGAAATACATCAGCTTTATCTCCCATCTCCCTACACTCCCTCTAAAGCCTACGGCAGAGGATTACCTCGCCGGAGAAGACGGACAGCGGGTACGAGTTACGTAGCCGCGGTCCAGCTGCTCGAGGGGTTAACGCCCTTGACACTTCTTTACCAATACACCAGCGTTTACAGAACCACTAGGAGCAACATCAGCATACTATGTCAAAAACCAGTAAGTATTTGTATTATTGACTAGTACTCCCTCTGTTTCTTTTTAGTTGTCGCTGGATAGTTCAATTTTGCACTATCCAGCGACAACTAAAACGAAACGGAGGGAGTAGCATTTATGTCATTAAGCACTGTCATACTATGTAAAAAATGATCAGTACTACTTTACAATGATCAAACCATATACCACTAAAAATATTCGAAGTATTGCTATTCGTAGGGATTCCTATGTAGGCCTGTAATGAGTTGGGTTGAAATGACTTTAAGGGTTGATTTGGTGACAAGGGAATCAAGGGAGGATTGGAGGGGATTGAAGGAGAAATGAATTAATTTCTTCCTCAATCCCCTCCGATCCCTCCGTGATCCCTAGTCACCAAATCAGCCCTAATACCAAATCAGCCCTAATGGGTTAGGTAGGTTCTCAATTGGGTACATTTTGGATGGGTGGGAATGGGTTGATTTACTTAGGCCTTTTTTGGATGTCCATTTATCGATCCTAATCCATGTGAAATTTAGTTTGAATTTCACACCAACCCACTCCAATACATATAGGTTGAGGTCAACATATGAGCACCCAAACAAATTCTTAGCGGATTGGGTTAGATTTGTTTTAATAGAAAAATATGTTGGATGGGATGGGATCAGGATTTTTTTAGGTATGAATGGGTTGAACCCTTGGGTTTGATGTTGGATTTTCAATATATTGCAGTATACATATATATTGGTTTGATTTGAAATGGATTTAGTCATGCGGTGTAACATATGTTGTTGTAGCTACTAGCTAGTATACTAACTTAAGGTGGGACCTGAACAAATTATATTACAACACCAGTTAGTATAGAGTAGCTTTATGACATTTTAAATCGTACCCAAATAATTTTCAGTCAATTTCGTTAAAATTATAAGGTGCGAATGTGGAGCTTTTATTTTGTCTAGAGCTCAGTTTGTGATGTTAGGCCCACATGTAGATGTAGATCTTGCTGGGCGCTGGCGCAGATTAGCTCTATGACAGATTTCAGTCAGTTTTGTTAAAATCTGCCTTTTTTGCTGTACAATGAGATGCCATTGCAGAGAGCACAGTCATGTCCAACGTGGTTCTGGGTGGTTTGTGCAACCTGAAGCTGGCTGAGGGACCTGCTTTGCTCCTTGTGCTAGACATGAGACGCCGGCATGGTTTGGTCTCTCCTACTGTTACGCGATGAAAGTATGTGTTGGAAGCAAAAAGAGGCCGTGCGGACGGTCCGCGCGTTTGTAGAGTCAGTTAGGGTTCTTAGTTTCTCGCGGGATTTGTTACCTAAAACTGTAGGATTGACTCGGAAATCAGTTCGAAGCGGACCCAGACCTCCCCTTTATATAGATGAAGGGCTACGGCCGATTGAACCCCTAACAATCGATTAAATCAAGTCTATTACTCGTTTTTACCTTATGCATTAGGAGTAGTTCTAGTCTAGTTCTAGTTTAGCCCTAGGTTAGCGTTCCAATCCCCAAATTCTTCGCTTCTCTTCGACTCTACGTCGATTAGAGGAGTCTAGGTCGGCCTGCCGAGCCTAGACAACCTCTAGGATCTCTCCTCCCCGACGGGGTCCCTCCCGGGAGCGAGATCCAGGCGCCGCCGGCGACCTTTCGCCACCCCTGCGCACGCGCGGACCGTCCGGCCCTAGAGCGCGGACCGTCCGGCCGTCAGGCAGGGAACGACAGCCCTGTGCCAGGTCGCGGACCGTTCGGTCCCTGGCCGCGGACCGTCCGTGCCTGTGCAAAGAGCACCGCCGCCGATTCTTGTTGAGTGTTTGGCGCCTAAAAAAGGTCTCAACAGAATGCTATCAGGATGAAGAATGCATGACTGGAACAAGGAAGGAACGCAGCTTCATGGAGTGGTTAGGCTATCCGCAACCGTTCCCCCTAAATTTTTCCCCCTATATCATTTTTTTGGATCACATCATCAACATTTCACCCCCTATTTTTTCATCTCCCGCAGCGGTTCCCTCTAAATACTCCCCCTATATCCCACTACACTATAAAATATCATTTTTTATACATACTTTTCATCTACTATAAATTTTTTATCTACTAACAATTGAAAGCGGGCCCACGTGAACAGTGTTTAGAGGGAGAGAGAGGCATACGCCAGAACGAGGGGGAGAGAGAGCCTTACCTCCGCGTAGAGTGCTCGCTAGGGAGAGCCGCTGCAGCACTAGCGGCTGCCCTGTAGCCGCCATGCAGGTACAGTCGAAGGGGAGAGGGCGTTCCGCGGCATCCGTTGCGGACAGCCTTAGGGTGGGTTCCGTCAAATGGTATGCGCCTCCAGCCTCAAAATGAAATCCTAAGGCTATCCGCACTCATACTACTCTATTTCTCTACCTTAAAAAGAATATTCTATCCTGATCAGCGAGATTCTCTACTCTATCCAACAATTCTCCGCGGTCACAATTACCCTATATATCTACTCTATACCAACTACCATTTATTATATCATATTTTTACCATACTCTGTACCTCTTTTCTCTCCGCACCCAACCGGCAACCAATAGGAAGAGGGAAGAGATTATGCAGTAGGTTGCCCGACTACGCTAGATGTGAAGTTCCCTCGGCCCACAGAAAATCTACGGTGGAATATGCAGTTCACCGCTGCTGCCTTTCTCAGAGCTGTAAAAATTTAGCGTATTGTGTGCAGTGGTTGACTGCGGCCAGCCTAAGCAATCTTTACTATTAAATGGAATCCCGAGCCTTGCACTGGAGCGCAGTGCTTCAACAGTCACATCGTCTTCCTTCCCTCCTTTTCAGACACTGTTCTCACAGAATCACAGGCAGGGGCCGTTGGATGTCTGCACTTCGCAGCAACAGGATGACGATGACGAGGATGCCCGTGAATGCAGGTGCCAGTGCAATTGTGCAAATGTGCGGTTTCCTGAAAGCGAAAAAAAGGGTGGTGTTTCGAGTGGCCTCCAGTACAAAGACCGCACAGAGTGAGTGGAGATTTTGGAGAAAGAAGATTTGTCGGAGTGGGATACGGAAGCACTGCTCGATTCCAGATCTGGCAGGACGCAAGGGCACTCTGGTCTCATGGTCTGGTCTGGCAGGATTAATATACGATGATGGTGGTGCTGCGTCTTTTGCATATTTATTATGCAAATAGCAACACTAACATAAAAAAAAGATAGAAAAGAAAATAAGATTAAACCTAAAGTTTGGTCTCTGGTAGCCTAGTATGCGCTGAGCTGGTAGTGGTAAAGTGATAAAACAAGCAGTGAAATACTAACTTTGTGCAGGGAAAAAAAGATTCAATAGCACTGGCCTGAATGGAAAGATGAAAAAGATAGAAAAGAAAAGAAGATTCATCAGTGGTGGTGCTGGCTGCAGTATCAAATATTCCCTGACCCAACATGCTGGGCGCCCCGGATTCCAGAACAGGCACACAGTGGGCTCTCCTCGGCTACGGCAGCAGCGACAACGCACCTCCGGCCTCATTTTCCTTTATTTCTTTTTTTTTTTGCCCCAACCCACCTCGTTCGGTCGCTTTTCTTTGCTAGTGGAAGTGCATTGGTTGATTGATCGCACAGAAGAATTCACACCCACACACACAGACCGAGCTGCCGCCCGCTGCTCTCTCCACCCCTCCTCTCCTCGCGGAGCAGGCAGGCAGGCTGGGATTCCCCGTCCGCGGGGGGAGGTGGCATTCGCCGCTAGGGCAGGACGGGGAAGGCTGGCGTCCGGCATGGCGACCGAGGAGGTACTCCATAAGGTCAGTCCCGAATTCACGTCTCTCTCTCGAGGGCATACGACTAGGTTGATCGCATTTTTTTCCATTCATTCCTAGTCTTAGTCTGTGTGGGCTCGTCACTTCGCTACCAGCTCGTTTCCATCCACGCGGATTTGATTGCTCCTGTTCGTTCCTTTGCGATCTTGCTCTGCTCCCGGGCTCTGCTGATTGCTGGTAGGTACCGACTCGTGCATCCTCCGGCTGCCTTCTGCGCCCATGTTCAAATTGGTAGTTCTAGGGTTTCGGAGGAAAACACCAGCTGTACCTGTTCTCATCCACATATCTGCGAATGGACGGTGGCATCTGGTTGGTGTACATTTCCAGGTACTTCTTGTGGAAGAACCCCGCTTTGGAAAGAACCATGCTGTATGCCCCTGTCCACCAAACTGACCACCAGCTTCCGTATCGGTATGCATCTTCAGTGCTTCTCTGCAGAAGAAACAACAACTCCGGTTAAGATTTTTTTTAATTTTTTTTACATATATCCTTCAACATGTTCACCACAAGCGCGCAACGAACTCTGTGAGCACCACAAGCGCTTGTGGTGCTCACAGAGTCACAGGCAACCGGTCCCGGCGAATCCTGTACTGTATTAGCCCCGCGCTGAACTTTGCGCGTAGTGTCCGTCTTCCTTTTTGTATTTATTTTTTGATGGGATTGGTAAGATAATTCATTTGGCTCCGGCGGCTGCTGGTTTCTGCTGTACACAGGTCCAGAGTCTTATATTGCGCTGCCTTCAGATGTACATGGACCAGAAAGAAGTGGTCGATGCCCTATCCCACCACTCGAAGATAGAGCCCTGCATTACTGAACTTGGTAACGCTCGCTGCTCTCCTCTCGTGCACTGAGATAACTCATCTCTCTTGCTTGCTTGCTTGCATGAAGTTGGTCCAATGTAACCCCTGGCATATCTGGTTCTACAGTCAGTCCAATGTTACAACCGTGATTTTGTTCTATGATGCATAGGCCTGCAAACGGGGTGGGTGTAAGCGGGTATTTTAGGTGGGTTTAAGAAATGGGTTTGTTTTGGTGGGTTGTGATGGGTTTTGATTATGAACGGGTTGGGTGGGTTTATTTTGTATTGTGGGTCAAAAATGGTTGATACCCATGGGTGTAGATGAGTCTGCATAGGGGTGGGCTTCCATGGATCTTCACCCATTCGTAGACCGCAAGACTGTATTCGAGTCGACTCCCAACTTAGTCCCAAGTCCCAATATACACAACTCAACCCTAACTCCGCAAGTCTTCACATGTGCACCGGCGGCCGCATACTGCTTCCTGCCCCGGCGGCCAGAGTCTCCCCTCTTCCCAAGTCTTCGCCTCGGCAGACGGAGCTCCCCTGGCCTCTGCTGACGACCGACGCTAATTAGACACTTTCAAACCTAGACGCCGACGCCACCTGTCCCCTGGTGCGCGCTCTTGCGTATGAAGCGAACACACTGTCGCCCCAGGGACCGTTCACACATGGTTCTTTTCTTTTTCACTTCCAGGGAGATTTATGCGTCGTTCGGTGTGCTTCTGAAGCTACCTAAATGTGCCTTCCACTGTTGCTAGCTTCGAGCTTGATTAGAGACTCTTTCCACTGCTGCTAGTTTATGTTTCTTGCCAAAAAGATTATTGTTCGTTAAGGATCTTTAACAGATGTTTTTTGTTATTCTCTCGAGACCTAAATGTTCATCGACCAAACTTGTTTTTGTATCAGTGTATAATATTATTGCCACTGTTTTTGTATGTCGTTGGCTATGTTTTTGTATGTCATTGAAACTATCTATAAAGTTGTCACCGTGTATCAGTGTATGTGTATGCAGTTGGCTTGATGTGAGACAATAAGCTGAACCCACGGGGTTTCCATGGGTTTCCACCCAATTAAGGGTTGGTTTGGGATCAATAATATTATTGGATGGGTTGGGTTTAATTTCCTTCTTATATTTTTGGGTGGGTGTGGGATGGATATCAAATTTATTAGATTTGGGTATGGGTGGGCGTGGGTTGGATTTTTTGCCATTAGCAGGCCTAACGATGCAATACAGATATCACAATACTTGAGCCTTTTAGTCTTAGTACAATGTGTTTAAGTAAACAATTATCTTCACTCTTGTATCAATTGTAGTCGTATGCTCCCCGAAAAGTACCGATTTAGTGGCAAACATGTATTCTAGAAATCTCAGTTGGGTCTTCTAATATTTTTATGCACTAGGATAATGAAAAAACATCCACCCTTGCACAAGCACATGGCAAGCTCAGTGTTAGCATTTATCATGTTTAAAAATTGTTTAGACCCATTATTCTACCTTAATGTAAAACTGGATAGATGGGCCACCAAGTTCCATTTCTACACCCACCCCCTTTTCTGAAAAAAATATTTTGCAGTGTATTGTATTGAAATTGAATCTGTTGTGATGGGAAAGAGTGGGGGAGGGAAGGGCTGAAGAGAGGGAGGGAGGAGTGCCGTCCATGGCCGGAGAGCAACTGGCGGCGAGCTGCTGGTGGTTGGTAGTTAGGGGAGGGAAGGGGAGGGAGAAACCTGGCTTTGATACCATGTTGAGAGGCTAGAAACCCTAAATAGTGTTAGACTGTGTGTGTGTGAGTGTGTGTGGGCCGGCACTACTGTTGGGCTGCCGGCCCATTAGGGTTAGGGTTGAGTCTATATATTGTACCCATTCTCTATGCAATAGAACAATCCAGTTCACAATCCTACATGGTATCAAAGCTAGGTTAGGGTTTCTTCTCTCCCACCTCCCACAGCCAACCGCCACCCTACCTGCTCTGCCCCTAGGTCCAGTCGCCGCCCCCCCCGGGAGGCTCATCCTTCCCTCCCGGGGGCGACCACACCCTAGCCGCTGGCCCTCCCCTTCCCCCCAAGATCCGGCCAGCCACAACAACACGGCGGCGCTCGGCGCGGGCACCGCGGCGTGTCACATGGCCTCGCTTATGTCGCGGGGCCGCCTCCTCGCCTCGCGCCTGCTGGCTGACTAGGACCAGCTGCGGCACCTCCGCGCGCACCGCCGCGAGGACGCCCGCGCCGTCAAGATCTTCGCGGGCCACCGCGCCGCCTGGATGGAACAACCAGATCTCTAGGGAGCCCCTGCGTCCCGGCCTGGCGTCCCCTCTTCGGCTCCTCCTACAGCGACCGCGTCCCTTGCTCCCTGCTCACGCCGGCCTATGCAGCGTCGTTGGTGAGCAGCCGCCGCAGTAGCACCTCACCTCCCCAGCGCGGCCCTCGTGGATGCCGACTCCCTCGCGGCCGCCCGTCCTCCGCAACTGGCCACTGGCGGCGGCTCCCTTCAACCCAGCCGCCGCCTGCCATCGCTGCCCTCGGGAGGCCCAACCTTCCCTCCCGAGGGTGGCCTCCCAGCTCCGCAGCCGCCGCCGGCTCCCTCCCACCTCCCACTGCAGCCGCCGGCGGCTCCCTCACAGCAAGCGCCCAAGCTCCACTCCTCCCTGTTCGTCTTCAACCTCCAGCCGGCCACCATCGCTCGTCGCTCCCTGTCCGCGGCCGCCGCCGCGTCCCCAAGCGAGCTCGGGCGCAGCTCCTCCGGCCGGGGGCGGCCCTGGCGCGAAGCGTGTCCAGGCGCGACGGCCCCGTCGCGGCGCGCCAGGCCCAGCGAGACTGCAGCGCCGCCGCACACACCAGCCGCGGCCCAGATCCGCCGCCAGTGGCCCTCCACCAGCCAGTGTGGCAGCCGCCCTCCTGCGCGCGCGCCGGCTTGCTCCCTGCTCCCGTGGCGCGCCCCTCCTGCGTGCCCAGCACCACTCCACCCCCAAATCCCAGCCGCCAGCCCCGGATTCGCGGCCACCAGCTCGCGATGGCGCCGCTCCTTAGGCCGGCGCGCCCATGGCCAGCACCGGCGCGGCCCCTCATGCCAGCGTGCCTGCTTCACCCAGCCGTCTTCCTCCTTGGAGCATGCTGTCCGCCTCCTGTGCTTCACCCAGCTTCGGCTGCGCGCCGCTGCTCCTCTCTGCTCGGTCGAGCTACTCCTCATGCGGTGTTCCCCATCGCCTCTGCTTTCTTTTCTCCCCTGCAAGAGCCTTGCTCGGTGCCCTCGCTTCCTCAAGCAGTAGGACAGATGGAGCTCTCTGCCCCATGGTGGTTGGCCTCCCTGGCTCCCTTGGCGCTCAGCGCAAGCAGCGCCTCACCCTTCGACCTTCTCCTATCGCCGGCGCCGTTCACACCCCTTGTCAGGTCCGGCGCAGGCCCCTGCCCGGCTGGACCTGCCCCGCCGCCCACCCCTCCATCGCCTTCGTTGGATTCGTCGCTGCCGCGGCCTTCCCGGCCGGATCCACGTTGCTGCGACCTTTCCGGCTCGATCCGCCGTCCCTTTGGCTGGATCGCGTGTTCCCGGCTGGATCCGTCGCTGCCGTGGCCTTCCTGGCCGGATCTGTCGTTTCCCCTTCTATTCTGTCGCGGGCGCGGACACCATGACCGGCGCAGACGCGTGCGCTGCTGTCGGCCTCCCTGGCGGGGCTCCTTGACGCCCGGACGATCGAAGAAGTAGGAAGGTCGGCCTGTCGGTGCCCTTTTGTTGTGTCGCTCTGCCGATCGTTGACGCTCGAACGTCGACCCCTCCCGAAGATCAGGAATCTGCTGCGCGTCTCCCGACCGCGACCACCTCGACTTCGGCTACCTCGGCATCTAGGGGCTATCATCTTTTTGGAGCACACACCGGTCTCTACTCCAGCCGCAACATTAGCACCATCACGACGCTGCGCCTGCGGGGGGATTTCAACACGTCGGCTCCTACCTTCGGCCTCTACTCCAGTCTCATCGTGTGTGGTGCCCCCGTTGCGACTGCGGGAGGATGTTAGACTGTGTGTGTGAGTGTGTGTGGGCCGGCACCACTGTTGGGCTGTCGGCCCATTAGGGTTAGGGTTGAGTCTATATATTGTACCCATTCTCTATGCAATAGGACAATCCAGTTCACAATCCTACAAATAGGGTGGGCAGTTGTATATATATTAGAGAGGGAAGTAAATGGGCTGGGTCAAGGCTCATTACTAGGGATGAAAACGGTCGAAAACGGTATTTATTTGGTAATCAGTTTTTAGTCAATTTTTCTTTGATTGCGAATAAATATGATATAGAATCTATAATACAAATCTATATTCTTGTTTTTAACATCCAGCTTGTAAAGATTCATAAAAATAAACATCAAATTCATCCTATATTTTCTCAAATAATAGATATAAACTTCGGTATGGATTCGGAAACAAATTCGGTAAATTTTTCAACTTTTTGTGTTGTAGGGAGCAAATAATACATAAAAAGTTTTATGTAATATTTTATTCATATTTGTATTAATGTGCTAGATAACATAAGAAAAGATCAACATCAAATTGTATACATATCTATTTTAAAATATTAAATTTATTCTGGCAGTTCGGATTACCACTTTCATCCCTACTCATTACAACAACAAACACACACAATTAATCTAACACTTCTGCTAAGCCATGAAGATACCAACAAATAGTATAGTAGTGAAAATTAGTTTACGAAGTTCCATTTGCTTCGCTGATGCTCTCAGAATTTCCAATAATACTCATCTCCATCCTTGCATGTCATGGTTACTTTTTTTCTCTTATCAATTGCATGTCATGAAGAAATCTCTTATGGCTGCTAGCTAATTGGCGCTTTTTTTCTCTTATCAGTTTGGCGACAACTTGAGCATCAAAATCCTCTGTTTTTCAAGGCGTACTATATGAGGCTAATGCTTAAGAATCAAATAATGGTCTTCAACAAGCTTCTTCAGGATCAGTTTGAGGTTATCAATAAAGAATTTTCTTCAGGGATCCCTTCTATGTCGCTTCCTAATGGCTCTAACTCCAACCTATGTAAGTCATTTGTTTCCAACATTCTTATCAGGGATTGTTCATCATTATTTAACTGAGTTTTCTGATTTGCCGAGTGAAGTCCTGTAACAATATGATGGAATCTCAGGCATACATGTTTACTTTGCAAAGTGATTTAATCATTGTATGAGCTATACAAATCTGCCATTCGTTCGTTTGAAGTTTTGTTTTTGTCCATGAGATCTTATTGCCGCTTTCAAGTTTCAGTGATTTAACATGGCCACTTTCTTTACTTGTTTCAGTGAAGCAAAAT
Source organism: Zea luxurians (assembly GCA_029449295.1). Classification (NCBI taxonomy): domain Eukaryota; kingdom Viridiplantae; phylum Streptophyta; class Magnoliopsida; order Poales; family Poaceae; genus Zea; species Zea luxurians. The sequence continues at coordinate 2,061,530 of JAOPSE010000152.1, forward strand.
CCATGCTTTTTGCCAGAGACTGCTGCTGGATCTGCAATGCCAGATGGTATAATGCACAATGGAAGTTCACGTGGTATAATAAATGGCACACCATCTGGCGATCAATTGCTCAATGCTAGTAAAGATTTGCATGGCCTTCATAATGGAATAGATGCTTCGACTAGTCTGCAGTCAGACCAGAACGCAGCTGCTGTGCTGTATGGTGTAGACAACGAGACAAGTGCAACGATAAAGACCGAGTCTTGCTATTCGAGCAATGCTGATTTTGCTTTCTGTGGGAATACTTTCCTGGAATCGTGCCAGTCAATAGGCGATGCATCTGGTGGTGGATCCTTCAGTAGCTCAGAGCTGAACGGGCAACCACTAAACGATTCAATTCTGGATATGGAATCATCATCATTTAGCTTCTTGAACCAAATGCCCCAAAGCTTCATCTTTCCGGACTTGGCAGACGATTTCAACCAAAGTGCAGGTACCTTCCAGTGATATTTGTTGAATTCTTTATTCCTGATTTTGAGTGTCTTCTTTTTTGTCTCCCCTCTACTGTATAAGTTATTTGTCTTGTCTTGGATTCTTTTTTACAGAGATAACACCATTTCTCACCCCGGAAACAAATTTCTCCGATTCGACAGGGGGAGACCATACAGGTGATTCATCCTTCTTTTTTGTTTGTCACAACGACCCCATAAATACAGCATATACTGCATTCTATGATCTTCATGCATTGTCCCCAGAGTAATAAAAGCATTTATTCGACAAACAATGTAGTTCGGCTGTTCGGGTATGTGTATTAGTGTTTTCTTGGGTGGTACTGGTTGAGATCACTCTATATGCCAAGGATTTAGCCGATGTAGTCTCCAAGAGAATCTTCTCTTGATTTGAGTTGCAGTCTGTCGTAGTGGCGACTTCTGGTGGACAAACATGCATTCTGGTATTTACCGGTGTTCTTCCTCAGCAGGTTGAGCGGGGTCATGCACAGCGCACCAACCATTTGTACATACGCTCATGGGCAGTCAAACCTGCACTGATGAAGAGCTTGAGGACCTTTTGATCTAGCTGTTTCTTTTTTATACTCTTCTCGTCTTATATTGTGGTAGTTTATGGGTTGGTCTTCTGGTATGCCCTGCGATGGCGTCGTTATCGTGCCTTGTACATTGCCGTGCTTGTGTAAGAAACATTAGGAGCGGCGTTGTTCGCGTCAGCATTGATTTGGCTAATTCCTCCGCTTGGCCTGGCTTGTACAACGAATTTTATCAAAATATTAACTGGATTCTGAAATCGAGATTTTCGACCATCGGTTTGTGCTATTGTGTATGCTGCTTCCAACTATCGTGTATCCTGTCAATAGCATACCAACACGGGCCTGCCTCAGTCTCACATGGCATGCAACAACTTTTGGATTAAAAAAAATAAATAAACACCAGCTGCTTTGGAATTTCGAAAGTTAAACTGGACAACAAGGTACAAGACAACTTCGTTTCCTACCACTTGTAAGTAACAGCAGAGTCTCAAAAACAGTCACAGTTTCTTGATGAGCATAGCATGCCTATCTGAACTCAGTTCTCGGTCACGGTACCCTCTTCAGGAGATTCACAAATGCCGGATCCAAACATAGAACAACCCAGTGCTTCTCTTCCCCTCGCACGCATCAGTAGCCCTTGAGCTGGCCGCCCAGTCCAGCTAACGCGATCCATTTCTCCAACGCCGTCGCGGACGACACGAACGCCGACTTGGAGGATTCAGGGTCGAGCTTGCTCACTGGAAAAAACCAGAGGATCCACGAAACCTGTCAGGTTCATTCATACTACGGGCACAAAGCAGGATAGGCCTTCTGCACATGTAACTACCTGATGTAAACAGTGTGGCCAGCGAGCTGTTGAAGCTGTCGACCACGTTCCTCTGCTCCGGGCTTGAGCTGAGCTGTTGTTACACACGCGGATCGGATCAGATGAGAAGAACGCTGGAGTGGAGTCCTGAAAAGAGAAGGACGGTTGAGAGAGAGAGAGAGAGAGAGAGAGAGGAAGAACCTTGGAGAAAGCTGCATTGATGTTCTGCACCCACTGGGCGTCTGAGCTTGGTCCCAGCACGCTGCTCGCGGCTGGGAGGTCGTCGTTGTCAATGGCCTGCCCGACTTTGCTGAGCCTGTAGATGAGGTCCTGCAAATACCCTGTGGGTTTTGCGGATCAAACCACAGCACGGTTTACGGTTACTGCCGGAGAGCAAAGCTTCAGAGGTCTTCTTGTCTAGTCGTAACGTAAATGGAGGGAGGAAGAAGAAGAAGAAAAAAAAAAACAGAGAGCGAGCGGCTGCAACTCATGAGATGTGAACAGACCGGTCTCGGCGCCGGATGAGCTGATGATGCCCTGCTTCTGCAGCCGCTTCTTCCTGTCCTCCTTCACGCGCTCCAGCAGCTCGATGTCGTCGTCTTCCTCGAGGACAAGCGCCCGCGCGGGGCGGTCAGCGCGGGCGGAGAACGAGGCGGCGACGGCGGCGAGCGCGCACGACGCGAGGCCGCGCCGCCGCCCGACGACGGCGGCGGCGGCCTCACGCTGGTGGTCCTGGCCACCGCCGCTGCTGACGCCTCTGAACGACACTGGCACGGCTCTCTTCTTGGCCTTCCCTCCTCCCGCTCCCGCTGCGGCAGGAGAAGGATGCTGCGCCGGCAACTCCTGCGCCGCTACCGCTACCGCCGCCGCCTTGGACGCCGGGCCGCATCCAGCGAGCGCCCATACCTCGGTGACAATGGACACCATCGCGTTATCGGCGCAGGACGCACAGCACAGCCTTCTCCTTCGGTCCTTCCCTTCCCCCACCAGGAAGCAGCACGAAGAGGCAGTAGGGGGAGAAGCAGGCGCGACAAAAAAGCAAGCAAGGAAGCATGCAGCGCTGGCCCAACGAAAGAGTCCCCCCCTTATCCTCACTATCCTGTTTCGGCCGTCACAGCCACATAAAAGTTAGCCCACTGATCACTGAACTGGACAGCATCAGGATCTTGGCAGGCAGCCAGGCGCACACAAAATAGTTACCTACTAACTAACTCCAACAGCAATATGGATATAATCATTCATTGAATTAATAATTACTGTCTCACATACATAAACAATCTCCTTGCACATAGTTACCTACTAACTAACTCCAACAGCAATATGGATATAATCACTGCGTCTCAGTTCCATCTGTAAAATCTATATAGCCTGTGTTCTAAGGTGCGGACGAATTATGCACAGACACACTAGCCTACTCATTCTTATCTCTCGTTTCAAACTCCGCTATATAAACAATGTAGACTAGAGACAAGGCTAGGATGTACAGAAAAAAGAGGCACATATCTTTATCACCAGAACCAGCTCCCGCGGCTGTCCACGGCCTTGACTGTGGTGGCTACGAGCGGCATGTGGCCGTACATGGCGGCGAACGCGTTGAGGCACCTTGATCTCTGCAAGCCATGGCCTTTCAGGCTGCTGATGCCGCTCGATCCAATCTCAAATATCCTTCCTGGGGTAGTATATCAAGGGACAGGGATGTGAGGAAGGTACCAGCTGCAGAGGATTATTATTATTATTATTATTATTATTCAGTTGCTACTCGAGGCTGTTGCCAATGCAGCAAGCAATGGCCAAGCAGAAAAAAATGCCAAGGAAGTTTCAGATGAACTACAGTGACTTCTTTGCGCTAGCAGGTAGGAAGCTCAGGAAATTATGAAAGTGATAGTGGCTTCATCAGTTTTTAAATTCCAATACAGCCAAGCAACAACAAGCTCGTGTGGTCAAACAATGTAAAAAGCTACATAGTCCTCCTAATTGCAAGTATAAACCGTCCCTCTGAAATCTGAATCTAAACGAAGGATAAGGTCTGTAGACCCTACAGTGGCTGATAAAGTTTGTCACGGCCAAACAAAACAAAAAAAAGACTATCTAAGTATATTTTAACTAATAATGTCCATTAACTGAAACCGCTCTCTCAAGATTAAATTTGTGGATGCAAGAAGCAGACAAATTCAGCTGATTCCGCAGCTCTCTTGGTTTTTTTTGTATTACTCCTTGATGAAAAGGGTGCTCAGTGCTCACTGACCTTGCACCCATATCGGCGGGGCTCCAGTAGCATTTGCAACAAGAAAAGCCATGGCGATGTCCTCACAGTTCCTGCCAAGCGTTACCATAGCGAAAGAGTAAGATCCATGGAGTGGTACACTCCACATGCCAATCCGTGGGCAGCGCCATAACATGACCTGAAGGCAGTTTTGTAGAACTGGTGAGGCAGTGAAGTGGGAGCTGTACCTGTTCTCATCCACATATCTGCGAATGGACGGTGGCATCTGGTTGGTGTACATTTCCAGGTACTTCTTGTGGAAGAACCCCGCTTTGGAAAGAACCATGCTGTATGTCCCTGTCCACCAAACTGACCACCAGCTTCCGTATCGGTATGCATCTTCAGTGCTTCTCTGCAGAAGAAACAACAACTCCGGTTAAGATTTGTTTTTTTTTACATATATCATTCAACATGTTCATGCAAACTTCAAACTTATTCTTAGTTTAATTTGCCAAACCAACAATTCAAATCTGAACATAAGAGCTACAACTACGAGCAGAGCAGATACTTCCATTCCAGATTCCGATCCTCGTGTTGGAACAGAGATTCCAATATGTGGCACTCGCTTTGGAAGAATTATAGCGACTGATGGACTCAGCACATCATACCGGGTCGGTAGGCCAGTGCATCCGCGGCACGAAGCCGACCATGGAGGAGGGCGCGGTCCGCCAGACGGAGAAGGCGAAGCGCAGCGCGGAGCAGGGGACGATGAGGTCGTCGTCGACGGAGAAGACGGCGTCCGACTCGAGCGCCCGGATGGGCCTGAACCTGTTGTTGAGGCTGTCGCCCGCGTTGATCTCGAACCGCACGCGCCGCCGGGCGCCGCCGAGCCCGAGGACGCCCCGGCGCAGGGGCTCCGGCGGCGGCCGCGGCTCGCTCCACACCACGTGGACGGCGTCCACGCCCCCGCAGGCCGCGTAGTGCGCCACGGACCTCCGCAGCAGCGCGGGCCGCCTCCACGTGTTGACAACCACCGCGAAGCCGCCGCCGCTGTCGGAAACGGAACGGGAGAGCGCGGGTGAGTGGTGCCCGAGTGGGAGCGCAGCGGCAGCATGGTGGCGGGCGGGGTGCGGTTGGTCGTGCTTACCGTGGCGAGACGGAGGAGGGAGAGGGGTCGGCGGGGCCGAGGCCGCGATTCTGCAGCGTGAGCACCAGCGCGACGAGCGTGGTGGCGGCGGCGGCGAGGGCGAGGCAGGCGGGCACGAATCTGGTGGCGGACGCGGCCGCGTGGCGGGGCGCGAGCGGGTGGCGCCGGCCGGGGCCGGGGCCGTGCCTCCTGTCCGCCGCCGCCTTCAGCTGGAGCAGCAGCTTGGCCATCCGCGGCATGGACACTGGCTGGTCCGAGGCGGCGGGCAGAGGCAGAGCTAGCCAGCAAGCCGCCAAAACCACTCTGCGTGGCCTCTCCCGGTTGGCTCTGGCCTGGCCTGGCCTGGTGGGTGGCGGTGTGGCACGGACGGACGGACGGATTACGGCGCAGCTACGGGCTCGGGTGTGACCGAGAGGCCGTTGCGAAGGGAAATGGAAGAAGCGCGGGACGGCGGGAGGGAAGGGAGGCAGGCAGGCAGGCACCTGAGCTATCACCTCGTGGGCTCGCCAGCCGGCCGGTGCGCTAGCTTAGCTAGCTCCTTTTGAAATGCGGGTTATGGGGATGGTAGGGAGGGAGGGGAGACTGGGCGAGGAGAGATATTGGCAATTTTGCCATTATGATTTGTGGGCTTCGCTAGTATGCCATCGGACCCACAAATCATAGACACAGATGGTCCCACCAGTCATAGACACGGAATGGTATAATAATAGACAACCAAAATTGAGAGCGGCACAATCACAAATTTCTCGGGCGAGGAAGAGAAGTAGAAGAAGCTTCTTGGTACGGTACGGCGGGCAGCCAGCAGTGCGACTGCGACGGATGGCGGCGGCGGACGCAGTTGGGGGTGGGCAGCCCCGGCCCGGTGGAGACTGGAGACTGGGAGGCCGCCTAGTCCGGGCTAGGAGCGACCGGTGGAGGGAAGGCTCACTCTGCAACGTACTGGTACAGTCTACAGGTGTGGTGAAGTGCACAGGTACCTTCCCTTCCGAATATTGACGGGCTCTCAGATCATGCCAGTAACCGTGGCGATTATCTCACTGTCACACCAAGGTCATGGGAACGGCAACTAATGTCTGGATCCCTAGAGCTAATAAACTTATTAGCACGATTATGAATCATTATTATTGTCATTTACATTATATTTTATAGACCAAACAACACTTTAGATGAGACTCCGTCGCTCTTTAGATCGACCAATGTCCTACATATAAGGGGTGTTTCGTTTCTAGAGACTAATTTTTAGTCCCTTCATTTTATTTCATCTGAGTCCTTAAATTGTTAAATGCGGAAACTAAAACATATATATTTGTAGAGTTTTAGTTTTCATATTTGACAATTTAGAGACTAATGCATGAGCTTGTATGGTGTTGCCATTTAATACTAAATGTTGTTGACTTTGTGATAAAATTATGTTAGGTTCGATGAATTTATCATGCTAGCACAAAAATAATATGCTATTTTAGCATCTTTCAATATTGATGAGGTATGAGGTTTCAACATTTTGTATTTGATACTTATTTTTTATGATTCAAAATGATCATGTTTACTGTAATGTTAGTGACTATGGATACCCACTATCCATGATGTGTATGAGTATGCCGTAATTTTGTACCTGTGATAAGTAGTAGGTTTGGCTATGGGACACTTTTTCCCTAGTGGCCTAGTGGATATAGATATGGCTCTGTGTGCCCATTCGACACCTTATCCACTACCATAAGATCCCACATTAAATGAACGCTATGTTATCTCAAATGATATTTTTGGTTATTTATTATTACTAAGTTCAGTATGACTAGGTTAGAGAAAATATGGCTTGCAGTCCTTACGAACGGGCCAGAGTATTAGGCCCTGTTTGGTTTCATAGGACTAATGTTTAGTTCCTACCTTTTAGTCCCTAATTTCCCAAACACAAGAACTAATAGAGGGACTAAATCAGTTTAGTCTCTAGTCCCTCCAAGGGCTCCTAAATGGGATTAAACAGCAAAATTTCCTCTCGTGCCCTCGAGCTGCATTTGGAATATTTAAAATATATTTGTGGCTGCTTCTCATTTGTATACTCATTTGGAATATTTGAAACTCATTTTCTCATTTGAAATATAAGCACGCACAGGTGTTTGTATAAGCATGTGCTCGGTTTGTTTATATAAGCACGCACGTGTGTTTGTATAAGCAGCAGAGGCAAGCGTGAGAGCATTTTGGTATTTGTATACTTATTTAACTATATTTAGCTTATGTTTAATCTCTAGAACCAAACAGAGTATGGACTAAAGATTAGTCCCTTGGCTAAACTTTAGTCCTAGAACTAATAAAACCAAACAGGGCCTTAATGTGAAAGCTTCTATTGCACTGCATTGACTGTCGGTTAGGACGATAGCAAAGTTTGTATTGGTGGTGTTAGCTCTCCTCTAAACTGGACCACTCTTCACTAGTCTTGCATAAGTCAATCTATCTATTCATCTATGTCTCCCTTTATAGTACAGTCAAAGAAAAAAAGTTCATATCACAAATTCATATCGCTAGTCTACGCAGAGATGGATCCACATAGGGGCAAGAGGCTATAGCCCCCTCAATTTTTAATACCTTTTATACCTAGTGTTCATTTACCATTAAGTATAAAAAATTAAAAATTTTGAGTGGACTAAACCGGTTCCAACCTAGGACTCCTAGTCGGATCGATCTAATCCTCCTGACTCTCGTTCTCCTTCTTGGTCCAGCCATTAATCTATTTGTTTGATTTCATTCTTTGTGATGCCACTATAACCAATCCACCATGCTGCCATGTTCTTGACGCTGCACGCCGCTGCCTCCTTCCCAACCATGTTGCCGCACACCTTGCCCTCTTCCCGGTGCCCCCCTCTTCCCAACGCCCACCCTACTCGCTGTCATCGCGACATCGGGCCACCCAGCAGGTCCGATCTCGTTCGTCGTGACGATGCGACCCATTCCCGATGGCCAGTGAGTTTAGCAAACCAGCCAGCGTTGACTCTCTACTAGACAGACCGCCTAACCCTGGCCCCTTCCCAGTGCCCCTAGGGATAGCAACGGGTTTGAAACCTGTGGGTAGAGGATTTTCAAGCCCGCATCCACATGTTAAAAATTAAACCCGCAGCTGTACCTGTTACCCGCGATTGGTATAATAGGCTACCCACACCCGCGGCCCGTGGTTGCCACAAACCCGCGCGGGTATACCCCCCCCCCCACACATATATATACACATATAAATATTCATATACAAATATATATATAATATACGCACATATATAATTACATATATACACATACACATATACATATATATTCATTACGAGTTTGTGGGTTTGTGGGCGCGGATATAATATTTTTATACTCGTGAGAAAAAACACGTCGGGTTAAGATTAAACCCGTACCCGCGAGTACAAACTCACACCCAAACTCGCACCCTCTAGGGTTTTTACCTGCAGGCACCTAGGTAAAATGTGCCCGTTGTCATCCCTAGGTGCCCCGCCCTTCGAGGAGATCGACATTCGATAAGGTATGTACAGCTTTAATTCGGTCAGCAAGAACTTAACAGTATGTTTGTTTCTTTTATTCATATAATTTTTTCTTTGAACTTGTATTGATATGAAATTTGAATTCTATGTAACACTAATTTATATGAGCTTATTAACGCTTAGAACTAGTCGATCCTTAACGTTCTCACTCGGCCTTTAAAAAAATAATGATTGATCTCCATCAATAATTCAAATACCACATAAGCCTAATTAGTCTCCACTCTCAAGTATTAAGACCTAACTTAATTGATAATCTTGTATTATCATTGATTACCTAAATCCATTCTATAGTACAAAAACACATGTTAGTCATTAATTAATAATCTTGTATTATCATTGATTACCTAAATCCAACTAGGATCCTAGATGGTTTCATATCCTTTACGACGGCTGATGACGACTAATAACGTAATACTGAAACCCAATGCGGTACGGTACAGTAGATCGTTGGAATTAAGCAGGATGTAAGAAGTTGATCCTCTTCAATAAAACCAATTAAATCAATTGCGTTTGCGTAATATTGAAGCATGTTCTCTCCATTCCAAACTGTAATCTGGTCCGACGTTTCAAACACATAGCTTTTTTTTTTGCTACGTATTTGATATACATTACATCTAGACATTGCACTGTAAAATCTTTGGGGAAAAAAATTAACTTAGCACAAAGAGAATAGTATTCTACAAACAAAAGAAAAAGGACGATACACCTGCTTTTATAACCACTCAGCACTCACCACTTTGTCGCACATGCTTTTACATAGAACGAGTTTTTGTGGGTAATATGGCAAATTAAACATGACGAAAAGTTTGGTGTACGACCATATTTTTCGCGTCTCAAATTTTTTCCACAATGATCACTGTCGGGACAGAAATAAAACCGTCTTGACATGATGTCAATCTTGTTTATAATGGATGTCTTGAATTGTTTATTCGAGTATGTCTAAGTGAGTAAAGTAAAAAAACTTAAGACATGCATGACAAAGACATTATGGGCCTGTTTGGTTTGGCTTTTTTCTGAAGAGCTTTTCTGAAAAGCTGGCTGTGGGGAAAAGCTGGCTGTGGAGAGAAGCTGGTGGTTAGAATCTGGGTGTTTGGTTCGCCTGCTGTGGACAGAAGCTGGTGGTTAGAATCTGGGTGTTTGGATACACAGATTCTGAGATTGTAGATTCTGATTTAAAAAAGGAAACAGATAAAAACACCGAACCAACAAGTTCATTACACATTACAAGCAGTAGAGTTCATTACAACATAACTATCGATACATTCACTTATTAACCTATGACATTAATGTATTAGCAATTGCATCTCAAAATACACTCATGTCTAACTCATCAGACGTGCTACTACTACTCTCACCTACGGGTACATCATGACCAAGGCTAGTAGGTACATGTTGGCCAAAGTCTCGATCATGTATAGCACTGTCTCGAATAAAGTTATGCAATGTCATGCAAGCAATAATTATCTTCGATTGTTTCCTAAGCGAAAATGAAGGTAGATTTAGAAGAATTCTCCACTTCATTTTAAGCACCCCAAACGATCGCTCTATAACATTACGTAGGGAAGAGTGTGCAAAGTTGAAAACTTCTTTGCTACCAACAGGTTGCCTCGCATTTTGCCATTCTGAAATGTGGTACTTCTGACCCTTATAAGGTGCAAGGTATCCCTTCCTATTCAGATAACCAGAATCTACAAGATAGTATTTACCTGCACAAACATAAATCTGGACTTCAATACATATGACACACATTAATAACGGATGATAAAAAAGTAAAAGATAGTTATACCTTCCGGTGGATGCGGGAACCTATCCGCATACGTTATCAAAGTATCTTATAAGACTATAGTATCATGCACTGAACCTGGCCAACCCGTGACAACAAATGTGAACCTCATATCGAAGTCACAAACGGCCATGACATTCTGTGATGCGTAACCGTGACGACCAATATACTTTGCTTGCTCCGTGGCTAGGACAAACGCGGGAAAGTGGCTTCCATCAATGGCTCCTATGCGATCCTTGAAATGCGGCCAGAATCTAGTCTCTCGTAATCGAGGGTGAATCTCTATGAAATTGGTGTCCTTAGGCTTGATTACGTCATAAGACATCCTATATATTGCATTAAGGACTTCACTAAATTTGTGGATTATAGTTTCCAATGAGTGACCAAACTTATTCCTTATCTGTCTAAATGATTGTGGACTCCCGCATGCCCACAAGAAAATGGCAGTTGCTTCCGTTGTACTAACACCACGACCTGGTACCAGACCATAATTTTGCACCAACGTATCATGCAAACATCGAAACATAGTTCGACGCATGCAAAACATGTCAAAGCAATCATCACTACTCTCCAATGTTCGCTCAACCCATTGGATACCTGTTTCAACCATGGTTCTTCTCGAAACCCCACTTGGCGAGCTCCCCCATATGTCCACAGCAAATAGTGCAAATAACAATTCTCCATCCCTCTCATCATCAGATGAGTGTGTATCAGGCTCACACATCTGCAAACATACAAACAATAACCATATTCCTTCAATAAGCACTTTATCATACACACAAACTCACGGTTGTTCATTTATCATAACTGCAATATGGTTCACACAATGACATTGTTCACAGACATACAACTATTATTATTGCAAAGACAAGTTCAACTCGAATAATTGAAAAAACTTCTGCGATGCAAAAAAGACTCATACGACATTAAGTTTGTAACAGCACTACACGACGAAAAAACTCATAAGAATGACAGTTTGAAACAATAACAGGAGCACCAACAGTTTTTGGACCAGCACCAATAGTTTTCGGACCAGCACCATCAGTTTTCGGACCAACAGTTTAACTTCATGGCCACCTAACTGGACTTCTCATTCTTCTCGTAAGCACGGCGCAGCCAAGCGTTCCTTCCTTCTTTGGTCTTTAGGGTTGCAAATACATCTCTATAACGTTTTTCCATCAACAAATGAGTCGTAAAGAAATGTAAGTCGCTTCCTTCCGCTGCACCATCTTCAATGACTTGTTGCAATTGAGCAGCAACCTCTTTACGAACGAGGTCACTCTCAAATGAGGTTATGGACTTGTTAGAGCACAAGGATCGCGACTCATAAGCTTCGACAAGGCGTTTCATGTATTCATCCTTCGTATCCCTTTTCTTCTTAGGTTTAGGAGAATCATGCAACACCTTACGCTTGCCTTTCCCAATTGAGCTGGGGTCAGGTGTGCTGTTTTCACCGCCATCTAAAATGCCTTCTTCATGACCATCAGATGATGAATTAGCATCCTCAACTCCAGAAACAAGGGTTGTCTCATTGGTGCACACAATGGGTCCAAACATAACCTTAAGGTCGTCCTCATTCTCAAGCGGGGCTGTTTTAAACATAATACACCCTGGTATTGCCTACGGTAACATGGAATTTCCTACTTTCAGATGCCGATCAGTATTCCTAATCTACAAAATAAAAAATAAAGTATACTTACTTCATTTTGCTTAGCCCACCACTCATCTGGTGCACTGATTGAACCAGTATGAGGGTCTCGACCAAGACCTGTAGCCCTTTCATTAAGTGTTTTCCATTGGGTGTACATTCTCTTTAAAGAGTCCCACCTATTCTTCATTTGATCCCTGGTGTACGTGCGTCCAGTGTGTTCCTTAAACTTCCTAATGAGGTTAGCATACCCTTCTACATTTAGAAAGTGTTATGGCCTGTTGCGTGCATTTACCTCTTCTACACAAATTTCTGTGTATATTTTAGTTGCTCTTGTGTCCCACTTTGCAATCACTTTGCCAGACTTCTCCATCTAATGCAAAACAAGTATACAATTATAGAACTATTAAGTGCACTCGAAATAAGAAGCAAATAAAATTAACACAATGATGGTACCATAATACCATAAGGTAGTAGCAGAAGTACTAACATTTAGGTTGGACTTATTACATAGACTAGCACACTGAAAATTAATCCACTTGTTCATGGACACAAAACACATGGAACAGATTACATCTGCGCACTAACCAAAAGTCTGTTCCTATTGAAGTAACCCTTAACCCTGAACCCTAACAGGTTAACCATGTAGTAACTTAAACCTCATTGTCACTAAAGGAAGGCATCTGATCTGAGTCATATTCAAGACCCCAAAACTTTTCAAAGTGCTCGGCAAAGTCCCAGTCTTGACTTAGGTCTTCTTCACGAGGGGGTGGTGAGGACAAGTCTGAGGGTTTGTAGTTGGTGTCAGGCTAGTTGTTAACGTTGTTGACCTTGTCCAAATACTCTTGCAACACCAGAGAGTCTTACTCCATCATGCAAGCAATGTCCTCTAATGCTACACGAAGTTTGGTAGCATCAAATGAGGTCAACCCTCGTCCAGGACGGATTGTTTCCCTCGCTACGTGTCGGGTACCATAATTACGGGTACCCCCAACGCTCCTAATCATGGCTGGTAAACACCCTCAGACCAACTGATAGGTGCAGTTCAGGTCAAGACTTCGTCTACCCGAGGGACACGATCTCACTCGAGCCTAGCCTCGGGTTGGAACAGTAGTCCCAGACGAGTTCACGCCTCGCCCGAGGGCCTCCTCAGGCAGCGAGTGCCCCCTCGCCTCTCCCGAGGCCCGGCTCGGGCAGGCTTCGTTGTGAAGCAACCTTGGCCAGACCGCCTCACCAACCGACCGCTTCGCAGGCGCATTAAATGCAGGGGATGCTTGACGCCGTATCCTGACACATGTGCCTCAGTCGGGCAGGCCGAAGTGACCGCAGTCACTTCGCCCCTCTTCTTTACTGTCTGATATGACAGGAAAACAGCGCCGCTCGCTCCGCTCCGTCTGCCGTGTCAGACACCCCGGCGACGACTGACAACATGTCACGATCAACCACCGAGTTCAGCCTCGGGCGCAACAGGAAGCTCCGCCTCGCCCAACCTCAGGCTTCGGCCTCGGGAGGAGGTCTCCGCCTCGCCCGACCCCCGAACTTGGCCTCAACCCCGGTCTCGGGAGGAATCGCGTCCTCGCCCGACCCTGGCCTCGGCCTCAAGAGAAGTCTCCGCCTCGCCCGACCCCCGGACTCGGCCTCGACCCCGGTCTCGGGAGGAATCGCGTCCTCGCCCGACCCCGACCTCAGCCTCAAGAGAAGTCTCCACCTCGACCGACCCTGGGCTCAGACCGTCCGCGTTAACAGGGGATACATCATTTCCCTATTCCTAGCCTGCTCAGGCTACAAGGAACAAGACCGGCGTCCCATCTGGCTTACCCCGGCGACGGGTAATGATGGTGCCCCGCGTGCACCATGACGCCGGTGGCTCTCAGCCCCTTACGACAGCAAGGAAACGTCAACAGGATCCTCGCCGCGCTGCCAGCTGTGCTTCTACACGACTCAGGCGCTCCTCCGACGGCCACGCCATCACATGTATAGGGCCCAAGCTCTCCCCCAACGGCCACGTTGGCATGTACACAGGGCTTAGGCACTCCACTGCCGGACACGTTAGCGCATAGCTCGCCCTCCGTTGTACATCTGGACCCTCTCCTTGCCTCTATAAAAGGGAGGTCCAGGGCCACCCTAAGGGGGGTTCGCGCGGGGGAAGCGGCGGACGAACTCTGTGTCTCTCTCCCCCACGCGACGCGCTTGTAACCCCTACTACGAGTGGCACCCCTGGTGCAGGATAATACAAGGCTTGTCCCACCTCTTGTGTTCCATCCCGCGCCAACCCATCTGGGCAGGGGCACACAACGATTTCACTGGTCGGTCCAAGGGACCCCCGGGTCCGAGACACCGACAGTTGGCGCGCCAGGTAGGGGCCTGCTGCGTGTTAACGAACACCTTCCCGTTGAGTTCCAGATGGGGAGTCTTCAGCAACCTCTCCAGCCCGGGACGGTGCTCCGCTTCGGGAGTCTCGAGTTCATGTCCCTCGACAGTAGCTACGACATGGTACTCCTCCCCCCGCGACGTGACGACAACGACGGTCTCCGACTCGCTCGGCGACGGCGAGCTCTACGACAGCATCTCCCCGCGGCAGAAGAGGAGCACTCCGGTCATCCCCGCCACCCTCCTCGTCGGAGGAGGCAGAGGCGAGGCAACCATGGCCACGCAGGAGGCGGCACCTTGTCGGCTATCGCACCAGAGCGAGTCGACGACGCCGGCACTCCCCCAGGGGACATGTCGGGCATTGTCCTCGCACCTAAGACGACGGCGGGTGTCACTTCCCCGTGACATGTCAGCCCCAAGCGGACTGATGACGCCAGCACCCTCGCAAAGGACATACTGGGCGTTACCCTCGTACCTGAAATGACGGTGTGCTCCGCCCCCGACACGACTTCACCACCGTCCTACGACCAAGAGGTACCGTTCATTTTCCATCCCGTACCTTTTCGGTTCAGCTTCGATCCACCTAGAGACCCCGCTATGGTGAGCGCCTTCGTAAAGGCGTATCCAAACCTTCCGGGGTACCACATGTGGTCGACCTGGGACCGACTGACAACCGTCTCAACCTTCGGACCGGCGGGTTCTGAGGAGGAGGACGACCCTGACTCCGGTTGGGATTTCTCTGCCCTCAATGACCATGGTGCCATGCGGGGCTTCATGTCCGCATGTGACCACTGCCTCTCCGATTGTTCTGACGATGGCTATGACCTTGACGACGAGGGTTATGGCCCAAGTCGTGAATGTTTCTACGTCGATCTGGGAGATCACAATGAAAGCAACCACCTCGGTATGCCAGAGGTTGACGATCCCCCTAGGCCCGCATCTCGCGTTGACATCCCGCGGGAGCTAGCTGTGGTCCCAGTCCCTGCGGGGGGTCAGGACATACAGCTCGAGCAAATCTGTGAGATGCAGGCCTGGGTTGACGGGGAAGCAGGCCAGCTTGTACAGCTCCGACAGAACATCGAACAGGAGTGGGCAGGCTGAACACTCGTCGGAGAAGCCTGTCATCGGGCCTAAGACATCTGGCACTGCATTGTCGACAATGCCAGGGCAGCGCTGCCCCCGGCCGTCAGCGGGTCCGGCCAGGACCTAGCTGCAGTGGCGATGCTACTTCGAGCCATGCCGGAGCCATTCACCACCGAGGGACGACGTATCCAGGGTGAACTCAAGAATCTTCTAGAAGGTGCCGCGGTTCGACGAGCCAAGAGCTCCGCCTCCCGCAGGCGAGCTGACCCCTCGGAGCATCACACGGTGTCCTCTCGGCGCATTCGGGAAGCCTCGGTCCATCCCGAGTGCATGCGGGACGAGGCGCCTACCGCCCGGGAACGCCTCGGCAACGAGCACCACCATCTCGACCATCGAGCCCGCCTCGACGAGAAGGTGCACCGAGGCTACCATCCCAGGCATGGGGGACGCTGCAACAGTGAGGAGGATCGCAGTCCTTCGCCCGAACCACCTGGTCCGCGAGTCTTCAGCCGGGTCATACGACGAGCGCCGTTCCCTGCCCGTTTCCGAGCCCGGACTACCATCACCAAGTACTCAGGGAGACGAGGCTGGAGCTGTGGCTCACGGACTACCGACTGGCATGCCAATTGGGAGGGGCGGATGATGACAACCTCATCATCCGTAATCTACCCCTTTTCCTCTCCGACGCCGCCCGAGCCTGGCTGGAGCATCTGCCTCCTGCGCAGATCTCCGACTGGGACGATCTGGTCAAAGCTTTCGCGGGAAACTTCCAAGGCACGTACGTGCGCCCTGGGAACCCGTGGGACCTCCGAAGCTGCCGCCAGCAGCCAGGGGAGTCCCTCTGAGAGTACATCCGGCGGTTTTCAAAGCAGCGCACCGAGCTGCCCAACGTTACCGACTCGGATGTCATCGGGGCTTTCCTCGCCGGCACCACTTGCCGAGACCTGGTGAGCAAACTGGGGTGCAAGACTCCCACCCGTGCGAGCGAACTGATGGATGTCGCCACCAAGTTCGCCTCGGGTCAAGAGACGGTCGAAGCCATCTTCCGAAAGGACAAGCAACCTCAGGGGGAGCCGAAGACATACGCCCCTGAGGCGTCCGCCCAGCGGGGCACGAAGAAGAAGGCTAAAAACAAGTCGCAAGCGAAGCGCGACGCCACAGACGCGAATCTCATCGCTGCGGCCGAGCACAGGAACCCTCGGAAACCTCCTGGAGGGGCCGGCGCGTTCGACAAGATGCTCAAAGAGTCGTGCCCCTATCACCAGGGGCCCGTCAAGCACACCCTCGAAGAATGTGTCATGCTCCGGCGCTACTTCCATAAGACCGGGCCCCCGGCGGAGGATGGCAAGGGCCTTGACAACGACAAGAAGGAGGGCAGCAAGGAAGGGGGATTCCCGGAAGTCCATAACTGCTTCATGATCTACGGCGGGCAGGCGGCGAATGCCTCGGCTTGGCACCGCAAGCAGGAGCGCCAGGAAGTCTGCTTGGTGAAGGTGGCAGCGCCAGTCTACCTAGACTGGTCCGATAAGCCTATCACCTTCGACCAAGGCGACCACCCCGACTTCGTGCCAAGCCCAAGAAGGTACCCGCTCATCGTCGATCCGGTCATCGGCAACGTTAGGCTCTCCAAGATCCTCATGGACGGAGGCAGCAACCTTAACATCATCTACGCCGAGACCCTGGAACTCTTAGGGGTTGATCGGTCCGAGGTCCGGGCCGGTGCGGCACCCTTCCACGGGATCGCTCCCGGGAAGCGAATCCTACCCCTCGGATGGATCGACTTACCCGTCTGCTTCAGAACTCCCTCTAACTTCCGAAAGGAAGCTCTTACCTTTGAGGTCGTCAGGTTCCGAGGAACCTACCATGCGGTATTGGGAATACCATGCTACGCCAAGTTCATGGCCATCCCCAACTACACCTACCTCAAGCTCAAGATGTCGGGCCCGAATGGGATCATCACCGTCGGATCCACGTACCGCCACGTGTACGAATGCGATGTGGAGTGCGTGGAGTACGCCGAGGCTCTCGTCGAGTCCGAGGCCCTCATCGCCGACCTGGAACGCCTCTCCAAGGAGGCGCCCAACGCGAAGTGGCACGCCGGCGACTTTGAACCAGTTGAGGCGGTCAAGTCCGTCTCTCTCGACCCCAGCAACGACGCCAGCAAGAAAGTTCGGATCAGCTCCGAGCTCCACCCCAAATAGGAAGCAGTGCTCGTCGACTTTCTCCGCGCAAACACCGAAGTCTTTGCGTGGAGTCCCTCGGACATGCCCGGCATACCGAGGGATGTCGCCGAGCACTCACTGGACATCAGAGCTGGAGCCCGATCCGTGAAGCAAACCCTGTGCCGTTTTGACGAAGAAAAGCGCAGGGTCATAGGCGAGGAGATCCACAAGCTACTCGCGGTAGGGTTTATCAAAGAGGTATTCCATCCTGAATGGTTAGCTAACCCTGTTCTTGTAAGGAAGAAGGATGGGAAATGGAGGATGTGTGTAGACTACACTGGTCTAAACAAAGCATGTCCGAAACTTCCCTATCCTCTACCTTGCATCGATCAAATCGTGGACTCCACTGCTGGGTGCGAAACCCTGTCATTCCTTGATGCCTACTCAGGCTATCACCAAATCAAGATGAAAGAGTCCGACCAGCTCGCGACTTCTTTCATCACACCTTTTGGCATGTACTGTTACACTACAATGCCATTTGGGTTGAGGAATGCAGGCGCCACTTACCAGAGGTGCATGAACTACATGTTCGGAGAACACATCGGCAGAACGGTCGAGGCTTACGTCGACGACATCGTTGTCAAGACGAAGAGAGCCCCCAACCTCCTCTCTGACCTTGAAACGACATTCAAGTGTCTGAGAGCAAAAGGCGTGAAACTCAATCCCGAGAAGTGTGTCTTCGGAGTCCCCCGAGGCATGCTCCTTGGATTCATCGTCTCCGAGCGGGGCATCGAGGCCAATCCGGAGAAAATCACGGCCATCACCAACATGGGACCGATCAAAGATTTAAAAGGAGTACAGAGGGTCATGGGATGCCTTGCGGCTCTGAGCCGCTTCATCTCACGCCTTGGCGAGAAAGGCTTGCCTCTGTACCGCCTCTTAAGGAAGGCCGAGTGCTTCACTTGGACCCCCGAGGCCGAGGAAGCCCTCGGAAACCGTAAGGCGCTCCTTACGAACACACCCATCCTGGTGCCCCCCGCCGCAGGAGAAGCCCTCTTGATCTACGTAGCCACGACTACTCAGGTGGTCAGCGCCGTGATCGTAGTCGAGAGACGAGAAGAAGGGCATGCACTGCCCGTCCAGAGGCCAGTCTACTTCATCAGCGAAGTGCTTTCCGAGACCAAAGTCCGTTACCCACAGATCCAGAAGCTGCTCTACGCAGTGATTTTGACACGGCGAAAGTTGTGACACTACTTCGAGTCTCATCCGGTGACTGTGGTGTCATCCTTCCCCCTGGGGGAGATCATCCAGTGCCGCGAGGCCTCGGGTAGGATAGCAAAGTGGGCGGTGGAGCTTATGGGCGAAACACTATCATTCGCTCCTCAGAAGGCCATAAAATCCCAGGTCTTGGCAGACTTCCTAGCTGAGTGGACTGACACCCAGTTACCGACAACTCCAATCCAGCCCGAGCTCTGGACCATGTACTTCGATGGATCACTCATGAAAACAGGGGTAGGCGCTGGCCTGCTCTTCGTTTCACCCCTCGGAAAGCATCTCCGCTACGTCATTCGCCTCCATTTTCCGGCATCAAACAACGTGGCCGAGTACGAGGCTTTGGTTAACAGGCTGCGCATTGCCATCGAGCTAGGGGTCCGGCGCCTCGACGCTCGAGGCGACTCACGGCTTGTCATCGACCAAGTCATGAATAACTCCCACTGCCGTGACCAAAGGGTGGAAGCCTACTGCGACGAAGTCCGGCGCCTGGAAAACAAGTTCTACGGGCTGGAGCTCAACCACATCGCCCGACGGTACAACGAGACTACGGACGAGCTGGCAAAAATAGCCTCAGGGCGAACGACGGTTCCCCTGGATGTCTTCGCTAGAGACCTACATCAACCATCCGTCAAGATCGACGACGCGCCCGAGCCTGAGGAAGCCTCGGCCCAGCCCAAGGTACCCTCGGCCGAACCCGAGGTAGCCTCGGCCGAACCCGAGGCACCCTCGGCCATCGAGGAAGAGGCCTTGCCCGTCGAGGAGGAACAGAATGGGGTCACAGCAGATCCGAACTGGCAGACCCTGTACCTGGAATATCTCCTCCGAGGAGAGCTTCCCATCGACAAGACCAAAGCTCGGCGGCTGGCTCGGCGCGCCAAGTCATTCGTCTTGCTGGGTGATGAAAAAGAGCTCTATCACCGCAGCCCCTCGGGCATCCTCCAACGATGCATATCTATCGCCCAAGGACAAGAGCTGTTGCAAGAAATACACTCAGGGGCTTGTGGCCACCATGCAGCACCTCGAGCCCTCGTGGGGAATGCCTTCCGACAAGGTTTCTACTGGCCAACCGTGGTGGCCGACGCCACTAGGATTGTGCGCTCCTGCCGAGGGTGTCAATTCTACGCAAAGCAGACGCATCTGCCCGCTTAGGCCTTGCAGACGATACCCGTCACCTGGCCATTTGCTGTGTGGGGTCTAGACCTTGTTGGTCCCTTGCAGAAGGCACCCAGGGGCTTCTCGCACCTTCTGGTCGCCATCGACAAATTCTCCAAGTGGATCGAGGTCCGACCCTTGACCAGCATCAGGTCTGAGCAGGCAGTGGCCATCGATTCGGGGTCCCAAACTCAATCATCACCGACAATGGCACGCAGTTCACCGGAAAAAAGTTCCTGGACTTCTGTGACGGCCACCACATCCGTGTGGACTGGGCCGCCGTAGCTCATCCCATGACGAATGGGCAGGTGGAGCGTGCCAACGGTATGATTTTGCAGGGGCTCAAACCGAGGATCTACAACGACCTCAACAAGTTCAGCAAGCGGTGGATGAAAGAGCTACCCTCGGTAGTCTGGAGTATGAGGACGACGCCGAGCCACGCCACGGGTTTTACGCCATTCTTTCTAGTCTATGGGGCCTAGGCTGTCCTCCCCATAGACTTAGAATACGGGTCCCCGAGGACCAAGGCGTACGACGACCGAAGCAACCAGACCAGCCGAGAAGACTCGCTGGACCAACTCGAGGAGGCTCGGGACGTTGCCTTACTACATTCGACACGGTACCAGCAGTCGCTGCGGCGCTACCACGCCCGAAGCGTTCGGTCCCGAGGCTTCCAAGTGGGAGACTTGGTGCTTCACCTACAGCAGGACGCCCGAGGGCGCCACAAGCTCACTCCTCCCTGGGAAGGGCCCTTCATCATCGCCAAGATCTTGAAGCCCGGAACATACAAGCTGGCCAACGACCAAGGCGAGGTCTACAACAACGCTTGGAACATCCAACAGCTACGTCGCTTCTATCCTTAAGATGTTTTAAGTCGTTCATGTACCTCGTTTACATACACAAAGTCTAACCGTCAAGGAAGGGTCAGCCTTGCCACAGCAAAGCTCGACCTCCCTCGGGGGCTAGAAGGGGGGAACCCCCTCTGCGTCAAAATTTTCCTCGGAAAAATTTTCTACCAAAACAACCTTTGTGCTTTCGACTTCCGTATCGATAGCGGGATCCTGAGAACGACGAGAGTACACGTAAGCGGCAAGGTTGACTAAGCTGAGGAACTCCTACGCCTCCGGGATACGGATACCTCACTCATCACCTCCCGCGAGAAGTAACTCACGCTCGGATAAGCGATCCTGCTACCGAACAAGTCCTAACACTCGGGTATAAAACGACTTTCGCGCCTTCTCGACTGTACCAATAATGGAATCCTTCGACCAAATGAGAGTGCATGTAAGCGGCAAGGCCGACCGAGCCGAGGGACTCCTACGCCTCTAGGATACGGATACCTCACTCATCACCTTCTGCGAAAAGTAATGAAAGGGAATTAGGCTTACACCTATTTCCTAAACTAATTTTGGTGGTTGAATTGCCCAACACAAATAATTGGACTAACTAGTTTGCTCTAGTCTATAAGTCATACAGGTGCCAAAGGTTCACAAAAGGCCAATAAAAAAGACCAAGAAAAGGGTTCAACAAAAGGAGCAAAGGGACAACCAAAGGCACCCTGGTCTGGCGCACCGGACTGTCCGGTGCACCACCGGACATGTCTGGTGCACCAGGGTTCTCCACGTGCTAAACTCCTCACCTTCGGGAAAACGCAGAGTCACTCCGCTATAATTCACCGGACTGTCCAGTGTACACCGGACAGTGTCCGGTGCTCCAGGAATGAAGCGACTCTGAACTCGCCAGCTTCGGGAATTCGCAACGGCTACTCCGCTATAATTCACCAGACATGTCCAGTGTACACCGGACTGTCCGGTGTAACGGTGGAGCAACGGCTACTTCGGCGCCAACGGTCACCTGCAGGCGCATTAAATGCACGCCAGAACGCGCAGAAGTCAGGCACGCGCGAAGTGGCGCACCGGACACTCTACAGTGCATGTCCGGTGCGCCACCGGACATCAAGGCGGGCCCAGTAGTCAGAGCTCCAACGGTCGGAACCCTAACGTTCGGGTGACGTGGCTGGCGCACCGGACATGTCCGGTGTGCACCAGACTGTCCGGTGCACCATACGACAGACAGCCTCCACCCAAACGGCTAGTTTGGTGGTTGGGGCTATAAATACCCCCAACCACCCCACATTCAAGTCATCCAAGTTTTCCACTTCTCAACCACTTACAAGAGCTAGGCATTCAATACTAGACACACCCAAGTGATCAAATCCTCTCCAATTCCACACAAGGCTTTAGTGATTAGCGAGAGAGATTTGTCATGTTCTTTTGAGCTCTTGCGCTTGGATTACTTCTTTCTTTCTCACTTGTTCTTGTGATCAAAACTCCATTGTAACCAAGGCAAGAGACACCAATTGTGTGGTGGTCCTTGTGGGGAAGTTTTGTTCCTGGTTTGATTTAAGAAGAGAAGCTCACTCGGTTCGAGGGACCGTTTGAGAGAGGGAAAGGGTTGAAAGAGACCCGGTCTTTGTGACCACCTCAACGGGGAGTAGGTTTGCGAGAACCGAACCTCGGTAAAACAAATCCGCGAGTCACACTCTTCATTCGCTTGCGATTTGTTTTGCGCCCTCTCTCTCGGACTCTTTATTATTTCTAACACTAACCCAGCTTGTAGTTGTGATTAATCTTGTAAATTTCAGTTTCGCCCTATTCACCCCCCTCTAGGTGACTTTCAATTGGTATCAAAGCCTGGTACTTCATTAGAGCCTAACCGCTCGAAGTGATGTCGGGAGATCACGCCAAGAAGGAGATGGAGACCGGCGACAAGCCCACTACAAGCCACGGGTCGACTTCATCGAAATAGTCCCGCAACAAGAGGAAGGAGAAGAAGAACTCCTCCAACAAAGGGAAGGGGAAGGAGAAGAAATCCTCTTCCCACAAGTCGCATCGGAGAGGCGACAAGCACAAGAGGATGAGGAAAGTGGTCTACTACGAGACCGACACTTCATCAACGTCGACCTCCGGCTCCGATGCGCCGTCCGTCACTTCTAAGCGCCAAGAGCGCAAGAAGTATAGTAAGATCCCCCTACGCTACCCTCGCACTCCTAAACATACACCTTTACTTTCCGTCCCATTAGGCAAACCACCAACATTTGATGGTGAAGATTATGCTAGGTGGAGTGATATGATGCGATATCACCTAACCTCACTCCACAAAAGTATATGGGATGTTGTTGAGTTTGGTGTACAGGTACCATCCGTAGGGGATGAAGATTATGATGAGGACGAAGTGGCCCAAATCGAGCACTTCAACTCCCAAGCCACCACTATACTCCTCACCTCTCTAAGTCGAGAGGAGTATAACAAGGTGCAAGGGTTGAAGAGCGCCAAGGAGATTTGGGACGTGCTAAAGACCGCGCACGAAGGAGATGAGGTGACCAAGATCACCAAACGGGAAACGATCGAGGGGGAGCTCTGTCGCTTCCGTCTTCGCCAAGGGGAGGAGCCACAAGACATGTACAACCGGCTCAAAACCTTGGTGAACCAAGTGCGCAACCTCGGGAGCAAAAAATGGGATGACCACAAAGTGGTTAAGGTTATTCTAAGATCACTTGTTTTCCTTAACCCTACTCAAGTTCAATTAATTCGTGGCAATCCTAGATATACACAAATGACCCCCGAGGAAGTTATAGGTAATTTTGTGAGCTTTGAGTTGATGATCAAAGGCTCAAAGAAGATCAACGAGCTTGATGGCCCCTCCACATCCGAAGCACAACCGGTCGCATTCAAGGCGACGGAAGAAAAGAAGGAGGAATCTACTCCAAGTCGAACACCCATCGACGCCTCCAAGCTCGACAACGAGGAGATGGCGCTCATCATCAAGAGCTTCCATCAAATCCTCAAGCAAAGGAGGGGGAAAGATTACAAGCCCCGCTCCAAGAGAGTTTGCTACAAGTGTGGTAAGCCCGGTCACTTTATTGCTAAATGTCCATTATCAAGTGATAGTGACAGGGACAACGACAAGAAGGGGAGAAGAAAGGAGAAGAAGAGATATCACAAGAAGAAGGGTGGCGATGCCCATGTGTGCCGCGAGTGGGACTCCGACGAGAGCTCCACCGACACCTCCTCCGACCAGGACGCCGCAAACATCGCCGTCACCAAGGGTCTTCTCTTCCCCAACGTCGGCCACAAATGCCTCATGGCCAAGGACAACAAAAGGAAGAAGGTAAAATCAAGATCCTCCACCAAATATGAAAATCTAGCGATGAGGATAATGCTAGTAATGAGGAGGATAACTTGCGAACCCTTTTTGCCGACCTAAACATGCAACAAAAGGAAAAACTAAATGAGCTAATTAGTGCCATCCATGAAAAGGATGATCTCTTGGACTCCCAAGAGGACTTCCTAATCAAGGAAAATAAAAAGCATGTTAAGGTTAAGAATGCTTATGCTCTTGAAGTAGAAAAATGTGAGAAATTATCTAGTGAGCTAAGCACATGCCATGACACTATTACCAACCTTAGAAATGAAAATGCCAAATTAATTGCTAAGGTTGATTCTCATGTTTGTGATGTTTCAATTCCCAATCTTAGAAATGATAATGATGATTTGCTTGCTAAGATTGAAGAATTAAACACCTCTCTTGCTAGCCTTAGGATTGAAAATGAAAAATTAATTGCTAAGGCTAAAGAATTAAATGGTTGCAATGTTACAATTTCCGATCTTAGAGATAACAATGATATTTTGCGTACTAAGATTGTTGAACTTAATTCTTGCAAACCCTCTACATCTACCATTGAGCATGTTACTATTTGTACTAGATGTAGAGATGTTGATGTTAATACTATTCATGATCATATGGCTTTAATTAAACAACAAAATGATCATATAGCTAAACTAGATGCTAAAATTGCCGAGCATAACTTAGAAAATGAAAAATTTAAATTTGCTAGAAGTATGCTCTATAGTGGAAGACGCCCTGGCATCAAGGATGGCATTGGCTTCCAAAGGGGAGACAATGTCAAACTTAGTGCCCCTCCTAAAAGATTGTCCAATTTTGTTAAGGGCAAGGCTCCCATGCCTCAGGATAACGAGGGCTACATTTTGTACCCTGTCGGCTATCCTGAGAGCAAAATTAGGAGAATTCATTCTAGGAAGTCTCACTCTGGCCCTAATCATGCTTTTATGTATAAGGGTGAGACATCTAGCTCTAGGCAACCAACCCGTGCTAAGTTGCCTAAAAAGAAAACTCCTAGTGCATCAAATGATCATGACATTTCATTTAAAACTTTTGATGCATCCTATGTTTTAACTAACAAATCCGGCAAGGTAGTTGCCAAGTTTGTCGGGGGCAAACACAAGGGCTCCAAGACTTGTGTTTGGGTACCCAAAATTCTTGTTTCTAATGCCAAAGGACCCAAAACCGTTTGGGTACCTAAAGTCAAGAACTAAACTTGTTTTGTAGGTTTATGCATCCGGGGCACAAGTTGGATCATCGACAGCGGGTGCACAAACCACATGACAGGGGAGAATAAGATGTTCTCCTCCTACGAGAAAAACCAAGATCCCCAACGAGCTATCACATTCGGGGATGGAAACCAAGGTTTGGTCAAAGGTTTGGGTAAAATTGCTATATCTCCTGACCATTCCATTTCCAATGTTTTTCTTGTTGATTCATTAGATTACAATTTGCTTTCCGTATCCCAATTATGTCAAATGGGCTACAACTGTCTATTTACTGATGTAGGTGTCACTGTCTTTAGAAGAAGTGATGATTCAATAGCCTTTAAGGGAGTGTTAGAGGGTCAGGTATACTTAGTAGATTTTGATAGAGCTGAACTCGAACTTGCTTAATAGCTAAGACTAACTTGGGTTGGCTCTGGCACCGCCGACTAGCCCATGTTGGGATGAAGAATCTTCATAAGCTTCTAAAGGGAGAACACATTTTAGGACTAACAGATGTTCATTTTGAGAAAGACAGGATTTGTAGCGCATGCCAAGCCGGGAAGCAAGTTGGTGTTTATCATCCACACAAGAACATCATGACGACTGATAGGCCACTGGAGCTCCTACACATGGATTTATTCGGCCCGATCGCTTACATAAGCATCGGCGGGAGTAAGTACTGTCTAGTTATTGTGGATGATTATTCTCGCTTCACTTGGGTGTTCTTTTTGCTGGAAAAATCACAAACCCAAGAGACCTTAAAGGGATTCTTGAGATGGGCTCAAAATGAGTTCGGCTTAAGGATCAAGAAAATAAGAAGCGACAACGGAACGGAGTTCAAGAACTCTCAAATTGAAGGCTTCCTTGAGGAGGAGGGAATCAAGCATGAGTTCTCTTCTCCCTACACCCCACAACAAAATGGTGTAGTGGAGAGGAAGAATAGAACTCTCTTGGACATGGCAAGAACCATGCTTGATGAGTACAAGACACCGGATCGGTTTTGGGCCGAGGCGGTTAACACCGCTTGCTACGCCATCAACCGGTTATATCTTCACCGAATCCTCAAGAAGACATCCTATGAACTCCTAACCGGTAAAAAGCCCAATATTTCATATTTTAGAGTTTTTGGTAGCAAATGTTTTATTCTTGTTAAGAGAGGAAGAAAATCTAAATTTGCTCCTAAAACTGTAGAAGGCTTTTTACTAGGATATGACTCAAACACAAGGGCATATAGAGTCTTTAACAAGTCCTCAGGACTTGTTGAAGTTTCTTATGACGTTGTGTTTGATGAAACTAACGGCTCTCAAGTAGAGCAAGTTGATCTTGATGAGATAGGTGAAGAAGAGGCTCCATGCATCGCGCTAAGGAACATGTCCATTGGGGATGTGTGTCCTAAGGAATCCGAAGATCCTCCAAATGCACAAGATCAACCATCCTCTTCCACGCAAGCATCTCCACCAACTCAAAATGAGGACGAGGCTCAAGTTGATGAAGGAGAAAATCAAAATGATGAGCCACCTCAAGATAACGACAACGATCAAGGGGGAGATGCAAATGATCAAGACAAGGAGGATGAAGAACCAAGGCCGCCACACCCAAGAGTCCACCAAGCAATCCAACAAGATCACCCCGTCGACACCATCCTCGGCGACATTCATAAGGGGGTAACCACTAGATCTTGTGTTGCACATTTTTGTGAGCATTACTCTTTTGTTTCCTCTATTGAGCCACACAGGGTAGAGGAAGCACTTCAAGATTCGGATTGGGTGGTGGCGATGCAAGAGGAGCTCAACAACTTCACTAAGAATGAGGTATGGCATTTAGTTCCACGTCCTAACCAAAATGTTGTAGGAACCAAGTGGGTCTTCCGCAACAAGCAAGATGAGCATGGTGTGGTGACAAGGAACAAAGCCCGACTTGTGGCCAAGGGATACTCCCAAGTCGAAGGTTTGGATTTTGGTGAAACCTATGCACCCGTAGCTAGGCTTGAGTCAATTCGTATATTATTAGCCTATGCTACTTACCATGGCTTCAAGCTTTACCAAATGGATGTGAAGAGTGCCTTCCTCAATGGACCAATCAAGGAAGAGGTCTACGTTGAGCAACCTCCCGGCTTTGAAGACAGTGAGTACCCTAACCATGTCTATAGGCTCTCTAAGGCGCTTTATGGGCTCAAGCAAGCCCCAAGAGCATGGCATGAATGCCTAAGAGATTTCCTTATTGCTAATGGCTTCAAAGTCGGCAAGGCCGATCCTACTTTATTCACTAAAACTCTTGACAATGATTTGTTTGTGTGCCAAATCTATGTTGATGATATTATATTTGGGTCTACTAACGAATCTACATGTGAAGAATTTAGTAGGATTATGACACAAAAGTTCGAGATGTCGATGATGGAGGAGTTGAAGTATTTCTTAGGATTTCAAGTAAAGAAACTCCAAGAGGGCACCTTCATTTGCCAAACGAAGTACACTCAAGACATTCTAAACAAGTTTGGAATGAAGGATGCCAAGCCCATCAAGACTCCCATGGGAACAAATGGGCATCTCGACCTCGACACGGGAGGTAAGTTCGTGGATCAAAAGGTATACCGGTCGATGATAGGTTCATTACTCTATTTATGTGCATCTCGACCGGACATTATGCTTTCCGTATGCATGTGTGCAAGATTCCAAGCCGACCCTAAGGAATCTCACCTTACGACCGTAAAACGAATCTTGAGATATTTGGCTTATACTCCTAAGTTTGGGCTTTGGTACCCTCGGGGATCCACATTTGATTTGATTGGTTATTCGGATGCCAATTGGGCGGGGTGTAAAATTAATAGGAAGAGCACATCAGGGACTTGTCAGTTCTTGGAAAGATCCTTGGTGTCTTGGGCTTCAAAGAAGCAAAATTCGGTCGCTCTTTCTACCGCCGAAGCCGAGTATATTGCCGCAGGACATTGTTGTGCGCAATTGCTTTGGATGAGGCAAACCCTGCGGGACTATGGTTACAAATTAACCAAAGTTCCTCTTCTATGTGATAATGAGAGTGCAATCCGCATGACAGATAATCCCGTTGAGCATAGCCGCACTAAACACATAGCCATTCGGTATCACTTTCTTAGGGATCACCAACAAAAGGGGGATATCGAGATTGCATACATTAATACTATAGATCAATTAGCCGATATCTTTACCAAGCCACTAGATGAACAAACTTTTACCAAACTTAGGCATGAGCTCAATATTCTTGATTCTAGGAATTTCTTTTGCTAATTTGCACACATAGCTCATAAATATACCTTTGATCATGTCTCTTTTATATATGCTATGACTAATGTGTTTTCAAGTGTATTTCAAACCAAGTCATAGGTATATTGAAAGGGAATTGGAGTCTTCGGCGAAGACAAGGCTTCCACTCCACTCTATCACTCATCCTTCGCCGTCACTCCGAGCATCTCTCCATCTTTGATATAATCTTCACTCATACGTTTTATTTGCCAAAGGGGAGAAAGTAGTTATGAAAGGGCTTATATCTCACTCAAAGTATCCGTTTTTGGCGATTCATGCCAAAGGGGGAGAAAGTATGAGCCCAAAGCAAAAGGACCACACCACCACCCAATTTTTTTTAAAAAAATGATTTTCAATTGGAAAATTTCAAATTGATATCTCTTTATGTTCTAAAGGGGGAGAAAGTAGCACCTTTCAAAATTGATATCTTAAAACCCTCTTGAACACTAAGAGGAGAATTTATTTGAGGGGGAGTTTTGTTTAGTCAAAGGAAAAGCATTTGAAACAAGGGGACAAAATTTCAAATCTTGAATATGCTTCGCAAAATCTTATTCATTTACCTTTGACTATTTTGCAAAAGGACTTTGAAAAGGATTTACAAAAAGAATTTGCAAAAAAAAAAACTTGTGGTGCAAGCGTGGTCCAAAATGTTAAAAATAAAGAAACAATCCATGCATATCTAGTAAGTAATATTTATTAGCTCAATTCTAAGTAACCTTTGCACTTGAATATGCAAACTAGTTCAAATTCTGCACTTCTATATTTGCTTTGGTTTGTGTTGGCGTCAATCACCAAAAAGGGGGAGATTGAAAGGGAATTAGGCTTACACCTATTTCCTAAACTAATTTTGGTGGTTGAATTGCCCAACACAAATAATTGGACTAACTAGTTTGCTCTAGTCTATAAGTCATACAGGTGCCAAAGGTTCACAAAAGGCCAATAAAAAAGACCAAGAAAAGGGTTCAACAAAAGGAGCAAAGGGACAACCGAAGGCACCCTGGTCTGGCGCACCGGACATGTCCGGTGCACCAGGGTTCTCCACGTGCTGAACTCCTCACCTTCAGGAAAACGCAGAGTCACTCCGCTATAATTCACCGGACTGTCCAGTGTACACCGGACAGTGTCCGGTGCTCCAGGAATGAAGCGACGCTGAACTCGCCAGCTTCGGGAATTCGCAACGGCTACTCCGCTATAATTCACCAGACATGTCCGGTGTACACCGGACTGTCCGGTGTAACGGCGGAGCAACAGCTACTTCGGCGCCAACGGTCACCTGCAGGCGCATTAAATGCGCGCCAGAACGCGCAGAAGTCAGGCACGCGCGAAGTGGCGCACCGGACACTCTACAGTGCATGTCCGGTGCGCCACCGGACATCAAGGCGGGCCCAGTAGTCAGAGCTCCAACGATCGGAACCCTAACGTTCGGGTGACGTGGCTGGCGCACCGGACATGTCCGGTGTGCACCAGACTGTCCGGTGCACCATACGACAGACAGCCTCCACCCAAACGGCTAGTTTGGTGGTTGGGGCTATAAATACCCCCAACCACCCCACATTCAAGTCATCCAAGTTTTCCACTTCTCAACCACTTACAAGAGCTAGGCATTCAATACTAGACACACCCAAGTGATCAAATCCTCTCCAATTCCACACAAGGCTTTAGTGATTAGCGAGAGAGATTTGTCATGTTCTTTTGAGCTCTTGCGCTTGGATTGCTTCTTTCTTTCTCACTTGTTCTTGTGATCAAAACTCCATTGTAACCAAGGCAAGAGACACCAATTGTGTGGTGGTCCTTGTGGGGAAGTTTTGTTCCTGGTTTGATTTAAGAAGAGAAGCTCACTCGGTTCGAGGGACCGTTTGAGAGAGGGAAAGGGTTGAAAGAGACCCGGTCTTTGTGACCACCTCAACGGGGAGTAGGTTTGCGAGAACCGAACCTCGGTAAAACAAATCCGCGTGTCAGACTCTTCATTCGCTTGCGATTTGTTTTGCGCCCTCTCTCTCGGACTCTTTATTATTTCTAACACTAACCCAGCTTGTAGTTGTGATTAATCTTGTAAATTTCAGTTTCGCCCTATTCACCCCCCTCTAGGCGACTTTCAAGTAACTCTCGCTCGGATAAACTATTCTGCTATTAACAGACAAGTCGTGATGCTCGAAACAAGAGGAGAGAAGACACAACTTTTTAAACACGACGATAAAGTGTTTAGGCCTCGGCGGTCGCGAAAAAGCATGTGCATGCTACAGACAAATTGTTCCTGCAGGTTCGGGCATCGGCAAGGGGAGCAGCAGCACCCTCAGCGTTGTTTGCACCCTCGGCGGAACCTGGCCTGGCCTCGGACGGTGACTCGGGCAAAAGGACCTCCACCTAAGGGAGGCGCCAGCACCGCGCCATCAGATGTCTTGGCCAAGCTCCAGCGGCTGCTACCACATCTTCCTCGGCCTGGGAAGCCGCCATCTCCCGGGCCGACTCTGCGTCTGTCCGCGCTAACACCGCTGCCTCCGGCTCCGGCTCATCGCAGAGCAGCCGAGGGTTCCAAAAACTGAGCAAGAGAAGCCTAGAGCGGCAAGGCCGATAGAGCCGAGGGACTCCTACGCCTCCGGGATATGGACACCTCACTCGTCACCTTTCGTGAAAGGCAACCGACGCTCGGTTAAGTGGTTCGGCTAGCCAACAGGCAAGTCCCAGCACTCGGAATGAGGAAGACACACAGCTTCATTCTCGAATACCCAAATGTTCAGTCCTCGACAGCCACAAAGAACAAACACATATACTTGGGGGTAACTATGCTACACAGACTTAGACGTCGGCAGAACCCTCGGTGGTTCTCCCAACCTACGACAAGTGTCTAAGTACTTGAAGCAGTTACATTTTGCTCCGACAAAAACCCGGTATATCTCCTTACAAACGGGACTCTGGTTCCATTCCCGCAGGCACGAACGACCTCACACCAGAGGGCCTGCGGGATAACAAACTCCGGGTGGCTCGCCAGTAGCCACTACACCAACAGCGACAACAACCCCCCTGCTCCGGGCGGTTAAACAGCAGCAGCGATGACCTCAGGGCCGACGCTGCTATGACAAGGCCCTCGCCCATGTCTCCGCTCGAGGGGCGAGGACAAGCCATCAAAGCTAAAGAGCCGGGGTCCGGCCTCAGCTGGCGCCGATGGTCTCGTCGGCGGAGAAACCTTCTTCGGCTGCCACCACCTCAGCACCGACGACAGCGGCCACCTGCGCGCCGGCGCCATGCCAACGAATGGCGGACGCCCCAAAGCGCACCGGCAGGTCCTCACTCCCATCCTCGCCGAGGCCGCCCCAGAACACGAGCACCGCCCTCGCGGCGTACGACGTGCTGGGCAACCCTCCGGCGCGGCTGACGGTACGAGGAAGACCTGGACGTGGCCGGCCCGTGCGCGGCACGACCGCTGCCCGGACGAAGGACGGAAAGCTGCACCCTGTCTGGGGAGCAGCAGTTTGCCTTCCCCCGCATGGCTGGAGGAC
The DNA here is from genome assembly GCA_029449295.1 of Zea luxurians. NCBI lineage: Eukaryota > Viridiplantae > Streptophyta > Magnoliopsida > Poales > Poaceae > Zea > Zea luxurians. The sequence goes on from JAOPSE010000152.1 coordinate 2,093,871, forward strand.
GCTTCCGCAGGGCTGGAGGATGCCTTTCTCCCCCAAACGCTGGGGAAGAAAAGGGTTACCGGCCCACGTGGAGGCAACCCCCCACTCGGTGCGCTCCTCCGCCTCAGCCCGGATGACAAAGATCCTTGAAGCTGAGGGCGGGGCGGAGGTCGCAGCCCGACTTGCTTCTCCCCACCAAACTGCCCATTGGTGAGGGAATGCAGTCGGGCTGCACGACAAAAATCCTTGAAGCCGAGCGATGGCTGAAAGGTGCCGATCTCCATGAGGCCGCGCTCCTCCAACGACAGCAAGAGCAAGGCGACGTTGGAGCACCCCATCTGGGGGCTCAAAAGGTGGAAGGGCACAATGCATGAGGGGAGAACGAAGGCATGGCCACTGCCCAGGGGATTGATCCCCCTTTTATAGGCAGACCTCCTCACTTGCACCCCTTAGCGTCACGGGCGAAATCTCCACTGACATACTCTAGGGTTCTCCCCCTACGACACGGGGGCTGGGACCCACACGTCATACGAGCTAATCTGAAGCACGAAGAAGGCGAACCGCCGCACGCGAGGCATGTAACCATCCCGCGGTTACAAGCGCTCTCCCATCTTCACAGAAACCGGTGGTCGAAAGGGTGGACTGCCACACGACAGGCATCCAACTGCACCGCAACTGTGCGCCCCTTCGGCTTCGACCACATCTGGCGGACCAGCGCAAAGGAAGCAGGCCCACATGTCATGTAATCGGCGCGCCGGTTACGACGTGCGAGAAGTTACACCGCCACTCGCGCCAATGCTGCGCCTCCTCGACTGCGGAACTAGTACCGCGACTCGAGGTAGCCCTGCGCATGACCCAACAGTGCCAGTTAAAGGTGACGGCCATGGGCCGGTCAGCCGCAGGGTAGGCACGACGGTTGGCATGGTCAAAAGCAGGCCGACAGTAACTGCAACGTAGACAAGCGGAGGCAGCAGACAAGTCCCCTGCAGGCTCGCATCCCCTCCTGAAGCAACGGGAGAGCCCTTTCCCACGACGTGAAGACGACGCGCCCGTGCCCCGTTCCTTGAACGGCTCGCGCGCGCAACGGGCACCACGCGAATCATCCGTCCCGTCGCATTAACTCCCCGATGGAGCAGGCGACACATCTGGCAGGCGAGGCGGGCGTCGCTTCGCCTTCGCCATAATGACCGCATCAAAAAAGGTGCGCCACCTTATTTAAATTCATATCCTTCCCCTCCTCCTCTATCTCTCTTGATACAGGGACCGGGAAAGGGGATGTTGTGGAAAGGATCCTTCTCGGCGAAGGAAGCGGGCCCCGAGCCCTCCTACTGATCAGGGGTTCGAAGGCTGGCCCCTCGAGAGGGTTTCGATAGCCACCCCAGAGCACTCGGACCTCAAGCCCGTTACTGATCAGGGGTTCGAAGGCTGGCCCCTCGTAAGGGTTCGACAGACGCCCCAGAGCGCTCGGGCTCCGTGCCCACTACTGATCAAGGGTTCGTAGGCTGGCCCCTCGGAAGGGTTCGACAGTCGCCCCAGAGCACGCAGAGTGAGGGATGACTCTGGGTACGTTCGATACATAGCCGAGGCTCGGGCTACGCTCCTGAAGTACCCTAGGACATTTCCGAGACCGGCGGGAACGATTTGTAACGGAATCCCACCGGAGGGAGGCATCGAGCCCTCGGACCCTGTCGAAGGGGTCTGGGTCCGGCAAATCACCCGCAGGTACTTTTGGAGCGCACCTCTGGTGTGACACCCCAGGTGTCTATTTCGTGTTAAGTCGGGAGATTTATCCTAATCTCAGATGCTCAGTGAAAATTTCTATTTCTCGATCACATCTATCTCCATTCATCAAGTTACTCATGAATGTTTCACCAAGTTGGAATTATTCGATCTCAAGAACAGCCAAATTTAGAGCCTGTTAAAACTTTTATTTCTCGGAGCAAATGCAAACTCGAAAGTCAATATCGTCTTGCAACTCCTATCCAGACTCATTTATTCGGACTCTCGACAGTTGTGATGTTATCCGATCTATGTCCGAATGTGCTGTCTTGATAGTCGGTCTATGTCCAAATACTTAATCCGAATTCACATTCTCCCGCAGGATCTCTTTGTGTGAACCTCTAATTAATTCTCATGCGAATCGACTTGCTATATCTATATCATCATCCATCTCTATGTATCAAGTGTCTTCTAAAGATTTCTCAAAGTTTTAAACAAATGGTCACATAAAAAGATAACTCCTATACTTGCTTGAATCTTCTCGTTTGAACAAATGAATAAATTTTGAAATTCAACCAAGTCTTGCCATCTTACTCAAACAACTCTATGTGAACTCTACAACAAAAGTTATTGAGGGTCCATGCCAAGAAAATGTCGAGAAAATATCCCGATTGCCTTAAAAATATAGTTTGAAGCTTTATAATGATACTACTTTGACCAAAGTGAAACTTTAATTTATATTCAAGATATGAGGTTTGACCTTTAATAAAAGTTGCAGAACATGTGTTATACAACAAATATTTTATTTAAATCAAGCCTTGATTCAATCTCTAAGTACCTCAAACAGTGTCATCAAGACAGAATAAAAATCTGATTTCTGAATTCGAATTCTTCTAAGTCTGAAATCAGCGTCGTTCGGGTCGACGTCTCGCGTTCCCAAATTTTTGTTGAACAACTCAAGTTTTTCCAAATATAAAAGTTGTTAATAACTAATAGGGGCACAACATATTAAAAGATGGCATTCATCCGATTCCGTTTGACATGCTTTGACATTCAGTTTTTGCGAGTTTCCACTGTTTTCTAACCCACTGACAAACCAGTTTTCGTGGGCCTATAACTCTCTAACCAGTGCTCGAATCATCTCAAGTCCTATAAACGATTTGTAGAGTAGACATCAAGGAACAAATCTTCTGCAGTGATCCGGGTCGTGAATCCACAGAAAATAATTAGTTTTAGATTTAACTTGCTCTCACATGTTTTATTGCATTAACAATTTGTTATTTTTGTAGTAAATAAAATATAAAACCTGAGCATGTGAAATTTATACATTGGTCATGATTTGTTATTACCTATGCCTCATAAAAATTTCAGCCCCAAATTAGATAGTTTCATTTGGTGCTAAAATAACACCTATTTTATAATTGCAAGACTTAGTGAAAATTAAGAGTAAATAAAATCATGCATGTTCATGGAATGCTTGAGTTATACCTTAAAACTAATTAGACATTTAATGGTTATGTCATGGTGTTCTAAAGATAAATATTAATAGTGCTTCATCATGATTTTGTGTGATGTCGGACATGTGTGCCGAAGTGTTTTATTTTGGTGAATGTGTTTGTTAATTGTGTGGTAATTCTAGCGCACGAAATAACTTGAATAAAAAGTTAGTAAGTCTACTTGTTGGTCCTAATTTGATTGTTTCAACTCCAAAAAATGGTAAAGTGTTAAAATGGTTGAAGTCTCTAGAACGCGGCAATTTTTGAAGTGAATAGGAGCTGAATTTTATTGGTTGCTGTTTTAGGCTGCACGCACTGTTTTAGTTGTGCTGTTTGTTTGATGAACCGAATCATGTTTTCTGTAGAAAAGTCATGTAGAAGAGTTGTAGATAACATTATTATCTTGCTTGTACTAAAATTTGACAGCCATAAACCTGATCGTTTAGGAGTTGTGTTTTCCGCAAGCACAGCGTCTGAATCTGTCGAATTTCAGAACAGATTTCAGAAATTGTAATGGTTGCTTAAGTTAATGTTGAAATCAGTTATTGGTGTTCATAAGAAAGTTGTAGACAACTCTATTATCTTACTTGTGTTAAAATTTGACAGCCATAGGTCTGACAGTTTAGGAGTTATGCTTTTTACAAATTCAGTAACTGAATCTGTCCAATTTCTGTACAGATTTCAGAGACTGTACTGTTTGCCTAAGTTAATGTTTGAATCAGTCCTTGTAGATTATAAGAAAGTTGTAGATGCTTTCCTTATCTTACTTGTGTTAAAATTTCATAACTAAAGGCCTGACGGTTTAAGAGTTATGAATTTTACAACTGGGTTGCTGTGTTCTGTCCACTGACAGAACATATTTCGAAAACTGAATTGTTTGATTCAGTTCAACATAGAATCAATCCTTGATGATTATAAAAGTTGTGTAGTAATTTTGCTAAGCTTTCCAAAAAGTCTTGGATCACTCTTTTTGGTGGTCTGAAGATTTAGTTACATGCGTTTGAAGTGTGAAGACTGAATCTGCCCAGTTTTAGACAGCAAAGCCTTCCAGTGTCTTTTGTCCTTAGTTAAATAATGAATCACCTTGAGATGTTTATAAATGATATGTAGACAATTTTATTACCTTTCCAGAAAATCCTAGTTTGATAATTTTGAACTAATATATGAAGAGTTATGATTAAAACAAAAAAACTACTGTGCTGATATCCTAAATGTGATAGAAGTGATTGATTGCTCTACTCTATTGTGATTGTCTTGAGTCGACTGCTTGTTTGTTCTGGGATTTGACTGAACATGAGTAATGATAATAGTGACCAGTATAATTGGGGTTATATATAAGTAAATAGTATACATCTCACTAAGTTAGTGAACTAAATTAATTAAGGTCTAATAAGTAGCTTAGCTTAATCAACAGTTAGCAAGTGCAGTTATATATTAGGAAAACAAAATGAATAATGTCATGTCTTTGGCTTTCTGCTAATACTACTAAGTAACCAACGTCATTAAAGTAGTATAACATGTAATGACCATTAAACTATCTCCTCATGTGTGTTCTCTTTGGTGTGTGTTTGTATGAGAATATTGTAAATGATTGTAAAACCCCGATTAAATGAATATCCCTTTCTATCTAAGTCTATCTAAATATATAAGTCATAGAAAACTTATGTGTACTTAACTAGTTTAATAATAAGTTGCCAATGAATGATTAAAGTGAACATGGTAAATTCTTGTACTCGTGATGTCATGTTTGTGTTGGCTAAATATAGGAAATATTCATCGTCTTTCTAGTAATGTTGACTTGATGTGCCCAATGACATATAGATAGCTAGCATTAACGTATGGATGTTTATGTGTCTTACTAATTAATGTTCGTTCGCTGTCATGTACTTGGAGTATCTTGTGTTATTTCATTATATTCATACATATGCATCCTGCATCTCATTTAGGACCGAGAGACGATCGTGCAAGTGATGTGGTGCCACCCACAGGATGGAGTTGGTGGACGACCCAAGGAAGGATGGACTTAACCAGTGGATGCTCGCCAAGCGAGTACCTCCCCCAGCAAACACTATCTAAGTGTTAAATTAAAGGCAAGCCCCGGTTTTATGCATAACCGTTTATATATGCTATTTTACTACACTTAATGTTTGTAGGCTTGTACCGTGCACTTAAGTGTAGGAGTTGCCTGAAACCCTAGTTGCATGAACTCAGGATTCCTTTTGAGATGGATACTAGTATGCTAGGTCGAGTAGCTGCTATGCTAAATCAGGATCTCGGTAGAAGTCGAGTGATTTTTCTAGCACTCGCGCGAGGTCAGGAATTGGTTGTATCCATTTTGATAACAGAATGATGATGGTCTGTGGACACGGATCCATGGGGATTCGTTGTCTACAAGACGAAATTGGAATAAGGATTAACGTGCGGATACCTGTGTCAAGCGTTTGAATGTACTAAACACATGTCGGGAAATATGGTAACCGGTAAACCTAGTACCTGAGTGAAGCCGGGCGCGGACTTTATCCCTCACTTGTCCTGAGACTGGGTCTCCCATTCTAGATATGGTGGATACAAGTGCGGCCACTGCACGGCGGCGGCCGGGGTCAGTGGAGCATTGTATGCCAAGGCGGTGAGGCCTGGACGCGAACGGGGAATCGATGGGGACGGTTGTCATGTGCAGGGTCGGAGTGCCCTGACATGCCGTGTGTTTAGGTTTACCTTGCAAGGTTAAAACTCGATTCGAATCGTCTGCTTCTCGCAGCTAATGAGACTGCTTGACCCCTTGTACTGCATTGAGTAATAAGTGGAAATGAGATACTGGCAAAAGATGTTGATTGATATAATGATTGTTACCATGTATGCTTAGAAAGAGCAAACTTAGCTGAATTAATGATACTAGAATTGGAAAAGCTAAAACTTGTTTTTAGACTCAGCTAGTGCTTTTGGCAAACCAAACCCCTCAGCCAAACAGCTGCATGTCTAGAGGTAGAGGAGTAGACTCCTCACACCGGGTAAGTCTAGCTGAGTATTAGTATACTCAGCCTTGCTTGTGGCATAATTTTTGCAGGTACCTCCTTGATTTGGTTGATGGTGTGACTTGGCCTTCATCCCTGCCACCGGGATAGACGGTCGAGTGGGTTACTGCTTCCGCAGGAGAGGACCAAGAGGAGTAGCGTGGCCAGGCTTCGCCATGTTACTCGGTTTTCTCCGTTAGTTATTCCGCTGCATTAAAAATTTATGGTTATTATTTCTGAAACTCCGATAATGTAATTACTACTGATACTTATTAAATTTGTGGTATTATGTTTTATTGTATTTCTCTGTGCCTCACCTTCGAGTGAGCTAGTGGTATTCGATCCTGGATAAGTGGCTTTATCGGACTAGATCCGAGGAACTGACGGGTTATTCCAATTTAAGTGTGTTGCTGCCTTTAAGGGTGTGACTTGGGCACTTAAGCTGGAATAATCCGGGTGGTTCCGCCACAGCTGGTATCGGAGCGAATACCAGTACAGAGAAGTCAATAAGTCATGATTACCAACCTTTTCTAAAGTAAAACTTGCTTAGAAACCCAAGTTGGATAGATATCAGGACGATAAGGATAGACATAGGACGTGAAGCCTTAGGAAATAGATGGGTAGCTAGGTGGCTATTTATATAGGCCATAAAGGCTACTACTACTATTAATAAGGATGCTGTAGAAGCACCCAAAAAATTAGTTAGGTCTGAGAAGACGACTAGAATGAGCATGCATCATGATTGTCGCATTTTCATTGTCTCTTGTGCACCAACATGCTTCCCTCACCCTTATTCCAATAATAAGAACTTGTGAATAATGTGATGTACTGCTATTTTAGAAATGCCTTACCTCGTGTCAGATTGGTAAGTCTTGTTAGGTCATGCTATGTGTTTATCTTGTCTTGCTATCTAGGTGGTATTGTAATTGTTCAACCCTTTTTGCCAAAAAAAATTTGCTTGATCTGTTCATAAAAAGACCCCCCCCCTCCAAACAACCTTGAGTTTAGCAAGTAAAACCCTTAAAAAAATCTAATCACATGATGGTGTGGTGTTTTTTTAGCCCTCGTGTGTTTACCCTTGAATTTACACCTGCACAGCTTATAGAACCCCATAGCTGGATCGCTTGTTCAACCTAAAGCTCCATTGTGAACTTGTTTATGTTAAAAAAATAAAACTTGGGTTGGTGTCTGTTGCGCAAAACAATATCCAACCTCAAATTCTTTTGGAAACCTGGTCCAAAATCCTCATTGAATTCTCCTCTGCTCAACCTAGAAGCCATCTGGGTTGATGACCTCTCTTTTCACCTAGATCTGGTAATTGTTTCCCCTATGAGCCATGGTGTGACCTTATCCATCATATCTCTAGATCATTCATTGAGATCTACCATGTCGTCTTGTAATCTGCTCCCACCGGTTCTCAAGTACCGGACTTGATCAATCTAAATCTCGCGTTCCAATCATCCTCATACTCTTCCCCCGAGGATCATGATCTTGTTTTATCAACTGTACCTCTAAACAGTGTATCCATTTGGTTCAAGGGATTTTTGTTGTTATCTTGTGGTTCTCTCATGTCTCTACAAGTTCAGCAACTTGATCTCATGGTTTCTTCGTTCTCATATCTACTCTCGTATAAATCTCTGACCTGATAATCTCCATGTTAATCATAAAAGAATTCTCTGAGTTGAAGAAAATTCTCATGTGATGCTCTTTTGTCAACAATCTCTGCTTCAACTCCGATCACATTCTTATTTCTGAGCCATACTCTTATGGGCTCCATCTATCTATGCTATGTGGATTTCTTATTGGTTACGTTTGGTAATGGTGTTATGACTAAACGACTGATGGTGCCGCGACGAAACCGAGAGCCTACTATGGTGCACACATGGTTGAGCTGCTCGGCACGCGCTGGTATCGTGGTTAATAGTCATGATCCATTACAAGACTATACTGATGTGCTATCTTTTGTGGACATTCTCTCAAAGTGGTCGCTGCATTTTGTCTCGATATGTCACGATATTCTAACCAAATCTGTCTTCAGTATCTCGTCAGATACCCTCTCATGAATTTGCGTCTATCTTTAGTCTGGGAGTTACATGCTTCTCCACCCTTAAAGACCCTCATTCGAATCTCGGGACGAGATTCTTTTAAGGGGGGAAGGCTGTGACACCCCAGGTGTCTATTTCGTGTTAAGTCGGGAGATTTATCCTAATCTCAGATGCTCAGTGAAAATTTCTATTTCTCGATCACATCTATCTCCATTCATCAAGTTACTCATGAATGTTTCACCAAGTTGGAATTATTCGATCTCAAGAACAGCCAAATTTAGAGCCTGTTAAAACTTTTATTTCTCGGAGCAAATGCAAACTCGAAAGTCAATATCGTCTTGCAACTCCTATCCAGACTCATTTATTCGGACTCTCGACAGTTGTGATGTTATCCGATCTATGTCCGAATGTGCTGTCTTGATAGTCGGTCTATGTCCAAATACTTAATCCGAATTCACATTCTCCCGCAGGATCTCTTTGTGTGAACCTCTAATTAATTCTCATGCGAATCGACTTGCTATATCTATATCATCATCCATCTCTATGTATCAAGTGTCTTCTAAAGATTTCTCAAAGTTTTAAACAAATGGTCACATAAAAAGATAACTCCTATACTTGCTTGAATCTTCTCGTTTGAACAAATGAATAAATTTTGAAATTCAACCAAGTCTTGCCATCTTACTCAAACAACTCTATGTGAACTCTACAACAAAAGTTATTGAGGGTCCATGCCAAGAAAATGTCGAGAAAATATCTCGATTGCCTTAAAAATATAGTTTGAAGCTTTATAATGATACTACTTTGACCAAAGTGAAACTTTAATTTATATTCAAGATATGAGGTTTGACCTTTAATAAAAGTTGCAGAACATGTGTTATACAACAAATATTTTATTTAAATCAAGCCTTGATTCAATCTCTAAGTACCTCAAACAGTGTCATCAAGACAGAATAAAAATCTGATTTCTGAATTCGAATTCTTCTAAGTCTGAAATCAGCGTCGTTCGGGTCGACGTCTCGCGTTCCCAAATTTTTGTTGAACAACTCAAGTTTTTCCAAATATAAAAGTTGTTAATAACTAATAGGGGCACAACATATTAAAAGATGGCATTCATCCGATTCCGTTTGACATGCTTTGACATTCAGTTTTTGCGAGTTTCCACTGTTTTCTAACCCACTGACAAACCAGTTTTCGTGGGCCTATAACTCTCTAACCAGTGCTCGAATCATCTCAAGTCCTATAAACGTTTTGTAGAGTAGACATCAAGGAACAAATCTTCTACAGTGATCCGGGTCGTGAATCCACAGAAAATAATTAGTTTTAGATTTAACTTGCTCTCACATGTTTTATTGCATTAACAATTTGTTATTTTTGTAGTAAATAAAATATAAAACCTGAGCATGTGAAATTTATACATTGGTCATGATTTGTTATTACCTATGCCTCATAAAAATTTCAGCCCCAAATTAGATAGTTTCATTTGGTGCTAAAATAACACCTATTTTATAATTGCAAGACTTAGTGAAAATTAAGAGTAAATAAAATCATGCATGTTCATGGAATGCTTGAGTTATACCTTAAAACTAATTAGACATTTAATGGTTATGTCATGGTGTTCTAAAGATAAATATTAATAGTGCTTCATCATGATTTTGTGTGATGTCGGACATGTGTGCCGAAGTGTTTTATTTTGGTGAATGTGTTTGTTAATTGTGTGGTAATTCTAGCGCACGAAATAACTTGAATAAAAAGTTAGTAAGTCTACTTGTTGGTCCTAATTTGATTGTTTCAACTCCAAAAAATGGTAAAGTGTTAAAATGGTTGAAGTCTCTAGAACGCGGCAATTTTTGAAGTGAATAGGAGCTGAATTTTATTGGTTGCTGTTTTAGGCTGCACGCACTGTTTTAGTTGTGCTGTTTGTTTGATGAACCGAATCATGTTTTCTGTAGAAAAGTCATGTAGAAGAGTTGTAGATAACATTATTATCTTGCTTGTACTAAAATTTGACAGCCATAAACCTGATCGTTTAGGAGTTGTGTTTTCCGCAAGCACAGCGTCTGAATCTGTCGAATTTCAGAACAGATTTCAGAAATTGTAATGGTTGCTTAAGTTAATTTTGAAATCAGTTATTGGTGTTCATAAGAAAGTTGTAGACAACTCTATTATCTTACTTGTGTTAAAATTTGACAGCCATAGGTCTGACAGTTTAGGAGTTATGCTTTTTACAAATTCAGTAACTGAATCTGTCCAATTTCTGTACAGATTTCAGAGACTGTACTGTTTGCCTAAGTTAATGTTTGAATCAGTCCTTGTAGATTATAAGAAAGTTGTAGATGCTTTCCTTATCTTACTTGTGTTAAAATTTCATAACTAAAGGCCTGACGGTTTAAGAGTTATGAATTTTACAACTGGGTTGCTGTGTTCTGTCCACTGATAGAACATATTTCGAAAACTGAATTGTTTGATTCAGTTCAACATAGAATCAATCCTTGATGATTATAAAAGTTGTGTAGTAATTTTGCTAAGCTTTCCAAAAAGTCTTGGATCACTCTTTTTGGTGGTCTGAAGATTTAGTTACATGCGTTTGAAGTGTGAAGACTGAATCTGCCCAGTTTTAGACAGCAAAGCCTTCCAGTGTCTTTTGTCCTTAGTTAAATAATGAATCACCTTGAGATGTTTATAAATGATATGTAGACAATTTTATTACCTTTCCAGAAAATCCTAGTTTGATAATTTTGAACTAATATATGAAGAGTTATGATTAAAACAAAAAAACTACTGTGCTGATATCCTAAATGTGATAGAAGTGATTGATTGCTCTACTCTATTGTGATTGTCTTGAGTCGACTGCTTGTTTGTTCTGGGATTTGACTGAACATGAGTAATGATAATAGTGACCAGTATAATTGGGGTTATATATAAGTAAATAGTATACATCTCACTAAGTTAGTGAACTAAATTAATTAAGGTCTAATAAGTAGCTTAGCTTAATCAACAGTTAGCAAGTGCAGTTATATATTAGGAAAACAAAATGAATAATGTCATGTCTTTGGCTTTCTGCTAATACTACTAAGTAACCAACGTCATTAAAGTAGTATAACATGTAATGACCATTAAACTATCTCCTCATGTGTGTTCTCTTTGGTGTGTGTTTGTATGAGAATATTGTAAATGATTGTAAAACCCCGATTAAATGAATATCCCTTTCTATCTAAGTCTATCTAAATATATAAGTCATAGAAAACTTATGTGTACTTAACTAGTTTAATAATAAGTTGCCAATGAATGATTAAAGTGAACATGGTAAATTCTTGTACTCGTGATGTCATGTTTGTGTTGGCTAAATATAGGAAATATTCATCGTCTTTCTAGTAATGTTGACTTGATGTGCCCAATGACATATAGATAGCTAGCATTAACGTATGGATGTTTATGTGTCTTACTAATTAATGTTCGTTCGCTGTCATGTACTTGGAGTATCTTGTGTTATTTCATTATATTCATACATATGCATCCTGCATCTCATTTAGGACCGAGAGACGATCGTGCAAGTGATGTGGTGCCACCCACAGGATGGAGTTGGTGGACGACCCAAGGAAGGATGGACTTAACCAGTGGATGCTCGCCAAGCGAGTACCTCCCCCAGCAAACACTATCTAAGTGTTAAATTAAAGGCAAGCCCCGGTTTTATGCATAACCGTTTATATATGCTATTTTACTACACTTAATGTTTGTAGGCTTGTACCGTGCACTTAAGTGTAGGAGTTGCCTGAAACCCTAGTTGCATGAACTCAGGATTCCTTTTGAGATGGATACTAGTATGCTAGGTCGAGTAGCTGCTATGCTAAATCAGGATCTCGGTAGAAGTCGAGTGATTTTTCTAGCACTCGCGCGAGGTCAGGAATTGGTTGTATCCATTTTGATAACAGAATGATGATGGTCTATGGACACGGATCCATGGGGATTCGTTGTCTACAAGACGAAATTGGAATAAGGATTAACGTGCGGATACCTGTGTCAAGCGTTTGAATGTACTAAACACATGTCGGGAAATATGGTAACCGGTAAACCTAGTACCTGAGTGAAGCCGGGCGCGGACTTTATCCCTCACTTGTCCTGAGACTGGGTCTCCCATTCTAGATATGGTGGATACAAGTGCGGCCACTGCACGGCGGCGGCCGGGGTCAGTGGAGCATTGTATGCCAAGGCGGTGAGGCCTGGACGCGAACGGGGAATCGATGGGGACGGTTGTCATGTGCAGGGTCGGAGTGCCCTGACATGCCGTGTGTTTAGGTTTACCTTGCAAGGTTAAAACTCGATTCGAATCGTCTGCTTCTCGCAGCTAATGAGACTGCTTGACCCCTTGTACTGCATTGAGTAATAAGTGGAAATGAGATACTGGCAAAAGATGTTGATTGATATAATGATTGTTACCATGTATGCTTAGAAAGAGCAAACTTAGCTGAATTAATGATACTAGAATTGGAAAAGCTAAAACTTGTTTTTAGACTCAGCTAGTGCTTTTGGCAAACCAAACCCCTTAGCCAAACAGCTGCATGTCTAGAGGTAGAGGAGTAGACTCCTCACACCGGGTAAGTCTAGCTGAGTATTAGTATACTCAGCCTTGCTTGTGGCATAATTTTTGCAGGTACCTCCTTGATTTGGTTGATGGTGTGACTTGGCCTTCATCCCTGCCACCGGGATAGACGGTCGAGTGGGTTACTGCTTCCGCAGGAGAGGACCAAGAGGAGTAGCGTGGCCAGGCTTCGCCATGTTACTCGGTTTTCTCCGTTAGTTATTCCGCTGCATTAAAAATTTATGGTTATTATTTCTGAAACTCCGATAATGTAATTACTGCTGATACTTATTAAATTTGTGGTATTATGTTTTATTGTATTTCTCTGTGCCTCACCTTCGAGTGAGCTAGTGGTATTCGATCCTGGATAAGTGGCTTTATCGGACTAGATCCGAGGAACTGACGGGTTATTCCAATTTAAGTGTGTTGCTGCCTTTAAGGGTGTGACTTGGGCACTTAAGCTGGAATAATCCGGGTGGTTCCGCCACATCTGGGCCACTAGCCGACCCCTAACGAACGGGGCACGGGCGTCCACTTGGATCACCCGTTAGCAGCTCACTGGAAACACCATGTTCGACGCCCTCCGAGGGCAACATGGCGCTTTCCCCCCTCCTCCTTGCGGAAAGGCGAAGCAGGGGCGTATGATAAAAGTCGGGAAAGTACTTGATCGTCCTCTCGCTCTGTGCAGAGGCTCGGGGGCTGCTCTCACACCCGGCTACGGCCAAAACTGTTGACAGCGTGTCAACAAACCAGCTTGATAACATGGAACCCGACCATGCACCTGGGCTACGGCCAGGCCGCATGAGGGAACGATCAGACCGGCCGAAGCACCACGAAAAGCATTCAGACCTCAGAGGAGTCAAACCACTCCTCCGAGGCCTCGGGGGCTACACCCAGCGGGTGCGCTCGCGCGCACCCACCAGAACAAGGCAAAAACCGAGAAAGGCCGGTCCCCTCACCGAAAACATGGCAAAAGCCTCCAAGCAAGTACCAACACTCCCTTCAAGGCTCAGGGGCTACTGTCGGGTACAATAATTAGGGGCACTCCCAACGCTCCTAATCATGGCTGGTAAACACCCTCAGACCAACTGACGGGTGTGGTTCAGGTCAAGACTTCGTCTACCCGAGGGACGCGATCTCACCCGAGCCCAACCTCAGGTTGGAACAGTAGTCCCACACGAGTTCACGCCTCGCCCGAGGGCCTCCTCAGGCAGCGGGTGCCCCCTCGGCTCTCCCGAGGCCCGGCTCGGGCAGGCTTCGTTGTGAAGCAACCTTGGCTAGACCGCCTCACCAAACGATCGCTTCGCAGGCGCATTAAATGCAGGGGATGCCTGACGCTGTATCCTGATACACGCGCCTCAGTCGGGTAGGCCGAAGTGACCGTAGTCACTTCGCCCCTCTTCTTTACTGTCTGATATGACAGGAAAACAGCGCCGCTCGCTCCGCTCCGATTGCCGTGTCAGCCACCCCGGTGACGACTGACAACAAGTCACGATCAACCACCGAGTTCAGCCTCGGGCGCAACAGGAAGCTCCGCCTCGCCCGACCTCAGGCTCCGGCCTCGGGAGGAGGTCTCCGCCTCGCCCGACCCCCGGACTCAGCCTCGACCCCGGTCTCGGGAGGAATCACGTCCTCACCCAACCCCGGCCTCGGCCTCAAGAGAAGTCTCCGCCTCGCCCGACCCCCGGACTCGGCCTCGACCCCGGTCTCGGGAGGAATCGCGTCCTCGCCCGACCCTGGCCTCGGCCTCAAGAGAAGTCTCCGCCTCGATCGACCCTGGGCTCGGACCGACCGCTCTAACAGGGATACATCATTTCCCTATTCCTAGCCTACTTAGGCTACAAGGAACAAGACCGGCGTCCCATCTGGCTTACCCCGGCGACGGGTAATGATGGTGCCCCGCGTGCACCATGACGCCGATGGCTCTCAGCCCCTTACGATAGCAAGGAGATGTCAGTAGGATCCTCGCCGCGCTACCAGCTGTGCTCCTATAGGACTCAGGCGCTCCTCCGACGGCCACGCCATCACATGTACAGGGCCCAAGCTCTCCCCCAACGGCCACGTTGGCATGTACACAGGGCTTAGGCACTCCACTGCCGGACACGTTAGCGCATAGCTACGCCCCCCGTTGTACGTCTGGACCCTCTCCTTGCCTCTATAAAAGGGAGGTCCAGGGCCACCCTGAGGGGGGTTCGCGCGGGGGAAGCGACGGATGAACTCTGTGTCTCTCTCTCCCCCACGCGACGCGCTTGTAACCCCTACTACGAGCGGCACCCCTGGTGCAGGATAATACAAGGCTTGTCCCACCTCTTGTGTTCCATCCCGCGCCAACCCATCTGGGCAGGGGCACGCAGCGATTTCACTGGTCGGTCCAAGGGACCCCCCCCGGTCCGAGACACCGACACTACAGAAAATATCTTGTCCGCAATCTCTTGCATCCTTCCAATTGCCTTGTCGGCTATGGAGTCTACTGAATCCATCTGATGTGGATTTAGGTCGTTAGTATACTAGACATGGGGACAATCTACTTAAATCCAGGTATTCATATGAATTGCCTCGCCTGCTAACAAACAAAACTAGGGTTCAAGTACCAATGAAACGATAAAAGTGTGTACTAATAATAGTGCAAAACACACTTCAATGGTTTCCCCTAAACCGTGACCAAATAATCCTAAAACCGCATCTATGCACACTTTAAACCACACTAGCTTAACATGCAGTCATAACTAATACAGAATTAGAGTACATACACACCTTAAAGCACTGAAAAGTAAAGTAACCAACAAGTTCATATTAACATCACCTTGCTAGCACTGGATTTTTGTACCCAACACGAAGAACCCGATTTGTCGCGGATATCTGAAGGCCACATTTGAAACGTAAATCGTTAGTACATCGATTCAAACCCGTTCTGAAATAGTAGTGAATAGAGGGGGGATAAACTCTTAACCACAGACATGGATGAAACTAAAACACTAATCATTACATGGGGGAGGAACGGATCCCTAACAGCACGATACGAGACATATCGAAACGAGCGCGTCTGTGGAGGAGAATGAAGAGAGGGTCGGGATGGAGGAGAGGAAGATCGTACCTACGAAGACGACGAGATGCGATGGGGGGAGGAGTCGAAGCTTCACGATGGCTGCGGGATTTGTTGACGGAGTTACGGCGCCACGGTGAAAACCCTAGCGAACTCAAGGGTCACGGAGCCATATCCAAACGAGCGCGGCGGCGGAGGAGAAAGAAGAGAGGGTCGGGATGGAGGAGAGGAAGCTCGTACCTGCGAAGATGACGAGCGCGACGGCGGGAGATGCGATGGGGGGAGGAGACGGAGCTGCGGCGCCGCGGGCGTTGCGAACCCTAGCGAATGAGGGCGGCTTTCTGCGGACGACGAGCGCGGCGGCGGGAGATGCGATGGGGGGAGGACACGGAGCTGCGGCGCCGCGGGCGTTGCGAACCCTAGCAAAATGAGGGCGGCTTTCTGCGGACGCGAACTGAGGGCCGCTTCTTGGTTGGCGTTGGCGGGTGGCTTTTCATCGAAGCGTGGCGCGGAAAAGCGAGGCGAGAAGCTACGCGTTTGGGAGACGCTTCGGCTTCTGGCGTCCAGAATCCGCCCAGAAGCTAAACCAAAAAGGGGCTATATCTTGACTCTATGCTCGAGACAAAGAATTAGTTGATTGGTCAATTTCATTTATTAAATATTTTAATTGGTGCAATGAATATAGTAAAACACATGTTTTAAATACGCATACTGTATTATTTTGTATTTTAGCTATGACTTATACTTGAAGTACATCGCTGTCCAGGTTGTACACATCCTAACGGGCTTGCTTTGCTTCTCGGGTACGGATGGCAATGACCATGCGTTTACTAGTCCAGCAGTAGTTGATCCGACTACTAGGTTTCCTCTCTTTCCGTGAAGCGTCGGTACACCATCACTTGAAAGCTGCATATACCGACCCGGAGATTTGAGATGTTGCTCACCGTTTTTGAGCTCAACGACCAATCACTGGCATTTAAAAAAAATAACAGTCTGATGTTTTTTATGTTTTGTTTTCCTTTTACTTTTATGAAGATGAAGATTGTATTTTCCATTGATACTGGAGTTACTGTGATTTGCAACAAACAACAATAAAACATGCATAACTTGCAAATTGTACAAACATCTACTACACCTAATTATTTAATATTTTGTAGGCACTTATATTTTATTATGTATGCATATAAATGTTATTTATCACCCTAGTTGATAACCATCCATCCTTGAGACGGCTTAACAAAAATTCGAATAGTTTAATAAACAATAAAGATTCACGGGTGACCATCACCTATTAGGATGACGAATAACACCACCACACATATATCGGTGCATGCGATAGCAGAGCGTAGGCTTAAGGGTCGGTTCCGTTTGCTGCCTCACCCGCTACAGGTTGCCACATCTAAAGTCAGACAAATTTGACCAAGTTAGGCGTGCGTTTAGTTTGTAGCCACATTTGTGACAAGATTTTTTTAACTGCTGCGCGGGTTCCGATCGTTAATGACTTTATAAAAGTGACAAGATTCTTTTAACCCTTATGCATTACCAAGATATATGACACAGAATTTAAACATTTAAACTTAAGATAAGTGTAGCAATTCTTGGTACCTAAGTATACACCAAACAGGGTTATCAGGGTTAGCTTCACTATATAATATAAGTTTTCTTAAACTTTAATAGTACTTTGCTAAATGATTTTATAAATTTTATCGGGGTCGGAGTAAGCCAATAAACCTCCTAAATTCGTCAGAATAGCCCTAAACGTAGCTCTCATCTCTTGAGGGTTTGTCTCGTCGATATTTAACCTAACGAGATTGATGGAGTTTTATCTTTTACGAGTCTAAATTCTCTTTAATCCTCTTCAACCCTCCCGAACCGAGGATTAACTGAAGAAACCCGTATATATGAGTATGAATGCCATGCAGGTTCCGGGGCGATCGGCTTCTTGAAGCGAGGTGCCATGGCCCATGGGGAAGAAAAGAGAGCTGATGTGAATAGGACTTCTGACTTGACTAGTCATCTTGCGTTGCCAGCTACTGCATTTCTAGACGGAGGAGACGAGAAACCTGTTGAGGTCTGAGGCCAGGAAAGAGTCCAACGCTTTGGGTTTGGGTGTGCAGGCGTGTGGCCTGGACTCACTGACCGACTGAGCGGATGCCACACGGTCAAACCAGTGTTCCACTCCGACTTCTCTCTGAAAGCTTGGTCGACAATGATGGAACTGAGAAATAAGTAAAGTACTAGCAAAAATGACTGTCCGTATTGCTACGTTTTATATGATAAGTATAATTATCTGCAGTATATGTACTCTATATTTTTATATTGGGGGTGTTTGGTTGTACCCTAATAAAGTTTAGTCCATATTAAAGTTTAGTCTATATCACATCGAATGTTTTAATAATAACTATGAGTATCAAATATAGTATAATTATAAAACTAATTACACAGTTGAAGACAAAAGGACGAGACAAATTTATTAAACTTAATTAAACCTATATCTAATGCTCATAATTGATATTTAAACATTTGATATGACACGAACTAAACTTTAGTACTGTCGAAGGAAAATCCTCCGGTCGGGTTAACCCGCCCTAATTTAAGATGAGGGGGCAACCTAGGGTTAGCCTGTAGAGATGGATGAACACAAGCACACAAGTGTTTAGAGTGGTTCGGACTGCCAGAGCATAATACCCTACATTCGCTGTGTGTTGTATTGCTTTGTTGGTTGCTTCTCCGTGGTCCAGATGAACTTGGGTGAGCCCTCCCTTTTATAGTCCAAGGGAGACACGTACATGGTGACTGAGCCCCGATAAGTGGGCCCGCCAATCTAATACTTAAATGTATAGGAGATGGAGAGACGAATCCTAGCAAACCAAGATCTCCTCCGCAGTGGTCAGATATCTTCTCTTGGTCTTCGCGCAGATCACCTAGCATCCTACTCTCTTGCCCCATCTAATCGGAACATAGATGTAGGCCTTGGTGTAGGTTACAGTGTAGTCTGGTACATTGACATGCGTAGGAGTGTATGTGTCACACCCGGTTTTGAAGGTAAACCGAATGCGAACCATGTATGTGCAGGATCAGTAATTCACGTACACAGCGATTACATAAATGACTCATCATAGCACAATGCTTTGAATTACAATAAAGAGTAAGTAATACTATTACAAACTAGAGCCATTTACATAATATAAATCAAAGTACACAGAATCGAAACGTAGCCAACGTAAACAACCCACCACAGGCAGCTGACTGGGGGAGGTCGCTAGCCTAATCCTTGAACTCGTCGATGTCCTGGAACTCATGGAGATCCGCCTTAACACCTTCTTCTTTACCTGAGCATAGATTGCACCAAAGGCAACCTGATGTTTTGTGAAAGCAAGGGTGAGTACACATCAATGTACTCAGCAAATGTCCCGTTTGGCTTTAGTGGACTAGCTTTATGTGGGGTTAAGTCAAGCAGTTGCTTTTAGTTGGTCAGGTTATTATTACTAGTAGAAAGCCAGGTTTTAGCATTTACCCAAGTTATTAACCCAATGTACCCTTTCCAAACGGAAAGAATACCACTTACCATTACCATTGTCATAACCAAAACCGTCATCCTCATCACCACCTGTAAATCATACATCTCTGATCAAGTATCTCTAATCAATGGAGCTCCCTTGGCCGCTCATAACCGTGAGCACGGCTGATATATCAGTTTCATAACACTCTGCAGAGGTTGCGCACTTTACCCACAAGCCGTGATTCCTTCTTGCCTCGGGACGATCAAACCCTTAAACACTACCAAGGTGAATAGGCAGGGTCTCACTACATAGCTTTTACAAAGATTCCCTGGGGCTGTAGTCGCCCGTTAGGTTTCCTAAATGCACCGCACTCCTCCCCAAGGGGCGAACCAACCTTGGCAGAGCGAGCCGCATACACCGAGCCCCATTAACGGCACGATGGCGAAGCGAACTACACCCCAGTTCCTCTAATTACTTAGCTAAGGGCGTCCCATTCCACCCTCATGGTTGCACTGTTTTCCCGGGCGGTCATCTAATGAACAGGTCCTTACGGAGAGGCACTCGAGAACCGCTCGAGCCCCCTAAAGTATCACCAGTCCAACATCATAATCATAATGACAACATCGTATCATAAGTTTTCACATCATGTTCATTGATTAAAGTAAAGCAATAGCATGAAGCTAACCATAGTGACCCAAAAGGTAATCAAGGAAAAGGTAAATAGAAAGCTAGTCAATCCTTAGGTTGTTTATAGTATGCGAGACAGTGAATTATAAAGTAAATGGGACATAATGGGTCAGAGGACACTTGCCTTCACCAAACAGATGCTCAGGGTCTTCGATCTCGTAGAACTCGAAGAACTGGATCATTTGGTCGCCGAAGCTTGACCGTCGATTCCTTGAAGCTCAGAAACGAATTGCGATCTAATCGCAACGCGAAGCGAAGACGAACAGGCACAATCAAACAAATATATACATATGCATAAGAATATTACACCATACAAGATAAAATGTTATAAAAGCGAGCAATATAAAATAGAGAGCGCCTCTACGGTTACGCGAGGAAAAAGAAACGCGATAGTCGAAGCTACGGTCTAGAAGTTATAACGTTTACGCTACGCAAGTAGTAGCCAGGACATTTAATTCGGTGTTATCAAATATAGATTATAACTACTATTTAATTAGAGCGAGAGATTCTAGGTGAGGCGAATTTACAATACACGAAACAACACGACAGCATGCACTCGACGCGCGCACATACGTGACATAGCATGCTACGACACACGAAACAACGCGCGCGACCAACGCGAATGACGCGTGAATCGGCACGCCATCACGTGTGGAACAGCGCGCGCGACACATGCGAAACAACGCGCACGACAGCGCGTGACACGGCTACGGCGCAAATAGGACGACACCATGCAAACGACGCGCGGGCACGCGCGACACACGAGATACGCGTGATATGCGAGCCAGTCGCGCGGCACGAACGTGCCAAGGAATGATGACACACGCAACCGGCACGCAAACGACGCGCAACTACTTGCGCGAACAGTGTGCGTGCCACAAGAACATCACGCGCGAACAGCGCACTGATGGTGCAGCGATGCTTGATTATCGCTAACAAATAACCTGTTGATAATAAACAAGTATGAGCTCAGAAACATTTGAGCTGATATTAATCACGCTAACATTTATTTATAAAAGTATAAATTAAAGCTATGGGTTAGTTTATTAATCAACATAACATTTTAATAACCATCAGACTAACAAATAATTAGTTAATTAATTAAATCATCCTTACGACAAAACAACACTACTGACACGCGGGGTAGACAAACGGGTTCGGGGGTAGACGGGGGTAGATGGGAGTCATCTAGGGGTAGACGGATGTCGTCGAGACCCTGACGACACGCTGCGCGTATGACACGCAACCTGCTAAACAAGGTGCGCGGCACGGCGCTCGCGACAGCGCGCGTCGACACGTGTGAACGACACGCACGATGTGCACGAACGGTACGCACAACTTAAACACACTGTGCGAATATTGGCTATAATATTTTATTCGACTTAGCCATAATAGCAAGCAAATATTATAAGCACCAATGAATCATTACTTAACTCTGATTGTGTTGTTACTTGAATAGTCGCCGTTTTAATATGTAGTTAATTAGCACGAGCGATTCTAGACGGAGGGGTTGACTGAAGCACGACGAGACATTAGGGACACGGCGCTGAGCGAGCGCACCTACTGGGCTGCGCGGTGCGGCTGCGCGGGTGGGCCAGGGGGAGGGGGCAGCGCGGCTGGGCCGCTGGCGCTGCTGGGCCAAGGGGGCACTGGCCGAGCGGGGGGGCCTGCATGCGTGGGGGGAGCGCGAGCGGGCTGGGGCACTGGGCTGGGATGCGGGGGCGCGGGGGTGGACCAAGGAGAGGTGGGCCGCAGAGCTGGGCCGAGGGGGCGCTAGGGAAGGTTTTCTGTTTCTTCTCTTTTACATTTTTCTACTACCAAATTTATTTATAATGAATAAGCTACATATTAAATGGATACACCCCAAAGCAAAACATCACACAAAACAAATATATTTTGTCATGATGCATCAATCATTATTCCCTTGGGGTTTATTAATAGCTATAACTAGAGTAAAATTTCCTATAATCTTGGAAAGAAATAAATAAGGGGGCAAGAAGAAAGAGGAACAAGAGAGTAACACCTGAATTTGGTATATATTAGAGAAAAAAATTTATACCCCCAAATTTAGGGTGTTACAGTATGCATGGTGTCGTCCCATCCCCTCCGCCTGTTCCGTCATGCCTAGATAATGTGTGAGGAACAACAGAAGTCATAATGAAGGGCGCCCAAGTGGCGCATTGAGTCAATGGTCTTGTCTTGGTAGCGCACAAGTTTCTGACGTGGTGCAGGCCTTGTGGCTTGGGTGCGCTGCCTGCCACTGGAGTGGATAGGTGCACATCTTATTCGGAGTTAATGTAGAGGCGCCTCATGCCAGAGGCTCACATCAGGCTCTGCCCGTTGGCTTACGTCACGTGCCATAGTCCACGTGATGGCGCTGGGACTCCATTTGTGCGGGGAGCAAGGACCAAGAGCTACCGGCATGTGGCAGCACCGAACTCCCCTTCTCGAGGACTCGGAAGTCACTTGCGATTATTCGGGCCTTATTTATAGTAGCCTGGACATGTGGCAGCACCGGACCTCCCCGATTGGGGGTTCGGGTGGCACATGTAGGGTTATGGGACTGACCCATGGGGGTCCAGCTCCTGACTATAACTGAAAGTCGCCTAGAGGGGGGCGAATAGGCGGAATCTGAAAATTATAAACTTAAGCACACACTACAAGTCGGGGTTAGCGTTAGAAATGAATTCGAGTCCGAAAGAGAGGGGAAAACAAATCAACCAAAAAATAAAGCGGATGAACACAATGATTTGTTTTACCGAGGTTCGGTTCTAGAGAACCTAGTCCCTGTTGAGGTGGCCACAAAGACCGGGTCTCTTGCAACCCTTTCCCTCTCTCAAACGGTCACTTAGACCGAGTGAGCTTTCTCCTTAATCAAACGGGTCACTTAGACCCCACAAGGACCTCCACACACTTGGTGTCTCTTGCTTTGATTACAATTCACTTGGGAACAAGAATGAGGAAGGAAGAAAGCGATCCAAGCAACAAGAGCATAAAGAACACGAACAAAACCCTCTCTCAAGTCACTAAGTGGTTGGAGTGGATTTGGCACTTGGAGAGGCTTTGATTCTTTTGATTTGTGTCTAGGAGTGAATGCACTAGCTCTTGTATTGAATGTGAAGTGCTGGAAACTTGGATGCTTGGAGTGTTGGTGGTTGGGGGGTATTTATAGCCCTCAACCACCACATAGCCGTTTGGGATGGCTGCTATCGATGGGCACACCGGACAGTCTAGTGCGCCACGAGACACTGTCCGGTGCACCACCGGACGCTATCTGGTGCGCCAGCCACGTCACCCAACCGTTAGGGTTCTGGAGCAGTTGACTGTTGGAGGCTTGTCTTCAAGTGGCACCGGACAGTCCGGTGCTGCACCGGACACGCATTATTCACTGTCTGGTGCGCCTCTGACTTCTGCGCTCTGACTCTATGTGCACTGTTCTTCACTGTTCAGCGGTCAGCGCGGCTTTTGCAGTCAACCGTTGTGCGAGTAGCCGTTGCTCCGCTAGTGCACCGGACAGTCCGGTGAATTATAGCGGAGCACGCCTGGAGAGACCCGAGAGTGGCCAGCGTCTCTGTATGGCCCTGGTGCACCGGACACTGTCCGGTGCGCCAGACCAGGGCACACTCGGTTTCTTTGCTCCTTTGTATTTGAACCCTATCTTCAATCTTTTATTGGTTTGTGTTGAACCTTTATGCACCTATAGAACATATTTTCTAGAGCAAACTAGTTAGTCCAATATTTGTGTTGGGCATTCAACCACCAAAATTATTTATAGAAAAAGGTTAACCCTATTTCCCTTTCAATCTCCCCCTTTTTGGTGATTGATGCCAACACAAACTAAAGCAAATATATAAGTGCAGAACTGAACTTGTTTGCATAAGGTAAGTACATAGGTTGCTTAGAATTAAACCAATTTACAATTTCACTAGATATGCATGGATAGTTTTCTTTTATTTAACATTTTGGACCACATTTGCACCACTTGTTTTGTTTTTGCAAATCTTTTTGGAAATTTTTTTCAAAGTCTTTTGCAAATAGTCAAAGGTATATGAGTAAGATTGCAAGAAGCATTTTCAAGATTTGAAATTTCTCCCCCCCTGTTTCAAATGCTTTTCCTTTGACTAAACAAAACTCCCCCTGAATGAAATTCTCCTCTTAGTTTTCAAGAGGATTTTAATAGATACCAATTGGAAGTATATTTAGATGCTAGTTTTGAAAATATACCAATTGAAGAAATTTCTATCACAAGATACCAATTGGAAAAACAAACTTTTGTGAAAACAAATAAATCATCATTTCGAAATTTTTGAAGTTGGTGGTGCGGTCCTTTTGCTTTGGGCTTAATATTTCTCCCCCTTTGGCATTGTTGGGGGCCTTCGGCTTCCGAAGGTCCTCAAAAACATGATTTGACAATGTCTTCCAAGTGAAATATGTGAACAGGTACCTTCGGAATCGGGTCACGAGTATACAATATGGTCAAGACGAAGCTTGAGTAGGACGGAAGGCGATCGTAACGAAGGATAAGATGATCACGAAGCTATGCGCAGAAAAAGCTTCGGTATGACAGCAGAAAAGGGGAACCGACCTATATGATGAAAAGCCAAGTTAGACCTCGAAGAATCACTATAGAGTTATTGATAAATGTAAAGGGCATTAATGTAATTTTCCACGGGCTGCGTCATGTGCCTATAAATAGATGAACAGTACTCCCGTACTGTTCACGCTGATCTGGCATTTGCTTTTCGCATCACACCTGTACCTTTACTTTTCGTCAATCCGAAGGTACATTTATAATTTGTTATTATGATTCTGATAATATAAAATTAAAATAAGTTGATGGTAATATCTATATTATTATTCGCATTTCATATATGTATTCTTCTTCATCATCCGTCGAACTTACGAAGGTCTCTTCCTTCATAACCTTCGTCCGGAATTCATTATATCCGAAGGGACATAATGTCTTGAAGGACGAAGGACTTTAACATTTAACACTTTTTATGTTGCCTTGTTCTTAACTCGAAGCATTTGAGAACAAGTCCCCAACATTGGCGCCCACCGTGGGTGAACTCACGTCCATTTTTTTAGTTTTGAACATCTTCGGCAAGCATTACCTTCATTATGCCGCCGAGGAAAGCTTCAGCCACAGGGGCTGCCACTCTGCAGCCGCTGGATCCCAATCAGGATGTCCTTTCTCTCAGGGAGGCCCGAAGCCAGAAGAGGAAGGCCACCAGTCCAACGCCTCCGGAGGATGACTTGGATCAAGAAATCCAAAACTTGGAGATGCTCCATCAACAGGTCCAACGGAAGAAGGAAAAGATGGCTCGTCTAGCTGACCTACAAAGGCAGATAGACGAAGCCTCTGAAGAACTTCGTCATCTTGCTCAAGATGACCAGAACCAAAGGCCTCCGCACAGAGAGCTTCATCAGGAGGGCTTCTACAACGAGGACGATTGGTATGAAGATTTCCATCATGGAAATTTTGCTTTTGATGATGCTTCTCCTCTGTCAACAGAACTGCATGCTACACCTTGGCCACAGTCTTACAAGCCACCTCAACTCCCCATGTACGACGGTCATTCAGACCCGAAGCAATTCTTGATGAGCTATGAAGCAACCATATCTTCGTAGGTGGCAACACGGCGGTCATGGCAAAGTCTTTCGTCATGGCTGTCAGGAGTGTTGCACAAACCTGGTACTCCTCTCTTCGGCCAGGGACAATCACCTCATGGCAAAAGCTGAAGGACATGTTGATAACCAGCTTCCAAGGGTTTCAAACGAAGCCAGTCACTGCTCAAGCTTTATTCCAGTGCACTCAGGACCACGAAGAATACCTTCAGGCGTATGTCCGAAGGTTCCTGCGTTTGAGGGCACAGGCACCAACAGTGCCCAATGAAATTGGCATTGAGGCCATGATCAAGGGGCTTCGGCCGGGACCTTCAGCTCAGTACTTTGCCAGAAAGCCTCCTCAAACTTTGGAGAAGCTGCTCTAGAAGATGGACGAGTATATTCGAGCTGACAATGATTTTCGCCAAAGAAGGGAGGAAGCATTCAGGTTCTCTGAAATGACCAGGGGCTTCGGAGGAAGATTCTATCTGAGGCACGTCTGGTCAATTCACAACTCTACTCAAAGTGATGACAGAGGGAGTCAACAGCAAAGGCCACATTGCTCCTCGCAAGCTTCGGGGCAGCAGCAAAGCACTTTCCGGTCGCCAGCGCCAAGGGGCAGTGTCACACCCGGTTTTGGAAGGCAAACCGAATGCGAACTATGTACGTGCCAGGATCAGAACTCACGTACACAGCGATTACATAAATGAACATCATCGCACAATGCTCGAATAGTAACATAAAGGAGTATTAACTTATTACATCACGGAGTCATAGACATCCACATAGTCATCAACTTAACAGTTAAATCAAAGTGCTAGCGAAACGCAGTAAAGATAAGGCCTTCACAGGCAGCTGACTGGGGGTTGCTGCCAACCCACACCTAGAATTCGTCGTAGTCTTGGAACTCCTGGAAGTCTCCTCCCACGGCTTCACCTTCTCCTGAGCAGTGGTTACAATGCGGACAACCTGGTGTTTTGTGGTAAAGCAAGGATGAGTACACATCAACGTACTCAGCAAATGTCCCGTTTGGCTGAAGTGGACTAGCTTTATGTGGGGTTAGGCTCAAGCAGTTGCTTTTAGTTGGTCAGGTATTTATCATTAGTAGAAGCCAGATTTTAGCATTAACCAACCCATGAACCATTTCCTCATCGAGGAACAACATCATCATATTCGAACCAAAACCATAACATAATCCTTGTATCTCGAACCATCTGTATCTCTAATCAAAGAGGATCCCAAGGCTGTTCTTAACCGTGAGCACGGCTGATATATCAGTTTCACTACCCTCTGCAGAGGCCGCACACTTTACCCATGAGTCATGATTCCCTTTCTACCCGGGGAGAGCTAATCCCCATTGACCACTACCTAGGTGGTCCGGCAGGGCATCACTACGTAGCTTTTACAAAGATTCCCTAGAGATCATAGCTGCCTGTTAGGTTTCTCCAGTTTAATAAACACAGTACTCCTCCCCGCAGGAGAGTGACTAACAAAAGCAAAACGAAAGAACCTCGGCACTCAGCCTCGGCAGAGCAAGCACTGTGCCTGGACCCCATTGACGGCACGACGGCGAAGCAACTACACCTCTAGTTCCTCTAATTAATTAGCTAAGGGCGTCCCATTTCACCCTCATGGTTGCACTGTTATCCCGGGTGGTCTCTCAACGAACAGGTCCTTACGGAGAGGTACTCAGGAAACAGCCTGAGCCCCCTGGAGTATCACAAGATCATCAACATCATCAGGATAACAGTATCATAAATATTCACATCATGTTCATTGATTAAGTTAAAGCAGTAGCAAAGTGCTAACCATAATAGCCCATAAGGTCATCAAGGATAAAGTAAAGTGTAAAGCTAGTCAATCCTTAGGTTTCAAGTAAGTAATGCGGGGTAGTAAGTTATAAATGAATAGGACATAATGGGTCAGAGGACACTTGCCTTCACCAAACTGTTGATCAGGAACCTCCTCTGCAACTTCCTCGGGAAACACAGACTGCTCGTTGTCTACGTAAAGTAATCATTCACACTATGCACTTGGGAAGATAACAAACAAAAGCAACATACCAAACATATGCAGCAAAGAGATCACAAGTTCATAGTAGAAAAGGGATAGGCACTCTGGTGTTCCCTAGGTCTGGGGTAGAGGACTATACAAGTGAATCATTATCCACTAATCAGGTTTAAGTCAGTGGTGGGATTAAATCATTATCTAGTTTTAAGTTCCTAAACTTAGGTGTCTAAGTCCATAAACTTAAGTGCTCCAACTTTTATTAAAGTCTACTATCTTTTATTTATCTCAAATAAGGTTCCAATAACCTTAATCCTATCCTAATGATTAACCATTAATTGGGACATGGAAACAGCAGGGAAACATTGCATAAACAGATAGATAATAATATTATGAACATTTTGCAACTTGAAGCACCTAATTTGGAGTTCATATGGCAAAGTTATGAATTTTACAAGTTTAGGGGTTAAAAATATACCCTAAGGACCTATTTTGAATTAAATAAAAGGGCTGAGGACCTAACTGCGAGAAACCAGGGACGGCGGGCGCAATTTCCAGAAAACCGGGGGGCTCTTTAAGAAAACGCGCGGGCGAAGGGGTATCGGACGTTTATAGCCGTTAGATCCCAGATCAACGGCCAGGATTAGATCCTGCGGCGGGCGCGCGGGCGCGCGGCGGCCTGGGCGGCTGACAGGCGGGGTCGGGCGGGCAGCGCGCGGGCAAACGGCTGACAGGCGGGACCGGGCGAGCAGCGCGGGGCGCAGGCGACTGGCAGGCGGGACCGGGCGAGCAGCGCGGGGCGCGCGGGCGAACGGCTGACAGGCGGGACCGGGCGGGCAGAGCGAGCGCGCGGGCGAACGGCTGACAGGCGGGGCCCAGTTGGCAGAGAGGCGGGGCGCGGGGAAACGGCTCTGGGCCGTTGGATCTTGGGCGGACGGTTGAGGTTGGGTTCGGGTTATTTGAATCCGTGCCGTCCGATCTAAGATAGATGGCGGGGATGGGGTGGCTGGCTCCCGTCTCCTTTCCCAGCTGGCTGAGGCGGCGGCGCCCGTCCCTGCGGCGGAGGAGCTCGCCGGAGACGAGGGACGCGGGGGCCCTGCGGGTCCTTGGGGCGATCTGAATGGTTGGGGGGGTTGGGGAGGGCGCGGGGAACCTTCCGGTGGGGACTAGGTCGGGGCAGGGGCACCGGAGGGGGGCGGTTCACGGTGGAGCGGCTCGGCGGCGGCGCTAAACTACTCCGGCGAGGAATTAAACGTGATAGAGAGCAAGGCAAAGGCCAATAGGGGCGGGAGAGGTCCCTTACCTCAAAGCGGCCTCCGGGGGCTCCTCGGCGGCGACGGAGACGCGACGGTGGCCCAGGTCGACGGTGGCGGCTGCACGGCGGACGGCGGGTGAGCGTGGGCAGAGAGAAATAGGGAGGGGAAGGGGAAATTGGAGCGCGTTCCGGGTTGCGGACGCCGGGGCGGAGCTCACCGTGGCAATGGACACGGCGGAGCTCCAACGGCGGCCGGGAAACGAGCTCGGGCGGCGGCAGTTCGCGGCGATGGCGTTTTGGCGTGCGCGCAGCGAGGGAGAGGGAGAGAGGGGGGGGGGGGCGGTTGGTGCGCAAATGGGGGAGGGGGAGATGGCGAGCAAGGCTCGGGGCTCAAGTGGCCAAGGGCGAGGTGGGGCGAGCCCCACGCGCGACGTGGGCGCGGAGACCGCGGCACGCGCGGCGGCGGTTACGCGAGGACGAGGGAGCTGACAGCCCGGGCCCGCGACGCAGAGAGAGAGAAGAAAGCGGGCGCGGGGCGGGGAACGCGGGGCTGACTGAGGGGGCCCACGGGCAGAGAGAGAGCGAGGGAGCGGGCGCACGCGCGGGGACGCGGCAGCGCCGACAGGTGGGGCCGGGCGAGCAGGGAGAGAGGGAGGCGGGTGCGCGGAAGGCGTCCGCGCCGACAGGCCGGGCCCGCTGCACAGAGAGAGGAGGGGGGGGGGAGAGGCGCGCGCGCGCGAGGTGGGCCGACTGGGCCGAAAGGCCGAGGGGGGCGGGGAAGCGGGCTCTTTTCCTTTTTTTTCTTTTATTTTGGAATTGTTTTCTCTTTTCTTTTTATTTTCTCTATTTGATTCAAATTCAAATAAGCCACAAATTCAAATTAGACTTTTTGAGAATTATGCACCAAACAAAAGTGAAATCTAGGGTTCAACATGATGCAACAATTCATACTCCCTTGGAGTTTGAGCTAATGGACTATAATTATAAATAAAATAACCACTTTCCTCCTATAGAAATGAGAAAGAGAAGATTGGGGAAGGATGAGAAAAGGGAAGTAACACCTGAATTTGTGAATATGAGCAAAGAAATTTTATACCCCCAAATTCAGGGTGTTACAAACCTACCCCCCTTAAAAGAATCTCGCCCCGAGATTCAGGGTTGGTCAGCAAAGAGTTCAGGGTATTTGGCTTTCAGATCATCTTCTCGTTCCCAGGTTGCTTCTTCCTTCGAGTGGTGACCCCATCTGACTTTGCACATTCTGATGGTATTCCTCCGGGTGACTCTGTCTGCAAACTCCAGAATCTGCGTTGGCTTCTCTATGTATGTCAGATCCTCCTGGACTTCCAAACCCTCCACTGGCAACTGTTCTTCTGGTACTCGCAGACACTTCTTCAATTGTGACACGTGGAACACATTGTGCACTGCCGACAAACTTTCTGGTAGGTTGAGTTGGTAAGCCACTTCTCCACGCTTTGCTTGAATCTGATATGGTCCAACGTACCGGGGTGCTAACTTGCCTTTAACTCCGAACCTTCTGACTCCCCTGATAGGTGACACCTTCAGATAGACGTAATCTCCCACTTCAAAACTCAGTTCTCTTCTCCTTCTGTCTGCGTAGCTTCGCTGCCTTGATTGTGCTATCTTCAGATTCTCCCGAACCATTTTGATATTCTCTTCGGCTTCAAGCAAAATGTCGGGGCCAAACACCTGTCTCTCTCCAGGCTGGTCCCAATGCAGCGGAGTCCTACAACTCCGCCCATAGAGTGCCAGAAACGGCGACATCTTCAAGCTGGCCTGGTAACTATTGTTATAGGAGAATTCTGCATAAGGTAACCTTTTGTCCCATCCGGACTTGTCTTGCAACGCACAGGCTCTCAGCATATCTTCTAGGATCTGGTTAGTTCTTTCAGTCTGACCGTCTGTCTGCGGGTGATAAGCCGAGCTGTAGTTCAAATGGGTGCCCAAAGCTTCTTGTAGCTGCTGCCAAAAATGAGAGGTGAACTGCGTTCCTCGATCTGACACTATCTTCTTCGGCACACCATGAAGGCAGACTATGCGTGACATGTATAACTCAGCTAACGTTGCTCCGGTGTATGTGGTCTTCACAGGTATGAAATGGGCCACCTTTGTTAAGCGGTCCACAACCACCCAGATGGAATCATAACCGGCCCGGGTACGAGGTAGGCCAACTATAAAATCCATCCCGATCTCATCCCACTTCCACTGAGGAATCCGCAATGGCTGCAACAATCCGGCGGGCCTTTGATGCTCTGCTTTGGTTCTTTGACAGCTATCACAAATGGCGACATATTCTACGATTTCTCTTTTCATGCCATACCACCAAAACCTCCTTTTTAAATCCTGGTACATCTTCTCACTTCTAGGGTGTATGGAGTAGGCTGTCTCATGAGCTTCCTTCAGGATCAGCTCCCGAATGGGTCTGAGGTCGGGGACACACAATCGGTCCTTGAACCATATTACCCCCTCTTCATCCTCTCGAAAGTCTTTGCCTCTTCCTTCTAAGATTAGCTGCCGGATCTTGTTGATGCTTTCATCATCCTTCTGCCCTTCTTTGATCTCCCGCTCTAGGGTGGGCTCTAATTCCACTGTTACTCCTTGCGTACTGTTCAGGAAACCGAGACTCAGTCTGTCGAACTCCTTGGCCAACTCATATGGCATTGGGTACGTGGCCATCATATTGACTTGACTCTTCCTGCTCAGAGCATCTGCAACAACATTGGCTTTGCCTGGATGGTAATGTATCTCCAACTCATAGTCTTTGATCAATTCCAACCATCTTCGCTGTCTCATGTTTAACTCTGACTGGGTGAATATGTACTTCAGACTTTTATGATCTGTGTAGATGTCGCACTTCTGTCCATACAAGTAATGTCTCCATGTCTTCAAAGCATGAACCACTGCTGCCAACTCCAGGTCATGTGTGGGGTAATTTTTCTCATGGATCTTCAGCTGCCGAGATGAATATGCTACAACTCTTCCTTCTTGCATTAGCACACATCCCAATCCGGTGTAAGATGCATCGCAATACACTGAGAATGGTTTGTGAACATCAGGCAGGACTAACACCGGAGCTGTGGTCAATCTATTTTTTAGTTCTTCAAATGCTTCCTGACACTTTTGGGTCCACTTAAACTCAACTTTCTTCGCTAGTAACGCTGTCATTGGTCTAGCAATCTTTGAGAAGCCTTCGATGAAACGCCTGTAATACCCAGCCATTCCAATGAAGCTCTTGATCCCACGAACATCCTTTGGTGCTTTCTAGTTCAGGATATCTGCTACTTTCTTCGGATCCACTGCCAACCCATCTTGATTTATGATGTGACCCAGAAACAAGACTTCATGAATCCAGAACTCGCATTTGCTCAGTTTGGCATACAACTGATGCTCTCGAAGTCTTTGCAATACCATCTTCAAATGCTCTACATGATCTTCCTCACTTTGAGAGTATATGAGAATATCATCGATAAACACTACCACAAACTTGTCCAGATAATCCATGAACACACTGTTCATCAGGTACATAAAGTAGGCTGGCGCATTTGTCAAACCGAAGGACATAACTGTGAATTCATATAACCCGTACTTGGTGATGAATGCCGTCTTCGGTATGTCCGAGGGTCGGATTCTGAGTTGATGGTAACCTGATCTCAGATCTATCTTCGAGAATACGCTGGCACCTCTGAGCTGGTCGAACAAATCTTCTATCCTTGGCAGGGGGTACTTGTTCTTGACAGTGACTTCATTCAAGGCCCTGTAGTCTATGCACATCCTTTTGGTACCATCTTTCTTCTCTACAAACAACACCGGAGCGGCCCAAGGCGAGGTACTTGGTCTGATGTAACCCTTCTCTAACATCTCATCTATCTGCTTCTTGAGTTCCACCAATTCTGGCCCAGACACTCGGTAGGCTCTTTTGGAAATGGGGGCGGTACCAGGGATAAGCTCTATGGCAAACTCAACTTTTCTCTCGGGTGGCATGCCCGTTAGATCCTCGGGAAATACGTCCGGAAAGTCCGACACAACCTTGATAGTCTCGATCTGGTTGGGCTCCTTACTATCAACTGAAATCTGGTGACAGACACCCTCCGCTGATTTAGGCATCCTTAGCTCGGCCACTACCTCTTCTCCTGACGGGGACTTCAATGTTACGGTCCTCTTGTCACAGCTAACATTCGCTTCATACTTCATTAACCAATTCATCCCTAGAATGACATCTATCCCAGGGGTGTCTATTACTATTAAGTCACTGGGGAACCCTATCCCCCTTATTTCCACCCTTATATTTGAGCATATTTTATCTGTTTGTACCTTGCCACCAACCGAATTAATCCTCATGGGCGGCATCATTGCCTCTACTGAGATGTTATGCAATTCTACCCAGGTTGCAGTGACAAATGAATGAGTTGCACCAGTATCAAATAGCACTTTCGTGGGATGAGATTCGACTGAGAACATACCTACTGCCACATCTGGTGCATCCTGGATCGCTTCGGCCTCCAAGTGGTTCACCTTTCCACGGTTGTACGCTTGGTTACGATTGCCTGCTGTCGGCTGCAGTACACCTTGCCTTGTTGGAGCATTGGGGTTGGTCTGCTGCTGCGCCGCCTTCTTCGGGCACTGCATCGCCCAGTGGCCTTGTTCTCCACAGTGGAAACATCCTCTGCCTCCTCCTTGTGCTGGGGCTGCTTGGTTGCTCTGGTTTGCTGCTGGGGCAGGAAGGCGAGGTGCCTGGTTGTTCTGCTTCTGATACTGATTACCTCCCTGCTGTCTGTGTTGACGATACTGCTGCTGCTGCTGTGGGTACTGCCTCTGAAACTGCTGCTGATGCGGACGCTGGTTCTGATTCTGATATCCCTGTGGGTGACCAGGCCTGCCTTGCTGAGATGAACTGCCTGAGAAACGTGGACGGCTGATGCTTCCGGACTGGGGTCCACTCATCTTGCGCTTCCGATCTTCCATATCCTTACGCTTCTTCTCAGTCATAACTGCCCTATCGATCAGGTGCTGAAAGGTGGGGAAGGTGTGGTTCATCAGCTGGTAATGCAGGGGATCCACCAAACCTCTCATGAACCTGTACTGCCTTTTAGCATCAGTGTTGACATCCTCAGGTGCATAACGAGATAGCTGCAGAAACTTGTCTCTGTATTCACTAACAGACAGGGGTCCCTGCTTCAGAGCCAGAAACTCCTCCTTCTTCACGATCATCAGTCCCTCCGGCACATGGTACCTGCGGAAACTCTCGCTGAATTCTTCCCAGGTGATGGCTTCGGGGTCAGCATGTGTGGCGAGGTAGGACTCCCACCAGGACTGGGCTGCTCCCCTTAGCTGACGGGGACCATACAGAACCTTCTCCCTGTCGTTACATTGGGCGGTGCGCAGTTCTCTTTCCACTGCGCGCAGCCAGTCTTCTGCATCCATGGGGTCGGCAGAATGGGCGAAGGTAGGAGGGTGCCCTCTCATGAACTCACCACGCTTATCCCGTGGCATCTGGGGCATCTGCACTTGCAACTGGGGTTGGGGTTGCTGTTGAGCCTGCTGCATGGCTGCCAGAGTCTGCCCAATGGCCTGCACTGCCTGAGTCTGCATCAAGAACATCTGCTCCACTGTCATCGGGGGTGGTGGGGGAGGCTGCCTCTGTTGTTCCTCCTGCTGGTCCTGCTGCTCTTGCTGAGCACGCCTGTTGCATCGGCGCCTGTTGTCAGACATCTGTGGAAGACATTCATACATCAGCGTTGATCTTACAACCCTCCAGCATAAGAAAAGAGAATACAGAATTCTTCATGACACTGAGTGAACAAGAGCTTCACTGATCCTCATCATGATTCAACACAGCTTCTCAGATAGAAAGGAAAGTAGAAGTAGATGGCTTCCCAACTAAATAACTGACTTTATTAACATTATAGCTAGGCCAAACTGCAGGAGAAACCCACAGGTTGGCAACAGTCATTACAAAGATTCAAATCCAGCACAAGTTCATCATAACAAGCATGCAAGCAACTGATAAGCAAACTAAGCTAATTGGAAGCAACTGATAAGCAAACTAAACTAACTATTTTAAGACTGAGACATCTGACTTAAGAATTATTACAAACTTCGACGCTAACGATCTAAGGATCCAGATCTATCCTGGTCTTACAGGCAGGAGAACCATAAGTGTGGTGACCACGTGGCGGTGAGCGGTAAGGGTGCTGAGTCCCAACAGGAGCGGGAGAACCACCCTCCTGGTGATGGCGCTCTGCCAGCTCAGCACGCAACTCCGCAATCTCCGTTCGAGCCCTGCTCAGCTCGTCCAGAGAGTGGTCCAGCTCAGTGTTAAGCACTGCGGCTAGGTTGACTGTGCTGCTCAACCTAGGGTTAGCCTCACCAACAGGGGAGACAACCACACTCTCTGTGCTGCCAGTAGGGCGGCGGGGGTAGTACCGAAGGTTAAGACCGTCGGCCACGCCACCGAACAAAGAACAGTACTGGGAGAGTGCACGTCGTGCTGCATCCTGCATAGCCGCCTCTGCAGTGTCCCTCTCGGAGATGGAATAGTGCTCTGAAACGGCCTCCGCACCCCGGAGGTCATCCTCCGGACGGCGAACTAGGCAGGTAGCCTCCTAGCGGTCCGGGTACCTCCCGCGACTGTGCTGGTAGACTACACAACGATACTCGATCGACCAGGTGTGCCGGTCGAAAGCCTGGCGCAGCAAGGTGTCGAGTGCGTCGTGGAAGTGACAACCGCGAGCGGCGTCACGGGTGATGGGTCGGGCGACCCATCCTTCTGCCTCCTGCGGCTCAGGAGACTCCGTGCTGTGGTCTGAGTCGTCGTCGTCGGGGTCTCCTCCAAGTCCTCCTCCAGTAGCTCCTCCAACAGCCGGGGCGTCCCGCGGTGGTGCAGGGGGCGCCTCCAGCTGGGCAACAGAGGAACGGGGCCTCACGGACTCCACCTCATGCTGGGATGAGGAGGAAGAGCCCTGCTGCTCTCTGTGCTGGCGCCGGCATTCCTGCTCCTCACGCAGGCGGTGGTGCAGTCTCTCCAGGTGACTCGACTGACCGGACACGGTGCGGTGCAGAGGACGCTCCGCAAGTCGAGACGGCAGGAAAGGAATCACCGACTTACGTGCAGTGTGTCTAAGACGAGCCATCTACAAAAGACACCGTAAGCATAAGAGTAAGAGCAGAACTAATATGACAAGTGAATAAACCATAGACAGAATAAGATAAAAATTTTAACAAGGTATAATATAGTATATATATATATGTAGTAAAACATAGGGTTGGTCGAGGTGACCGACTTTTGAAGTAACATCAGAGGTCAAGGTGAGAGGGAAGGTCAATAGTCCTTAGTACGACCAGTGCTACTCTAGGTCAGCGGTCCTACAGTCAGCACGGTTCTGATACCAATTATGTCACACCCGGTTTTGGAAGGCAAACCGAATGCGAACTATGTACGTGCCAGGATCAGAACTCACGTACACAGCGATTACATAAATGAACATCATCGCACAATGCTCGAATAGTAACATAAAGGAGTATTAACTTATTACATCACGGAGTCATAGACATCCACATAGTCATCAACTTAACAGTTAAATCAAAGTGCTAGCGAAACGCAGTAAAGATAAGGCCTTCACAGGCAGCTGACTGGGGGTTGCCGCCAACCCACACCTAGAATTCGTCGTAGTCTTGGAACTCCTGGAAGTCTCCTCCCACGGCTTCACCTTCTCCTGAGCAGTGGTTACAATGTGGACAACCTGGTGTTTTGTGGTAAAGCAAGGATGAGTACACATCAACGTACTCAGCAAATGTCCCGTTTGGCTGAAGTGGACTAGCTTTATGTGGGGTTAGGCTCAAGCAGTTGCTTTTAGTTGGTCAGGTATTTATCATTAGTAGAAGCCAGATTTTAGCATTAACCAACCCATGAACCATTTCCTCATCGAGGAACAACATCATCATATTCGAACCAAAACCATAACATAATCCTTGTATCTCGAACCATCTGTATCTCTAATCAAAGAGGATCCCAAGGCTGTTCTTAACCGTGAGCACGACTGATATATCAGTTTCACTACCCTCTGCAGAGGCCGCACACTTTACCCATGAGTCATGATTCCCTTTCTACCCGG
Source organism: Zea luxurians (assembly GCA_029449295.1). Classification (NCBI taxonomy): domain Eukaryota; kingdom Viridiplantae; phylum Streptophyta; class Magnoliopsida; order Poales; family Poaceae; genus Zea; species Zea luxurians. Next base: position 2,130,928 of record JAOPSE010000152.1, read on the forward strand.
GGAGAGCTAATCCCCATTGACCACTACCTAGGTGGTCCGGCAGGGCATCACTACGTAGCTTTTACAAAGATTCCCTAGAGATCATAGCTGCCCGTTAGGTTTCTCCAGTTTAATAAACACAGTACTCCTCCCCGCAGGAGAGTGACTAACAAAAGCAAAACGAAAGAACCTCGGCACTCAGCCTCGGCAGAGCAAGCACTGTGCCTGGACCCCATTGACGGCACGACGGCGAAGCAACTACACCTCTAGTTCCTCTAATTAATTAGCTAAGGGCGTCCCATTTCACCCTCATGGTTGCACTGTTATCCCGGGTGGTCTCTCAACGAACAGGTCCTTACGGAGAGGTACTCAGGAAACAGCCTGAGCCCCCTGGAGTATCACAAGATCATCAACATCATCAGGATAACAGTATCATAAATATTCACATCATGTTCATTGATTAAGTTAAAGCAGTAGCAAAGTGCTAACCATAATAGCCCATAAGGTCATCAAGGATAAAGTAAAGTGTAAAGCTAGTCAATCCTTAGGTTTCAAGTAAGTAATGCGGGGTAGTAAGTTATAAATGAATAGGACATAATGGGTCAGAGGACACTTGCCTTCACCAAACTGTTGATCAGGAACCTCCTCTGCAACTTCCTCGGGAAACACAGACTGCTCGTTGTCTACGTAAAGTAATCATTCACACTATGCACTTGGGAAGATAACAAACAAAAGCAACATACCAAACATATGCAGCAAAGAGATCACAAGTTCATAGTAGAAAAGGGATAGGCACTCTGGTGTTCCCTAGGTCTGGGGTAGAGGACTATACAAGTGAATCATTATCCACTAATCAGGTTTAAGTCAGTGGTGGGATTAAATCATTATCTGGTTTTAAGTTCCTAAACTTAGGTGTCTAAGTCCATAAACTTAAGTGCTCCAACTTTTATTAAAGTCTACTATCTTTTATTTATCTCAAATAAGGTTCCAATAACCTTAATCCTATCCTAATGATTAACCATTAATTGGGACATGGAAACAGCAGGGAAACATTGCATAAACAGATAGATAATAATATTATGAACATTTTGCAACTTGAAGCACCTAATTTGGAGTTCATATGGCAAAGTTATGAATTTTACAAGTTTAGGGGTTAAAAATATACCCTAAGGACCTATTTTGAATTAAATAAAAGGGCTGAGGACCTAACTGCGAGAAACCAGGGACGGCGGGCGCAATTTCCAGAAAACCGGGGGGCTCTTTAAGAAAACGCGCGGGCGAAGGGGTATCGGACGTTTATAGCCGTTAGATCCCAGATCAACGGCCAGGATTAGATCCTGCGGCGGGCGCGCGGGCGCGCGGCGGCCTGGGCGGCTGACAGGCGGGGCCGGGCGGGCAGCGCGCGGGCAAACGGCTGACAGGCGGGACCGGGCGAGCAGCGCGGGGCGCAGGCGACTGGCAGGCGGGACCGGGCGAGCAGCGCAGGGCGCGCGGGCGAACGGCTGACAGGCGGGACCGGGCGGGCAGAGCGAGCGCGCGGGCGAACGGCTGACAGGCGGGGCCCAGTTGGCAGAGAGGCGGGGCGCGGGGAAACGGCTCTGGGCCGTTGGATCTTGGGCGGACGGTTGAGGTTGGGTTCGGGTTATTTGAATCCGTGCCGTCCGATCTAAGATAGATGGCGGGGATGGGGTGGCTGGCTCCCGTCTCCTTCCCCAGCTGGCTGAGGCGGCGGCGCCCGTCCCTGCGGCGGAGGAGCTCGCCGGAGACGAGGGGCGCGGGGGCCCTGCGGGTCCTTGGGGCGATCTGAATGGTCGGGGGGTTGGGGAGGGCGCGGGGAACCTTCCGGTGGGGACTAGGTCGGGGCAGGGGCACCGGAGGGGGGCGGTTCACGGTGGAGCGGCTCGGCGGCGGCGCTAAACTACTCCGGCGAGGAATTAAACGTGATAGAGAGCAAGACAAAGGCCAATAGGGGCGGGAGAGGTCCCTTACCTCAAAGCGGCCTCCGGGGGCTCCTCGGCGGCGACGGAGACGCGACGGTGGCCCGGGTCGACGGTGGCGGCTGCACGGCGGACGGCGGGTGAGCGTGGGCAGAGAGAAATAGGGAGGGGAAGGGGAAATTGGAGCGCGTTCCGGGTTGCGGACGCCGGGGCGGAGCTCACCGTGGCAATGGACACGGCGGAGCTCCAACGGCGGCCGGGAAACGAGCTCGGGCGGCGGCAGTTCGCGGCGATGGCGTTTTGGCGTGCGCGCAGCGAGGGAGAGGGAGAGAGGGGGGGCCGGTTGGTGCGCAAATGGGGGAGGGGGAGATGGCGAGCAAGGCTCGGGGCTCAAGTGGCCAAGGGCGAGGTGGGGCGAGCCCCACGCGCGACGTGGGCGCGGAGACCGCGGCACGCGCGGCGGCGGTTACGCGAGGACGAGGGAGCTGACAGCCCGGGCCCACGACGCAGAGAGAGAGAAGAAAGCGGGCGCGGGGCGGGGAACGCGGGGCTGACTGAGGGGGCCCACGGGCAGAGAGAGAGCGAGGGAGCGGGCGCACGCGCGGGGACGCGGCAGCGCCGACAGGTGGGGCCGGGCGAGCAGGGAGAGAGGGAGGCGGGTGCGCGGAAGGCGGCCGCGCCGACAGGCCGGGCCCGCTGCGCAGAGAGAGGAGGGGGGGGGGGGAGAGGCGCGCGCGCGCGAGGTGGGCCGACTAGGCCGAAAGGCCGAGGGGGGGCGGGGAAGCGAGCTCTTTTCCTTTTTTTTCTTTTATTTTGGAATTGTTTTCTCTTTTCTTTTTATTTTCTCTATTTGATTCAAATTCAAATAAGCCACAAATTCAAATTAGACTTTTTGAGAATTATGCACCAAATAAAAGTGAAATCTAGGGTTCAACATGATGCAACAATTCATACTCCCTTGGAGTTTGAGCTAATGGACTATAATTATAAATAAAATAACCACTTTCCTCCTATAGAAATGAGAAAGAGAAGATTGGGGAAGGATGAGAAAAGGGAAGTAACACCTGAATTTGTGAATATGAGCAAAGAAATTTTATACCCCCAAATTCAGGGTGTTACAGGCAGAGGCGCCAGGGGCTTTGGGGGAAGATTTGGAGATCAGCCAAGAAAAATTTATTACCTATTCTGTGGTGAAGGCAAGGGCCATACCACCAGGATGTGCCATGTTACCATCCAGAAGCAAAAGGAGATAGCAGAAGCTGCAACACAACAGAGTCAGCCGAAGCAAGTCATGCATACTGCTTCATACCATTCGCCTTACATTCCAGAATATGTAGGCAATCACCCTGCAGCTTCTGTTGCTTCGGAAAGTCAACCCCAAGCATCTTGGCAGCAGCCTCCACCGCCACCACCAATGCAACAAGGTCAGCAGCCAGAAGGGAGTCAGCACACTCACCTTCAGCGGGACTTCAGAGAGGAGTCCGAAGCTCGCACAGTCAATAGCACTGTGCCGGAGTCGAAGCATATTTACTGACAAATATCCTACCTCGACAACGGATTTTCGCATTTTCGCATTTCAGTCTTACTTTCTTTTTAATAAGGAACAATTATGGGAAGTTTAAGTGCTTTTTATCGTCTTTTAATCTCTTGTAACAGTTTCGTTCTCTGCCATAATAAAAATATGTCTTCTCCATAGGCTTAAGTTGCCGAAGCATAATAATTTATGGTGGCAAGAAGGACCTTCGAATTATCAAAAAATTGTTCTAAGGAATACAGTGCAATTTCTTCGAAGCAGCAAAAAGTCGTTCCTAAGGGAGCGCAGTGTAAGTTTTCCGCTCAAAAGTCGTTCCTAAGGGAGCGCAGTGTAAGTTTTCTGCTCAAAAGTCGTTCCGAAGGGAATGCAGAGCTTACAGCGAAAAATAAACGCTGATTCCGCTGAAAGTAAAAGGCGAAGAAGCTCCTAAGGGAGGCTTACAGCGAAAAATAAACGCTGATTCCGCTGAAAGTAAAAGGCGAAGAAGCTCCTAAGGGAGGCTTACAGCGAAAAATAAACGCTGATTCCGCTGAAGTAAAAGGCGAAGAAGCTCCTAAGGGAGGTGTTGGGGCGAAGGCAAAGGCGCCGCCATTCGCTCGAAGCCTTTGCTGCAGCAGCTGAGCTAACACAGACAAAGCAGGCAGGGACACCCTTCGCATGTACCGCGCCAGACGAAGACCGGCGACGAAGGGCATCCCACTGTGCGGCCTCGTCCAGCTCAGAGGCCCACGTGCGATCCGGCCCATCGTAACGGGCCCCGCGTGGCCGCTGTGCGTTACGGGCCTAATTTGTAAAAGCATCCCTATAATTACGGTCTTTAACCCCGCTTTATGGGAATATTCTGGGGATAACCTAGGTAGCTGAGGGCACATGCGTCCTTAGCTCAAGGCGCTGCGCGCTCAGGTACCTATAAATACCCCCGCACAGTGCCCGTGAGAGGCCAGATGAACAGTGCTTTTGCCATCACGTGCTAAAACCCTGTTTGTGCTAACATTCCCCCCACTGTTGGATCGACTTGCGCCCGTGTGCAAGTTCCAACATTTGGCGCCCACCATTCGTGCTACGAGAAAACCACCCGCGATGGCACCCAAGAGAGCTAACCCGAAGGCTGACGAGGCTGCGAAGGCAGCACTGCTCGCCGCAAGAAAGGGCAAGGCCCTCGCCCTTACCCAATCCACCCACCAAGAGGCCACTGAAGACGATGCTCCTCGCACCTGCGAAGATGACACTCTCCGCACCTGTGGCCCTGAGGGACAACCGCAGCCACCCTCAGGCTTCGCACCACCGGAGGGCGCGGACCTCACCGAGGACGGTGAAGTCCTCGGCGTCTCAGCAGAAGAGCAGCTACAGCTGCGCGCCCTGCGCCTCAAGAACCGCAATCTCCAAAGGCAGAAGGAGATACTGGAGGCCAAGCACCAGCGTGTGTCCGCACTAGCCAAAGTGCGGCAAATGATACGCGACGAAGAGCAGAAGGCCCAGGAACTCGAGCGGGAGATTGCGCTGATGCAGCGCGAAGGCCACCTCGGCCTTCAGCACGAGCCACCCCTCCAGCAGCGCGCACAATTCGAGGACATGCGCGAAGGCCACCTCGGCCTGCAGCATGGGCCACCCCTGCAACACCGCGCGCAACCGGAGGACCCGCGTTTCCCCCAGCGCAACCACACCTTCCAGCACGCCGCGCCATTCCAAGGAGTCAATTATCTCGACGAGCGAAGTCCCCTGGCACCACACCTGCAAGTGACGCCTTGGCCAGCTAACTTCCGGGCAGGGACCTATCCCAAGTACAACGGCAGCACCGACCCGGCGCAATACATAATGAGTTATCAGGTCGCCGTTGCATCCGCCGGAGGGGACGACGCCACAATGGCGAAGTCTTTCATTATTGCCCTAGAGGGCCCAACTCTCACCTGGTTCACCAGATTGCCTCCACTGTCCATTGATTCCTGGAGAAGTCTCAGGGACAAGTTCCTGCTCAACTTCCAAGGGTACCGCCCAGACACCGACGCCTTGGCCGAGCTCTCGCTTTGCAAGCAGCTGGAAAAGGAGACTCTGCGGGAGTATTACCGCAAAATTTTAACACTCAAGTCACAGCTGCCCTCCGTTGATGATCAGATAGCTATCCACTACGCCATCACTGGCCTTCGCGCCGGCATCCTCTACAGCCACTGTATCAGAGACCCGCCCAAGAACCTCCAGGAGCTATATCAACTCTTTGAAAAATATGCCAAATCCGAGGAGCTCCACCAACGCAAGGTTGAGTCACAGCGGAAACCCAAAGATGCCCCACAGTCCAGCCGCACGTGGACAAGGACTCCGCAGCCAGACTCCGGTCGAGACAGCCGCAATCAGCAGCAAGTGCACAACATCGCCAACCAGCATCCCGCTGCTGACCCCCCTCGTCGCCAGGAATATCCCCCCCAGGGCCGCGGAAATGGAACTCGTGGTAGGGGCCGAGGGCGTGCGCAGCCGTCGCGCCGATTCTACTGCCTCTTCCATGGCGAAGATTGCGCCCACCAGACCAAAGACTGCCCCGAGACGAAGGCCACCAGAGAAAGAATGGCACGGGCGCAGCCGGCCGACAACCCCAGAATTGTCGCGCACAATTACCAGCAACCCCCTCCACCATATATCCACGCTCCCGCCCCGCATCCACCGCACCACGCTTACCAACACCATCAGGAAGTACAAATCGTACCTCCTCCACCCCCACCACCACACCATCAAAACATCCCCCACGCTCCAAAGCAGGAAGACTTCGCCGATCAACCATATCGCGGAGTCATCCACATGATAACTGGGGGTCCAGCACTGACTTCGACACCAAGCGGCAGAAGCGGGACCACTACCATAGCATAAACCACGTCGCCGTCACTGGCCCAGTCGTGCAGACAAAGTGGTCCCATATACCGCTAACCTTCGACGCACGAGACGTCGACCTGCGCAGCGCCCCCCACTGCGACGCCATGGTTATCAATTGCAGCGTGGCAGGCTGGGACCTGCACAAAGTCCTAGTTGATAACGGCAGTCAGGCGGACATCATCTTCCTCCACGCCTTCGATCGCATGGGCATAAGCCACAGCCTGCTTAAGCCTTCGGACAACCCGCTGTATGGCTTCGGCGGCAAGGGCACCTTCCCCGTCGGCAAGATACAGCTGCCTCTCTCCTTCGGTGTAGCACCCAATGCCCAAAGTGAGCAAATAACCTTTGATATTGTGGACATGGTATATCCTTACAATGCCATCATGGGCCGGGGCTCCATCAATAAGTTCGAAGCAGCCATTCACGGACTGTACCTATGTATGAAGATACCAGGTCCGTTAGGCGTCATCACAGTCTTCGGCAATCAATAGACTGCGCGCAACATAGAGCGGGACTTCGTGCCCGGTCAAAGAAACGTGCACTGCCTCACGACCCAACGCGAGGTCCCCGTGCCCGCCAGCCCAACCAATAAGCAGCACGACAAGGCACAGCTGCAGAGCAACGACGGGACCATGACTGTCCCCCTCGACCAGGCCACGCCCAGGCAGACAGTCATTATCAGCGAAGACCTTACTTCGCATGAAGAAGAAAAGCTCCTCTGCTGCCTGTCCAAGAACAAAGATGTCTTCGCCTGGTCAGCCCTCGATCTGGTCGGTGTTAGCCGTTCAATAATTGAGCACAGTCTGGGAATCGACCCCTCCGTACGGCCGAAAAAGCAGCGGCTTCGCAAGATGTCCGACGAGAAGACGGAGGCCGCCAAGGCAGAAGTGCACCGCCTCCTGGAAGCCAAATTCATCGAGCCGGTGGCTTACCCCACATGGCTCTCCAATGTCGTGATGGTGCAGAAAAAGAGCGGGAAGTGGCGAATGTGCATCGACTTCACCAGTCTCAATAAAGCCTGCCCAAAGGACAATTTCCCGTTGCCGCGGATCGACAAAATAGTCGATAGCGCGGCCTGATGCAAAGTCATGTCCCTCCTCGACTGCTTCTCCGGTTACCACTAGATATACATGAAGGAAGAAGACAAGGCTAGCACCAGCTTTATAACACCCTTCGGCACATATTGTTTCATCAGAATGCCGGAGGGACTCAAGAACGTCGGGTCCACCTTCTCCAGGCTCACCAAAACAGTGCTCGAAGGGCAAATTGGCAGAAACATATTCACATATGTGGACGACATTGTTGTCGCCAGCAAGAGCAAGGAGGACCACCTCGCCGACCTCGCCGAAACATTCGCGAACATGCGAGACGCACAACTCCGCCTAAACCCGGAAAAGTGCGTCTTCGGCGTTCGCCAAGGCAAAATATTGGGCTACCTGGTATCACACCGCGGCATCGAGGCCAACCCAACCAAGATTCAAGCCATCATAGACATGACGCCTCCACAGTCCGTCAAGGACATCCAGCGCCTGACAGGCAGATTGGCCGCTCTCAACAGATTCATCTCCAGGTCCGCCGAGCGAAGTCTCCCCTTCCTCAAGACACTCCGTGGTGCAAAAGACTTCGCCTGGGGACCAGAGCAGGCGGCGGCCTTCGCCTCATTAAAACAGTACCTGACAGAGTTGGCTGTCCTTACCAGCCCCGACCCCTCGCTCCCCCTGCTGCTCTACGTCGTGGCTTCGCCACATGCGGTCAGCGCGGCACTAGTGCAGGAGCAGACTGTCGAGGGCGTGGTCCGGCAGTGCCCCGTGTACTATGTCTCCGAGGTACTGACTCTGTCCAAGTGCAACATGACAGAGCTGGAGAAGGTTGCCTACGTAGTCGTCATGTCTTCGCGCAAACTGCGCCACTATTTTGAAGCTTTCAAGGTCCGAGTCACCTCTGACAGGGGACTCGGCGAATTATTCAGAAACCCGGAGGCATCGGTGAGGATTGACAAGTGGGCAGCCGAACTATCCGGCTACCACATCAGCTTCGAGCCCAGGACAGCCATCAAGTCACAAGTCCTGGCAGACTTCGTCGTCGACTGGACTGGGCCAATAACACAACCAGACCCGTCCACAGAGAAGGTTTGGACGATTCATTGCGACGGCGCATGGTGCCATGCGGGGGCAGGCGCCGCTGCAGTCATTACCTCACCAGCCGGGGTCAAGCACAGATATGCAGCGCGCCTCAGCTTCGCTCTGGAATTCGACAGATGCACAAATAATATAGCAGAATATGAAGCAGTCATCCTCGGCCTCCGCAAGCTAAGGGCCCTCGGAGTCACAACCTGTATCATTAAAACAGACTCCAAGATAGTTGCCGGCCAGATCGAGAAAGACTACGCAGCAAAGGACCCCGCACTTATGTAATATCTCTCGGCCATCCGAAGTCTCGAGAGGCAATTCAAGGGGTTCACCCTGCAGCATGTGGATCGGGCCAAAAATGAAGAGGCCGACGCATTGGCCAAGGCTGCCGCCAGGGGCGAAACTCTGCCCTCCGACGTGTTCTTTCACGTCATCGGCACGCCAGCCGTCCGGAGCCCCGAAGGGCTCCAAATAACCAATGACAGCGAAGGCCACCGCATAGTCAACCTTATCATGACCGAAGACTGGCGGGCACCAATAACCCTGTTCCTACAGGGGTATTATCATCCAGCCGACATCAGTGAGGCCAAGCGCCTCAGACATCGAAGCCGAGACTTCGTACTGATTGAAGGCCAACTCTACAAAAAGGGGTCAGTCAGCCAATGCTTAAGTGCGTCACCGAAGCCGAAGGCATGCAGATCCTATGAGAAGTCCACAGTGGCACGTGCCGCTCACACGCAGGGCCAAGGGCCCTAGCTGCTAAGGTGATCCGCCAGGGCTTTTACTGGCCCGCAATGATCTGCGCCGCAAATCGGGTCACACGATCCTGCGAAGCCTGCCAGAAGTTTTCTCCTCGGTCAGGCAGCCCCTCGCAGTACACAAAGCTGATCGCCCATACATGGCCCCTCCAGCGCTGGGGCCTGGACATTGTCGGGCCCCTGCCCACCGCTCAGGGGAACCTTAAGTTCGCCTTCGTCGCTGTCGAGTACTTCACCAAATGGATCGAGGCGAGGGCTGTTTCTACAATAACATCAAAGACTGCCCAAAAATTCTTCTGGCAGAACATTGTTTGCCGCTTCGGAGTACCGTCCGAACTAACAGTTGACAACGGCAAGCAGTTTGACAACCAAGACTTCAAGGATTTTTGTTTCTCTATTGGCACCAAGCTTGCCTTCGCCTCAGTCTATCATCCGCAGTCCAACGGGGTTGTGGAACGCGCCAACGGAAAAATCTTCACAGCTGTCAAGAAGATGCTCCTTGATGAAAAGAAGGGCAGATGGACCGATTTGTTACGTGAGGCAGTCTGGGCACTAAACACGACTGAGTGCAGGGCGACCGGGTTTACTCCCTTCCGCCTTCTATACGGATCGGAGGCCATGACCCCGCAAGAAATGAAGCATGGGTCTCCGCGAACAGTTCTGTCAGCCGTCCCCGATGTGGACGAGCCAACTTCAAAGGATCTCATTGACGGAGACCGAGTCTTCGCCCTACAGGCCCTAAACAAATACCAAGCCCAGACCAAAGCATGGCGCGACCACACAGTCATCCCGAGGGAGTTCAGCAAGGGGGACCTCGTACTCGTCCGAACAGCTCGGACGGAGTCCAAGGGCAACCTGGAGCCCAGGTGGGAGGGCCCCTTCATAGTCAAGACAAAAGCTTCCCTCAGCGCTTACAGGCTCACGACGCCAAACGGCGAGGACCTGGAGCACTCCTGGAACATCGACAACCTCCGCAAATTTTTTGTTTGACTCCTCAGGGCTGATTTCGCCCTTGTAATTCACAAAAACAATCTTGTACCGGCCCGCACTCTTTTCCTCCCGGGGGGTGAGGTTTTTAACGAGGCGGAGCCATGTAATATATGTGTGAAAATCCCCCGCAAAAACATGCGTCAAAAAAAGACCGCGACGACGGTCTTCGACATTCGACCAATACGAGGTCACCGCGAGGCTAAGCGCTAGCCACCCTCGCGTGCGACAAATCCGCGCAGAAGTCGCCTAAGGGTGCAGCCGGACCAGCACAACAAGTGCGAAAAAAAATCGAAGTCTATCGCGAAGACTATCCGCGCAGAAGTCGCCTAAGGGTGCAGCCGGACCAGCACAACAAGTGCGAAAAAAAATCGAAGTCTATCGCGAAGACTATCCGCGCAGAAGTCGCCTAAGGGTGCAGCCGGACCAGCACAACAAGTGCAAAAAAATCGAAGCCTATCGCGAAGGCTATCCGCGCAAAAGTCGCCTAAGGGTGCAGCCGGACCAGCACAACAAGTGCGAAAAAATCGAAGTCTATCGCGAAGACTATCCGCGCAGAAGTCGCCTAAGGGTGCAGCCGGACCAGCACAAGTGCGAAAAAAATCGAAGTCTATCGCAAAGACTATCCGCACAGAAGTCGCCTAAGGGTGCAGCCGGACTAGCACAACAAGTGCGAAAAAACCAAAGCCTACCGCAAAGACTGTCCGCGCAGAAGACACCTAAGGGTGCAACCGGACTAGGACAACAAAGGCAGAAACGACAACATCAAACCGTCCGTGCCAAGACCAACTATAATCACACCAACACAGCACAACAAAACAACCCAGACAAAGTACACAACGCCTTCGCACACATATACAAGCGAGGGCACTCAACTTCATCATACAAGCCTCTACACATACAGGCGAGGGCACCACACTCTACATCGGCTCAACCTTAGGAATAATTCCCATCTCCCTATAATTAAATAACATTATCCTAAGCTCCTCACCCGCAAAAAGACTTCGCAGTTCCCCTTCACCTGTATTCACGGTGGCCGGCAAAGACAACAGTTCCTGCCGGCCAGTCCCACTCACACGAAGCCGAGTCCCCTCCGCCCCACTAACTCTACGCTTCGCAACCGCCCTTCGTCGTCGTCGCCCGGTGCTAGGACCTGGCACATCTGCGTCCGCGACGTGCGGCGAAGCCTCCGCCGCAGCCACATCCAAGGCCGCAAAGTAGTCCAAGTCCTCCTCCGATGACTCCTCAGTCCACTCAACCGAGCTCTCAGAGTCAGCACAATCAAAAAACTCAGATGCAGACCCACCACATTCATTACCATCTTCCGCGGTCGAAGCCGCCAAAAATTTAGTAGTAGCGGTTGTGTGCGCAGGCCCAAAATCTTGAACCTGCGCAGCAACCAAAATTCAGTAACATGTACAAATTTCCCCAACCCTCTACACCCACTACGCCACCTGCGACGGCCCTGACGTTGCGGGAGCCTCCGCCGTTGGCTCCACCGTTGCTTCCGCTGTAATCTCCGCCGCCACCGCTGCGGGATCTTCAGCACTCAGCGCAGCAGCTGCGGAGGCATCAGGTGCGCCTTCGGCGACCTCTGGGGGCAGGCCTTCGCCGGCCGCAGCAGCTGCGGGGGCACCCGACGCGTCTCCCGCAGTCTCCGGGGTCAGCTCCGGGGCGAACCCAGGCACGGCCTCCGCCGGGGTCGGCTCCGGGTCAGACAGCATGCTGTTCAATGCCCCGAAGTCGTCGACCCTCTCACCACGCGCCGCCTAAGTCAAAAACACACAAAACTCATCAAACACACACACAGCCTACATCCAACAAACACCAAACATACGAAAACGTTACCTGAGCCCTCGCCGTCTCGGCCCGCTCTCTGACCACCTCGCGACCATGTGGACCCCACAGCCGGTCGAAGATAGCTCCGGCGGATTCCTTCACTACGGGGTCCTCAACCTTAAAGATATCTTGCTCAAAATCTTCTTCGACTTGGTCGAAGACCTCGAAGTGCCGGCACCCTTCCCGGGAGAGCGCATTCATCGCCCCCTCGCAGGTGACCAGGGAGGCATATGCCATAAACCCCTCCACGACAGTGGGGAGTGCCTGCAACTCCTCCTGCACCCACTCCAGGCAGCGAAGTCCGGGCTCTCGGTCCGGCACTTCGAAATCACCGGTCCCCGCGCCTAGCCCGCGGTATGTATCTACAAGCAGTTGGCGCGTCCGCTCCGCCTCCGCGCGTGACGCGGCCTCGGCCCTCTCCACGCGGCTCTCCAGGGCGGTGAGCCGCTCCTGCAGCTGCTCGGTGCGCTCCCTGGCAAGATTGCCCTCCGCCCGTGCCAGGTTGGCCTCCGTCTGCGCAGCCTGCGCCTTGGCAAGAGCCTCGTTGGTCTCCCTCCTTTCCCCCGCCAGCTGGCGCCGGAGGGCAGCCTTCTCTCCCTCCAGTGTGGCCACCTTGTCCGCCAGCTTGCGACACTTGCTGTCGGCGGCCGATTTCTCACGGACGGCGTCAGCATGTTGTGTCCGAAGTCTCTCGACTTCGGCAGCCACAGCCGCCGTGAGGGCCCCTGACGCAGTGCGGCTGGCGAAGTCAGCCACCTGCAGAGCAATCGTAAGACCGCGACCCCAACAAGCCGATAAAAAAAGGACGAAGTCCAGCTCAGCGGACCTGACTTAGCGCCTCCGTCACCTCCTTCAGCCGGTGGGACGCAGCGCCCGCCTCATCCATAACAACCGCGAGGGCCGACACCTCGCCTCCGGCGCTAAGAGCCCCGCCCTTCGCCTTCGGCACTACGGCAGCCGTCGTGGTCGCCGCGGCGGGCACAACCATAGCAAGTTGGCCTTCGCCCGACCCTGCGACATACCAACGAATAATTAAAAAAATAAATAAATAAATAAATAAATAGAGCCAACGACTTACCACCGAGATAGTCCTCCACACTAATGTCGGTGGCGAAGTCGGCGACACGTTTGCCCGACAACGGCAACGCTCGGGCCGCCTTCGCCACCTCCGCCACTCCGCTGGTCGGCGGCACCGCCTTCGCCGATTTCGAGCCTCCGGTGCCTTGCTAGATGCAGGGACGCCCAACTTCGCCGCTAGCGGCGGCCGGCCTCCGCCGGGGGCCGCAGCCTTTGCAGCCCCCCGCTGCCTCTTCGGCCTAGCTTCAACGAGCCTGACAGCCGCCTGGCGCTTCTGAGCCGCTCCCTGGCGATCCTTGTCCATCACTGCTGACACAACAGCAGCAATATTCCGCCCGTAAGGAAAAACCCTCCATTCACGAACCATGCGAGATGTAAAAAAGTCCTCGCCAGCCACGTGGGGGATAGGAACGTTCCTAGGCCAACAATCCCCGGTAACCCTCAGCATCCGAGCCGAAGACTCCCGGAGCTCGGGCGAAGACATCCTTTCCCCCGGGGCCGCGCACGTCCTCATCAACTCTCTAGCAAAACCATCAGAAACCCCAAGTCCTCCCATAGCAGTACCTAATTTTCTCTTTTAGAGGATGGGGTGACCACCGGCGCAGGGTCGTCTCCAGTCTCCACCGCCGGTTTCTTCCCGCGGCGGTCCACATCGTCTTGACCAGGGTAGCCGTCATATGGCAATTGATTTAATTCAAAAACCCTGTTCAAACGGTCATTTGACCCACGGATATCCCAGCTGCGCTGGCCCTCTGTCCTCGGCACGTAACGTCCAACGAGCCGCACCGCCCCATCCTTCGCCTCACGCACAAAGGCGGCCGGATCGCGGTTTTGCAGATTCAGGGCGAAGGCGGGACTCCGCACCACTCTTCCGCCATGGAAAGGCATCTGGCGAGGGCACACTTCGCCCAACGCCCAGCCATGCGCCAAGGGCCATACCCCGTACGCCACAAATTCTTCAACCAAGTCGCGCCCACTGCTCAGGCCGGCGGCGCACCGAAGGGCCCCTTCGTCCACATCCTCCTCCGCCACTTCGAAGGGCGGGTACGCTGAGTAAAAATGAGAACACATCTCGGACACGGGAAGCCCCTCATGGCCTTCGACGGTGCCCTCAGCAACGTAAAACCAAAATTCATTCCAGTTGCCCCACTTGTTGCGGGCGCAAGGCACCAACTCGACTACCTGCATCGTGGTTTTGCCGGTCTTCGGCGTGAATGTGCAGGACCCAAACTGAGCAACTTCGTCTCCAATCATCCTCTTCTGCCAGTGCAAACAATAATACTTCGCAAAAACTTCGACCGATGGCTGTCCGCCGTACGAAGTCGTCGCCCAGACATACTTCGACAGAGCCACTATGGCATTCGGTGTTAGCTGATGTATTTGAACGTTGAACTTGCGCAGGACTTCGCCAACAAATCGGTGCGCAGGCAAGCGGAGTCCGGCGGCGAAGAACGCCTCGAAAACAACCAACTCGCCCTCCGGCTCGGGGACTTCCTCCGTCCCCGGGACTCGAGCAACTCCGCCGCCGAAGTAACCCAACCGCTGCATATCTTGCACGCGGACCGACGACATCCGCGATACGCCAAAATCAACAGAATCGCCGGCGCGCAACTCCTCCGCCATTAAACTACTCAGCGTCTCTTCAGACGAGGCGGCGGCCGGTGGCGAGGGAACGGTCGGCGGTGTAGCAGCAGCGGAAGAAGCCGAGGACGGCATCGCTACGTACCGTCGGCGGCGGCGGGCGGTCTGCTTCACTCGAGCCAGATCTCCGGCGAACAAGAGCACGGCGGGCCGACGAGCAGCAAGACGGCGGAAAGGGCGGCTAGGGTTTTCGCGGAGCGCGGAAGGCGAAGTTCAAAAAGCACCGACCCCCGCCCCCTTTTATAGGCAGGGCGCGGCGCTTCGGGAAACCCGCAATCCAACAGTACGCCGTCAATCAACGGTCATATCAAAAACCCCCGCGGAACCACTTCGAGCGAGGGCAGCGTCTCCGCCATCTAGCGACGTCTTCGGCACCAGGTGACTTTGTCGAACTGGTCCCTCGGAGGGCAAATGTTTGGGCGAAGGCAAAGGCGCCACCCTTCGCTCGAAGCCTTCGTTGCAGCAGCTGAGCTAACACAGACAAAGCAGGCAGGGACACCCTTCGCATGTACCGCGCCAGACGAAGACCGGCGACGAAGGGCATCCCACTGTGCGGCCTCGTCCAGCTCAGAGGCCCACGTGCGATCCGGCCCATCGTAACGGGCCCCGCGTGGCCGCTGTGCGTTACGGGCCTAATTTGTAAAAGCATCCCTGTAATTACGGTCTGTAACCCCGCTTTATGGGAATATTCTAGGGATAACCTAGGTAGCTGAGGGCACATGCGTCCTTAGCTCAAGGCGCTGCGCGCTCAGGTACCTATAAATACCCCCGCACAGTGCCCGTGAGAGGCCAGATGAACAATGCTTTTGCCATCACGTGCTAAAACCCTGTTTGTGCTAACATTCCCCCCACTGTTGGATCGACTTGCGCCCGTGTGCAAGTTCCAACAGGAGGCTTACAGTGAAAAATAAATGTCGACCTTCGGCAAATATCATCTTGCATAACATCACATCATTACATCATTTGCATAGCATAACATCATACATCATAGTGCATCAACAACGCAAGAAGGGGGGTCTCAATATTGATATTCGAAGATCGTTTTGAAGAAATAGTGACACGGCACAAACAATAGCCATTGGAGAGTTATATCTTCGTCAAACTCTGAGATGGAAAGATCTATTGATTATTGATTTTATCAGGATTGGCTACTGATTTTATGAGAACACGGATATTATTTACGAAGCATGAAAAGAAGGGAAGGTGTTTTTTCGCCGAAGGCTCAAAAACGGTATGTATATAATGTTTCATGCATCGTAAAGAATAGAATTATAAACAGCTAATATATTACATCTTAAGTTACACAATATTACACATGATTCTCAACAAACACTACATTCTAAATGTTCTTGCAACAGCATCTAATCTTCCCTTAAGACTACTTATGCAGCTTCGTTTAGAAGCTGATCAACAACTCTATCCATGATGGCTTCGGCCATTTGTCTAATTTCGTCATCCCCCTTTGTGTGGGGGCCCGCAGATGACTCAGCAGGTTCTGAGGGAAGAGTAGATACAGATTTATTACTATTACAAACCGTGAACAAGTTCGAAATCAAAAAATTACAACAAAGAGTCAAAAACCACTAGTTAATACCTATTTGCCCTTCGGGCTCTGCGCTTTTCTCAGCGGCCTCTGCTACTTTTCTAGCATCATGGATGCCTTTTTCGCTTTTTTGAATAATTTCTTGGGCCATTTCCCGGCCACCATTATCTCAGATGTCGGTGAAAAATTTTCCACCAACCATGCTTGCTTCGGCCGAGGGGTCTTTTATATCTTCGGAGGATAAGGCAGTTTCGGATTGTGCCAAAGATTTTACATGCTTACAGTCTTTCCTCTCCAAAATAGTAGCAATCCCCCTGGCACCCGAAAAGGCACATATGTCTCTGCGGCTATTCAAAATTTCCTCAAAGGCCTCAGCTTCGTGATTGATCCATTCAATCGGGCCTTCGGGGTTACCCCTTGTGAAGTTTTCCTCACTCGAGAATGCGCCAACGTTGGCGAAGCTAGTTTTTATTTTCTTAACGCATTCTATAGATTTGTCATAGCACCTTTTCTTGGATGCACGAAGCTCTTCAACGTTTCCTTCTAAATGATTTGCCCATTGATCGCTAAGTTCTCGTTTTGTTTCTTCAAGTATGCGTTCTTCTTTAGCTCGGGCTAACTGTTTCCGAAGATCCTCGATTTCGTGCTTCTGAGCTTCAGCTTGAGCTTTAGAAGTAGCTTCGTCTTCCTTTATCTTATCCACCAATGTAAGCAGAATTTTGTCTTTTTCCAAGGCTTCGTTTCTTAGCTTGATAACCTCTGTTCGAAGGTTATTGAGAGCAATAGTGCAGCTCTCATCTTCAGCATTCTTTTGTGCCCTTAAGGCATTGCTGAGTATTAAGCCATATACAAAAGAATGAATGGATTAACATAAGAACAAAAGACTAATTCAAAATTCATAAACTTCAAAATTCACAATTTTTGTACCTTCAGACTATTGTATGCAAGGCTATCCGCAAGATCGTCCTTTGTCATGGCGCAGAGGCCAGCTTCAAGCTTCGGGAACCCCATACTTCTAGCCATCTCCCGGCAGACGGATAATTCTTTGTTATCTGGGAGACAGTATAAGAAGTCGTCTTCGTCTGTGCCATTGAATACTAAGGCCCCTTTTGGATACTTCAGTTCTCGGGCATAGTGATTAGCTTCAAAAATCTCTTCTTCAGATAATCTTTTTCCCGAAGCATGTCGTACAATATATTCGAGGGCTTTGGAGGATGCTTCGGGGGCAGCAGTGCCAGTTTCTTCAACCAAAATTGGCTCTGTTATTTTTGTTTCTTCGGCTTCCAAGGATTTTACCTTGGTGGGCTCTGAAGGCCCAGCTTCAGTTTCATATTGTTGCTTTGAAGCTTCGGCAACAAAGGCTTCAGTATGCACTTCGGAAGTTTCAACAACTTTCTTCGGAGTTGTGCTTGAAGACTTAATTGCCTCCAAAACATCTAGCACATTAACCATCCTTTTTCTTTTCGGGGTCACTGCTGGACCCTTTTGGCTTTTTGCTGCCTCAATTTTTGCTGAAGGACTTAAAATTTCTGATGTCTTTGTTTCTTCAGTCCTCGGTTCTTCTGTTTTTTCTGTTGCTGGCACTTCGGCCAGCTCTTCGATTTTTGGCAGTGGAGTTGGTTCTTTAGCTTCGGTGGCCGAAGAGGTCTCACCAATAAACTCAGGCACTGTGGTCGGTTCAATATAACGTGGCCGGTGTGTGAGAACCTTTACCTTTTTCCTCTTCGGCGCCGGCTCGCTAGGAGCGGCTGAAGCAGTTTCCTTTGCAGAAGATGTATTCTTTCTTTTTTGACCCCGCGTTGGATAATGGTAGTCGGGGTAAACAAACCCAATTGCATCAAATACTCGGTTGAGTCTCTTCTTCTTTCGGCCTCCGAAGGCCGCTGATAATGCAGTATCTTCGGCCTTTGAGTATACCCCAAGCAATTCGTCACTTATGGCCTCAATACTTTTCAACCAGTCATCGTCTGGCTCAACGAACTTATCTCCGTATTTGAATGTGTATTTTAGCCTAACTAGTCCACCTTTGTCAGTTTCTTTAATGGTCTCCTCCGGCATTTCCCACTTTTCCACAAGTGGCCATACTCTAAAAGCAATGTGTTCTTGGACCAAATCCCTTGTCCCAATAAAAGAGCAAACAACGCCGAAGGCTCTCTGGCATTCTTCGGCTGCTTCATTCATTTCCACCTTCGGTTTCCAGAGGCCGAAGCGTTGCCAGATAGGGCGCATAATGATACCTTTAATATCTTCCCGTGATTTCAAGTCATTTTTCACATAAAACCATTCCGTCATCCAGTCGCCGGGCCACCTCTTTCGAAAGGTTGGCACGGGGCAGCTTGACCCAGACCAGGCGCCGAAGCTGTAGCAGCCAAAATTGTTGTAATACTGTTCTTTACCCCAGGGTTTTGTCTCATACAATAGCTCATGTATGTTGCAGAAGCTTTTTGCATTAGGTTCCAAACCTTGGCTCCTCACGGCCCACACAAAGATGTTCATCCTTATGATTGCTTCGGGGGTAAGTTGGTGAAGGTAGATTTCAAATATCTTCAGTATTTCCACGACAAAACTGCTCAAGGGAAATCGCAGTCCAGCCTTTAAGAAGCTTCGGAATATCACGACTTCATTTTCCTCGGGAGTTGGACAAGTCTTCTCTCCTTCGTCAGTCCTCACAACAGACAAGTCCCGAAAATATCTGCCCCTCATATTGACAAGATAATTTTCTTTAATACTAGATTTACCGAAAACCACATGGCTTGGTCGCCAAGGTCGATCTTCGGAATCTTCGCCGCCACTATCCACATCATAACTATCACTGTCACCAGTATCTTCAGATAAACCCTCCAAAATCTCTCTAGTAATCTTCTCTGTATTAGTCTTCGATATTGATTCAAGAAAGCCCAGATGCATCTCCTCAGAAAGGCTTAGCTTTGAATCACCAACAGCTTTTCTATCTTCAGACATCTTCGCAAACGCTGAGAAAGTGCTCTCGGAACCGAAGCTTAAAAATTTAAAAAGCCAAGTAAGTGTTGTTGCGCGCAGGCTAAAAGTTGGGTGAGTAAAAGCAGATGGCAAGGGAGCGTGCCAAATAAACTGGTGGTGAGCTCTTATTTATACACCTAGTGCGTTGAAAACTGGAGGGTCCTGCTTGTCAAAGACTGTTGCTATTCTAGCAAAGGGAAGGTGTTTTTTTGGACCTTCGGCTTAAAGCCTTCGTCCATGTCGCAATATGAATTTATCATTCCAGCAAATTAATATTGCGAGGGGCTATTGTTGGGGGCCTTCGGCTTCCGAAGGTCCTCAAAAACATGATTTGACAATGTCTTCCAAGTGAAATATGTGAACAGGTACCTTCGGAATCGGGTCACGAGTATACAATATGGTCAAGACGAAGCTTGAGTAGGATGAAAGGCGATCGTAACGAAGGATAAGATGATCAGGAAGCTATGCGCAGAAAAAGCTTTGGTATGACAGCAGAAAAGGGGAACCGACCTATATGATGAAAAGCCAAGTTAGACCTCGAAGAATCACTATAGAGTTATTGATAAATGTAAAGGGCATTAATGTAATTTTCCACGGGCTGCGTCCTGTGCCTATAAATAGATGAACAGTACTCGCTGATCTGGCATTTGCTTTTCGCATCACGCCTGTACCTTTACTTTTCGTCAATCCGAAGGTACATTTATAATTTGTTAGTATGATTCTGATAATATAAAATAAAAATAAGTTGATGGTAATATCTATATTATTATTCGCATTTCATATATGTATTCTTCTTCATCATCCGTCGAACTTACGAAGGTCTCTTCCTTCATAACCTTCGTCCGAAATTCATTATATCTGAAGGGACATAATGTCTTGAAGGACGAAGGACTTTAACATTTAACACTTTTTATGTTGCCTTGTTCTTAACTCGAAGCATTTGAGAACAAGTCCCCAACAGGCATTAATCGCCAAAAACGAAGACGTTAAGAGCCCTTCTTTATTTTCTCCCCCATTGGTACAAGTAAATATGAGTGAAAAGATTATACCAATCGAAGAGTGGTGCGGAGTGACGACGAAGGGTAAATGATACCATTGGAGTGGAGTGGAAGCCTTGTCTTCGCCGAAGACTCCATTTCCCTTTCAATCTACAACTTATCATAGAAATACACTTGAAAACACATTAGTCATAGTCATGAAAGAGATATGATCAAGGGTATATAAATGAGCTATGTGTGCAATGTTTCAATCAAAGTTCCGAGAATCAAGAATATTTAGCTCATTCCTAAGTTTGCTAAAGGTTTTCTCATCTAAAGGCTTGGTAAAGATATCAGCTAATTGTTCTTTGGTGCTAACATAAGCTATCTCGATATCCCCCTTTGTTGGTGATCCCTCAAAAAGTGATACCGAATGTCTATGTGCTTAGTGCGGCTGTGTTCAACGGGATTATCCACCATGCGGATTGCAATTTCATTATCACATAGGAGAGGGACTTTGCTCAATTTATAGCCATAGTCTCTAAGGGTTTGCCTTATCCAAAGTAATTGCGCACAACAATGGCCTGCGGCAATGTACTCGGCTTCAGCGGTGGAAAGAGCTACTGAGTTTTGTTTCTTTGAAGCCCAAGACACCAGGGATCTCCCTAGAAACTGACAAGTCCCTGATGTGCTCTTCCTATCAATTTTACACCCTGCCCAATTAGCATTGGAATATCCTATTAAATCAAAAGTGGATCCCTTGGGGTACCAAAGTCCAAACTTAGGAGTGTAAACTAAATATCTCATGATTTTTTTCACGACCCTAAGGTGAACTTCCTTAGGATCGGCTTGGAACCTTATACACATGCATATGGAAAGCATAATATCCGGTCGGGATGCACATGAATAGAGTAAAGATCCTATCATCGACCGGTATACCTTTTGATCTACGGATTTATCTCCTGTGTCGAGGTTGAGATGCCCATTTTTTTCCCATGGGTGTCTTGATGGGCTTGGCATCCTTCATTCCAAACTTGTTAAGTATGTCTTGAATGTACTTTGTTTGGCTGATGAAGGTGCCATCTTGGAGTTGCTTGACTTGAAATCCTAGGAAATACTTCGACTCCCCCATCATTGACATCTCGAATTTCTGTATCATGATCCTACTAAACTCTTCACAAGTAGATTTGTTAGTAGACCCAAATATGATATCTCAACATAAATTTGGCATACAAATAAATCATTTGCAATAGTTTTAGTAAAGAGTGTAGGATCGGCTTTTCCGACTTTGAAGCCATTAGTGATAAGAAAATCTCGCAGGCATTCATACCATGCTCTTGGGGCTTGCTTAAGCCCATAAAGCGCCTTTGAGAGTTTATAAACATGGTTAGGGTACTCACTATCTTCAAAGCCGGGAGGTTGCTCAACATAGACCTCTTCCTTGATTGGTCCATTGAGAAAGGCACTTTTCACGTCCATTTGATAGAGCTTAAAGCCATAGTAAGTAGCGTAGGCAAGTAATATTCGAATTGACTCAAGCCTAGCTACGGGTGCATAAGTTTCATCAAAGTCCAATCCTTCAACTTGTGAGTAACCTTTGGCCACAAGTCGGGCTTTGTTCCTTGTCACCACACCATGCTCATCTTGCTTGTTGCGGAATACCCATTTGGTACCTACAACATTTTGGTTAGGACGTGGAACTAAATGCCATACCTCATTCCTCGTGAAGTTGTTGAGCTCCTCTTCCATTGCCAACACCCAATCCGGATCTCTTAGTCCATCCTCCACCCTGTATGGCTCAATAGAGGACACAAAAGAGTAGTGCTCACAGAAATGTGCAACTCGAGATCTAGTAGTTACCCCCTTATGAATGTCATCGAGAATGGAGTTCACGGGGTGATCTCTTTGAATTGCTTGGTGGACTCTTGGGTGTGGCGGTCTTTGACCCTGTACTTCTTGATCATCTTCCTTGTCTTCATCATTATCATCTCCCCCTTGATCATTGTCCTCCTCTTGAGGTGGCTCATCCTCCTGATCTTCATCATTTTGAGCCTGATCCTCATCTTGAGTTGGTGGAGATGCTTGATTGGAAGATGACGGTTGATCTTGTGCTTGTGTGGGCTCTTTGGATTCCTTAGGACACACATCCCCAATGGACATGTTCCTTAGTGCGATGCACAGAGCCTCTTCATCATCTAATTCATCAAGATCAACTTGCTCCACTTGGGAGCCATTAGCCTCATCAAACACAATGTCATAAGAAACCTCAACTAATCCAGTGGATTTGTTAAAGACTCTATATGCCCTTGTGTTTGAGTCATATCCAATTAAAAAGCCTTCTACAGCCTTAGGAGCAAATTTAGATTTTCTACCTCTTTTAATAAGAATAAAACATTTGCTACCAAAGACTCTAAAATATGAAACATTGGGCTTTTTACCGGTGAGGAGTTCGTATGATGTCTTCTTGAGGATTCGGTGAAGGTAGAGCCAGTTGATGGAGTAGCAGGCGGTGTTAATTGCCTTAGACCAAAACCAGTCCAGAGTCTTGTACTCATCAAGCATGGTCCTTGCCATGTCCAGTAGAGTTCTATTCTTCCTCTCCACTACACCATTTTGTTGAGGTGTGTAGGGAGAAGAGAACTCATGCTTGATGCCCTCTTCCTCAAGAAAGCGTTCAATTTGAGAATTCTTGAACTCCATCCCATTATCGCTTCTTATCTTTTTTATCCTTAATCCGAACTCATTTTGAGCCCATCTTAAGAATCCCTTTAAGGTCTCTTGGGTTTGAGATTTTTCCTACAAAAAGAATACCCAAGTGAAGCGAGAATAATCATCCATAATAACTAGGCAATACTTACTCTCGTCGATGCTTATGTAAGCTATCGGGCTGAATAGATCCATGTGGAGTAGTTCCAGTGGCCTGTCCGTTGTCATTATGTTTTTATGTGGATGATGAGCACCAATTTGCTTTCCTGCTTGACATGCGCTACAAAACCTGTCTTTCTCAAAATGAACATTTATTAGTCCCAAAATGTGTTCTCCCTTTAGAAGTTTGTGAAGATTCTTCATCCCAACATGGGCTAGTCGGTGATGCCAGAGCCAACCCATATTAGTCTTAGCAATTAAGCAAGTATCGAGTTCAGCTTTATTAAAATCAACTAAGTATAGCTGACCCTCTAATACTCCCTTAATTGCTACTGAATCATCACTTCTTCTAAAAACAATAACACCTACATCCGTAAAAAGATAGTTGTAACCCATTTTGCATAATTGAGAAACAGAAAGCAAATTGTAATATAAAGAATCTACAAGAAAAACATTGGAAATAGAATGGTCAGGTGATATAACAATTTTACCAAGTCCTTTGACCAAACCTTGATTTCCATCCCCGAATGTGATAGCTCTTTGGGGATCTTCGTTTTTCTCATAGGAGGAGAACATCCTTTTCTCCCCTATCATGTGGTTTGTGTATCCGCTATCAATTATCCAGCTTGAGCCCCCGGATGCATAAACCTACAAAACAATTTAGGCCTTGTTCTTAGGTACCCAAACAGTCTTAGGTCCTTTGATGTTAGAAACAAGCACCTTGGGTACCCAAACACAAGTCTTTGACCCCTTATGTTTGCCCCCAATATATTTGGCAACTATTTTGCCTGATTTGTTAGTTAAAACATAAGATGCATCAAAAGTCTTAAATGACATGTTAGGCTCATTTGATGCAGTAGGAGTTTTCTTTTTAGGCATTTTAACATGTGTAGAATGCCTAGAGCTAGATGCCTCATTCTTATACATAAAAGCATGGTGAGAAATAGAATGAGATTTCTTAGCATGAATTCTCCTAATTTTGTGCTCAGGATAATTAGCAGGATATAAAATATAGCCCTCATTATCCTAAACCATGGGAGCTTTGCCCTTAACAAAGTTAGACAATTTCTTAGGGGCATTAAGCTTGACATTGCTTTCTTGTTGGAAACCAATGTCATCCTTAATGCTAGGGCGTCTCCCACTATAGAGCATGCTTCTAGCAAATTTAATTTTTTTATTTTCAATTTCATGCTCATTGATTTTAGCAGTTAATTGAGCTATATGATCATTTTGTTGTTTAATTAAAGCAAGGTGATCATTTATAGCATCAATATTAACATCTCTACATCTAGTACAAATAGTAACATGATCAACAATAGATGTAGAGGGTTTGCAAACATTTAATTTATCTATCTTAGCATGTAATATGGCATTCTCATTTCTAAGACAGGAAATAGAATCATTGCAAACATTTATCTCTTTAATCTTAGAGACTAAATTGTCATTTTTAGTTCTAAGACTAGCAATTGAATCATTACAATCATTTAATTTTTCAACCTTAGCAATTAAACTAGCATTCTCAGTTCTAAGCTTTGAAATAGTGTCATGACAAATGCTAAGCTCCTTAGTCAAATTTTCACATTTTTCAACTTCCTGAGCATAAGCATTTTTTACTTTAACATGCTTTTTGTTTTATTTAATAAGGAATCCCTCTTGGCTATCCAAAAGTTCATCCTTCTCATGAATGGCTCCTATCAATTCATTTAATTTTTCTTTTTGTTGCATGTTAAGGTTGGCAAAAAGAGTAAGCAAATCATCTTCATCTTCACAAGAACTATCCTCATCACTAGATGTAGTATACTTGGGGGCGGTTCTAGTTTGTACCTTCTTCTTATTGTCATCCTTTGCCATGAAGCACTTGTGGCCGACGTTGGGGAAGAAGAGGCCCTTGTTGACGGTGATGTTGGCGGCATCCTTGTCGGAGGAGGAGTTGAAAGGGAAATGTGCCCTTGGACCATTTCTAAAGTGTTTTGGTGATTAAGTGCCCAACACATATTCTCTAAGTGTTAAATTGTGCCAAAGATTGAAGAAGTGCAAATCATGTAACAAGGTACGTTTCTAGACTTAGTACATTGATTTGGGTACTAATGTATTGTGTCTAAGTGCTAGAAACAGGAGAAAATGGATTAGAAAAGAGTTGGTTGTGTACAGCCAACTGTAGCTCGGTCTGGGTGCATCGGACAGTGTCCAGTGGTGCACCGAACAGTGTCCGGTGTGCCAGGACCAGTCTCGGTGAACAGGCCACTCTCGGGACTCGACGGCGGCGTATGACTATAATTCACTAGACTGTCCGGTGGTGCACCGGACTGTCCGGTGAGTCGTCCGCGGCGAAGTCGTCACTCTCGGGAAAAGTTCAATGGCGTACGGCTAAAATTCACCGGACTGTCCGGTGGTGCACCAGACTGTCCGGTGAGCCAACGGTCGACTGGGCAACGGTCGATCGCGCAATCCGCGGGCGACGCGTGGCCTGCGCCAACGGTCGGCAGGAGGCACCGGACTGTCCAGTGTGCACCGGACAGTGTCCGGTGTGCCAAGTGCCACGAATCTGCAATGGTCGACTGCGCCAAAATAGGAAGGAGATCCGCACCGGACTGTCTACAAGGACTGTCCGGTGGCGCACCGGACTGTCCGGTGCGCCACCGGGGTGAAGGCAAGATTAGCCTTCCAAGATTGTCTCCAACGGCTCCTAGCTGCCTTAGGGCTATAAAAGGGACCCCTAGGCGCATGGAGGAGTTACCGAAGCATACTCTAAGCATTCAAAGTCTTCCACACTCTGTCTCCGCGCACTTGATCGACTGTGTTAGTGATTTGAGCTCCGTTCTAGTTGTGAACTCGTTGTGCTTCATTTTGAGCTCAAGTCTTGGCTTGTGTGCGTGTGTGTTGCTGCGGATTTGTGTGTGTTGCTTCCCACCCTTACTCTTGTGCTTTCACTATGATCTTTGTTGTAAGGGCGAGACACTCCAACTTGTGGAGATTCCTCGCAAATGGGAAAAAGAGATAAACAAAGAAAAGCCATGGTATTCAAGTTGATCATTGGATCACTTGAAAGGGGTTGAGTGCAACCCTCGTCCATTGGGACGCCACAACGTGGAGGTAGGCAAGTGTTATACTTGACCGAACCACGGGATAAACCACTATGCCCCTTGTGTTGTCCTTCTCTTTGATTATTTGTGATTCGCAAGAGCTCGCTCTATAGCCACTTGGATCTATTGCACTAACATCTTTATAACCAAGCTTGTGGCTATTTAGTGTTGAATTTTACAGGATCACCTATTCACCCCCTCTAGGTGCTCTCAATTGGTATCAGAGTCGTTCTCTTCAAGTAAGGGACTAATCGCCCGAAGAGATGGAACCTTGAAAGGGAAATGTGCCCTTGGGCCATTTCTAAGTGTTTTGGTGATTGAGTGCCAACACAAGTGCTTAAGTGTTAATCTATGCCAATTGATGGACAAAGTGCAAATCAAGAGTAAAGGTATGTTTCTAAGACTTAGTACATTGTTTTGGAGACTAATGTATTGTGTCTAAGTGCTAGAAACAGGAAAAGACCAATTTGGAAAAGACTTGGCTAAGCAGCCAAGACTCTGCGCAGTCTGGGTGCACCGGACTGTCCGGTGGTGCACCAGACAGTGTCCGGTGCGCCAGGCTGGCGATTGTCAACTGGCTGCTCTCGGGAAGCGATTAACGGCGTACGGCTATAAAACACCGGACTGTCCGGTGGTGCACCGGACTGTCCGGTGAGTCATTCACAGGCAAAGTCGTCGCTCTCGGGAAGCGATTAACGGCGTACGGCTATAAATCACCGGACTTTCCGGTGGTGCACCGGACTGTCCGGTGAGCCAACGGTCAGCCGGGCCAACGGTCGGCCGCGTAATCCGCGCGCGACGTGTGGCCGAGCCAACGGTCAGAAGGGGCACCGGACTGTGTCCGGTGCGCCAACGGCTCTGGATCTTCAATGGTCGGCTGCGCCACAGAAGGAAAGAAATCCGCACCGGACAGTGTCCGGTGGTGCACCGGACTGTCCGGTGCGCCAGTCAGCAGAAGGCAAGAATTGCCTTCCTGGAATGCTCTCAACGGCTCCTAGCTGCCTTGGAGCTATAAAAGGGATCCCTAGGCGCATGGAGGAGGACACCAAGCATTCTCTAAGCATTCCTAAGCACCAAGACTTCAATTCCGCGCATTCGATTCTTTGTGAAAGCAATTAGAGCTCCATTTGAGTAGAGAACTCTTTGAGTTGTGTTGAGAGCTCGTGTTGTGACTTGTGTGTGTGTGTTGCTCTGATTTTGTGTCTTGTGTGCGTTGCTCATCCCATCCTTACTTCCGTGCTTCTTTGTGATAATCAAAGTGTAAGGGCGACAGGCTCCAAGTTGTGGAGATTCCTCGCAAGTGGGATATAGTAAAGTGAAAGCAAAACACCGTGGTATTCAAGTGGGTCTTTGGACCGCTTGAAAGGGGTTGAGTGCAACCCTCGTCCGTTGGGACGCCACAACGTGGAGTAGGCAAGTGTTGGACTTGGCTGAACCACGGGATAAACCACTGTGCCATCTTTGTGTTGATCATCTTGTGGTTATCGTGTTGTGCAAGAACTCTTCTCTAGCCACTTGGCTTTATTGTGCTAACTCTTAATCAAGTTTTTTGGATTAAGTTTCAAGTTTTTGCAGGATCACCTATTCACCCCCCCTCTAGGTGCTCTCAATTGGTATCGGAGCCGTTCTCTTCACGTGAGGGACTAATCGCCTGAAGAGATGGATCCTAAGGGCAAGGGGATGGTGGTCAATGATAAGGAGAAGGAGTCCTTCGTCAATGATCCAAAGGATGACAAGCCTACTGACTCGGGCGCGAGTCACAAAAGAAAAGACAGGAAGAAGAAGAAAACAAGGTGCATCAAGGAGATCGTCTACTACGACTACAGCGACGAGTCCTCCTCTTCCTAAAAGGACGACGACAACGACTACGAGAAAAAGAAGACGGTTAATTCAAATTTTTCCTTTGATTATTCTCGTATTCCGCAAAGTTCCAATACTCATTTGCTTTCCATACCCCTCGGTAAAACCCCTCACTTTGATGGAGAGGACTACGGATTTTGGAGTCACAAAATGTGTAGCCACTTGTTCTCTCTCCATCCAAGTATATGGGAGATAGTAGAAAATGGAATGCACTTTGATAGTACGGATAGTCCCTTGTTCATCAATGAACAAATCCATAAAAATGCACAAGCTACTACTATCCTTTTAGCATCTTTGTGCAGGGAAGAATACAATAAGGTGAGCGGCTTGGACAATGCCAAACAGATCTGGGACACCCTCAAGATATCACATGAGGGAAATGACGTCACCATGCTCACCAAGATGGAGTTGGTGGAGGGCGAACTTGGGTGATTCGCAATGATCAGGGGAGAGGAGCCAACCCAAACGTACAACCAGCTCAAGACCCTCATCAACAAAATAAGGAGCTATGGAAGCACACGATGGACGGACCACGACGTCGTCCGCCTAATGCTAAGGTCTTTTACTGTCCTTGATCCACATCTTGTAAACAATATTCGTGAGAATCCCAGGTACACCAAGATGTCGCCCGAAGAAATACTTGGGAAGTTTGTAAGCGGGCGGATGATGATCAAGGAGGCAAGATACGTCGACGATGCATTGAATGGCCCAATCCACGAGCCTCAAACCGTGGCTCTCAAAGCAACAAGGAGCAAGGAGGCGCTACCTAGCAAGGTGGCACAAGTTGAGGCGGTCAGGCTTAATGAGGAAGAAATGGCCCTCATCATCAAGCGGTTCAAGACGGCGCTAAAGGGTCACAAGGAGCACCCCAACAAGAACAAGACGAAGGGGAAGCGCTCCTGCTTCAAATGTGGTAAGATTGGTCATTTTATCGCTAATTGTCCCGATAATGAGAGTGACCAGGAAAAGAAGAGTGGAAAGTGGGAAAAGAAGAAGAACTACAAGAAGGCAAAGGGCGAGGCACATCTTGGAAAGGAGTGGGATTCGGATTGCTCCTCGTCCGACTCCGACAACAAAGGACTCGCCGCCACCGCCTTCAACAAATCATCCCTCTTCCCCAACGAGCATCACACCTGCCTCATGGCAAGGGAAAAGAAGGTAAGCACTCGTAATACTAGTACTTATGCTTCTTCAAGTGAAGATGAATCTAGTGATGATGAAATTGACTATTCATGCTTATTCAAAGGCTTAGATAGAACTAAGATTGATAAGATTAATGAATTGATTGATGCTTTGAATGATAAGAATAGATTGTTAGAAAAGCAAGAGGATCTTTTGTATGAAGAGCATGATAAATTTATTAGTGCGCAAAATTCTCTTGCTCTAGAAGTCAAAACAAATGAAATGCTTTCATGTGAACTATCTACATGCCATGAGTCTATTTCTAACTTAAAGAGTATTAATGATGACTTGAATGCTAAGTTAGAAGTAGCACATAGATCTAACTCTTGTGTAGAACATGTTGTGATTTGCAATAGGTGCAAAGATTTTAATGTTGATGCTTGTAGTGAACATCTAGTTTCCATTGCAAAACTAAATGGTGAAGTGGCTAGTCTTAATGCCCAACTTAAAACTAGCAAGGATGAATTTGACAAACTAAAATTTGCAAGGGATGCCTACACTATTGCTAGACACCCCTCAATTAAGGATGGGCTTGGCTTCAAGAGGGAAGCCAAGAACTTAACTAGTCATAAGGCTCCCATTCCCGCTAAGGAGAAAGGGAAGGCCCCTATGACTAATAGTTGTCAAAAGAACCATGCTTTCATGTACCATGATAGGAAATTTTCTAGAAATGTTCATTATGATAGGAGTTGTAATGCTTACAATTCAAATGCAATGATTGCCTCAAGTTCTTCTATTATGCATAATAGAAATTTGACTAGGAAAAATGTTATGCTTAGAAGAAATGTTGTTCATGTTCGTAGGAAAGTAAACAATGAACCTTCTACAATTTATCATGTTTGCAATGCTTCCTTTGCAATTTGTAGAAAGGATAGAAAGGTGATTGCTAGGAAATTAGGGACAAAATGCAAAGGAGATAAAACTTGCATTTGGGTCCCTAAGGATATTGTCACTAACCTTGTAGGACCCAACAAGAGTTGGGTACCTAAGACCCAAGCCTAAATTTGCCTTGCAGGTTTATGCATCCGAGGGATCAAGCTGGATTATCGACAGCGGATGCACAAACCACATGACGGGGGAGAAGAAGATGTTCACCTCCTACGTCAAGAACAAAGATTCCCAAGACTCAATCATATTCGGTGACAGGAATCAAGGCAAGGTGAAAGGGTTAGGAGAAATAGCTATTTCATCCGAGCACTCCATTTCCAATGTGTTTTTAGTTGAGTCGCTTGGATATAACTTGTTGTCTGTGAGTCAGCTTTGTAATATGGGATATAACTGCTTATTCACAAATGTAGATGTGTCTGTCTTTAGAAGGAGTGATGGTTCATTAGCTTTTAAGGGTGTATTAGACGGCAAACTCTATTTAGTGGATTTTGCAAAAGAGGAGGCCGGTCTAGATGCATGCTTAATTGCTAAGACTAGCATGGGCTGGCTGTGGCATCGCCGCTTAGCACATGTGGGGATGAAGAACCTTCACAAACTTCTAAAGGGAGAACATGTGATAGGTCTAACAAATGTTACTTTCGAAAAAGATAGACCTTGTGCAGCTTGTCAAGCAGGTAAACAGGTGGGAAGCTCTCATCATATCAAAAATGTGATGACCACATCAAGACCTTTGGAGTTGCTTCATATGGACCTCTTCGGACCCCTCGCCTATCTAAGCATAGGAGGAAGTAAGTATGGTCTTGTTATAGTTGATGATTTTTCCCGCTTCACTTGGGTATTCTTCTTGCAGGATAAATCTGAAACCCAAGGGACCCTCAAGCGCTTCCTAAGGAGAGCTCAAAATGAGTTTGAGCTCAAGGTGAAGAAGATAAGGAGCGACAACGGGTCCGAGTTCAAGAACCTTCAAGTGGAGGAGTACCTTGAGGAGGAAGGGATCAAGCATGAGTTCTCCGCTCCCTACACACCACAGCAAAACGGTGTGGTAGAGAGGAAGAACAGGACGCTCATTGACATGGCGAGGACAATGCTTGGAGAATTCAAGATGCCCGAGCGATTTTGTCGGAAGCCGTGAACACGGCTTGTCACGCCATAAACCGGGTGTACCTTCATCGCCTCCTCAAGAAGACTTCGTACGAGCTTCTAACCGGTAACAAACCCAATGTGTCTTACTTTTGTGTATTTGGGAGCAAATGTTATATTCTAGTAAAGAAAGGTAGAAATTCTAAGTTTGCTCCCAAAGCTGTAGAAGGGTTTTTGTTAGGTTATGACTCAAAT
The DNA here is from genome assembly GCA_029449295.1 of Zea luxurians. NCBI lineage: Eukaryota > Viridiplantae > Streptophyta > Magnoliopsida > Poales > Poaceae > Zea > Zea luxurians. The sequence goes on from JAOPSE010000152.1 coordinate 2,162,380, forward strand.
ACCAAGGCGTATAGGGTCTTCAACAAATCATCGGGTTTGGTTGAAGTCTCTAGCGAAGTTGTATTTGATGAGACTAATGGCTCTCCAAGAGAGCAAGTTGTTGATCTTGATGATGTAGATGAAGAAGACGCTCCAACGGCCGTAATACGCACCATGGCGATTGGAGAAGTGCGGCCACAGGAACAAAAGGAGCAAGATCAACCCTCTTCCTCAACAATGGTGCATCCCCCAACTCAAGATGATGAATAGGTTCATCAAGAGGAGGCGTGTGATCAAGGGGGAGCACAAGATGATCATGTGATGGAGGAAGAAGCACAACCGGCACCTCCAACCCAAGTTCGAGCAACGATTCAAAGGAATCATCCCGTCGACCAAATTTTGGGTGACATTAGCAAGGGAGTAACTACTCGTTCTAGATTATTTAATTTTTGTGAGCATTACTCTTTTGTCTCTTCTATTGAGCCTTTCAGGGTAGAAGAGGCTTTGCTAGATCCGGACTGGGTGTTGGCCATGCAGGAAGAGCTCAACAATTTCAAGAGAAATGAAGTTTGGACACTGGCCTTTCAGGGTAGAAGAGGCTTTGCTAGATCTGGACTAGGTGTTGGCCATGCAGGAAGAGCTCAACAATTTCAAGAGAAATGAAGTTTGGATACTGGTGCCTCGTCCCAAGCAAAATGTTGTGGGAACCAAGTGGGTGTTCCGCAACAAACAAGACGAGCACGGGGTGGTGACAAGGAACAAGGCTCGACTTGTGGCAAAAGGTTATGCCTAAGTCGCAGGTTTGGACTTTGAGGAGACTTTTGCTCCTGTGGCTAGTCTAGAGTCCATTCGTATTTTGCTAGCATATGCCGCTAACCATTCTTTCAGGTTGTTCTAAATGGATGTGAAGAGCGCTTTCCTCAACAGGCCAATCAAGGAGGAGGTGTACGTGGAGCAACCCCCTGGCTTCGAGGATGAACGGTACCCCGACCACGTATGTAAGCTCTCTAAGGCGCTCTATGGACTTAAGCAAGCCCCAAGAGCATGGTATGAATGCCTTAGAGACTTTTTAATTGCTAATGCTTTCAAGGTTGGGAAAGTCGATCCAACTCTTTTCACTAAGACATGTGATGGTGACTTATTTGTGTGCCAAATTTATGTCGATGACATAATATTTGGTTATACTAACCAAAAGTCTTGTGAATAGTTTAGCAGGGTGATGACGCAGAAATTTGAGATGTCGATGATGGGCGAGTTGAACTACTTCCTTGGGTTCCAAGTGAAGCAACTCAATGACGGCACTTTCATCTCCCAAATGAAGTATACGCAAGACTTGCTCAAGCGGTTTGGGATGAAGGACGCCAAGCCCGCAAAGACTCCAATGGGAACTTACGGACACGTCGACCTCAACAAAGGAGGTAAGTCCATTGATCAAAAAGCATACCGGTCCATGATAGGTTCCCTGCTTTATTTATGTGCTACTAGACCGGATATTATGCTTAGTGTATGCATGTGTGCTAGATTTCAATCCGATCAAAGGGAGTGTCACTTAGTGGCCGTGAAGCGAATTCTTAGATATTTAGTCGCTACGCCTTGCTTCGGGATCTGGTATCCAAAAGGGTCTACCTTTGACTTAATAGGATACTCAGACTCCGATTATGCTAGATGTAAGGTCGATAGGAAGAGTACATCAGGGACGTGCCAATTTCTAGGAAGGTCCCTGGTGTCGTGGAGTTCTAAGAAACAAACCTCCGTTGCCCTATCCACCGCTGAGGCCGAGTATGTTGCCACAGGACAGTGTTGCGCGCAACTACTTTGGATGAGGCAAACCCTCCGGGACTTTGGCTACAATCTGAGCAAAGTCCCACTCCTATGTGACAATGAGAGTGCTATCCGCATAGCGGACAATCCTGTTGAGCATAGCCGCACAAAGCACATTGACATCCGGCATCACTTTTTGAGAGACCACCAGCAAAAGGGAGATATCGAAGTGTTTTATATTAGCACCAAGAACCAGTTAGCCGATATCTTTACCAAGCCTTTAGATGAGAAGACCTTTTGCAGGCTGCGTAATGAGCTAAATGTCTTAGATTCGTGGAACTTGGATTGATTTATAGCATACATGTGTTTATGCCTTTGATCATGTTCCTTATGCATTTTGTTGTTTACTTATGGTGCTCAAGTTGTACAAACACTCCCCGGACCTCACAAGTCCTTTTGCAAGTGATGCACATATTTAGGGGGAGATGTGCTACAACTTGACCCTTTGAGACTAACTGTGCGCTTGAGTTTGCTTAATTTAGTCTCAAAGGTAGATTGAAAGGGAAAGATGGACTTGGACCATGAAAGACTTCCACTGCACTCCAATGGGAGGGTAACCACCTCCAAGTTCATTTCCATGCTCATATTGCCTTTTTGATCTTAATTGATAATTTTTGTGAGGCAATGGGGTTAAAGGGCCAAGATTGCTCCCGTTTTGGTGATTGATGCCAAAGGGGGAGAAAATAAGGCCAAAGCAATAAAAGGATCAGCTACCACTTGAGAATTTTGAAAATAGTAGAATAGAGCTTTTGGTTTGTCAAAACTCTCTTGTTGTCTCTTTTGTCAAAAGTTGGCTTCTTGTGAGGAGAATAGTTGATTATGGGAAAAAGGGGGAGTTTTTGAAATCTTTGATCAATTTCTCTTGGAACAACTCTCTTTATGTCTCAACAAGTGTGTTTGACTTAGAGATAGGAAATTGAGGTTGATTTGCAAAAACAAAACCAAGTGGTGGCAAAGAATGATCCAAATATGCCAAATTTGAATCAAAACAAATTTGTGTTCTCATTTGCATTGATGTTGCACTTCTTTAGTTGCTTTTTATTGTGTTGGCATAAATCACCAAAAAGGGGGAGATTGAAAGGGAAATGTGCCCTTGGGCGATTTCTAAGTGTTTTGGTGATTGAGTGCCAACACAAGTGCTTAAGTGTTAATCTATGCCAATTGATGGACAAAGTGCAAATCAAGAGTAAAGGTATGTTTCTAAGACTTAGTACATTGTTTTGGAGACTAATGTATTGTGTCAAAGTGCTAGAAACAGGAAAAGACCAATTTGGAAAAGACTTGGCTAAGCAGCCAAGACTCTGCGTAGTCTGGGTGCACCGGACTGTCCGGTGGTGCACCGGACAGTGCCCGGTGCGCCAGGCTGGCGATTGTCAACTGGCTGCTCTCGGGAAGCGATTAACGGCGTATGGCTATAAATCACCGGACTGTCCGGTGGTGCACCGGACTGTCCGGTGAGCCATTCACAGGTGAAGTCGTCGCTCTCGGGAAGCGATTAACGGCGTACGACTATAAATCACCGGACTGTCCGGTGGTGCACCGGACTGTCCGGTGAGCCAACGGTCAGCCGGGCCAATGGTCGGCCGCGTAATCCGCGCGCGACTCGTGGCCGAGCCAACGGTCAGAAGGGGGCACCGGATTGTCCGGTGTGCACCGGACAGTGTCTGGTGCGCCAACGGCTCTGGATCTTCAACGGTCGGCTGCGCCACAGAAGGAAAGAAATCCGCACCAGACAGTGTCCGGTGGTGCACCGGACAGTGTCCGGTGGTGCACCGGACTGTCCGGTGCGCCAGTCGGCAGAAGGCAAGAATTGCCTTCCTGGAATGCTCTCAACGGCTCCTAGCTACCTTGGGGCTATATAAGGGACCCCTAGGCGCATGGAGGAGGACACCAAGCATTCTCTAAGCATTCCTAAGCACCAAGACTTCAATTCCGCGCATTCGATTCTTTGTGATAGCAATTAGAGCTCCATTTGAGTAGAGAACTCTTTGAGTTGTGTTGAGAGCTCGTGTTGTGACTTGTGTGTGTGTGTTGCTCTGATTTTGTGTCTTGTGTGCGTTGCTCATCCCATCTTTACTTCCGTGCTTCTTTGTGATAATCAAAGTGTAAGGGCGAGAGGCTCCAAGTTGTGGAGATTCCTTGCAAGTGGGATATAGTAAAGTGAAAGCAAAACACCGTGGTATTCAAGTGGGTCTTTGGACCGCTTGAAAGGGGTTGAGTGCAACCCTCGTCCGTTGGGACGCCACAACGTGGAGTAGGCAAGTGTTGGACTTGGCCGAACCACGGGATAAACCACTGTGCCATCTCTGTGTTGATCTTCTTGTGGTTATCGTGTTGTGCAAGAACTCTTCTCTAGCCACTTGGCTTTATTGTGCTAACTCTTAATTAAGTTTTTTGGATTAAGTTTCAAGTTTTTGCAGGATCACCTATTCACCCCCCTCTAGGTGCTCTCAATCCTAAGGGAAAGGGGATGGTGGTCAACGATAAGGAGAAGGAGTCCATCTTCAACGAGCCAAGGGACGACAAGCCCACTGACTCTGGCTCGAGTCACAAGAAGAAGGACGGGAAGAAGAAGAGACGTATCAAGAAGATCGTCTACTACGACAGCGACGAATCTTCTTCTTCACCAAGAGACGACGACGATGAGAAAAAGAAACCGGTTAACACAAATTTTTCATTTGATTATTCTCGCATTCCATTCAACTCTAATGCTCATTTGCTATCTATCCCTCTTGGGAAACCTCCACACTTTGATGGAGAAGACTACTCTTTTTGGAGTCACAAAATGTGTAGTCACCTTTTCTCTCTCCATCCTAGTATTTGGGAGATAGTTGAGAATGGAATGCAATTTGATAGTACGGATAACCCTATATTTATTAACAAGCAAATCCATAAAAATGCACAAGCTACCACTGTTTTGCTAGCATCCTTGTGTAGGGACGAGTACAACAAGGTGAGCGGCTTGGACAACGCCAAGCAAATCTAGGACACCCTCAAAATATCACATGAGGGAAACGACGCCACCATGATCACCAAAATGGAGTTGGTGGAAGGCGAGCTAGGGAGGTTTGCAATGATCAAGGGAGAGGAGCCAACACAAACGTACAACAGGCTCAAGACCCTGGTCAACAAGATTAGGAGCTATGGAAGCACGAGATGGACGGACCACGACGTCGTCCGACTTATGCTCAGGTCTTTCACTATTATTGACCCTCATCTTGTGAACCTCATCCGTGAAAATCCCAGGTACACAAAGATGACGCCCGAGGAGATACTCGGAAAGTTTGTGAGCGGGCGTATGATGGTCAAGGAAGCAAGATATGTTGATGATGCATTGAACGGCCCAATGCCCACCTATGAGCCCCAGCCCGTTGAACTCAAGGCAACAAGCAGCAGCAGGGAGGCGCTACCTAGCAAGGTGGCACAAGTTGAGGCTGCCGGGCTAAATGAAGATGAGATGGCCCTAATCATAAAGCGCTTCAAGACCGCATTAAAAGGACGCAAGGAGCACCCGAACAAGAACAAGGCAAAGGGAAAGCGCTCCTGCTTCAAGTGTGGTAAGACTGGTCACTTTATAGCAAATTGTCTCGATAATGCTAATGACCAGGAACAAGAAAAGAGTGGGAAGAGGGAGAAGAAGAAGGCCTACAAGAAGGCGAAGGGCGAGGCGCACCTTGGCAAAGAATGGGATTCGGATTGCTCTTCTTCCGACTCCGACGACGAAGGACTCGCTGGCTCAGCCTTCAACAAATCATCACTCTTCCCCAATGAGCGCCACACTTGCCTCATGGCCAAGGAAAAGAAGGTAAGCGCTCGAGAAACCCCTAAGTATACTACTTCAAGCAATGATGATTCTAGTGATGATGAAGTAGATTATACTGAATTATTTAAGGGTTTACATAGAGCATAAGTAGATAAAATTAATGAGTTAATTGATGCGTTAAATGAAAAGGATAGATTTTTAGAAAAGCAAGAGGATATTTTGTATGAAGAGCATGATAAGTTTGTTAGTGTGCAAAAATCTCTTGCTTTAGAGGTTAAAAGGAATGAAATGCTTTCTTCTGAATTATCTGCTTGTCATGAAACTGTGTCTAGCTTAAAGAGTGTTAATGATGATTTAAATGCTAAGCTAGAAGTAGCCAATAAAACTAGATCTTGTGTAGAACATGTTGCCATTTGTAATAGGTGTAAGGATTTTGATGTTGATGCTTGTGTTGAACACCTTACATCAATTACTAAATTAAATAATGAGGTGGCAAGTCTTAATGCTCAACTTAAGACTTGCAAGATAGATTTTGATAAGTTAAAATTTGCTAGGGATGCCTACACCGTTGGTAGACATCCCTCAATTAAGGATGGACTTGGCTTTCGAAAGGAAGCCAAGAACTTAACAAGCCAAAGGGCTCCCATTCCCAACAAGGAGAAAGAGAAGGCCCCTATGGCTAGTAGTAATCAAAAGAATCATGCTTTCATGTATGATGATAGAATTTTTTTTAGAAATTCTCATTATAATAGGAGTTATAATGCTTTTGATTCACATGATATGATTGCTTCATGTTCAAATGGTAGGCCTAGGAGAAATTTTGTGTCTCATGCTCCTAGGAAAATGTGTAATAAACCTACCACTGTCTTTCATGCTTGCAACACTACGTTTGTACTTTCATGTAAAAATGAAAAAGTGGTTGCTAGAAAGTTGGGATTCAAATGCAAGGGAGACAAAACTTGCATTTGGGTCCCAAAGGCTATTGTAACTAACCTCGTAGGACCCAACAAAAGTTGGGTACCTAAAACCCAAGTGTAAATTGCCTTGCAGGTTTATGCATCTGGGGGCTCAAGCTGGATTATTGACAGCGGATGCACAAACCACATGACGTGGGAGAAGAAGATGTTCACTTCCTACGTCAAGAACAAGGATTCCCAGGACTCAATCATCTTTGGAGATGGGAACCAAGGCAAGGTTAAAGGACTAGGAAAGATAGCCATTTCATCCGAGCATTCCATATCCAATGTGTTCTTAGTTGAATCGCTCGGGTACAACTTATTATCTGTCAGTCAACTATGTAATATGGGTTATAATTGTCTATTTACTAATGTAGATGTGTCTGTCTTTAGAAGGAGTGATGGTTCATTAGCTTTTAAGGGTGTACTAGACGTCAAACTCTACTTAGTTGATTTTTCGAAAGAGGAGGCCGATCTAGATGCATGCTTAATTGCTAAGACTAGCATGGGCTGGCTGTGGCATCACCGTCTAGCACATGTTGGGATGAAGAACCTTCATAAACTTCTAAAGGGAGAACATGTGTTAGGTCCAACCAATGTATTTTTCGAAAAAGATAGACCTTGTGCAGCTTGTCAAGCAGGTAAACAGGTGGGAAGCACTCATCACAGCAAGAATGTGATGACCACATCAAGACCTCTGGAGCTACTTCATATGGACCTCTTCGAACCCGTCGCCTACCTCAGCATCGGGTGAAGTAAGTATGGTCTTGTTATTATTGATGATTTTTCCCGCTTCACTTGGGTATTCTTTTTGTAGGATAAATCAGAAACCTAAGGGACCCTAAAGCGCTTTCTAAGGAGAGCTCAAAACAAATTTGAGCTCAAGGTGAAAAGGATAAGAAGCGACAATGGGTCCAAGTTCAAGAACTTACAATTGGAGGAGTACCTTGAGGAGGAAGGAATCAAGCACGAGTTCTTTGCTCCCTACACACCACAACAAAACGGTGTGGTAGAGAGGAAGAATAGGACGCTTATCGACATGGCGAGGACGATGCTTGGAGAATTTAAGACGCCCGAGCGGTTTTGGTCGGAAGCTGTGAACACAGCTTGCCACGCCATAAACCGGGTCTACCTTCATCGCCTCCTCAAGAAGACCTCGTATGAACTTATAATCAGTAACAAACCCAACATTTCATACTTTCGTGTATTTGGGAGTAAATGTTATATTCTAGTAAAGAAAGGTAGAAATTCCAAATTTGCTCCCAAAGCTGTAGAAGGTTTTTTGCTAGGTTATGATTCAAATACAAAGGCGTATATAGTCTTCAACAAATCATCGGGTTTGGTTGAAGTCTCTAGCGATGTTGTATTTGATGAAACTAATGGCTCTCCAAGAGAGCAAGTTGATCTTGATGATGTAGATGAAGATGACGTTCCAACGGCCGTAATTCGCACCATGGCGATTGGAGATGTGCGACCACAGGAACAACAAGAGCAAGATCAACCCTATTCCTCAACGATGGTGCATCCCCCAACTCAAGATGATGAACAGGTTCCTCAAGAGGAGGCGTGTCATCAAGGGGGAGCACAAGAAGACCTAGCTATGGAGGAAGAAGCACCACGACCCCCTCCAACTCAAGTCCGAGCGACGATTCAAAGGAATCATCCTGTCGACCAGATTCTGGGTGACATAAGCAAGGGAGTAACTACTTGCTCACGACTAGCTAACTTTTGTGAGCATTACTCGTTTGTTTCTTCTATTGAGCCTTTCAGGGTAGAAGAGGCCTTGCAAGATCCGGACTGGGTGTTGGCCATGCAGGAAGAGCTCAACAACTTCAAGAGGAATGAAGTTTGGAGCCTAGTGCCACGTCCCAAGCAAAACGTTGTGGGAACCAAGTTGGTGTTCCACAACAAGCAAGACGAGCACGGGGTGGTGACACGAAACAAGGCTCGACTTGTGGCAAAAGGTTATGCCCAAGTCGCAGGTTTGGATTTCGAGGAGACTTTTGCTCCTGTGGCTAGGCTAGAGTCTATTTGCATTCTATTAGCCTATGCCGCTCACCACTCTTTCAGGTTGTTACAAATGGATGTGAAGAGCGCTTTCCTCAACGGGCCAATCAAGGAGGAGGTGTACGTGGAGCAACCCCCTGGCTTTGAGGATGAATGGTACCCCGACCATGTGTTTAAGCTCTCTAAGGCGCTCTATGGACTTAAGCAAGCCCCAAGAGCATGGTATGAATGCCTTAGAGATTTCCTAATTGCTAATGCTTTCAAGGTTGGGAAAGCTGATCCAACTCTTTTCACTAAGACTTGTGATGGTGATCTATTTGTGTGCCAAATTTATGTCGATGACATAATATTTGGTTCTACTAACAAAAAGTCTTGTGAGGAGTTTAGCAGGGTAATGACACAGAAATTTGAGATGTCGATGATGGGCGAGTTGAACTACTTCCTTGGGTTCCAAGTGAAGCAACTCAAGGACGGCACCTTCATCTCCCAAACGAAGTACACGCAAGACCTGCTCAAGCGGTTCGGGATGAAGGACGCCAAGCCCGCAAAGACACCAATGGGAACCGATGGACATGTCAACCTCAACAAAGGAGGTGAGTCTGTTGATCAAAAGGCATACCGGTCTATGATAGGTTCCTTGCTTTATTTATGTGCTAGTAGACTGGATATTATGCTTAGCGTATGCATGTGTGCTAGATATCAATCCGACCCAAGGGAATGTCACCTAGTGGCCGTTAAGCGGATTCTTAGATATTTAGTTGCTACGCCTTGCTTCGGGATCTGGTATCCAAAGGGGTCTACCTTTGACTTGATTGGATATTCAGACTCCGATTATGTCGGGTGCAAGGTTGATAGCAGGAGTACATCAGGGACGTGCCAATTCCTACGAAGGTCCCTGGTGTCTTGGAGTTCAAAGAAACAAACTTCTGTTGCCCTATCCACCGCTGAGGCCGAGTATGTTGCCGCAGGGCAGTGTTGCGTGCAACTACTTTGGATGAGGCAAACCCTCCGGTACTTTGGCTACAATCTGAGCAAAGTCCCACTCCTATGTGACACTGAGAGTGCAATCTGCATGGCGGATAATCCTGTTGAACATAGCCATACTAAGCACATAGACATCCGGCATCACTTCCTGAGAGACCACCAGTAAAAGGGGGATATCAAGGTGTACCATATTAACACTAAGAACCAGCTAGCCGATATCTTCACCAAGCCTTTATATGAGAAAAGGTTTTGCAGGTTGCGTAGTGAGCTAAATGTCTTAGATTCGCGTAACTTGGATTGATCAGCATACATATGTTTTATGCCCTTGATCATGTTAATTTATGCATTTCAATCTATTTTTGTTCATTTGTGGTGCTCAAGTTGTACACATGATCCCCGGACCTCATAAGTTCATTTGCAAGTAATGCACTTATTTAGGGGGAGGCATGCTACAACTTGACCCTTTGAGACTAACCTTTGTGGTTGAGTTTACTTGATTTAGTCTCAACAGTAAATTGAAAGGGAAAGGTGAACTTGGACCATGCAAAGACTTCCACTGCACTCCGGTAATAACTCCAAGTTCATATCTATGCTCTTATTGCCTTTTCGCTCTTAATTGACAATTTTGGTGAGGCAATGGGGTTAAAGGGCCAAGAATGATCCTGTTTTGGTGCTTAATGCCAAAGGGGGGGAAATTAAGGCCAAAGCAAATGGATCAGCTACCACTTGTGAAATTTCGAAAAGAGTAGAGTTAGAACTTTTTGATTTGTCCAAAACACTCTCATTGCAAAATTTGGTCTCTTGTGGGGAGAATTTATGACTATGGAAAAAGGGGGAGTTTTTGGCTCTTAATCATTTTTACTCTTGGATTATCTATCTTTGTGCCCAAACAAGTGAGTTTGTTGTAGAGATAGGAAAATGAATTTGATTTTCAAAAACAAACCAAATGGTCGCAAAGTATGATCCAAATATGCCAAATTAGAGTCAAAAACAATTTGGTTCTCGTTTGCATTGATATTGCACTTCTTTTGGTTGCTTTTTGATGCGTTGGCATAAATCACCAAAAAGGGGGAGATTGAAAGGGAAATGTGCCCTTGGGCCATTTCTAAAGTGTTTTGGTGATTAAGTGCCCAACACATATTCTCTAAGTGTTAAATTGTGCCAAAGATTGAAGAAATGCAAATCATGTAACAAGGTACGTTTCTAGACTTAGTACATTGATTTGGGTACTAATGTATTGTGTCTAAGTGCTAGAAACAGGAGAAAATGGATCGGAAAAGAGTTGGCTGTGTACAGCCAACTGCTGCTCGGTGTGGGTGCACCGGACTGTCCGGTGGTGCACCGGACAGTGTCCGATGCGCTAGGACCAGTCTCGGTGAATAGGCCACTCTCGGGACTCGACGGCGGCGTACGACTATAATTCACCAGACTGTCCGGTGGTGCACCGGACTGTCCGGTGAGTCATCCGCGGCAAAGTCATCACTCTCGGGAAAAGTTCAACAACGTACGACTAAAATTCACCGGACTGTCCGGTGGTGCACCGGACTGTCCGGTGAGCCAACGGTCGACTGGGCAATGGTCGGCCACGCAATTTGCGGGCGACGCGTGGCCCACGCCAATGGTCGGCACGAGGCACCGGACTGTCCGGTGTGCACCGGACAGTGTCCGGTGCGCCAACTACCGCGAATCTGCAACGGTCGACTGCGTCAAAATAGGAAGGAGATCTGCACCAGACTGTCTATAGGGACTGTCCGGTGGCGCACCGGACTGTCCGGTGCGCCACCCGACAGAAGGCAAGATTAGCCTTCCAAGATTGTCTCCAATGGCTCCTAGCTGCCTTGGGGCTATAAAAGGGACCCCTAGGCACATGGAGGAGTTACCGAAGCATACTCTAAGCATTCTAAGTCTTCCACACTCTGTCTCCACGCACTTGATCGACTGTGTTAGTGATTTGAGCTCCGTTCTAGTTGTGAACTCGTTGTGCTTCATTTTGAGCTCAAGTCTTGGCTTGTGTGCGTGTGTGTTGCTGTGGATTTGTGTGTGTTGCTTCCCACCCTTACTCTTGTGCTTTCACTATGATCTTTGTTGTAAGGGCGAGAGACTCCAACTTCTGGAGATTCCTCGCAAACAGAAAAAAGAGATAAGCAAAGAAAAGCCGTGGTATTCAAGTTGATCATTGGATCACTTGAAAGGGGTTGAGTGCAACCCTCGTCCATTGGGACGCCACAACGTAGAGGTAGGCAAGTGTTATACTTGACCAAACCACGGGATAAACCACTGTGTCCCTTGTGTTGTCCTTCTCTTTGATTATTTGTGATTTGCAAGAGCTCACTCTATAGCCACTTGGTTCTATTGCACTAACATCTTTATAACCAAGCTTGTGGCTATTTAGTGTTGAATTTTACAGGATCACCTATTCACCCCCCTCTAGGTGCTCTCAGGAGTTGGTGGAGCTCTCATCGGAGTCTCATTCCCGACATACGTGGGCATCGCCGCCCTTCTTCTTGTAGTACTTCTTCTTTTCCTTCTTCCTCCCCTTCTTGTCGTTGTCCCTGTCACTATCACTAGACATTGGACATTTAGCGATAAAATGACCGGGCTTACCACACTTGTAGCACACCCTCTTGGAGCGGGGTTTGTAGTCCTTCCCCCTCCTTTGCTTGAGGATTTGGCGAAAACTTTTGATGATAAGCGCAATCTCCTCATTGTTGAGCTTGGAGGCGTCGATGGGGAGCCTAGTTGATGTAGACTCTTCTTTCTTCTCTTCCATCGCTTTGAATGCAACGGGTTGCACCTCGAGTGTGGAGGTGCCGCCTTGCTCCAAGTCGATGATTTGTTTGGAGCCTTTGATCATTAGTTCAAAGCTCACAAACTTTCCTATCACTTCCTCGGGAGACATTAATTTGTATCTAGGATCCCCACGAATTAATTGTACTTGAGTAGGATTACGAAAAACAAGGGATCTTATAATAACCTTGACCATCTCATGGTCATCCCATTTTGTGCTCCCGAGGTTGCGCACTTGATTGACCAAGGTCTTGAGCCAGTTGTACATCGCTTGTGGCTCCTCTCCTTGGTTGAGGATGAATCGACCGAGCTCCCCCTTGATCGTCTCCCGCTTGGTGATCTTGGTCACCTCATCTCCTTCGTGCATGGTCTTTAGGACGTCCCAAATCTCCTTGGCACTCTTTAAACCTTGAACCTTATTATACTCCTCTCGACATAGAGAGGCGAGGAGTATAGTAATTGCTTAGGAGTTAAAGTGTCGTATTTGGGCGACCTCGTCCGAGTCGTAGCCCTTGTCCCCCACCGTAGGTACCTGCGCTCCAAACTCAACAATGTCCCATATACTTGCGTGGAGTGAGGTTAGGTGATGCCTCATTTTATCACTCCACATACAATAATCTTCACCATCAAAATATGATGGTTTGCCTAATGGAACGGAAAGTAAAGGAGCGCGCTTAGAGATACGGGGATAACGAAGTGGCATCTTACTATACTTCTTGCGCTCATGGCGCTTAGAAGTGACGGACGCGGCGTCGGAGCCGGATGTGGAGGGCGACAAAGATTCGGTCTCGTAGTAGACCACTTTCTTCATCTTTTTCTTCTTGTCACCACTCCGATGCGACTTGACGTGAGGAGGGGATTCCTCCTTCCCTTTGGCGCTAGACTCCCTTGATGGAGCCTTCCCGTGGCTTGTGGCCTTCTCGCCGGTTTCCATCTCCCTCTTGGCGGATCCTGCCGACATCACTTCAAGTGGTTAGACTCTAAATGAAGCACCAGGCTCTGATACCAATTGAAAGTCGCCTAGAGGGGGGGTGAATAGGCGGAATCTGAACATTATAAACTTAAGCACACACTACAAGTCGGGGTTAGCGTTAGAAATGAATTCGAGTCCGAAAGAGAGGGGAAAATAAATCAACCAAGAAATAAAGCGAATGAACACGATGATTTGTTTTACCAAGGTTCGGTTCTAGAGAACCTAGTCCCTGTTGAGGTGGTCACAAAGACCGGGTCTCTTTCAACCCTTTCCCTCTCTCAAACGGTCACTTAGACCGAGTGAGCTTTCTCCTTAGTCAAACGGGTCACTTAGACCCCACAAGGACCACCACACACTTGGTGTCTCTTGCTTTGATTATAATTCACTTGGGAACAAGAATGAGGAAGGAAGGAAGAAAGCAATCCAAGCAACAAGAGCACAAAGAACACGAACAAAACTCTCTCTCAAGTCACTAAGTGGTTGGAGTGGATTTGGCACTTGGAGAGGCTTTGATTCTTTTGATTTGTGTCTAGGAGTGAATGCACTAGCTCTTGTATTGAATGTGAATTGCTAGAAACTTGGATGCTTGGAGACTTTGAATGCACTAGCCGTTGGGGATGGCTGTTGTCGATGGACGCACCGGACACTGTCTGATGCGCCACCCGACACTGTCCGGTGCGCCAGCCACGTCACCCAACCGTTAGGGTTCTGGAGCAGTTGACCGTTGGAGGCTTGTCTTCAAGTGGCACCGGACAGTCCGGTGCCGCACCAGACACGCACTGTTCACTGTCCGGTGTGCCTCTGACTTCTGCGCTCTGACTCTGGGCACATTGTTCTTCACTGTTCAACGGTCAGCGTGGCTTTTGCAGTCGACCGTTGCACTAGTAGCCGTTGCTCCGCTGGTGCACCGGACAGTCTGGTGGCACACCAGTCAGTCCGATGAATTATAGCGGAGCGCGCCTAGAGAAACCCGAGAGTAGCCAGTTCGTCTCTGTACGGCCGTGGTGCACCGGACACTGTTCGGTGCGCTAGACTAGGGCACACTCGATTTCTTTGCTCCTTTGTATTTGAACCCTATCTTCAATCTTTTATTGGTTTATGTTGAACCTTTATGCACCTGTAGAACATATTTTCTAGAGCAAACTAGTTAGTCCAATATTTGTGTTGGGCATTCAACCACCAAAATTATTTATAGGAAAAGGTTAACCCTATTTTCCTTTCAATAATCCATAAAGTGCCCTTCTCCAGGGACACGTGACGCCTCCGGACCTTCCCTTGTCGGGGATCTAAAGGGCTTATTGAAAGGGAAATGTGCTCTTGGGCCATTTCTAGTTGTTTTGATGATTTAATACTCAACACACCACTTTGGAATAACACTCTTGATATGAGCATGAGCACAGGTTTAGAGAAAGCAAATTGAAGACAATGAGTCCAAATTAGTTGAATTAGAATGCCAAAAGTGCAACTTTGGTTAAAGCTACAAAAACATGAGGTTTAAGTACTTGAATAAGTTGCACATACATTATACTATGTTTCTTGCACCTTTGTTTGGTTACTAACTCCTTTGTGCAAGAAAATTGGCTTTTGGACTCAGTAGTGAGCATATTGCAAATCCGGGTGAAGAGAAGTGAGAAAGGTATGGTTCTACCACTTAGTCAATTATTTTAGTTGCTAACTATGCTTGTCTAAGTTCTAGGGAACCTCCTAAGAAGATTCAAGAAGAGATGGAGAAGTTTGTCTCAAAAGAGCCAAACTTGGGCTGGTCTAGGCAGCACCGGACAGTCTGATGCCCTGTACGCCCAACTGGCCACTCTCTGGCTCGGCTGGGCCACTTCGGCTAAAAATCACCGAACAGTTCGGGATGATCACCGGACAGTCCGGGCTGAGCACCGGATGGTCCGGTGTGCTAGGAGACCAACGACTATTCGGCCACGTCAGTAGGCGCCAATGTCTAGTTGGTCACTGGATAGTCGGATGCCCCCACCGGACAGTTTGGTGCCCACCTGAGAAAAAAGCCCCCAAAATCAGCGACCTGGTGACCGTTGAACAAGAGTTATTTAGTGCACACCGAACAAACCGGTGCACCTGCGGACAGAGGAAGTTTTGGAGCTTCCAAATGAAGCTCCAATTGATCCTAGGCCCCTTGGGGATATAAAAGGGATCCCTATGCGCTATGGAGAAGTTACTCAAGCATACCAAGAGCACACCA
The DNA here is from genome assembly GCA_029449295.1 of Zea luxurians. Classification (NCBI taxonomy): domain Eukaryota; kingdom Viridiplantae; phylum Streptophyta; class Magnoliopsida; order Poales; family Poaceae; genus Zea; species Zea luxurians. The sequence continues at coordinate 2,177,859 of JAOPSE010000152.1, forward strand.
ACACTCTGATTCAATGCATCCATGCAGTTCTGTGATTATAGAGAGACTCAAGCGCCTGTTTTGAGTTGTTCTAGTGACATATAGTTCTTGCGCTCGTTTCTTTAGCTTTCTTGCGCGTGTTGCTGCATTGTGCTTTTGTGTATGTTCTTCTTTCTCCCTTACTCTGATTTTTATTGTGATCATCTTGCATAAGGTGTGAGAGACTCCAACTTGTGGAGATTCGTCACAAAAGGGTTGAGATATAAGGAAGAATATCGTGGTACTCAGGTTTGATCTTTGGATCACTTGAGAGGGGTTGAGTGCAACCCTTGACCAAAGGATATCACCACAACGTGGAGTAGGCTTTGGCCGAACCATGGGAAAAATCACCGTGTCTCTTGTCTATTTTACTATATTACGGTTTATGTCTTCCTTAGTGCTTAAACTTCACTTATATATTGTTGCTAGTTTAATACACATATAAAGAGAGCAATCAAGTGAAGAGTCTATTTTCTCTCCTCTTCCAATCCAAAATTGGTTTTAGTTTACTCCAACACCTTTTATAAACCAAGTTTGTATTGCTTGAAGCATTTTTGTAGGATCACCTATTCACCCCCTTCTAGGTGCTCTCAATTGGTATCGGATCCAGTCTCTTCCGTTGGGTCTAACAACCCGAAGAGATGGTCGACGACGCCAAAGGGAAGGGAAAGGTGACCGACAAGAAGGAGACTCTCAACGACGAGCCGAAGGGAGAAAAGCTCATCGACTCGAGATCCAGGAAGAAGAAAGATGGGAAGAAGAAGCGCATCAAGAAAATGGTCTACTACGACAGCGACACTTCTTCATCTTCTCCAAAGGACAGCGATGACTCATTTTCTTCAAAACAAAAGACAATCAAACAAAACTACTCTAAGACGTCTTTTAATTATTCGCGTATTCCTTACAAAGCCAATGCTCATTTATTGTCTATTCCTCTTGGAAAACTGCCTCACTTTGATGGGAAGGACTATACTTGGTGGAGTCATAAGATGCACAATCATTTATTTTCTCTTAATCCTAGCATTTGGGACGTAGTAGAAAATAAAATGCATGTTGTAGATAGTGATGATGAGAATTACAATGCTATTCACATGCAAGAAATGATTCATAAAAATACCCAAGCCACTAATGTTCTTCTAGCTTCTCTATGCAGAGATGAATACAACGAAGTTAGTGGCTTGGATAACGCCAAGGAAATTTGGGACACCCTCAAGATCTCTTATGAGGGAAATGACATCACCATGATCACCAAGATGGAGCTAGCCGAGGGTGAACTAGGGATGTTTGCCATGAAGAGGGGCGAAGATCCAACTGAAATGTACAACAAGCTCAAGACCCTAGTGAACAAGATATGAAGCTATGGAAGCACACGATGGATAGACCACGACGTCGTGCGACTAATGTTAAGGTCATGTACTGTCATTGATCTTAATCTTGTAAACCTTTTTCATGAGAACCCCAGTGTCGTGGTTTCGAAAACTGAGGGACAAAAATTTTTGTTCAGTGGGGATGCTAGCACGGACTCACTCTGAATGGTGAATCGCTAGGACTAGAATGAAGAACTTGGCATACAAGGTTTATATTGGTTTTGGCCGGAGCCCTAGTTCAGTGTAATGCTGATCGTAGTATTGCAATGGAATATGTTACAACTTGTGTGCATGTGTGTCTGTGTGTCCCTCTGAGAGGAAGAGGGTCATTCCCTTTTATATCCCAAGGGTCAGACCTTACATTGCTCTCTCTCTCTAGAGAGAGAGAGAGAGTAAAGAGAGAAGTCTTTCATCCGTGCCCGGGGCCCCTTCTCCTGGTTGTACGAAGTAGCGCTCCTAGACACGGTGGATATGGTGCCGCCTGTTGGTCCTATCCTTGCCACGGGTTCGTGGTTGACGTCCTCATGGTGATGCGTGGCGGGTCCCATGAGACAATGCAAATGGATATAATATGGTCTCTATATTGGTTTGAATATATGGACAAGACCTGAGAAATCACTGCATATATATGATTAGAATAGAGGTTGAAGTGATTAAGAGGATTGGTCAAGCCAAAGTGAATAAGATATGAGGAACCGTGAATTGGCTTGACTATATTACTATTAGTCCATATATGCTTCTATGAGAATCAAACTAGAGCTTGATTGATCTTAGCAATTATATCTAAATGACATTCAAGCAAGGTTCACAATATTGAAGAAATGATTCTCTCAATAGATACTCAATATGATGTGACTCAAGAATAGCTTGATAGGGTGAAGATAGCAAGGAAAGGGCTTCGAGGAACTAAGCACATGTGAAGGCCAAGCGACGGCTTGTGGATCGAGGTACCATTTCCAAGGTGAAGAAGAGAGTACTTGCATTAAGTCAATGAACTAATCAGCTATGAAGAGTTATATTATGTTGATGCATCAGTAAGGTGACTTGAACCCATGAGTTGAGCTCATATATGGTGAAATGGTTCAAGTCACAGGCTCGATTTGTGTCTACTTCAAAAGGTAAGACAAAAATGTTTGTGATCCTTATGAAGCAACGCCATGGAGAAATCACACATGAGACACCAATGACTCAAGGAGTTTACTTAATTATATTTTATTTAACTTGAGTATAGGAATCGTCGTACTATCAAGGGGATCCAAAAAGAAGGTTGGTGTTGGTACTAAAGCTCAAAATCCTTGATCCAAAACTTCTATTTTACCCTTGTTAATCCTTAGTGAAAGTATGTAGTATAACCTTTTTAAGTCTATCTTGGCCAAAACTGCTCTCTGGAAAATACTGGTTCAGCTGGTATTCAAATACCAACTCAACCGGTTTTGGCTCTAGTGCACCCGCCTACTCAGCCGGCCACTGAACCGGAATTCAGTCTACTGGAAACCGGTTCAGCCGGTTTTTGAGCAGAAAAGTAAAAAATGGCTAGTTATGGAGCCCCACCTATATATAGTCACTCCTACCTCTCCCCCCTATAGTAGAGCATGACTTAAACTCCATTCCTAAACTGAGAAACACCTCCCACTCTCTCTCACACACCTCTTGTCTCTCCCATTTCAAATCTTTTGAGAGAAATCTTTAAGTGAGATTGAAGAACTGCGGTTTTTTGTGCTTCATATCTAAATCCTTCTTGATTTTTTGATTCGAGCTTTGGTACTACATCAAGTTCTTTGTAGATTCATTACTCTTGGAGCTTCTAACTCATAGACAACTAGGTGTCTCTTGTGAGTCTCCAAATCTTGTGGAAGACCACAAGAAAGTTTGTATTACCCGCTCGTTTAAGCAAAGATTAGTGTGTGGGCTTGACCTTTGTGGTCGGTAAAGGGAGGATTAGGGTTGAAAGAGACCCGACTCTTTGTGGGTACTTCAACGAGAAAGTTGGGCATCTTGGTGGTATGACCCAACCTCGGGATAAATCTTGTGTCTCTTATGTTTTTGTTTATTGTGTTTGTTTGTGTTCTTCGAATTTTTTAGTTCTTTATAGATGGAGGGAGTACCTGTTTGCTTCGGCCGTTAGAATAGGCTTCTAGTCATCAAACACTTCGCTTCTTAGCCTGTTTATTAGCCTGTTTATGTAAGAATCATTTTCTATAAAAATCACCTACGAATGGAGGAATATTTCGCTTCCGCTCAGCGTCGTTCTCAACAAGTGAAAAGAATGGATATCTGACAGCAAAAAAGGATCACAATTTGTTACACAATTGCAATCTGAACAATTTGTTGCACAGAGCAATCTTTTTTTGAGGGGTGCACAGTAGCGAGCGATCATTACAACGAAAAGGCTAGAACCTTTGAAAAGGCTAGAACCTTTGGGCCGCTCAAATTGGCCTGCCAGGTGACTTTGGTGGAGAACTGGAGATCCTAAAAAAAATGTGACTAGTGGAGTTGCCGATGGATTACAGCGGACGGCTGAGATGTGCTTACCGCAGAACGTCCCGTCCACGTGGGATGATCCACGAACTGGACACGTGGACCCGGCACGACCACGTCGCTGCGCCGAGCCACCCGCCACCGCGCGGCCACGCCTCCGCCCTCCCCTCCTCCTGTCCTGCCTGCCCCGCGCCGCGCTCCCTTTATCCACTTCGGGAATCGCCACGAGTTCGTGACGGCGACGCTCCCGCGTGCCGTGGCGTGCGTGCCCACCCGCCCGCGGTCGTCTCGCTGCGCCGGGGGCCCGACCGAGCTGGCTGGCCCGTGCGCCAGCCCGCGCAGCAACCGCAGCCACAGATGGAGCCCCCGCACGGCAGCCACTCAGATGGCCGGCTTTATCAGCTGCGGCAGCGAGATTCACCGGGGAAGTATTTGCAGCGACCGCGCCGGTCCCCGCCACAAAATCAGCTACCCACCACCGTCCGTCAGCGGCGGCGGCGAGAGCATGGCGGCCATCGTGGCGGCGCGGGCGTCCGCCCCCGGCAGGGCGGCCGTCAGCACCATCGCCGCGTTCCACAGCCACGCGTCCCCTTCCCGCGCGCTCCCGCTCGCCTCCTCCTCCATCGGCGGCGCCAGGCGGTACCACCACGCCCCCGCGTGCTGCTTCGCCACCAAGCCCACCGCGCCGGCCGCTGCCGAGCTCGTCGACCAGGACCTCGCCACGGCCACGCAGGAGGCCGCCAAGCCACGCCGGAAACGCCGGTCTCGGAAGGCGAAGAAGTCCGCCACCGCCGCCAAGGAGGAGGATGGGACGGACGACAAGCCGGTGGCGGCGGCAGAGGACGAGCCGAAAAGGAAGAAGGAGGCGGCCGGCGCCGAGGACAGCGCCCGGGCATTGGTGGCCGGCCTCGACGACGTGATCGTCAACCCCGTGGGTCTGGGTCGGCGGTCGCGGCAGGTGTTCGACGAGGTGTGGCGCAAGTTCTCGCGGCTGGGCCAGATTTCGAGCGCCTCGTCCACCGCGCTGGCGGAGGAGGAGCAGGCCGTGCTTATCCGTGGAGGACCTATGTGCGAGTTCACTGTGCCAGGGGCGCAGGACACCACCGTCCTCGTCGTCGGTGCCACCAGCCGCATCGGCCGCATCGTCGTGCGCAAGCTCATGCTCCGCGGATACAATGTCAAGGTCAGCATGTCCTGATTCAAATGGTCATTGATTTGACTGAAGTGGCAGCTGTTTTCATTTTTGAATTAGAATCCACAGCGCTGGAGCAGATGACTTTATATACGGCCTTACTTTGCTGCATAATCTCTTGCCTAGGGAGGGAGGCAAACATGATGGTTACGATTTAGCATTTCAATTTTCATAGCCTGTCATTTGTGTTGTTTTTATGCTTCATTCTATTAATATCATTGTCTATCTAGATTCTAGATACTCCTCAGTGTCTGCAATTTCTGAGTTCTGATGCTGTTGCTTGCTCAATTTGTCTGTGTTACTCATTGCCGGCATAATTTAGCTGGCTTTAGACTGTCTCCAACCGCGTCCCCTAAATTTCATCCTCCAAAGTAATATTCTATCTTTTACAACACTCTCTAAAAGATTTTGACATCTATATTTTCTCTATCTCCAGCAATATCCTCTAAAATTTGTCCCTCTATAGCCACAGTTCTAACATATTCCATTTACCAAATTATTTTTTCCTATTTACTATAGGGCCTACTCGTCGTTACCACTTAGCAAATAAGTAAATATTCATGAAAAGACGGGAAGGGAGAGGACACTTTCACAACCAGCAACATGAGAGAGTGGAGCGGCCCGTAGAAAAGCCTCCTCGTCCGCTACATTTGAAGGAGCAAGGACGACCGGCAAATTTTATCGGACGTGATACCAGCCATTGCTGGAGGCGTCCAGAAGCTCATCGTGCGCTATATTTATAGGGATGAAAACGGTTTCGGAATTTTTCGGTATTCCGGAAAACCGATTTCGAAATATTTCGATCGGATTCACCGGTAACAGTATTTTTCGAAACGGAATCGGTTTTCGGAATTTTCTATCGGAATCGATATCGGAATAGGCGTGGTGTTTTACCGACCGTTTCCTTCGGTTATCGGTTTTTGTCGAAAATTACCGGATTTGTGTCTCGGAATTTTCCGGAATTGTGTCTCGGAATTTTTTCGGAATTTTCCAGCATGTGATTTTTTCGCATCGCCTGTACGTCTCTGTATAAGGATTACTTATTTTTGTATTTTTTTGACGCCTTAAAATTTTTTTTGGGATAGATGGTGTTGGAAGGCAGTTGAGATTAACGATTTGGTCTCTCGAACGAATCCACCATTTTTATGCACATGTTATATATTAGGAATATATAATGATAGAGAGCCGACAGTCTGCCTTTTCCACACACTAGATTTTAGGTTTTTCTATGAGGTTGTGAAAAAACTCTTTATGTGAGGAAAAAAATATTTCATGAGTAAGCATGCCATGTCAGCTAATCGAGTGATATTGTGAATTGTGAACTTGTTATTTTTATGAACTTGTTATACTGTGAACTTGTTATATTGTGAACTTGTGATCTTTGTAAACTTTTTATATTAAAAATTTGTGATCCTTGTGAACTGTTATATTGTGAACTTGTTATATCATGAATTGTGAACTTGTGGTCTTTGTGATCTTTTGTCGACTTTGTTGTATTGTGAACTTGATATGTTTACCGATCGCATTTTAGATTTCGACCGTTACCGGTGTATTTTCCGCACCGAACTTTCGTTTCCCGATGTTTCTAAAATACCGTTATCGTTTCCGTTTCCGGAGTTACCGTTTTCGATTTTGTTTCCGATAAAAAAAAATGAAAACGGTAATGGTTTTAGTGTTTACCGACCGTTTCCGACCGATTTGATCCCTATATATTTAGGGTACAAGAGCGTATAACGGATGTTGCTAGAGAGAGTCTTAGCCTTCAACTCGTTTAGTCATACCGTCCATGTTACACAATAAAATTATAGAGTTTGGGATCTAAAATGAATGGAATGATGCATCTATCCGTCATGTCATATGAATTGGGCTACATTTCTTTTCAATTTTCATTGAAGAGTTTCTATCTGTTTCCATGCCCTTTTTTTGAGACCTCGAAACATGAAATGGACAAATTCCTTTTTTAGGAACACATACAAAAAAAAGGATAATGGTAATAGAATCCATGTCCTACCGAGACAGAATTTCGAACTTGCTATCCTCTGCTAATAGGCAAAGGACCTCTATAGAAAGACTAATTCATTCGGATCGATCTACCGTACAGAAATGAACAATGCACATTTTCTTATGAAATGCCAAGATCTGTGCTTCGAGTGTTCTTATCTTTTTTTTGTTTTGTATAAACTAGGAGAAATTGGGGCTAACTTTCCCTATCATAACAGGCTTTAGTAAGAAGAAACGACCCTGAAGTGATAGATATGCTCCCAAGGTCGGTGGATATTGTTGTTGGTGATGTTGGTGATCCTGCAACCGTCAAAGCAGCTGTATCAGGCTGCAGCAAGATAATCTATTGTGCAACTGCAACGCTCAACTATTACAGGAGACCTAAATAGGGTTGATAACCAAGGAGTGAGAATGCTAGCAAGGCTTTCCAAGTTTCCTTCTGGGTTAATTTTCTTATGTCAACCTCTATTTGTATTATGGTTTTAAGAACCACCACTACTTGATGAAAAGAATATCACCAAACTTGGCTTTTGTACTGTAGGATTACTATAACGAATTGGCCCAGCTCAGGGCTGGTAAAAAGCAGCAAGAGCAAACTCCTGATAGCAAAATTCAAGTCTGCAAAGTCCTTGAAGGGTTGGGAGGTGCGGCAGGGTTCTTACTTCCCAAATACTTTTGTTTCTAGATTGATGAAGGTATCGATGCATCACTGGATTTTCAGAAGATCAGCAGGGCTGTTTTTCTCAGGTAGCACCTTCAGTTTTGTAGCTTTTATAAAATGATTCCCGTTTTTAAATAAAATAAGCTAAAAAACTATATACTTCATGTACCTCTGTTTTGCTTTATCTGAATGTCATAGATTTCTTATGGAACTTCCTTATTTTCAGGATTTGTATTCACAAGAGGTGGATATGTTGAGATATCAAAAAGGCTTTCTCTTCCTCTAGGTTCTACCCTAGACAGGTATTAGGAGCTCTTATCTTTGGCTTATTCTCTGATGTTGATGAATCTGTATGAAATTATGGAACAGAACGTATTAGGTGAGGCGTGACATTTTCATTTCTATTTCTCTGTGCATAGGTACGATGGTTTACTCTTTTCAGTGGGAGGAAATGGAAGATCATACGTTGTTATTCTTGAAACTGGTCCATTGGCGGACACGACCCAGAGCAAGAAGTATTTTGCTCGGATGACTACAAAAGTAGGTTTTTGTAGGGTAAGTACTGAGTAAGTAGTGTTTGCTATCTTAGCTATACAACTGCTTAAGTAGTGTTTGCTATCTTAGCTATACAACTGAATAAGTACTGAGTATTTTGTATTTGTTTTCTACAGGTAAGAGTTCCGTTTTCATCTTTTCGGCCAGTAAACCCACAAGACCCTCCCTAGACCCTTTTCTTGTGCATACACTAACCATTAGGTTTGAACCAAAAAAGGCAGGTCAGTGCACTATGTTGTATTAACTTCCATCATCACCACAAGCAACAAGTGTTGCTTTGGCCGTGACATAAAATGGTGACTTAGCAATTGACACTTTCTGCAGAGACCTGGTGAGGCATCTCAAAATTCTAGTGATCCTCGAAACTTTGAGCTAAAACTGGAATACATCAAGGCTTTACCTGTAAGTTGTCCCTACATTGTGCCTGCAAATATTATCTTTTTGTCTCATGTACTTATAAGTATAGTTTTTTTTTGTAGACTGGTCAAGAAACAGACTTCATATTGGTGTCATGTTCAGGTTCTGGATTGAATCTAACAGAAGAGAACAAGTTCTCAAAGCCAAGAAGGTTCTACTTGTGTAACCACTTGACACCTGTATGTTTATCTAGTTCAGATGTTTAAGTATCTCGATGCTCTTCTAGGCTGGAGAAGATGCACTGCGGAGGTCAGGCCTTGATATACAATCGTGCGCCCAGGGTCCTCTGCAGGTATCATACTAAAAAAAATTTCTCGAACGCGCAGGAGAGTTGCACATCTTTATATATTAGAGAGAAAGAAAGACATAAGGTCTTACAAGATGGCAGACAAAACCTGCTATGCAGGAATCCCCAGAAACACACACACACACACACACCCTTAGAGCTATTACATTTTGTAACATAACTTTCACAGACCTTAGTAACCAGGTTCTCGGATCGATGTGATCGAGGAACGGGAATGTGGTACGCGGTACGCTACTAAAACTAGGAATTTAACACTACTGGAACGAGATTGTTCCCACGTTCCTGGAACGGAAACGAACGTTCCCGGAACGAGGAACGTGGCCAAGTTCCCAGCTCCCGGTTACTAAGTCACAGACCACACACTAAGGGGCCTTAGCTAAGCCTAAGCTTCCGAGATTTTGGCTCCAGCTAGCACCCAACACGCCCAATTCATCTAAAAAACCACTCTGCACCTTTCCGATGGAGGGAGAATCACCCTAAAAAACACCCGGGTTACGCTGCAGCCATAAGCACCATGCACCTAGAATAATGGCAATATTAAGGCCTTTCTTGTCTTTATGCACTCGATTACAGACTCTTCTCCACCCATCAGCAAAAGTGATATCCTCTACAATTTTACACTTACTGACATTAGTGAAGTGAAGTTCTAGGAATTCACTTTAGTCTCTTGATATAAGCAATGTGCTAAACTTATGGTTGACCTAAAGATAGAAGCAGTGTATTTTCTTCTTACGATTAAAAACCAAGACATGAACATTGTATTAGACCATACCTTCTGAAGCAGTATTATGAGCAATTATTTTCATATTGTTATCTGTGTTCCATTGAACCTGGTTGCACGATGACCATGGCAGTCATTTTTAAATTGTTGCAGGAAGAACCTGGTGGCCAGCGCGCGCTGATCTTCGATCAAGGGAACAGAATCTCCCAGGTGAAACACCATGAACAATTTGTTGCTTGTCTGATGCCAAATTTTGCGGATGATATGCTATACAGAACACTATATCTACAACTCTCCTATATATGTAGGGTATCAGCTGTGCTGATGTGGCTGATATCTGTGTCAAGGCACTGCATGATTCCACTGCGAGAAACAAAAGTTTCGATGTAAGATTGTTTTCTTGCTCCCTTTCATGTACGGCAACGCTTACTCCTACTGACAATAGTATGCAGTCATGCAATAACTGAACTTGTTGCTACACACTCGATTAGGTATGCTACGAGTACGTCAGTGACCAAGGGAACGAGCTGTATGAACTTGTAAGTTAATGGCTGAAATCCAAAACTGATGGATCCTCACGTTCTTGTCAAGGCCATGAATTGTTGTTTCTGTTTAGTTTCGCGTTTGATAATAATATATGGCATGGACGTTTTCAGGTGGCTCATCTGCCAGACAAGGCTAACAACTATCTCGCACCAGCACTGTCTGTTCTAGAGAAGAACACCTGATTGATGCGCGCCATCAGACTCGGACATGTAATATACGAGTCATACGACGTGTATATTTTCTCCTCTTGTAAAGCCATACGTTTTTCCTATACAAGCCTTGTGTCATTCACATGGTATGCCGTTTGGCCCTTCTGTAAAGATCATTGCACAGACCGACTCCAGGAAACAAAATTTTATTTTTGCAATATTGCATTGTATGATAAGTTCTCCTGTTCTCAATCCTTTTCATCTAAAACTGTAAAAGTTTGCATAATTTCACCAAGAAGAACAGTACAGTGGAAAAGAAGAGACCAATCTTTGAAGCAAAGGAAGCAGTGCACGTGCACCTGATGAAATGATGGCTGGTTTGCTCACAAGGCTATCTATCTTGAAAGAGATGCAAAGCCTGAGGCTGCAAGAGTGGTCCGGACTCTGGAGTACTCTCTCTTTCTCTGTTGGGAAAGTTGGTTTCAGCCTGTTCTGCTGCTCAAGCAGCATACGGCAGCTCACGCCTATGGTGGGCAACCAAAGATTCAGTACTCTGATTCTTCTTGGTTTGTCTTTCTCCGGCAGATCTCTAACGAGTAGATGTTCTCTCTTCTTTTGTTTTCTTCTTTTTTTTTGAAAGCTTCACTCTAACCTGAAAATCGGCTTTACTTAAATTTCGAGCCAACTTAATCTTCTTCTTTGCCAATTCTTTTTTAAAGAAAAGTTGAGAGATGCCTCTAGTTTTTTTTGGGTGTGTTTGTGACTCCAGAGTCTGAAATCACAAATCAGAGCTGTATAGGGAGCAGGTGACGACTGAGTGACTGACAAATGTGGGGAAGATGGAGACAAAGAAACGCAAGCCTGTGGACTGTGGTCTACTAAAGACGGGGGCATCGCCATCGAGGGCAAACGGAGGCCACAGGATTAGCAGCTTCTCCGAAGTCTCGTGCTGCTGCGTCTCCTCCTCATCGTCCTCTCCAGTGTCCAGGTAACACCCCCCCTGCCGCCAAGTGCTCCTCATCTTCTTCTCCAAGATTTGGAAGTTCTTGACTGCACACAGCAATCTCCAATCCCCCCGATTTCTCTCCCTCCGAGAACACCACTTCCGATTTTCGGTCGAACTATTCGGCATTATTAGAAGATAAGAGGATAAGATATGCTCAGGCGTCGGAGTCGTTCCCAATTGCTGACCATGTCTGTGGAATCCATCGTATTGGCGTTGACCTCCGTTGCAGCTCGGCCATGGCGTTCACCGTCTCCTTCTCCCCCGCCAACGTTCAGATGCTCCAGGCTAGGAGTGGCCACGTCCACGCCACCTTTGGAAGCTGTTCCGCCGTGCCAAGAGCCGGGCCAAGGCTGCGCTCCACGGCCGTCCGGGTCAGCAGCGAGCAGGAGGCGGCGGCGGCCGTCAGGGCGCCGTCCGGGAGGACCATCGAGGAGTGCGAGGCCGACGCCGTCGCTGGGAAGTTCCCTGCTCCCCCGCCGCTGGTTAGGCCGAAGGCCCCTGAAGGAACGCCGGAGATCAGGCCCCTTGTATGCACTCGATGGGTTTCGTCTGTGAATTTTGCGTGCTCTTACTGTAACCGCAAAATCCTGACTTGTGCATATACATATTCTTCTCCCCACGTGTTATTTAGGACATGGCAAAGCGCCCCCGTCGCAACCGCAAATCACCTGCTCTTAGGGCTGCATTCCAGGAGACGAGCATCTCGCCTGCTAACTTTGTGCTTCCATTGTTTATCCATGAAGGTTGGTAGTGGAATTCACTGACATAGAGAGTTGAACACAATTCACATCTGATATGCTGGATTTGCTCGGTGATCTGTAGGAGAAGAAGATGCTCCTATCGGAGCTATGCCAGGGTGCTATAGGCTTGGGTGGAGGCACGGGCTGCTTGACGAGGTACTGAAAGTGTTGGGGCCTTGAGGGTTATCTCGTATCCTGAATGTTTGTTTGCAATGTTCTTTTCGATGAATTTACTGGAGACAAATTCACGTGTTTTTGCTTGGATCAATAGTATTAAGTAACTCTTCAAACTGATGGTATGTGCAGGTTTACAAGGCCCGCGATGTTGGTGTTAATAGTTTTGTTCTCTTTCCTAAAGTTCCCGATGCATTGAAGGTCTATAAACAAATACAACAAATTTCTTGCTTGTCTGTGTCTTAGGCAGAGTAGCTTACGCTCTTGTTTTCCTCCAGTCTCCAACAGGAGATGAAGCGTACAACGATAATGGTCTGGTTCCACGTACAATCCGCTTGCTCAAGGACAAGTTCCCTGATATTGTAAGTTTATGCGCCCCTCATTCGTTGCCTGTGGCTTGCATCAGTCTAGTTCCTAATATATTTCTTTAAAATCTTATGACTGGTTAGGTTATCTACACAGACGTCGCGTTAGACCCTTATTCATCTGATGGTCATGATGGTATTGTGAGGGAAGATGGTAAGAAAGATGGCCCCTTTGTTCTCACATACGTTCTGTGACCATTGTCATCCATTTGCTGCATATTGATCTTGCTACCTCAAAAAATATTTTAGGTCCAAGGAAATTTCACAGGTTTAGACTGAAAACTTAGATGCTTGAAACTTAATGCCTGATATTGGCCACTAGAAGTTAGTTAGTACTTTGTACAAACATGTTTTGTGCTTTTTGTTTGCCTTGTTAAAACCACTTCTCGCTGCTCTTATTTTTCAGTATTTCCCTTTCATGGAGTAACTGTCAAGAAACCACTAGCCAAGATGTCAGTTTGGTTTTCTGTATTATGTTGCATAATGATGCTTGAGTTTGAATTTTTGTCACTTTATGTTTTTTTTTCTCCTGCATCAGATATTAGTGAAGTCATAAGAAAACTCCAAAAGGGACTTTATTTCTCCAGCTAATCCTTGCCTTGTTTGTGTCCTGCATCAGGTGTAATTATGAATGATGAAACAGTTTATCAGTTGTGCAAACAGGCTGTTTCACAGGTTCATCTCATCCCTTCATTTTGTGTTTGGTGACATAAACGTGCTAGTTTTTTTCTCACCAAAAAAAACTCCATATGAATAGGCTCGTGCCGGTGCTGATGTTGTCAGCCCTAGTGACATGATGGATGGCCGGATTGGAGCACTTCGCTCTGCTCTGGACGCCGAGGGCTTCCACGATGTCTCCATTATGTCCTACACCGCAAAGTAATGCCCCCCACATCTGCCATCCTGTTATGTTTCTTTGGTTTGAACCCAAATGACACATCTGTAATGTGTGTTTTTTGCAGGTATGCCAGTTCATTTTATGGCCCTTTCCGAGAAGCTTTAGATTCAAATCCAAGATTTGGAGATAAGAAGACGTATAACTTGCACCAAGATACTACTTCCATCTAGTAAACAATTTAATTGCTCGGTATTAAATGTTGTATTTCTCTTGAATCTGAAGGTACCAGATGAACCCAGCTAACTACAGAGAAGCCCTCATAGAAACCGCAGCGGACGAGGCAGAAGGAGCCGACATTCTGCTAGTAATGCTCCTGCTGTATGGCGGCTTGTTATGAAGACATAGTTTTGACGTGTACGTCTAACTACAACCACGGCCCTCATTTGACAGGTGAAACCGGGATTGCCGTACTTGGACATTATCCGACTGCTTCGGGATCATTCAGCCCTACCGATTGCTGCTTACCAGGTCAGTTCTGAAATCTTCCCCTTGGTGGGTCAAAATGTCCATGTTCCTTGTTTGAAGCGGAAGTATGGTGCCAACACTGCCAATGCTATTGGTGTATCCAATCGTCTATCATCTAGCATCGGCACTGCTGCATATCAAAATTCTGTCTTTCCAATTGTGGACACCTAGCTCTGCTATGCATCTGTCTCTCCAGCAAACGTGAGCAAGGTTCTTTCTGCTGCTACAACTACAAGCAGAACCAGCAAGTCATATGAAGCCTTTGCCTGTCCTTGTTTTGATGCTCTGTCTATATCCCTCCCATGGATTTCATTTTTTTTCCTGTCCTGTGTGGCTGTGTTCTAATCGATGTGTGGAAATGCATCGTTGCTCGTGCAGGTCTCGGGCGAGTACTCGATGATCAAAGCCGGCGGGGCCCTGGGCATGGTGGACGAGCAGAAGGTGATGATGGAGTCGCTCATGTGCCTGCGGCGAGCCGGCGCCGACGTCATCCTGACCTACTTCGCCCGTCACGCCGCCGCGGTGCTGTGCGGCATGGGGCCCAAGTAGGAAGCGAGGCCCGCCCGCCATTCCTGCCCTGCACTGTCATTGTGGAGTTGAGCGATGAGTTGGCTTATCGTATGTTTTGGGGGCCTGGCACTGGCAGAGGATTGTCCGAGGCCTTGGATCTCTTCGAATAATCTGTGCCGGGAGATAATACGTTTTGGAGTTCTCGCATTTCCCGGTACTAATCTTCTGCGTGTTGCTAGTACTGAAAAAGGTTTGGATTTTGAAGCGATTTTGGATGGCTGGGCTACGGGCTACCCGACGAACGGACAAGGATTTCAGGGGAAGCGTGCGTAGCATTCTTGAAGGCCACCTCCCACTCCCACGTGATTTCACGGTGGACCCTGGAACAACCTCGATTGAGCGGAGCCCATGGACAGTACACTACTAGGTGCTTGTGGTCAGGACTATCTATCCATCTATGCAAGTGAACTAGGTTAATGTACAAAATTAATTACGCTTAATTAAATGCCTGCGACGAGATAAATTTATTAAGATTAATTAATCTATAATTAGTAAATGGACTAATTAGGGTTTATAGTTTCGTCTTACCGTTTAGTCTTTAGCTATGTAATTAATTTTCTAATTAAACTCATATTTAGGGTTGTTTAGTTTTTAGTCCCTCTATTTTATTTTATTTTAGTTCCTAAATTGTTTTCTAGTATTAAATGCATATTGATCATGTCACTACATCTATAGGTAAGATATGTCCTAAGCCCACCCATTAATAACCGATAGAGCAAGGAATTATGACGAGCAACGAGTCCGAACAAAATTTCGGCAGCATAACCCCGTTGGTCTCTATTTGCACGTCGAAAGTAACTAACTTTCGAGAGTCGCTACAGTTCCCTGTTCGAAGTAATCAAATTCTGAGAGCCTCAACAATACCCCATCGGAAGTTGTGGACCCCGGTCAAACATAGTCAGCGTGTCAGTCTAACTTTCGAGAGCTTCTACAGTTCCTCGTCGGAAGTTGAGTTATTTTTCGAGAGCTCAAGTAAATACCATCAAAAGTTAAGTTATTTTCTGGCCGTTGAAACTTAGTTACTTCATACGGTTTTTCCCGAAACTCGTAGAAAGTTATTTGGTCGTAGGAAATTCCTGTTTTTGGTGTAGTGGTGGGCCACACGAGGTAACCTAGTTGATAGAAGAATAGACCCATTGATTAAATAATGGAGGGTATTCCTATTTCATTTTCTTTACAGTTTCAAATTAAATTTCAGTTTTAAAATTTAAATCTAAATCTTGAAATACCAACTTTTAATATTAACATTTATTTATTTTAGGAAGAAAAAATACTTTAAAAGGGAAGGAAATCCTTATTTAAGGATATTTTAATTCCTGATCTTTTTGGAGAATTATTACTAAATCCAAAATAGGATTTTTAGGTGTTACACTAGATTAGATGACACTTGATTCGTCGATGTTTTCTTTTGTTTTATGGTGAATGCTTGTTAGTTCCTAATCTGTAAGGTTGTACATAGAAGACTATAAAAGGATAAAACTTTGTGTTCCCATTATAAAAAAACATGTGCGGCCATCTGTCACCACGCATGTAGTGATAGAAAAGACAACGACGTGTTGGACACAATGCTAAAAAGAGATGACAACGACTAGATTGTTGTATGTCTTTGGTAACCCTATTTTCTTTTCAATTTAAACCTTTGGCTCACTGGATGACTTATTGTCGTTTTGGACCCTTTGCTCGGCGCTATAGACCATGGCTAGGGCTCGATATCGAGCCAGCTCGGCTCGTTCGAGTTCGAGCAGGCTCGTTAAGCTAACGAGCTGGCTTGACTCGGCTCGTTAAGCTAACGAGCCACATAGTCGGCTCGGCTCGTTTACGAACTCAAGCTGTCTCGTTTAGCTCACGAGTCAGAGCGGAAAAAACAATATATATATATAATAATCAATTTCTAGCTAATTTCAAACTAATTTAACAATAGAAATAGTAATTATTCTCATGCTTTTACAGACTACGTCAATGTAACACCAAATCAACACAACTCACCACTCATCAATTCACAATTCACACACATGTTTATCAGTTTAATCCACAGTTATATTCGCATAGACCAGTTTAACACATAAACAAAGTTCATCAATCATTAGCTTAACTAATAGGCCGTAGACACCACACATACATATAACATGTTCATCAATGTTATATAAATGATATGCATAAATTTTCGTTTTGCTAAAATGTGATAGCTCATTTAGCTCGCGAGCTAGCTTGTTAACAAACCGAGCTGGCTCGTTAACGAACTGAGTCGTGAAAAATTCAAACGAGACGATTCGAGCCAAGTCGAGCTGACCATGAACCGCGCGAGCCGACAAGCCACAAGCATTTCGTTCATCCCTAACCATGGCGCCAAGGTAACATAACTCAGCAACGTGACTTATGTCACCGAGCTAACGGATGCGCTAGATTCCCCATGCTACGTTAGCGTCAACATGGCCTAGCTCGGCGGCACAGATCTTGGCGCTAAGCTCGACGCCACTGATCACGGTGCCGAGGTAGGTAATGTAGTAAGTACCCCTTCCCCTTCCTTGTCCAAGGGCTACTCCTGGCCATTCTTCTCCCTCGCTTCCTTCGTTTTCCATACCGCCCAACGAACTCTAATCGACATTTTCGAGTCTGAAAGCTATGATTCGGTCCATACAACTTGAAGAGCAAGGTTTGATGTCTCATTGATTCATTTGCTATGTATTCATTGTATATATTCCATAGTGTAGTTCCTTAGGGTTTACATTAATTAGGTTTGATTGGTGGACACATGGTTATTAGTTATGGTTTCTAAGATATATGGTTCATACGTGATTAAGGTTTGTTAGATAGGTTTTGAATCATGGGTTTAAAAATCATTAGGGTTTTCAAACTATGTGTACCATATTATTTATAAGTTTAAATCTTTTCTGGTATTCCTATAGTGGTGTTAATATAAAATCATTTCGTAGATGGAAAACATGCATGTATCTAGAGAAGTTGTGGCGGAAGAGAGGTCGTCCTCGAGAGTTATATCCTGATGCATCTTGCAAGGATGCTCATGTTGCTCCTGATCTTTCTATACCTAATTGTGATTGTGGCAGACCAACCCTATTATTTCAATCAAGACATCCATACATAGTTGTTCACTGCTTTTACACATGCAATAGTTTTAATATAAGTAGTTTTCACTTCCATTTTTTATTTTTGGTAGATTTTTATTAGTGTTTTGTTCCATTTTATAGGATCATGAAAAGTGCTTTTTTAGTGGAACGATGGTCCTTGTAACTTCGACGCTAGGTACCTCCTTTTTGACTATTGGTGGAGAGGGAGGAATACACATGATCGTTTTAAGCGGTGGCTAACATGTACATTCACTAACCGAACTGATGATATGTAACTAACTAGATATACTAACAAGTAAATAGCTAGCTACATCACTAACTAAACTAAATAACAAAATTACAAACTAACAAACAAGTTTGCAAACTAACTAACAAGTTTTCTAACTAAATTACTAACTAAAGATGTAACCTAACTAACATGTTTTCTAATTAAATTACAAAGTAACTAACAAATTTGCTAAACTAAACTAACTAACTATACTAAACTATATACTAACTAAACTAAACTATATACTAACAACTAAGCTACATACCTCGGCGGTGGCGCGATGTCTCTCGGCACAACGGCGGCTAACAAGCTACAAAGAAATCAGAGCTGGGAGCGGCGAACGAGCAGCAGCGAGCTTTGGGGCATGTGAGGCAAGGGAACAGGGGCGTGGTAGCAGCGAGCTCCAAGAATAGGGGCATGGTGGCTAGGAGAAATGGTGGTGCGGCGGAGAAACGATGGCACGACGAAGAGACACCACGGTAACGAAAGGAGACAGCGTGGGGAAGAGGAAAGGCATGTAGGCCATTTTTGCCTAGCTCGGCGTCGTGATGTGTGGCGCCGAGCAAGGCCACGTTGGCGCCGGTGCAACATGGGAGTCTAGCACATCTGATAGCTCAGCACCATAAGTCACGACGCTGAGCCATATTATCTCGGCACCATGGGCCTATGGCGCCAAGCAAAGTATCCAAAAACAACAAGAAGTCGTCCAAGTGCCCAAAAGTTAAATTTTTATCGTTGCTAATATAATTTTACCCTAAAATCTATTAGAGCTAGTTTGGAAATATAAATTCCCTCCGAGATTCCTGAAGATTGAGTGGGAAAATAGCTCATTTCCCACGTATAGCTAGTATGAGAACTCCATTTTTTCGAGGGTTTTTTATTTTTCCAAGAGAAATGAACTATATTTTCTGGAAAAATAGAAATTCTTGGAAAAAAATAGGGTTCCCAAACTAGCTTTCAATCTCTAGAAATTGCGGAGGGATTTAATTTTTCAAACTGGCATTAGTGCTCTCCGATTTAATTGTTTCGTGGCCGTATAATGAACACGCCGACCCCACAAAACCGTGACCCAACTACACTGCACCTGTAACCTGACCCAAGGAGCAAGACGATCTCTTCCACCGCCTCGGGTCTCCGGCTAGCGCACGAGAGAGACGGAGGCGGCAACGGAGAAGACGACCTAGTGCAGGTACTAGTAGGGATGGCAACGGATAAACTATCCGTGGATAGTGTCTTTGGACATCCATATCTGCGACTTATATCTGATATCCGAACCCGTACCTGTTACCCGCTATGGATAACAAACAGTATCCACATCCGTTACCCACGGGTAACGGATATCCGCGGATATATCCGTTTGCTGACTACACATACAAAATATTTAAATCCAGCAAAAAGACATGCCCCGCGGACTGAGGGGAGGTGGTGGGCAACTGGGCATAGCCGCACAGGGCGCAGGCCGCAGGCGCGCTGCGCGCAGCCACGCAGGGACTGAGGACTTGATGAGTTGGAGTCTTGGAGATCTACGCGCTGCGGACTGCGGTAGGACTAGGAGCCGTGCAGGGACCCGGTAGCGGCTGCAGGAGTCTGGGAGAGGTGAGATGGAGTGGGCGGCGGTGGTAGGAGTGGTCGAGTGGGAGAGGACAGAGGAGGAGAGAATGAGAGATTGAGGCCGAGCGAGGGCTTCACTGGATTGCTGGAAGCGTGGAGAACCTAGCTAGGCTTGTGGCCTTGTGGGCTGTGGCGATGTGGCCCGTGGGTCTGTGGGACGGGAGTACAAGATATTTTAACGGATATTCGGGTATTTGGGTATGGATATTGATTTTTCGTATCCGTTTTAAAAATATCCACGGATATCAAGTGCTATCCGTATCTGTATCCATGGGTACAGACTCATACCCAAAACCGTGCCCAATGGGTTTTTTATCCGCGGGTACGCGGATAAATGACATCCATTGCCATCCCTAGGTACTAGGCACGAGAGGCGACGGGCGACACAAGCTCGACGTCGCCAACCCCGCGCCCGCCACACTTGGCTTCGTCTGGAAGCCAGGTCCGCTCAGTGGCGGGCCAGGATTTGAAACATGGTATTCAAAATTACTAAGAGGTAAAAAAATCAATCATATGAAGTAACTATATGATATATGATACCGTAATATATTACATAACAATAATTTTATAACATTTATGTGATAGGTACCAAACAAAATCGAGTTTAGTTGAGCATATAATTGATTATAAAGTAAAATTGTTCAAATACTAGTGACAAGAGACAATGAGACAAGGAGCAACAAGTGGTTATGCAGGTGACACCATCGTTAGGCCACATATTGGCGTCAGGCGATGGGAGGCGCCGCGGAGCCGCTACACAGGTGGGCGACAGGTGCCACCGCGAGCCCATACAACCACCGAGCGCGCAACAGGTGACAGTCGACAGGCAACGCCGCGACAAACGACGATTGAATCTCGATGGTTGTGTTGTGCGCTGTGCTAGGGTGACTGGACGAGAATGTGAGTGGACAATAGGTGTAGACGTACAACACACCTAGGAGGATAACACACAGGAGCTGGTTGCTAGACCACCAATTACAGTTTAGCTACTAGCCCGTAAGACGACCAGACACACCAGCCACACTTTCATTTTAGTCTAAATACTATTTTATTTTTTGATATATATATATATATTATATACTTATTTTTAATAAAATTCTTGAGTATTTATTGAATACCCACGTCACAATAGTAGGCCCGTCACTGGGTCCGCTTCATCTCGCTCGCTTCAACCTGAGTATAGTACTACCTGATATGGACTCAGTATAAATCCAAAAGAAGAAAAACTTGTCTTTGGATTTGCCTTGTCATGAGAAAAGGTGCGGAGAACTGCAGTCTTCCCTGTGTTGTTTCGTGTGTTCTAACAGGAATCAGTTCTTTACGGTTGGTAGGCACTTAGGCAGCCATGCGGTGTGTTCTTTTTTTTCTCTCTCGCGAGCGAGCGGCCGAAGTATTTCAGTGAGTGAACTTTCTCTTCGCCAAACTGAAATCGATCGATTTGGTTTGTAAGTAGGAATGCCACAATTTCACAGTCCACGGAATGGCTTAAAATCATAAAATCAATCATGTGCTAAGTGGTGTAAAGAATTTTGGCTCTTCAATATCATTAGATATACAAGTGCTAAGTTCTGTTGGTTTGGCATTGTCTTTGATTTGTGTTAAGCCAGAAGTAAGGAATAATGTGCATCTGTATTGCTAGACTTTGTCAGATGTGTCTTTTGAAATTTTCTTCATCGGGACTCATATGCTACGTTAACAGTAGTTGCTGAAGCGATCTCTTAGTTTCTTTTGGCAGGCGTTCGTAGTCATAGTCCATGGGAGCACGAAGAGAGTGGGATATACTTACTAACCGCGTTCCTGTGCTGAAATACCACTTGTGGTGGTGGTGTTCAGGTGAATGGTTAATTAATTAAGAAAGCAAGACACCTTGTTATTAGCAGTTGGCTATTATATCTATAAATTGTGGCTATTGTACGGAAGTTTGTTATTAGGCAACTGAATTGTGGGTTGGACGAAAGTGGTGTAAAGAAGTGTGTTCCTTGCTTGACATATGCGTTTTACAATGTCAGAATGGATAATTGATTGTGCTAGTATATATTGAGATACGTGCTAGGATATAAGTTCACAAAACTACCTGTTTGAAACTCCTGAACACAAACATATTATGGCATATATGCTTCTTAGAATTTCAGGAATCGTCAACAACCTTGTACATTAGAATTTAAAAATGATAATTTTAGGGATACAGTACATAAAGAAATAGAAAGGTTGTTTTAATGACAATGCATCAGAACGGTAGCCACCCATGGCGGGTCGATCATGATCTAATAAACACGAAACAGCCCCACATGAGCTGAGAAAGTTCAGAAGTATCCAAAGTAGCTGGTGATGCTTAGAAGGATGTGATCTTTCTTGGCGATGCTAATCCTTCCATCTGCCAAGCCTGCGCCTTCGTCATTCTTGGCGCTGATCCATCAAGTCGCATGCATGGACAGAAGTCCACTCTTTCCGCCCCGCATTCTCTGTTCTCCATAGAACGCCGCCGTCGTTGACGATGTCAGAACTTTGCATGCCGGCCGATCATCGAATCGGACCACTGCACGCTCATGCAACACGCCGCGCCGGTCTTCCTCGGCCTTGTCCAACACAGCGAATGACGGCACAGTCCCTACCCAGACGCCGGGGCAGTGGTAAGCCTGGCGGCAGAGGGTGTGCGCCACCTGGTTCCCCTCTCGGTAGATGTGCCTCACGTCGCATGCTCGGAAACAACGAAGCAGCCCGCGGATCTCCTCCAGCAGCGCCAACGGGATCCGCGTCTGTGAGTCCTCGCCGCGGAGCAGCCGCACCAGCACGAGGTCGTCGCCCTCGACCACCAGCCGCTGCAGGTGAAGCCCGAGCGCCAGACGGAGGCCGCGGACCATCGCGCGCGCCTCCACTATGTCCACCGTGGAGTGCTCTGTGCGCTCGGCGAACGAGAGCACGATGCGGCCGGTGCTGTCGCGGATGGCGCCGCCGATGCTGGCTCGTCTAGAACCGTCGTGGTAGACCGATCCGTCGAAGTTGAGCTTGCACCAGCCATGAGGCGGCGGCGACCATTTCACCAAGATGACGCGGTGATCACGACGACGCATGCGCGGCGGGATGAACCGGTGGCTCACCGGTCTGCTGCCTCCACCTTCCGACCACGGAGAGAGCTGGGACGACGATGGCGCATGGTGGCATAGACTCGGGGTGGGTGCCGGCGTCGCTGGTAGAGAGCACGCCATGTCGTGGCCAATCAACCAGGTATACTCGGATCTTGCAGCGCGTGTGTACGGTCGCTACTGTCTGATCAGCTGTTCGTGCAGTGGATCTCCCGACGTGCTGGCAAGCAACGCGAGATGAGCAACCGACCAGCGAGCGAGATGCACACGAATATGTGATCGATCGGCGGACACGAGAGGTTAGGGACAGCGCAACACGCAGGCACGGCGTGGTGAAACGGCGGCTCGATCGCCGGCCGGTCTGCCCTCCGTACGATCGATCTATCGTCTTGCTGCGACGATATGAGGGGGAAACTACGTAGTCGGGGTGCTCAGCAAGTGTATATATACTCCAGACCAAGGTGGCGGGCTGGCAACCGCCTAGAAATGGTGTCCAGAAGCCCAACCGTCTTGCATGAGACATTGAGACTCGGATCCTTATCTGTCGCGGTGGCAACACCGTCTTTAGATTCAAATCCAAGATTTGGAGATAAGAAGACGTATGGAACTTGCACTAAAGATACTACTTTCATCTAGTAAACAATTTAATTGCTCGGTATATACTGAAGGTACCAGATGAACCAGGCAGCCAACTACAGAGAAAGCCCTCATAAAAACCGCAGCGGATGAGGCACAAGTAGCCGACATTCTCCTTAGAGACGTAATCGGATAGAATACGAATATATCATTGAAATCATATATATTTTTATATTTTT